>CM042080.1:15952452-17202452 GCA_023509865.1 Trypoxylus dichotomus
GCACAACAGTTTTTTCTTAACGCTTCATACGTTTATTAATAATACTTACTACTAAGGAATTTCACATTTGTTAGCAAAATTTCTTATTGAATATTTGTCTGATAAGATCAACTCAAGCACTGTTCTCCTGTCTAAGGCTTACCTTTTATATGCTTGAATTATTGAATAAAATAGCTAATTGATTGGAAATATCTCACTCTAATTAGGTTAGCTGTAGTGATTAAAATATAATAATATACCTCACGTTCAGTTTCTAAACTAGTAAAAGTATAAACCCTATGATAAACAACTTTGCCAAATTATTGGATAATATTGGGAATACACTTAATTGAGAAATGCATAAATCGATGGACTAATTGCAAGTACAACCGGAGAGTTGCAAAACTACTAATTGCTACGGTTTCCACTACGTCAGAGTATCTACCTGAATAGAGAATATTAAATGATAAAATTACAATTTTCTTGCAATTATCCAACGTAGTTAAATTCCGAAAAGATATCGGTCTCGGAGGGGAATTGAACCCAACATCTTTATGTCTCCGGCATAACGTGCTTTCCTTTGCACCATAAGACCATTGAGCTCAAAAAGCCTTAAGTCCCCCTAGATGTCACGATGCCAGTAGATATATTGTAATATCTCACGGACACTATATTATTGATACGGCAAATGCGTAACAGTTAAACTAATATCCATATTAATATTAATATGCACTTACCGTATCAATAATATAGTGTTCGTGAGATATTACAATATATCTGCTGACATCGTGACATCTAGGGGGATTTAAGCCGACTTGAACTCATTGGTCTTGCGGTGCAAAGGAAAGCACGTTATGCCAGAGACATAAAGATGTTGGGTTCAATTCCCCTCCGAGACCGATAATTTTTCGGAATTTAATTACTTTGGATAATTGCAAGAAAATTGTAATTTTATCATTCCTAATACCAACGGTAGTTTAGTATTGATATTCATGTTAATAGTAGTATTAATATGGATATTAGTTTAGAATATTAAATGTGTAATGTAAAACGTTAAATGGAGTACATCTTAAATCTAATTCTTCAGGTAATGTACACGCAGGTATTATCATTTCAATTGCAGTAAAACTGCGCATAAGGTGAATCGACGGATACAGTATGGAAGTTTTATGAGCGTTCGTGTTATAAATAATGTAAAATCTATATTTAGTTGGCTTGTAAAATATTTCACACATTTGAACCTGATCAAAAATTTATAGCTACCTGTTTTTTATACGTTACTATCGCCACACGAGAATTCAACGAAACTATTTGGTGACTGATAATCTTAATTTACTTTATTAATCACGCAGTCAAATTTAATAAATTACCGACACCGAAGCTGTGTAGTTTTAATTTAGTAATGTGGACGCTTGATCAATTTATATCTGTAACGGCTACTAGATCCTGCTCTTCTTTTTTTATCACCTGCAAGCATATACGGTCTCGAAACCTGGAAGAGAACGTTTTAGATAATTGAACGTAATTGATGGTGTAGGAATAAATCTTGTCGTGTCGTCCGAGAGAGAAAGGAGCGAAGATTTTGGGGACAACCCAGCTACTTGCTTTAAATAATAAACCGTCGCTGACCAAGTACGTCCGTGTACCTGTCTCGCTTTACAAAGAAAAACAAGTGTTTCGAATGTTAAACGTTAATAACTCATTCCTAGTTATAATTTTTTGTGGACGGAAATTCTCGCGTATTCAGGTAGGCAGACGTACTTCGTTTAATTATGAAATTCCGTAAAGAGGGAAATCAATTTCGTTTGACCCAAACGTGTGCTTTAACATATGTATTAAACGCTTACCAAGAAACAAGTCAACAAACTGCGTTGAATGTAGGGATAGCACGTAGGTGAATGATGCAAATGTGTTGTTTTTTAGTGTTTACTACATCATAATATTTAATTACACATCGGTGTTAATAATTTTAATACGTGTACAGAAAAGATGGCTATACTTATTGCGCTAAAACTGCTTTACGTTCTATTCATCACTGTGGATTTTTCGTATTGCAAAAGTATTGCTGTCATTATGAATTGTGCATTAAAATGGGATACGTTCCCATTTTGTAACGTTAGACCACAAGTTGAATTGCCAAACTAAAGAAACATCAGATAATTGAAAATATTTGTAGATAGAATAAAGGACAGGCAAGTTTCGTTTCGACATCCGTAGTACTGTCAAATTATCTGGAGTAAGTTAGAATAGTCAGTTATTAAGTGTAGTTTTGTTGTAAATGATTCCTTGTCATTCTACATCTTGTGAAAGTATTGATAAATTTTTAAACACTAATAAATATGGTTTACTTTCTATGTGTACATTAACACGTGTATCTTACCAGTTTTTAGATTCTGATTATAATTATAACAGTGTCCTTTATTGGCCAATAGAAAATAGTTCCATTTAGCTGACATAATAACGTAATACAAAATAATATAATACAATACAATATATACAGTACAGTCAAAATAAATTGAAATTAGGAGGAACAAACCAAGAATAAAATGGGATAACAATATAAACCACACGTCAATAAGAAGGATCCTCAATTAATCCATTAGCGTTCCTAGTCGTATGCATAATGAGTGCTTTAAGCACTATATTTGTTTTATATGGCGGCATTGCCAAATTAACGAAGGACTTCGTAACAGAGGCACCACAAAATTAATGCTGGAGATGAGGGATGGAGCATCAATGTCAGTCAGTCAAAAATAGAAAGTGGCTGCTAAATGCCTTCCTTCAATCTAATGAAAATACAACAAAGCCATTTCTCGTCAGCAGAGTTGCACAGGAACATCGCGTCAAAGGGCAACTGCCACAAACTTTGAAGGATTACTTTAAAAAGGGTTCTTTAACTCTTTCAAGTAGCACTTGTAGATGGAAATGGTGGGGATAGCGAATTAAGGAGGCTTACTCCAATTTAGCAATTAATACAACGATTTTAATGATGCGAGATTCTTAAATAGTCTGCAGCATGGTATGAGAAATGGATTTCATGGCATAACTTTGAACAGATACTATGTGGTCTGCATACAACAAATTTGCATCATGCATCAAGCCCAGATACTTTATAGATGAGTGCCTAGGGATACTAGTACTTCACAACGTGACATCTAGAGTAGTTTACGACAGCATACCTACTCATACCCAAGTGAGCTCCAAACAATCATTGAATAAAAGAGGACCCAAATTATTTCCTTGACATACACCTGAGAAAGCAAAAAATGTTAAGGATATGTAATCTCTGTATTGACCATAGGCATGAATGACCAGTTAGGTACGAGCGGATCAATTTTGCTACTGCTGGCGGAAAACCAAAATCACTTTGTGTCGATATCATAAGTGTGAAATACTTTATTAAAGTCAGTATATAACGCATCCGCTTGTTGACGTCCATCTATAGATTCGGCAATATATCGCGCTAACTCTGCAAGGTTGGTTATAATAGATCTCCCAGAAGTAAAACCAAGATTTAACACTGGTGTAGATTTTGTAAGACAGATGATTGTAACATGAGCGTAATTGTACTAATTTGCCAAGTATCAGAACATGTGGACGAACTTACGGCTAAGTTAAATATTCTAGCTAGATTTAGGGTCTTATAGAGAGACCGGATTATATGCAAAGTGCATATATCTTATTTTATTTATTTATTATATTTTACGTCTATTTGTAGATGTCTTACGCTGATTAAAGTTAATTAATTATATCTTTGCATATAATCTGGTCTCTAGATACAACGGAACAACCACGTACAAAATAGGCGTAGAAGTTGTCATGACCAGCAGTAAAATTAGATTTCAACTTACGAAACTAGCTTCAAAATTGTTCTAATACATCAGCATATTTGCTTAAAAATATTAAAAATTTCGAAGTACTTAAAATGTATTTCACATATTGTATTGTGCAGCATGCTTCAACAAGGTTGAACATAACTCGGATACGTTTACTATTTCACATCCATTCAGCAATGCTCCCGCTTACTTTGCAACCAGGAAAATTAACGAATTAATCATTCTTGCTATCTGGGAGGTTATTTAAAATGTGTGCTTCTATTCCGACAGTCTTTTGTTGTGTGCGCAGAATTTATTATTCATCAGCAAAACGAAAATTTGTGCCTTTAATACATAAAGCGTATTATCACCACTTTGGTGTAAATTATATCAACCACAAGTACTGAGTTGATCATACTGACTATGTACGACGCGTTGCTTCCTTACGAAATCAAGAAAATTGCTTTGCTATTTGCACGTGCCATAATCTGGCGTGAACAAACGTGTCCCTCCACGAATTGCTAATTTTGCTATGCGAAAATCTTCTGGTTTCAAATTATAAGATTATTTTTCTTAGTACACCCAATTGGCAGCACTGCCGTCTCAAAACTAAAGAATTCAAATGAATAATATGCTGTTTCAGAAACAGAATCACTAGTGATTTAGGTTTGTTAAAGAACTAGGAGGAATATTTCCCATCTGAGGAAGGACTACATGTAACAAATTATTTGAAATCAAATGACCTAATTCGAGCTCTGATATTATCGATAAATGTAACAAAATATTAGAATCTAAACTGAAAGGAAGCTTTTAGATCAAGTTACACACATTTTCAAAATAAGCAACCGTTGCGGCTGCGTCAGTCTATTCATGATGAATTGCCAAACGAAATAATCCCAAGTCAACCAAGGATTATCAACTCGGTTGTCACAAAGAAACGGTCTTGCCAATTTAAAGTTATCCGTCTCCAAAAAACCGATATTTCCCAATAACGTACTGTATTAAGAAATTATTACTTTTATTATCATTCATTATTTTTCGATAAAACCTATTTGATGTCTACTTTATATGTATTTCTGTAGTAATTATCTTTCAAGTATAAAATTAAACCCTTGCCAAAATTATATATAAAACATACAACTCGTGTTTGAAGTTAATTTTTTTATGAAAGGTTGGTACTGGTAATACATCAACGATAATATCGCCGTGTTTCGTACTAGATTCTTCAATAACTCAACAATGTGTGATATGTAAATACGACATAACGCCATCTGTTAAAATTGACACCGAGTCAACATCGTTCCTTCAAAAGTATAGCAGTTCATTTACATTACATATGCATTCAGAGATCCTTTGTATGGAAGCAATTCGGTCTTCATTTCGACTAGAAAAAACTGCGTAACATGTGATAAGAACTAAGATGGAAATTCTAACAGTATTATATAAATTGGTTATTCATTTTGGAAGAAAGGAACAAGAGAGCTGCTAGGAAAGCGTGACATGAACAAGCAAACTGTTATGGAAATGAATCAACTGAATAAACAATCAGTTTTTATGAAAAACAAAAATTTCCTTTTCTAAAAGTCCATGGGAATCCTGAAACAAGCACCAGTTATACGTCAAAGAAACAAGGAAGATGTTTAAATACATATGTAGATCCCGAAGAGAAAGCATCAGTGAAAGAGAGGAATACTGCATTTACAATTTATTATTTACGGAAATCCACGTAAGTGAAATCTCTCTTACTTTAGGAATTCCGCTAATTTTATTGCCCAATATTTCATCTTTTCTTAATAAATAAGTCTTTGATGTTTACGGCATCTTCTCTCTTCTTGCGCGTATAAATTTCGAATTAATTTTTATTTACGCCAATGATGCAACCCATCAACCGTTTTATGTTGCATATGAATTCTCTCGACACTTATTGCTTGACCTATAATCGAAGGAAATTAGAAGAAATACGATATCCTTATTAAGCTTAACGTAAATAAGTCAAAAGCCATTACCGACCTGCAATAACAAATTTCTGCCAACGCTTAGCGGGTCTAACGATTTCGATGAACTTTTATTGTACATAAAAAACGAATTTCTCGCCCATAACAACCTCTTCGATGTAACAACCTCATATCCATGTATAAACGCGTTTACGGCCTTCTTTTTTTATGTACGCACCGTAAATGTCAGCCTGGTATGCATACGTACGTATGTAGATGTTTGTTATTATAGCTTGTACGTAGTTTCATTCCGCACAAATGAGGGGTTTCGCTTTGTTCTGAAAAATCGGAGTAGTACGTAAGACGTACTATAGATAAGATAAATCCGAATAGACGTGCAATATATGACGGTTAAGCAGTAAGCGTATGTCGGTTAATCAATCAATGTTGTTCACTTTGCGTTTTGCCTGTAACGTTTATCTTGATATTTCACTACGATGAATGTTATTTTCGTTCTATTAAACTCACACTGCTTATAGTGAACCTTTGTTCAATCACGCAGGAAACATTTCATACCGTAGTTCTCACTGATAATAGAACTTTACTACAAAAATTATCTTAACTTTATAACTAAATAAGTAGGTTACTGCGATTCTGCTTAGTGAAACATAGTTTTACATTGTAAAAAAAATTCAGAAAGGATTTTCAGTATAACTGTGTTTTTCTGTATTTTGGTGTAACCAATTTCTTCTAAATAGTTAGATACTAGTGGGCTATCTCATACCCTTACCTACCACAGATGGCATCAGCTAGTCAAACTAATCGACTAGTTGACCAAAGGCGTTTTCTAGTTTCATATAAATATATCCTCCCGCAAGTTTCCAAGATATTTTAGATACATTTCGTAATAATCTAACTTTCTGTCAAATTTCAATAAGTAGACCGGTAATCAGGACGTTTTAATTTCAGTTGGCTACGCGCCCTAAACTCTGAAGTAATATATAACACATGGGCTGAAAAGTCCCGGGCCTAACAAAGAAAACACGTTTCTTTTGGTTGAAAATTAAGCTTTATTCATCAACGTAATCTCCATCAAGAGCAACGCAATTATTCTAGCGCCGCTCTAACATTTCAATACCACTTTTGTAGAACGATTTATCTTTTGCCTCAAAATAGGCCTCAGTTTCAGCGATAACCTCTTCATTCGTGCGAAATTTCTTACCGGCGAGCATTTTTTTGAGGTCTGCGAACAGCCAGTAGTCGCTGGGAGCCAAATCTGGCGAATACGGTGGATGTGGGAGCAATTCGAAGTTCAATTCATGTAGTTTTGCCACTGTTTTGATTGACTTGTGACACGGTGCGTTGCCTTGATGAAACAACACTTTTTTCTTTGCCATATGCGGTCGTTTCTTTGCAATTTCGGCCTCCAAACGCTCCAATAACGCTATATAATATTCACTGTTGATGGTATTTCCTTTCTCAAGATAGTCGATGAATATTACACCACGCACATCCCAAAATACCGAGGCCATAACCTTTCCAGCCGATTGTTGTGCTTTCGATCGCTTTGGACGAGGTTCACCAGTTTCTGTCCACTCAGATGACGATCGTTTTGATTCCGGAGTGAAGTGATGGACCCATCCGGTTTGTTACGTTTAACCATGGCCAAACACTGCTCAGAATCATCAACACGTTCTTGTTTTTGGTCAACAGTGAGCAAACACGGCACCCACTTTGGACAGAGCTTTCTCATAGTCAAATGCTCATGCAATATAAAGCCAATACGTTCTTTTGATATATTTACGATGTCAGCTAACTCACGTAACCTCACTTTTTGATCATTCAAAACGATTTTGTGGATTTTGTTGATGTTTTCTGGTGTTACCGCCTCATTTGGACGTCCACTGCGTTCTGCATCATCGGTGTCTCTACGACCACGTTTGAAGTCAGCAAACCAACGTTTTATTGTTGTTTCTGATGGAGCGGAATCCCCATAACACTTTTCAAGCCATTGCTTCGCTTGAACCGTATTTTTTCCCATCAAGAAGCAGTGTAAAATTAAAACACGAAATTGTTTTTGATCCATTGTTTTGAAAATAACAAAAGTGGCGTGACTCTGAGCACAATAACTCACAAACTAATGAATAGAATATCATGAAATTTTAACAGCTGTCTTTTGAAGGTTAGTACTAACTGAGAGAAAGGTGGCTGCAATAAAACTAGCATCATCTATGTGTTAGGCCCGAGACTTTTCAGCCCGTGTGTCACTTCAAATAAACTGGAACTGCATCAATAGTCACTCTGAAAGCTCTAAAGATGGACTCAACATAAATCCCTTTCACGTCGACGTGTTACAATATCACCTTTATTAAAAAGTTCAAACGCATCTCTTTAATTAGCAAAACCAGGTATAGATTTACTAAAATATATGCTAACATCGTAAATTTGCGCTTTCAACTTTCTTAACTGCATATTAATTCACTATAGCAAATTCCATTGTAAAGTTAAATAGCATATTTTAGAAAGGGGATTAACTTACAACGATATGCATTTCATGCTATTATATTTACTATATTTGCACGTAAAATGTTTGCTGTTTGAGATGTTTGTCTTTAGTGTATAATTATTAGAGTTCTATAATCAATTGACAGTGTTCTTCCTGTTTTATTCGGTGTTTGTCAAAGTATTCTAAAATTCTTCGCTCTTTCATTGGTTTATAACGATTTACTTCCCTATCAGATAATGAAGTTTATCAGCATAAATTTAATTACGAAAGTGGATTGAAAAATATTCATCTGTCATGCAAAATACAAATTCTAATTGAAGAACAGGAAATAAAGCAATACACATTTATGCTGAGTATTCTACTAGATGCGACCACCAGCAATATATTGAAAAGTATAATTTCTATAGGCCCAGTGGGACAATTACTACACATCAGAAATAATATCCGAAAGATAAGTTTCGAATATTGCCGTAACGGGACGTAATTGCTGCGTCTAATAAAAAAATTCAAAATCTCTGTTGAAATGAGAATAAGTCCTAAATTTATTGGAGAGAGCTGAGTAAGTAGGGTATCTAGAAATTGTTGTGCCTTCTATACTGTCTTGAACAAATCAGTAATTGTTTCAATGGAAATTTAATATGTAGTAATGTTCAATAACGTTCAGAAAATTAGCTAGAGAGCGTTTCTTATAATTAATGTTATTTTAATTAAATATAACGCGTATAGTTTTCCTTCCCGGTCTAATAGAACAATAGATTTATTGAAAAACAGACATCGTTTCCTATTCTAGATTTATTGACAAATAAATGTAAAGCATGGTAGTGTCTTTAACCTAATATTGCCTTAGATAAATAAAGAAACAAGAACTGTAATGTCAAAGACACTTCAAGGCTTTAAACTAAATCGAATCAAATAAAAACTAAAAATTTAATGTGTATATTGAAAATACATTAGTCTCTGATATGCATTCGGTACTGCAACTTCTAACTCATTTCTTGAGATAGTCGATATCGTGTTTTGAATTCAGATGTGTTTAGTAAACATCCTTCATTCTTCTGTATAAATAAAAATCAAAAACCATTAAATCTGACAATCTAGTTACCAATTTAAACGGGCATGTTCGATGTTTAGGTACGTACGGGTTTTTATTTCATTGATAACTAATCGTATTTGATATTGTATTGTAATAATCGTAGATCGTGCAAGTAAATTTATTTAACTGCCAGACCTAAAATACGATAACACCAAGTGCTATGTTTAGAGAGTGTACGTACCGTTCGTTTATTAAGAGACAAGATCTTGAGTAAAAGGTGCTGTTCTAAACACACAAACATATAAAAACACAAATATAAAAATACAGCCCCAGATCTAACAACGAATTTTTGATAAATTTAATGTATATGTTGACGTCTTGCAATATACTACTTAAGTTAGTGAAGAAGGAACCGTCCTGCGAGTTTTGAAGGTATGGTACTAACTACGTAGTGGCAAGCGAATCCATTTTAAGAAATTATTTACCATAAGCACATGAAAACAGTAAGAATAGTATTAAAGCTGGTTAAAAAAAATGTAGTTAAGCTGTAATGAGGCTACAAATTGTAAACAAAAATTATCTCTTTATTACAGTACGTACACTGGCACCTCTGCAATAGTTATTTACTTTTTAACTCGTAAGAGGATACTGTACCAGCGAAGCTATTTATACTGCGGTATAAAGTACATTAGAAAAGTTTCAGTATATACCAAACCAAATATGATATTTAGACTTGGTCAAATCTTCGGCGCGCCAGAATTGACAGAGTTTCCCTGGTGTATATGCAAGTATGGTACATCGTATTAGGCGTTATAATGTATTTATCCTTCATTGTATGCACGAACATTTAAACAGTTTATCTGTATATATTTCATAAATGAAATAATATATAAACTTAAGTAAATCTTCAGCGTGCCAGATTCCCACTCAGGCCAATGCGCAAATCTGCGACGTCCCCGCGTAACTCGACCGTCTCGCAGTCTCTATTTGACAACGATAAAAGTAGTACGTCGTATTACACATAATAATAATTAACTAAGCATGTTGAACGCACGTAACGGGAACAAGCGACCACTGGTTACCCAACTTTAATTTCTGACCTGGGGCACAGAGGATTTGACCAACCTTAGTGATGTTTAAATTACAAAATTAGAATACTGTGGTACTGGTACACTGAAACACTTCACTGTCCCCATAACTACTATATTTCAATAAAAAACGGGTCGCACGTTTCAACAGCTAAGCTATCATCTTCAGTGGTAATAGCTCAGCTGTCGAAACGTGCGTCTAGTTTTTGGTAAAGTGTGATATTTGTTACTGATGCCGGCTCGTTAATGCTTTGTGCAGGGTGCTATGTTAAAGTGAATGTACCGTCCAGAGGTGAGTTTTGGACGCTGGACATTCTCTTCTGATTAGTCTGTCCAATTCGTTCCATAGAAATTCTAACTATCTGATAAGATCCGGACTCTCGGAAGGCCAAGTCATTATCTTTAACATTCCTTCATTATCTGCTTCAGCAAGGTAATTTTGGACAGCAACGACGTGTGTTTCGGATCGTTATCGTGTATCAACTCAAAATTGTTGCCTGTTAAGCGCAATCCGGATGGTATAACATTTTCTTCTAATATCTGGCGATAATTCTCCTTCCTCATTGTTCCATGAATTTTCACAAAGTCCCCTGTTCCACTTAATAAAAAATAACCCCCATACAAGAATGGAACCACCACCATTCTTTATTGTTGGTGTAATCCACTCAGGAAGCATTTTCTCGTCTTTCAAGCGGGAAACAATTAAATTTATTTGTTTACATTAAGTCGCCCTGAAGTATTCCGTACAGAATATCCTTCTTGATATAGCGTAAATATTGCTGATGGTGTTTCAACATTAAGCGAGAGCACAAAGAAATAACAATATCGAGCTGTACGTAACAGTACCTAATAATGAACTGAACTCATTGTTACTATAATGTATACTTTATGGGGTAAATACCAACTTTGCAAGAACTTCGTCAATTCTTAGAATTCGGGATTCATTTATAGTGTCATAAAATTTCTACCTGGCGTTGTTTGTACTTTACCTAATTATTTCACGTATTTAATACGTAATATTCCAGTTTCGTTGTCAGCTTACTTCTTTAATTAGTAAATCGTGTAGATGCTTATAGAATTATTATATGAATAAGAGTACTTTCTTTTTTAAATATTTTGTTAAAATTTAAAGTATCCATTCTATTATGGGCGATAGGGTATATCATCACTAAACATTGAGTTTTTGTTCTTCTTATACAGGAACATTTTAGGATGCAACGAATATCATTTACTGAAAAGAAGGTGGAAGGTGGTTAATACTTATCCCCTGGGTAACTGTTTAATATCTATTGCTTATTAGTAACTTATTGTACGGTAGTTATCACGGTATAGAACCAAACAGAGAAAACAACGTAAATTCTGTAATATATTTTTCAATTTTCAGTATAATTGTGCTATTATTAGATGTTATCCCCAGGTAATGATTTCATTCTAAAGTTTAAAATCAAATTTCGACATAGCAACTCAGTTATAAATTTATGTAGTTACGCATCAATAGTAGCCTAAATTCAAATTTAAAATTTTAACATGGAAGTCCGTGTTACAGCGCAAGACATTTTGAAGTTATTGTGAGCATACGGCAATTATTTTTTTTAAGACGGCAATTTGAGACATGACACAACACATCTGCTGTTTAAAACCCAACTTTTTAAATTCGTCTATCCGTATTTCATAACCTACATTTTTTCAGGTTGCACGACAGTAAAATGGCTCTTGTAGTATAGTACAACTTTAGAGTATAAATACTTCTCTAGCGACTACGAGTCCATTTCCTTTTATAAAACCTTCGTCTTGACAGGTTACAGATTTTATGCGCTCGTCGCTCCATTTCTGCCAACTGCAACAACCAATCTACATGCCCAATAAATAATTATTACCGTGGTCATGGTAATCAACCAGTGCACCTATGTGTTAACATGTCGAGAGCACGAGATGCCGACCAGGCTGGATTTGTCTTCAGTGAGATCACCTTTTCCTGCGCATTGTTTACGTTTCAAGTGTCGTAGAACTGACCCAACCTACATTGCGCAGTATGCGCACTTACAGATCATAGATAAAATATTTAGACCATCATTGAGTAAAGTATCGTGTTATTTAACATGATGTGAGGGGAAAATATCTTATTTGTCGATTCTAACCACACCTTTAGAGCTATGTTTATAACAACATAATATGTCAACTTCCTCGGAGTACTTTCTGGAAAGTAAGTATTTGCAAACACTAAAGTAAAAATATCATAAAATTTAGAACAAATGATAGTTTACGAGTATACCCATGCAGTTTATAGTCACTCAACAAATTTCAAAGAAATGGTTGTTATCTTTCTTTTTCTCGTATTCTTTATACTCTCGGGTCTCAGATTTCATCATTTATTTTTATTTATTCATTTCTTCCTGTTCATTGCCAGCTTCCTCATTTCTCTCATTCCTTTGCTCGTTTTTCCTTCCATTTCCTAAAATTCTATCCCCCTACTTCTTCCCTCGCAGGTGCATTGCATTTTTTTAATTTATTTTTTTTGGTTAATTTTTTTATTACTTAATTGAGCTATTAAATAGAGGTTATTTGCCTTTTGTATTTTATTCATGGTTTCTGTATCTATTATTTGTCTTTGTACAATTAGGTTTCCTAGATCTTCATATTTATTTTAATGGTTATAAAAGATGAGTTATCTAAAAACAAAAGAAAAATAAGTGAAGTGCGGAGCTATTTGTAATAGCCATTTTGAAATATGCAGTTTATGAAACAACTGCGATAAACCAATTGATGTTTTAACTAATAGAGAACACTGGTTAAAAACAGCAAGACATTTAATTACAGATGAACATTTAATGGCTTTTCCTGCTATTATAGATAAAACAGGTCTCGTGAAGAGACGTACATTATGGTAAAAAAGGAATCTTCTTTGAAAAAGTAAAGCATTTCATAAAAGAAAAGCGAAGCATTAGATACTGAAACCAACACTATTAAATTGAAGAATTTTAGAATTGTAGTAATTAATATTCGGTCGCCGGCTGTATCGACCAATGAACCTTTCCTTTAACCTTGTACTGTATACTTTGTTATAAATTCAGCAGGCATGCAATTACAACAATCTAAGATTTCAATACTACTCGAAATATTACTAACTTTGGCCATTTTTTGACAATTTTAAGCAAACAAACTGCGAATCAACTAGAGTTCAAAAACGGTCTACTGAAAATATTGATAACTACTTCACTAATAAAACAGAGCAGGTTATATGTAAAATGAATATGAAACTTCCGTTGGCAAATTCGTAATGATAAATTAAAATTTCCTTGTAATTAACGTATTTAAAAGTGTTTTTTTTTTGAAAAGTTAGTCCCGGTAGGATTTGAACCTGCACCCTCTCTCTTGCCTGTAGAGCGTCTTACCGCTAGATCACGGGTCCTATACGTTGAAATCGCTTTTAAAAGCTATATGTCGTAATGTCTCAAGATATGTTATAATATTTCAGCAGACAATATTATTTCCGTTTGCAAATTCGTAATGACATATTACAGATGACATACTACTTGTAATTACCAACGTATTTAAAAATGTTTTTTTGAAAAAGTCTGTCCCGTTAGGATTCGAAGCTACGTCTTCTCTCTTGCAGGGAAAGCGCTAGACCACGGAAGCCTGTAAGTTCAAGGTTTTAAAAGTGATTTTAACACACATTGTCTGTAAGACTAGACTACTTCAACGGCGAAAACTCCAAGGTGAAGAAGAGTTGACAAGGTGAACAAAAGTCGTTCTCGAAGTGTCTCCAAAATGATGGTCGCTACATTTGTCTCGAAAACAGGTTATGCAGCAACAATTCCTTTACAAGATCAAAGAACTGCTACTGCCGATTGATATATAACTATTTGTTTGCCGCAAGTCATCACCGAGATTCAAGATACCAACCCCGAACGACAAATTATCCTCCATCAAGAAATGCAAGTTCGCACACGATACGCAAGACAATTAAATTTTTAACGCAACAAAACATCGAATTATTAGACCATCCTCCGTACAGTCCCAACAATTTCTTTACCTTTCCGAAAATCAAGAACCAACTACGGGGTTAAAGGTTCCAGTAGTCAGAAGGAACAGTCGATACCTCCAAAAACGCAATTTTGACTATACCATCAAACGAGAGGAATAACTGCTCCCAAAACTGGTTCGAACGCATACAAAAGCGCATTAACCTTCGTCGAGGATGCTTCGAAAAACAACAAAGTCTTTGAAAGCTATCTACTGTTTTATTCCAGTTTTATTGCAATGACCAAAAATATTGTTATTAGAAATATCTATTCAACGAAATTAAAACTTCCACACTTCAATATGTTTATAAAAATATTATTCGAACAAATTTATTCTTAATTGCGCCAAATTGTGACAATATTTTTCGTAACATATGTATCTTTCTTCCTATGTTTTTCCTTCATGATTATTGAATTATTTATTTTAAATATATTTATTATAACAGATTTATTTAAAAAAATATGCTTCATATCGAAGGAAAATCTTGAATTTTTGTTTACTATATCCATTTTGTTTACAACGTATCAAGGGGATTACCAATCGAATGCGTAATATTGTTATTATAAGCACCTACTCAAGGATATTAAAATTTTCACACACCAGTATGTTTATAGAAGCATTATTCGAAGAAACTACTCAACAAGTTTACTACTTATTACACCAAATTTTGAAAATTCTCTTAGTAACAGCTGAATCTTTCTTCTTAAATTTTTCCCTTCATCGCGATTAGATTACTCATCTTAAATACTTTTTATAAAAACATATTTATTTAAAGAATGGTGCTTCATATCGACGAAAAATATCGAATTTTTGTGTACGATACCCATTTTGCTATCGACGTATGAAGAAACATTAATTTTCTGAGGATACAAAGGAACTTCAAAATAAAAGTTATTGGGTTTTGTACCATTTCACATTTTTATGTTTTGAGAGTTAACATATCCACTAAAATGAAACCATGCTTTATGCGAAAAGAAAGTTTTCCTTTCAAGTTCATTAAAATTATTTGATATATGTACATATGTATATGATATATACAAGAGGGAAATAATTATGAATTTTCTTTTAAAATCATATGATCGGAATCAATCCACCACTCAGTTTGTTGAGTAAGAATTCATAACGAAGTTGTTGGATCATTAATCATCATTTATTACTCGCTTCTTCTGTCCGGACTTTTGGACGGCCACTATCCTCTTGTCGTCCCAAACTCACGATTTGTCAAAAAGTGTATTTTGAGAACTATTCATCTAGAAATTTCAATCTCCAATGGAGTGCTTCCAGTCTATTGATCTTTATACTATTTCAAAGATACGATTCAAATAAGAATACTTGTGTGTGTGTTTTATTAGATGCCATTTTAAAATTTAAAAATACTAAATACTATTTTTGGTATCAGATTCTGACAGTTATTGGCAGACAACATCTACCATTCAATACCTAATAGACTTAATTCCACATTTTTCTAAACACCTAGTAGAAATTATCTTGCAACTAACTTTCGTGTTTCCATTTCTTCTTTGCTTTATCTGAATCTAATTCTTATCTCAGCTGTATTTCATTTCGCAGATTAATACATATACTTTATCGATTGAACAGCCAAGCTCCGCCTTCCTATCAATTCATTACGAATTACCGATTTTTGTAAAGGTATATACATTTACATATCCATGCTGTAATTTACAAGTGTACACAAGGTATATAACGTATGCAAATAGACGATAATGATTTCACTGCAAACGATAGGGAATTGGCTTTGAATAAGTGGTTATTTAATTTTACTTCCTGATTTAAATAAAGTTAGATAATCAAGATAATTTTTAACGACGAGCAATACTATCACTTCGTTTATGGGTTCAATATTTTGCACCTTGTCTGTAGACGTGCATCTGAGCGCAATGCGAATCTCTTTCGTACTTCTAATACCATATCTATATCTAAATTGCCACAATAACTCGGCATGTATCTGTGTGGGCAAGGATAAATGCGATTAGCTCCGTAAATAAACTCCTCTCTCGGACGGAGAGAACAAGAAGGTAAAAAACCTGCCAGTACCATTAACGGAAAGCTCTATTTATGACGTAAATGGCGGTAGTTTAACACATCCCCCGCCTTCATGAATATTAAAACGATGCTGCGCGATCAATTTGGAACACTCGATAATTCCATATTAGATAGCGGAATGTCCTTCCTTGAGCCACGCTATTGTCTTTGTGGCCATTTACAGTTTCGGACTTGATTTATAGCTTTCTACGCAAATGGTATTATTAGACGCGGCCGCACGTATATATCAGTGTAGGTATAAGTAAATACGAGCGAGAAGATTGCTGCTTTTGCATCTCCTTAAAATGGAGATATATTTACCGTGGACACTGGAAATTGAATTATATATCTTTCACACAGTATTTCTGTTTCTTGCTCTTCAATAATACCGCAGAATATTTTTAAAATACTGAACAAATATATTTTTATTTCTACATTTCTTTATATTACTTTTTCACATTGTGTGTGTGTTATTTGCGAGTAAAAACTAGTTTTATGACTCCGAGATGTCCTAGTATTATACAACCTCTCATGACATACAGTTAGTGACTTTATAAAGACATGTACTGGAAAATACATATAAAAACTGAATACGTCCAACATTACAACTATTAGTACTAATCGGAGCAAATTTAAGTGTCTCCATGTTTCCAAATATATGTGAAAAAAGGGGAAGTCAGTAAGGTCACAAAAAGTATTATAAAAATAATAAGAGAAATATAATATAATTTATTTTTCAGCCCTCAAGACACTTATCCTATAGTTTTATCAATACTCCAGTGCCTGCTGCATGAAAATGTTAGGGTTGCTGTCTGAACCATGTGCGTACCTCTTGTTGAACATCGTTATCGCCCTCGAAATGTTTGCCACCAAGACGCTTTTTGAGTATACCAAACATGTGATAGTTCTTTAAGTCTAGGGACTATAAATCAGATGTTCAAGAAGTTCTCACATTAATTCTGCAATTGCGTCCTGGGTCAAGTGGACCGAAGCCTGGCATGATCGTCATCCAGCAAGATTCTTCTCGTCGAATTACATCTCGAAGCAACAACAAAACTCTGCAGTATGATTCAACCGTCACGTTCTTATTTCTTTTCTGGAAATGTACTAGGAGCACTCCTTGAGAATACCAGAACACAGCAAACATAACCTTACCAGCTGAGGGCATAACCTTGAATTTCTTTATTGACGATAAAGAAGGATGTTTCGATCGCATTGAAGCATGACCACCGTGAGCAAAGTCTTCGATAATTCGAACGATCTCGCAACAGTTTGTAGGCTAAACTATGAGAACACCCTGTTACAGTTGCTACGCTGTTTATTGTTACCCCCCTGTCAGTTCGAATCATTCCTTCCACCCATCTAAGTGTTCCATCTTTCCCAATCTGGAGGAGGCGACCACTTCGCTGATGATTAACAACTTTCGAATTTCCCGACCTAGTTATACACTGCTACTTTTCACAGTAAACAGGGGACGTTTCCTTATGGATATTTTTTGCAGGAAGTCCTTTTGCCCAGAAAAAAACACACTACAGCACGTTGCTCTTCTACAGTATACTCCTCGAGCATCGTCGCCACTTTAATACTGCTTGCGTATGCGCACGGCAACTTTCAGTTAAGTATCATAAATCTGTGCTGACACCTAGTGACAGACAGGGAAATAGTTCACTGTTATTTTTAGCTTTCCCACAGCAGTTTGTGACTTATTTAATGACTCCCTTGTATAATGTGATGACAGAATGAATCGCAATATTTCTAGAAAAGTCATGAAATGGTTATTTCCTTGGTTCAAGTAATATAAGACCTAATTCTGTTACTATGGTGCATTAACGACACCTAACTATTAAATATGTAAATCAAATCCTTAGTTGCAGTAAAATAATGATTGTATGCATGCAGATCATGCAAAATTTGCATATAGTAAAATACAATTTCTTGAAAGCGGGCCTTGCCTTAAAAAGAGATCGTCGGCCAATTCAGACTATAAGCAAATGCATTGAGTATAGACTTCTAAAAAGCAGTGCCATAAACAAAATCGACGAAAAAAAAACAACAGAACGCGATGACCGGGTTTCACAACATTGTGTTTGAAGTATCGTGCCTTAGTTTCGACGGAATCAGCTAGAGACCCAACAGTGGCAGCAGGCGTAACTGTAACCACTTTAGCTGCAAAAAACCTTTTACAATAAATGCGATTGCATGCATGACAGTACAGTAAAAACACTAATGTTGCCCAAAAGAATGAGACACGAATGGAGTCTTCAATTGTGTAATAACGTAATTTTCTCTAACGCATCAAAATTTGTACCGTCCAATTGGTACTTAGTTTACAGAGAGGTGGAACTTTTGCATGATTGTCTTAAAAGAACTGTCGAGTTTCCAGTAAACGCTAATGCTTTAGGGGAGCTTCTACAGAAATGAGAGGGGTACCCTTGCTATTATGGACGAATCTGTGAAAGTTTGAGACTATAATTTTATTTTTCAGGATGATTCTGGACCACATCAGTGAGCAAAAATTACCTACTGATTCGTATGCTCTCAATTCAAGGTTTTTATGTCAGTAGCACTCAAGTTATTGTTGCAAGTAGAGGATTGTTTACAAGAGATAAGCACTACATCCTTGTCCTGTCCTGGGAACAATAGATTTAAATCCCATATGGAATTGCTAGCACATTCTTTCGAAAACAATTGCCAGAGACAACCCAATAAGAGGAGCAGCTAGTAGAAATAATCTAAAAAGTATAAACTGTAAAAATTGCGGTTCATTCTGGCAATACTGCATACTGTTGTGTTACATTTAGATTAGTAAATATTATCACTTCTTTATATTTATATTCAGTTAGTTTCGTTATAAGTTTTTGAAGATATTATCCGTACAGTATATAGGAACAAATACGCAACCGCGTTTATGGTGGAATTGGTTTATATCGAAACAATAGGAACCTTTCAGGTACAACCTTTACATTTAAATAATTCACAATGGTGTATTGACAGACATATGCACGTGTATGTGTAAGTATATGTAAGACAATTTTGTATCATTACACAGTCGTTACGTGTAAATTTCACAAAGCAAACAATTCCTTTTTTGTCTGTTTTAACGATCGTTATTAGTAAAACCGTACACTATTCGGGGACCTGATCGACTCCGCCGCCTTAGGCACTTCTCTCGTAACTTGAACCTTCATCCATATTATCACAACAGCGGTAATGATTGCATTGATTGATGATCCTGCTTGTGGAATGAGACTTGAAGATGTATTCGTGTGTGGATAACATTACGGGTCATTCACTAATTGTGCTGGCGTGTGGTGTACAATGCAAATAAACGCCGCGTATCATTTATGGGCGATTATTTTTATTTATCGTGAACAAGCGAGCTTTCGAAATCAATAAGGTGTTTTAGTTGTACTGTATGTCAACGGAAATTCTACAGCACACAAGATTACTTATCTCGAACGCAGAGACGTTGTTATTAGAAAATACAAGTAAAACTATGAAAACGTGCACTACTAACATGTAGCTTGAGCGTGAGATCATAAATTGCTAAGTAGTGCATACTGAAAATAATAACACATAAAAAAGAGTCGCCACTTAAGCCAATAAGTGTATATTGTATTAATAATAAATTAAATTAGAGGCTTTAAAACTGCTTACAAATATTGCGATATGGTATACAATATGGTCGATTAAATTTACCCTCTAGCAAGCCATGAAATTTTTCATCTTTAAATTTAAGTTGGTAGAAAAACTTTAAGAACTTGTAAATTAACTTATTCCGTGGCGATAGTGACAGCGCTTATGTGTAGGTGGTTCAGTTCATCTTACACCGTTGACATGCGGTTGTCAGATTAGATTTTGAAGATCTCACAAATAACTACACACGAAAGAGAACTGTTACGTTCTCCTGGTTTGAAGAACAGCGCCGCTGTAGCCTGCTCGTAAGTTCCTGAATTACTTGACCAATACTTACTTGTAGAGTATGTTCGCTTATTTACTAGAGGAAAGGTTGTACAGCGAAACTCAATGCGCATGCGCAAAAAAATATATTTAAAAATGAAATGGTTACACGGTTTCCACTCTTACCTATGTACATGTACGATGTACGTACGATATATATATTTGCAATAATTGCAGTTATTCGAGCTCTCTTATACATGTAATGTACATTAGCATTTGTATATGTATTTTCATTGGTAGCAACATAAAGTAATGCCTCAGCATGTACGTTGCAAAGCTATGTCTTAATTCTGTTTAAAAGGTTAAACTCTTATATGCTTCCGCTGAAGCTTTGTTAGAGGCATGTACTAATGCCTCTATCTGTTTGCATGCACCACTCCCTTTTTATAGGGGAGTCAACCCTATTTATTTCGTAAATTTATAAGCGCACCTCGGTGCTATGCTTATTTATATGTCCCTTTCCGGGTGCCTAATATACTTTCCTTGTTTTAAATTTGCCTAAGGGACTTGGCCCTGTATTATTGGCATGTATTTGTACTTGACCAAATACGTTTGTTATTTTCACATTTATAGGGGAACCCACCCTATCTCTTAGAGCTCGAACGCCTGGTCGAGGGCGACAGTAGCGATAATAGCCGATCTCAATACAAAAGTAATGTCACAGCTACCCAGGCGTTCTCGTTTGAAATATTACGCTATGTGCAATCTTTAGCTCTCTACTACTGCGCCCCAAAGAAGGAAAAATCCAGTAACCAGCAAATGTGCGAACTGCGCACCGACAAGTAAAACGGAGCGATGATGCCGACATTACATAAGAAAACTGGCCCGTGACACTCGTCCGCTACGACGAGCAACTAAATGAAAAATTTCTAAGTCCCGATACGACAAGGACCGAACAAACGTACAAAAGACACGGGCGCTGCGGCCGCAACGACCGTCAGCAAGAAGCGGAGTGATCGTACTTGTAGAGGAGGTCTATACATGCGCGCCGACAATCTCACCAAAATAATTTCCGACACAAATTTAACTGAAGACTAAAATATGTATAGACGACAATGGACACAGTAGCCTCGACGTACGATGATAGAAAATCGAGAATTTATACTTATTAAAAAAATCTATACATGTGGTCCGACGACGTTACCAAATGACTCCCGCCAGAAATAAATGTATAGACAACGTCCTCGACGATTCCCGCCAAAACTAGAAAATCTTAGAAATCTCTAATAATCTTACGACGACGTTACTGTACACGTTACGACGAGGCACGAAAGGTGACCGAGAGTGCACGATCGCTAATACCTCGACCGTCGCGCGGGAGACAACTGCCTATGCTTGTGTACCTTAAATTTTAAGAAAACTCCCATTACATATCCGACGACGTTGCAGTGAATGATTTCTAATTAGGCAGTTTTAGCTAGCGTAATGCGAATGGCTGGCTTGCATACATACACAATGCGTAATGCACATACATATTAAAATAAAATTGGATATAAGAGAGCAAAATAAATAAATATAAAAATGAAAATAAAATAATATTCTAAATGAAAATAATAATGCAAAGAAGATAAAATACATAGTAGTAAAAAATTTAGAAAATACAAAAACAATGTTAAGTCCTTAACAAGAACGAATGTTCAAAGTGAGCTCTTCCATTTTCTATACATAACGCCACTCTTCGTTCCACGTTATTGAAAGAATTCCTTAAATTATATGGTATAATTTTCTCGTAGATATTTCAAAAGCTTCAGTAGGTTCGTTAATTTGAGAACTATTTGCAAATATTCAATTTTTTAGGTTTGGATATATGAAACAATCCATAATTGTCAAATAGAAAGATCGCGTGGAAATATTGCCACTGATTCGTGAATAACTTGCTGCAAGCTGTCATATATTACTGAGAAGTTTGTAAATTCTATCCGAAATTCATCTATACGCGGTTGCAAAGAGTACAACCACTCTCCATTCTCTAATTTTATACCATTTCTGAAATATGATTCGATTATGAAAACTTTGTGATTTATTGTAGACACTTTTGTGTCAATAAACCAATACAGTACACGTAACAAATATATTTTATTTGTCACTGTCCATTCATTAATAACTGCCGTCAAGATATTTCAAGAAATAATTTCATTGCTAGATAGGTAAATTTATATGATGATATGGTATATTTTAATATATTTCTATAATAAAATATAATTTCGCTCACCATACGATAGTTTAAAGTTTATCATGAGTATGCTTTATAGCCCGGACTAATTGCTACCTATAAAACACTACTCCTTACTACAAAGCATTCGTAACGAAGGAATGTAAGTCCAATCTTTTTGTCTAATCACTTGAAAACAGTCAACAGTTATTAAATTAATTCTTTACAAGAACGAGAATTCAATTCGTTTCCGACTTATACGAATAAATATACAGAATGAGTACTTTCATTGAACTAGTACATAATACTAATAATACAGCTATACATACTGTATTTCACATATAAAGTACACTATGTATTATATTATAATTATTATATCATTTATCGAATGGCGAAAGAGGATGAATTAACGTTTAGAGCTGTTAGTGCGAGCATTGGTAAGTACAGTGGGAGAAACAAATTCGCTGCATCAGCCCGCAGATTGCTAACGTATATGATGTAGTACATGTTGTATATACTATATACTAATCATTATATATTTTATATTATACGTTGCAAATCTTGTATACATATACAGCTGCGAGCAAATGTTATAGGCACCGTAATCAAACATGTGTTTCGCGCAGCAGGTAGCGTTTCTTAGAACAAGGGTACTTCAAACCTATACCTGGTCGTTATCAAAAGTAGAAAATATAAATTACGAAGCTATATAAGACAGAAATTAATATTTTTAGGTTGAGTAATATATTGTGCGTAGAGAAAGAAACGTCGTTTGTTGGTGTCAAAAGTTCATTTAGAGTGCGGACCTTCTTTTGTAAGTTTGTGTATACACAATATGCCAAAAAAGCTCCGAATATCTGAGGCTTTACGAGGCCAGATAATTTTATTGCAGAAACAAGGATTGTCACAAATAAAAATTGCTAAGACAATAAAATGTTCGCGTTGTGCAGTGCAAAACACAATTAGCCGCTACCAAAGGACTGGAGAGTATCATAATCTACCCAAGAGCGGTAGAAAACGTGTAACGACTGTGCGAGAAGAACGATTGATAGAGCGTATCACGCTCCGGGATAGGCACAAATCCGCGATAGCGATTTCTGCGGAGCTCCGCGCCCAACGAGACGCACCAATCTCCGTGCATACGGTAAGAAAAAGGTTAACTGCGGCGAATTTACGTGCCCGGAAACCGCGACACAATCCTTTACTGACCGAGCTACACCGCAAGCAACGCTTTACGTGGGGAAAGAAGTACCGACATTGGACTGTAGATATATATATATATAAATATATATAAATATTTCGTAATCCTTGCAATACACATAATTGAACTCAGTGCCCCTACTTTTCTCACCAAAACAGCAATATTCAAAAAGTTAACGTACTTCGTTTATTCTATGCAGGTGCACAGCGTTTCCGGAGCAAGTTATGTTCGGAGGAGGTCCGGCGAAGCATTTTCACCAAAGTGTATTTTACCTGCTGTTAAACACGGCGGTGGAAGCATTATGATTTGGGGGTATATGTGCACAAGGTGTAGAGGAAATCCATGTGTGCGAGGGCCGCATGGATGAAGCACGCTACATCGGGATGTTGGAAGAGGTTCTCGAACCATCAATTGTCAGATTTTAAGGTATCATCTCAGAGAAATACTACATTCAGCAAGACAATACCCCTTGCCAGAAGGCTCGACCTGTAATGAAATGGTTTACTGATAACCAAGTGAAAATTTTGGACTGGCCCTGACACTCGCCTGACCTCTCGCCTATTGAAAATCTGTGGCATATATTGAAGGACAGGGTTCGTAAATACAACCATGCCCCTAAAGAAGCCCTAAAGCAAACAGTGTTTATGGAATGGTCGTCTATTTCCCCAGAAACATGTTACAAACTGGTAGCTACTATGCCTAAAAGAATTAAAGTTGTAATAAAGGCTAGAGGAGGCAGCATTAAATACTGATTTATTTAATAAAAGAACCTTATATGTGTTTTGTTTTAGTTTTGAGATTCCCGTATTATCGTAACGCTAAAAACCCCGCCTATAACATTTACGCGCAGCTGTATTTCCAACACCTATATCCTTGTTATAGGAAATACATAATATGTACATATATAACGTGATCAATGAGTAAAAGTTCCTGCACACAATGAAACTTGGAAACGCTTGTAGATATTATTTAAGGATTGCTTAGCGTGTCTCACATGAAAGTTACTATTGCTGTGAAAGCTTGCGAATCGATTTCTTAGGGGATTGAGTTATTTTCAGCTGTTAATTTCGATGGTCTACCACATATGTGGGCAACAACCGGCCCGCGAGCTGATATCCGGCCCGCTGGAAGATTTCATCATTTCGAAGAACCCAATTAAAAAAAAAATTCACGATTTAATTATAATATTGTATCTATTTTTTTCATTTAATTTTCTTATTTTAATAAATTGTATTATAATAACATTATCGTATTATTTCATGTCTGATATCTATCGCTAAAAATTATAGACACTACTTTAAACGCGGCCCGCGAACGTATTTGCCCACTAAAGTTTAGCCCACAACATGTCAAAGGTTGCCCATACTTGGTCTACCACTACCTGGTTTTCGGGAAGTAGAGCCTGTTTCACGAAATTTTGCCACTGATTCTTGAATAACTGTCTGCAAACTGTCATATGTTACTGGAAAATTTGCCGGAAATTCATTTATACATACATGGTTGCAAAGAGTACGTCCATCCTCCATTTTATAATTTTATACCATTTCGGAAGTATGATTCGATAATGAAAAGTTTGTGATTTATTGTAAACATTTTTGTGTCAATAAAGCAATGCACTATACATGACAAACGTGTGTTATTTGCCACTGCCAATTTGCTACTCACTACCAACAAGATATTTTGAAGAAATAACATCATGGCTTGCTAGAGAGTAAATTTATATGATCACATAGTATTGTATATGTGTATGCTAAATAACTTTATTATTTCAATTAAAACAAATATGAAGTAGAACCTTTTTCTTGAGATGTTCTTAAGAAAAACAAAATGATATAACGTGCTTCTATTTATTGGAAAATCACTGTCCAAACTTTACGCTTCCAAATTTATATAATGGTATAGATTGTTTTTATTATCATTAATTTCACTTTTTCGTTTCTTTTAGCATATGACGCAACCTTAAATTTGAGGAAGAGTGTTTCACTTGATAACTTTACGTATCCTGAATCTAAAGCTATCGCTGCTCCAGGAAGGCGCTTGGGTATTTCGTGGTTGCTTGTGTTGCAGTATGTTACTTACCATTATTTCATTGCGAATGTATTTTTGATACGCTTTCTTCATATTTACATGGTTTCAAAGAAAATATAAAAAACGCTTCCGAAGAACCTTAACACCGTGCTCTTTTCCGTCATTCTACATAACACGCATCATTATCTCATCTATCATCTTAAAGCAAATCACCCTTAAATCCGACAAATGAACCAGTTTATTTCGTCAAACAGCATGTTGTTTCGTTGACGTTTAAAGCAGGTGGGATGAAAATTTTTAGTCGGATCATCGGCTACAACTGCCACGCATGTGTAATTCAAATATACGATTTAAGAATCAGTAATGGTTATCTACACTACCGTAACAGCAATTACATAAACACGGTTATCAGATTGAACTTTTTCCGTGACACGTAGCAAGAACCGCAGCAGCTTCTCTCGTATCGCCTTAATTGTTATTGTCTTCTTTAAACTAAACTATTATTGTTATTATTGAATCACTATCTTCTTTTTTATCGTCCGATGTCGCGGTTATGGATCGATTTAAATGCTGCACGCAACCTTTAAAAATAAATGGGATCTCGTAATCGGACGTGCAAGCTGGAGATGGCGCTTTGTGTTTATGGTCGTGGACACTGTGAAGTTAACTGCGTTAAATACATAGATTTTCTCAGTACTGAGTAAGTTTCAGTTAGTGTCGGTGAAGTAGTTACAATTATTTGAAGTTATAGTTATTGAAAGCTCTTATACAATACTCCATTCTACACTACAACTTCTACAAGGATATGATGGTAGCATTAACTGGACTGGGTCTGGTTTGACTGTACACTATCCAATTTACAGAGACGATCCAGACATAAATTCTAACAATTGAGTAGATGATAATGCCCTTAATACAATTTAACTGAGAAATCACACGGTAATACTCTACAAAGCAGTCGAATTATGCAGTAAAAATAATACTTCTCTAATACTACAACTAAATAACTAGGTTGCTATGGTATCGTTTAATAAAAGATAAAAATATTGATTTCAGCTTGACTACGATTTTACATATTCTAATTTATATAGCAATAAGACACAACGTTAGTTTCTAATTAGTTGGAGCCGACAAATTTTATTTGAAAAACAAAGCGAAGTTTAGATTGCTACAGTAGCAGTATCTGCTGTTCCACTCTTCTTCTTCTTCCTTTCTACACGTGGTAGGTATTGCCTGTTTCCTCCTTATGCCTCTTCGGATGTAGATGTCCAGCATGACTTCCAGCGTTTTATGGCCTGTCCAGATTTCATTTTCATTTTTTTCCAGTCTATAATCGGTCATTCTGCGTACGCGCTTGTTCCAGCGCTTTCTTCGCTTTTCCATTTTCGCACGTTTTGTATTTTGCTTTGTTGTCGTAAGTTTTCTGTTCTGATTCTGTCAAGTAGTGCTATTTCATGAATGTTTCTTACTATTTTCATTTCGACTGTTCGCATTACTTGCTGTGTCTTGAAGGTGTCTAGTCTCAGCGGTGTATGTCATTGCGGGCCTTACTGCCGATTTGAAAGCTTTTACTTTGCTTTCCATTTTAAGATATTTGTTCCCCCGTACGTCTCTTATGCAGCGTGGGATTTGAGATGCTTTCATTGTTTGTTCCTAGACTTCACTATCTATCTGTTGCACTCAACCCTTAATAACTTTAACCTACATTGTATATGCTAAAATTCTAATCCATACGGAGAGTGAATAACGGAAATGATTAGTAATAGACAGAAAGAATGGAAAGTAGAAAAGACCTTGGAAATAGTCTGTTAAATCACTTCGCTACGTATGCAGTAATCCCAATACAAAAACAACACACCATATCAACATCAAATAGATGAACCAAAACTATTTATAGCGTATAGTGGAAAGTAAAACCACTCGTAACAATTCGCACACTTTTATAATAGATTCTGTTACGGTGTTACAAATTATGATATGAACCATCAAAAGGAATAATAAATTCGTCCTACAAAAGATAAATGTCCATGGTCCGTACGCTACCCCAGAGTCCGACTGCGAGTCAATTCGGCGTCAAATCTACTGCGTTAGTAACAAATAATTACATTTTTTTCTTTTAAAGGCGTATGTACTAATAAATATTCCATACACAACTTTTATTGGTGCTGATGAGATCTTGACGGCGTTGATAGTTTCGGGAGTGGTGCTGACATAATGCCGAGTTTCGTGTTACATGCCTGTTCAATAGCATTTCTTGGGCTACTTCAATATTTATTTAATATAATTTTGCAACAGTCTGGAAGTTTTCGCGAATTTCTCTAATTTTTAGAAGTAGTGATTTTCAAGATATAACCAACTATTAACCAATTTCAGTGTTGTACGCCTTTTCCAAAGTGTTTAAATCTGTACTTACATAAAAGATACAGCCTGATAAAGATTATTTAGTCTCTATATCAAGATGGATTTGTAGACAAGCGGACAACCATGATTAACTTGGCCGTTTTATGCAATACGCTTTGTAGGTGTTAGACAGGAGTACCAGGCATCAAAGACCATTAGATTGAGTAGGTTATCGTGTGTTTCTACGAAAATTATCAGACATATTTTTTTCTGTATTGCGTAGACAGCAATATGTGGAATATCAGAGTTATACAACATCAGGCTTGCCATAAGGGTCCAAACCGAATCCAATCTTCCTTTTAGTTCTTATTAATCATATTACTAAAACTTTGCACTGCCAGAAGCTATTTTTCGCAGTTAGTACGAATATATTGTATAAGATCGATACCTCGAAGGACTATTACTGCTGGTATTGACTCTTCGTGTAAATTGAACCATTTATGCCTAAATGTCAAACATGGAAGGTTATGCTGTTTACTATAAGAATTAATACGCAGACGTTAAATATAAAATAGCTCGCACAGTCCTTAGAAGTTGCTTACAGCAAAGAACTTAGACGTTACTTTCCTCAGTCAACACAGTTCTATGAATCACTTTAATGAAGGAGATACCAATGCTTACCGTGTATTTGATCTTAGATATAGAAACTGTAAAGATTTTAATAGACGTCGGAGTTGGGCAAAAACACAAGAGAAGAGACAAATATACTACGAGGTGAAGGGTAAGGCTGCATTCTCTCTCCACTAATGTTTAAGATATACTCAGAGTACATATTCGGGGAAGCTTTAGAACAGACAGAATTTGGAATCCTTCTGAATGCAGAACGATTGAATAATGTGCGCTATGCAGACGATAGGGTTATTTTCACTGATAGCTTGGAAAGATGACAACAGCCTACGAATCGAGAACATATCACAGCCAATTGTGTGGTCTGGAAATAAACACAAAAAAACAAAGTTATTGGTCAGGCAAGAAAAAATTGACAACGTCGAAATACGCCGCAGAATCGAAAAGGCCAGGTCTACTTATAATAAAATGAAAGATCTGTTCATAAGCCATGACATAAAATTACGCACCAAGATAAGGCCCCAGTGAGATATGAAAACAGATATCATCTATTGCAGAGTATTCTACAGAGAGAAATAAAGGGAAAGAGGAGTGTTGGTAGAAGACGACGAATTTCTTGGTTGAAAAATCTCAGAATCTGGTTCGGTATGAATACAACCGAATTATTTCAACCAGCAGCAAGCAAATTATTGGATTTAAATTGTCACTGGTCTGGTTTACCATTTGTTCCGTAGACATTACTAGTACTGAACGTATTCAAAGACGCTTTTTGAACATTTTGATGTTCTCTAGAGATGTCATTTACCCTGTTAGAGTTATAATTATTCATTAATGTTATGTAGATATCAAACTGCATCTTTAGAGACAAGGCGCAACATCTTAAATCTACAGCTTTTATACAATCTCATATGGTAATATTGCTTGCACGTGTCTTCATAATAAATATTAGTTTAATGCACCGAGACTTTCTCCACACACGCACAATGCTTTTATTTACCTATTTGTAGAACGAAGACGACATATAATAACTCTAATCTATAAAGAAATCAAATTAATTTTTGTTCAATTGTTAAATACTTTAGAAATTTTTGAATAAGTTTGAATTTTTTAATGTTAATTACTATTATTAACTAACTATTATTTTTTTTACTAATTTCAAAGCTTCACTTAATATTTTATTGTAATAATTTCTTTTAAACATTACTTTTTCATTAATTTCATCCATACACACCTGCCGTACTTGTAGTATTAATAAATACTAGTAAACTTGGGTTTTGGCAATTCCTTTACATGATGCAGTCCACAAGTGTACCTGTCGTATCCCGTAAACCTCGGTACGGTATAAGTATGAAGTATTTACTAGCGACTACCGTTTTTATAGCCGCTGCCCCCTATTTCGTAACCGTATTATACGAAGGCATATGTGGGAAATCCCGAGGGAAATTAGTCGTTTCCACTTGATTTACTAGGTTGGGTTTACTATAAAGATCTGTCTCAGCATGGCCGTTATAGTTATGATACGAACCAGTTCATACACAAACGGCAATGTCTAATTGATGTGTTGTGCCCAGTACTAACATAAAATTACTTTTTAACATCATTGCACGAATGGACGCTATAAATTTTCGAACTGCATAGTCGCTGATTGAGCGTGCACATTCCTTTAGAATGTTTGAAAAAGGAACATCGGGGTATGCTTCGAACTTAAACCACAGTTTTAAATTAATGTCGAAGTATGACATTAAATCGTTCACTTTACATCGTTCTAACGTAGTGGTTACCACGAATTGGTTAGCTGATTGGCAGACCACGAAAGTGTAAGGAAAAGCAAAGCTTTATTGACGTAGACGTGTAGATATTACCGTTGTTCTAATTATCTGCTAGGAAGATTATACTGAGACAAATTTATAAACAAAAACAAGTTATTTTACATTCCTTGAAGAATGAACATGTGACACTAGTAACAAATATTTTTGTGTAATCAAATATGAGAAATGTACATTTATTGTACTTCTCTAAGCTACCGAACGTCTGAAACTACACCTACTACAACAATATTAAGCAATAACAGCATTAAACGATTATCTTTATATGGGCGATACCATTCCCAATTACGTTGACGAACAATTCATTTCTTTTAGGTTAGATATGCGCGCATTAACGTTAGTTTGCTATGTTTTCCAGCAAGTGAGTACCTGGAATTCTTCACGTCCAATTATCTAAGGCAGTATAGACTATTGAGGTTATAATTATCAAAGGATCTTTTATTCGAACGTACTCAATTAATTGTTAGAATCTAACGGCAAAATTATTAAGATTTCTCTGGTGTATATTCCTTAGATGTTCAAAGGGATCCTCCTTATGATAAAATTTGCGGTGAGAAGTATTGAATCTGAAGCAATTTTAAGGACATTGAATAGAGTCCTTTGCTAAACACGCCGTTTAATACGTCAACAAGAATGGAAAGAGATGTAAAATTAAAAATGAAAGTCTTCAATGAGACTCATGTAAGATTTAGAGATAATATCGTCTTCTAAATAAACATTCCACGGTGTCTTTTATCTTCCCTTTACAATTTTAAGATAGTTGGTAATGCTAAACATATAGATTCAAAATTGTCAGCACACAATTTTTTTAATGCGCATCAAATCAAATTCATGATAAAGATAGTTTCATTCACGGTAAAACGTTTTTCTACACATTTGAGCACTAAAAATATCTAACGTATTTTTACGCTCTAGGCGCTCTAACGAGAGCAAAATAGATTAAACAAGAATTTTGCTCTCAGTTAATAATACTTTACACAGCGAGTGCTAATTCTCAAAAAAGCATAGAAAGGATTGCGAGGTTGTAAATTGCATCTCATTATTTTAAATAACGTCTCAATCTTGTTACTCGTTTTGTGTTTGTTTGCTTGTTCATAGGCCATCGTTTGGTTAGTTCGCAGTCGTAATAGCCATTCATTATCAGTCAGGTATAAAAGATGTCGACTATATTTAAATTAGAATCTAAAATCAAAGGTAAGTTTTATGTAATAATAGGCGAGGCGATTACCTATGCTGATATTATCACCATAGGTAGGTTTTTGCTGTTACGTATTAATTAGACCAATTATATTCATTTCCTGTGAGACAATCCACGTTGTGAAAGATATAAGCTAAAATCATGTCACACAATTTCTGGTTTTGCTTTTACTTCCTTCTATTCACCATTAGGGTGGAACCATTCACGGAAGAGGGAATGTGAGGCGACAAAAAATGCTAACAGACGCACATGTTTCTGCTTAGCCGGCGTCATCTGCGTAGTTTTCAGCGACTTTTGGTTCAATACGCAATTTCCTCTAGGCTACTATCACTACAACTTAAAGTTCAAGTTAGCATTCTTGGCGCTATCTAGTGCTATAAGAATAACATACTCCCTTGCCGATTCAAACGCAGCGAAACAAGTGGGTACAGTTCCCAACCCTTCTCCCGAGCAACATATGAATCGCTGAACTAAAGAGGGCGCGAGTCCAGAGCGCATAGGGTAACTCCACATGCGAATGATCTCTCAGGCTTACCATGACGTGTTAAAAGTATACATCAAAAATACTTAAGAAAACAATGCCTAACATAATAATACTACTAAATACAGTTACTCATGGTATTGGTGGAATCATTCACGAGAGAGACAATGTGATGAGATAAGAAAACACTAACACGCGGACATATTCCTGCCTAACCGGCATCATCAGCGCAGTTTCGAGCGTCTTTTGGATCAACACATTGCAATTTCCTCTTAGCTACTATCGCTATATCTAAGCTTACAATTCAATTGGGCATTCTTTGCGCTAACTATGCAATTACCGAATAACGATGGTTACCTACCACAAAACCCTATTCGACAATAGTAATCTAATTAATTTATAAATTTGCGATATCATAGAAACGTTTCTGAAAACTAACAAAAATGCCTTCAAAAATAAAGTTCTTGAAGTACGGAGTGGCAGAGGGAAATGGCAAATTTTACTCAAAACCATTAGACTACTGGGCGCGACAACAATTCCCTTGTTGATGATTAAAAAGATTAATAACAATCTTACCATGTCGGTTGAGGCTCACTCTCATCTTCTTAAATATGTCAACAAACAGAATTGTAGATCAAAATGGAACCATAGCTTTTTGGTAACCACGTAATTTCACGATTTGGCGATATTCATTTGCCCTCAGAACATCATATTTTTTTCTGTGTAGCATTATGAATATGAATTTTCATCACGCAAACGTTGGATGAAACCAAATTACACACACATATACCAATTGTCTAGAAAAAAAACGCACACTGTTGAACTTTACTACCTTAAGGTATGTGTTGAAAACTATTGCTAGGAACTATTATAATCTTCAAAAGCTAACTCCAATTAATACATCAGGAAAAGTAATTCATTTTCTATCCGATCCTACATATGTATGTCAGTGTTGCGAATTATCATCAGTTTGTCTACAGAATACTTATTATGTAGTAACATAATATTTACAGTGGTCCACGTGGCTTTTATTCCGTATATGTAATATAATGCACGACTGCGAGAGTTCGTGGTAAAACGCAAGGAATCTTTTCCGTTTAAATTTTTTCGTTACACCTTTGTACCGAAACCATTCTGTTCAGAATTAGTAATTGGACAAAATTGTTGTGGGTTTTGAGACTCGCAATTTCTCAGAAATTCAACAGTTAACCATTTCGGACATTCGAATTGAACTCAATAACTGTTATGTGTGACTTCTCGGAAGTCAATTGACTACTAGTCGCGGCCGTGCTTCTATTCATCACGTAACAGCTTCGTTTGTTCCATTTTTGTTGCCGACGTGACGCTTGCGATATAGCGATTGTTTTTTTCTTCTCTTCGCGGTACTCCCATTAAAGATATAATTTTAGTTGAATTAAGTAAGTAAGATTTCTTACTTAACCTCTTTTTTCCATTATCGAGCAGGCAATAGCCTCTTGTTGGAATTTATTTCTTCATATTCACCTACTTTACCTAGAAAACGTCCAAAATGGATATTTTAAATTATTTTATTCTATAAAGAGACTTGTAATTTTGCACATAAAAGATCAATCAATCTTTTCTGGTAGATAAATAACCAGAAAAGGGATCCGCTAGTTAATGAACTGTAAATAAATTTTCCCCTAACTTCTTTCTTAATTAGATTTCTTATACGTGCCTTCCCATTATACCACTATTTAAGGAACTTTAATTATTACAACAATGCAGTTTCTTTGATAAAAAGTATTAGTATCCTTTTTAATTTACAAAATTAGATTCTACGTATATAGAAAATGCCGAAGACAAAACATGTGTTTGAAAAATTATAGGAATGTGATTCTCAATTTGTTAATTGTGCATTTAGTATAGGAGAAAAATGCGAATTTAGTGAAACTATGAATATATAGTAGCGGAAAAGAGCTTATATGTTTTGATACCAGTATACGTACTCTCTTAATCTAGTATTTAACAAAATTTGCGGTTGCTTGTATGTTCTGATTTAAATACAGCAAATATGGTACATATATACTCTAAACAATGAGTAGGTACCGCTAATGGACATCTAGGTCTCCACAAACTGTAAATACAAATAAATATAAACATATTTAAAAAAGAATGCCATTGAAATCTGAATAAGGTACGTCTCAGTATTAATGAGATGATTCCTTTTAAAGTGTTTAATATTATCTCCCTCAAACTATATTCTTTTTGAATGTATAAAGCGTCTCCAACGAGTCTTCCATTCCTGGTAACAATCCTGGAAGTCCTTTTCCGCTAAGCTGTTTAGAACCTGCGTTGTGACTCTTTGGATATTGTTTATATTATTATTATTCCGTAATGGGAACCCTTCAGTTTCCGCCAAAGCATTGGAAAAGAAAATAATTACATAAAGCTATGTCTGAATTATTGTGGGGGATGTGGAGTACTGGAATGTTTTATTCTGCTAAACATTTTTAACCGACAATGAACTGTGACTGGGGACATTATCGTGGTGAATGGTGCATGAGCTGGCAATGTCAGATACACACGCAAAATACTTCTTTGGAAAAGTTCAGGGACCACGTCACAAAAGGTTTGATTCACTATCTGTCTTTGCTCTAAGAATTCTTTGTGCTCAATTCCACCAGAATCAAAGAGGATGATAAGCATTGACTTGAATCTGGATTTGTTGATGCGAACTTTGTTTGGCCGCGGAAATGGTGTGCCACTCCGCACGTTATCGCTTTATTTCAGGATCGTCTTCGAATACCCATGATTCTGTGCATGAAGTTGGATTCGGTTGTTAAGCAATCCAACAGTCGCTGATTAATAGGGAAGCGATTTTTCCTTCTGTTCATCAGACAAGTTCTTGTCCGTCAGTATTGCACACATTTTTCGCGTGCCTAATTCCTCTGTCGCAATTAGATGAACAGCATCTTTACTCATGTGGATCACGCTTTCATCGATTTTCGACGTGGACGGACGGAAAACTTGTGCTGGCGAAAATATGCTGTTCTTATCATTTGTAGTGTCTTTGAAGCAGTTCTTCCCAGATTAATACAAAATGAAATTGCATATCGCTACATGATGTTTGCATTTTATAAATGAGGTACTATTGGAATTTAACGATAAACACTTCACGCTCATGCCACTAACACTAGACATGCGTGGCCTGCGCCAGTTCTGGCTGCTTACTTAGCCCCTCCGCCCAGATGTAATGTTTTATAATTATAGTTGTTTCATTCACCCACTTATAATATTGCATTTTGTCTCTCAATTTGCCATTCATTAGAACTGCTACTCCTGCTCTTTGTTGTTGTTCTACAGCACACGTCATAGCATATTAATAATAGGTCAATATAATTTATGCGGTATTTCTCGCACATTCCATATACAATTTTTAAGTGTTCTCGTATACCCAATCGTTTTTCCTTTTTCCGTTTGTGGTTTTCGTCTTTGTTATCAATCCGATCCGAGGCATTTCTTAATGGTGTGCAAGTGTTTTGTGATTTGTACCTGGCTGGATTACTGGCCCAACGCGGAATCCTTCTCTTTTATCCGGGTTTAGGAACGGCTGCAGAGACTTTGGAGCTACTCAATCCACCCTCGATATTTACACGCAGAGCTGATGCTCTTGGTTTAATTCAATTTTTCAAGTAACTTGTCAACTTCACACACATCGCACTGAAACTTTGGATTTAAGTCAGCTAAAGATGGAAGTTAATTTTTGGTACTGACATTTGATTAGTGGCGGCCTCTGTGTCTCAGTATGCAATACTTGAAAGACATCCCTCGTATCAGGCCTAATAAAGCATAACAAGCATTATCTATTGAGTAAGTCATAGCAACTACAGGCTATATTTTATTAGCTTTTGACTATACACTGTCATCGATCCTTTATAAAATATATTTTAAAATTCACCTGTGGACTTGTATATAGATTTTAAATTTAAAAACAGAAAATAGCGACCGTTACGGTGAACACAGATATTAGACCATTCCACTCTATACACAATGGGGCGATTTTTCGAGCCGACTTACTCTACTTGTTAAGGATGTACGAGGTAGCCGCCATAAATTCTCGACCTGACACGCTTATACAGATTCAAATGTGTTCAAACTCCGTCACGCATGCACGCACATACGCGAAGTCTACGCTATAAACATGCTATAAACGGCTCGAGGAGTAGTACTCTTTATTAGTCGGCCAACCAACGTGACTAGCACATGAGAATGTCTGAAGTAATGAAAATTGAGTACCGCGCGGTCATCAAATCTTTAACAAATGAAGAGCATTCGCAATCACATAAAACAACGTTTAAACTGCGTTTACGGTGATTTACTTCCTTCCACTGCAAATGAGTGGCTAAAATGTTTCCGTTTGGGGCAAGAATCCTTGAAAGATGCTGAACCATCGGTTCAACCAATTGAAGTGCCACAGCAAATTTTAATTATTGAAGAGTTAGTGCCAGAAGATCGCCGTTTAAAAGTGAAGGAATTAGTAGTGATAACAAACATATCCGAAACAGGCCGAATTCTCCGCGACTATTTCGGTATGAATAAAATTACTGCAAGATGAGTATCGCGACCTCTTTCTGCTCTCCAACGTGAACGTCGAGTCAAATGTGCGCGGTCGTTTACGTGGAGACGACCCAAAACATAGTCCATTGTCACAGGGGATGAAACAATGGTTCTGTTTGACGATTTTCTATCGAAAAGGGAGTCCATGGAATGGCGGCGACCTGATGAACCTCGTCCCAGAAAGGCGAAAGTCGTTTAGTCAATGAAAAAGGTAATGGTTACAATATTCTGGGATCGTGAGGGCATTTTGCTAATTGTGCAATACAACTGTCAACGGTACATATTATGCGTCTTTACTACATAAATTAAGGGATAGTATTAGTGCAAAACGTCGTGGAAAATTGTGCAATTATTGAATGACAATGGTCCCGTCCATAGTGCCACCGTTTCACAAGCTGCCATAAACGAAATTTCAAGAACTGGAACATCATCCTATAGTCCGGATATGGCTGCTTCTGATTTTTATTTGTTTTCTAATTAAAAAAAAATATCTTAGAGGACGCCGTTTTAAGGACGACAGTGAGTTGCAGGTAGCTGATATAGAACATTTTAACGAAAAAACTTCAGATTATTTTTACAAGGGTATCGAATTATTAATTAATCGCTGTAATAAATGTATAGAAGTTACGGAGGGATTACCTTGAAAAACAAAATTTCTTATATTATTCCAAGTTTGTTTCTTCTATATCAGGCCGAGAATTTATGGGGCCTACCTCGTAAGTAATGTTTTCAATGTATACAAAATTTAACCTGAAGGAAGTCAGTTTTCCAAACACATGTGGTTAATGTTGTACTAGCTAATGGCCATGCAGTACGTTGCGATTTTAAACAAAGAAGATTTAGAATTAATTGGTCAGTGTTTAAGGCACCACATGCAAGTTATTCAAAATCTCCCTTTTAAACAACATTAGTGTACCAGTATACATTTTAAGTATCAATTAGTCCGCGATTATTTTATTTTCAAGATAAAATAAAACGCACCGCAGTGTATCCATATAGATTGAGACTTTATTTTTTCAGGACGAAACTGCTTAATTAACCAGCTTCGGATATCATATTAAATGTATTTTATTACGATAGAGCGTTGGAATCGCTTAATACGAAAATAGTGCATGGGAGTCGACATTTGCATATAAATTTATTTATTTATGTTGAAATAGCATCGCGGAATAAAAATATATGGCGTAATCACGAAGCGTACTCGACATCTAATACCGGACAAGTACATATTCGTGTAGCTTATCTTCGGTTCTTGTGCAATGCGTGCGCGTTATACATAATTCAAGGGCTTACAATGGGAAAAAATCGATTTGGCTATGTTTTAAATATATCTCGGGGTGTACGTGGATTAAATAGGAATCGAGAAGAGTTCAACAAACATCAACAGCAGTACCACAATATGTATATACGTACAATGTACACCTGTTAAGTTTTGTGTTATTGTATATTTATAATCTTGTACCGTTCGTGAAGCTGTGCGAAACGCTTACTTAAACTAAAAATGTGTTCTTAACGTTAATTTTATGATCAGCTTTTTTTTTGGAATATCTATTGATAATGGCCCAGGTCATTTCTTTTATTATCCATTATTATTTTTCTCACTATCAAAAAGCAATATATATAGGTCTAAATAACAACTACAGTGAAGATATAGTTAATAATACAGAACTAATATCAGGAAATAGAGACATATTCTAAGGAGAATAGAGAAGTTAAAGTTTATGGACAAGTTTGGAAAAGAAGAATAAATAAATAAATTACAGAATTGTGTAAAAAACTAGGCATCAGCCATACTATAACGAAGCGAAAATTGGGCCACTTGGCAATACTGTCAAGACAAAGTTTAGTCAAGAAAGTAGTAGAGGTAAGAAAAAGGGGAAAGAAAAGAAGGGTAAGGAGTGACACCCATAAGTGCTGTAATGAGAACCTATATAGATAAAATAGAAGCCGCAGACCAAGGAACTGGAAGGAATGGGATAAATTGCATCCATATTTGTAGCGTTGGAAATTGTTTAAATAGAACATGTGCCTCAAAGACTAGGGCTATTCGGAAAGTGAAGAACATTTTCACACGTGACCGCATCCCACCGCTTCAGTTAGGCGGCAGCTACCATCCAATACCGTTGATTACTTAGCTGTGCAGCATGTGACAAAATTGACGATCCCGCTAAGTGTAAGGTGCGCAGAATTATCTGCTTTTTAAATGCGCAAAGAATCTAACTCATCGAAATTTATAGACAAATAAATGAGGCTTATGGTAATGTGATGGAGGATGCGTCAATTCGGAAGTGGTGTATCATGTTTAATGGCTGGCGGAAGAATGTTCACGATGAAGATCGCTCGGGTCGGTCCTCAGTGGTGACCGGCGGACTCAAAACAAGGATTGAAATAAAAGTCCGAGAAAATAGGCGTTACGCAATTAGTGAAGCGCACTCATTCTTCCCAGAAATTTCAAGAAGTGTGTTGTTCGGAATTGTTAGTGCAGATCTGGGCTATAATAAAGTGTGTGGATTCCTCGAATTTTCTTAGACGAACACAAAACAAAACGAATGCTAGCTGCATTGGCTCAGTCGCTATGACAAGGATGGTGATAAAGTTTTGAATCACATTGTCACTTATGTTATGAGACTTGGATATCACATTTCACAACAGAAATAAAGCCTCAATCACTACAATGGCATCATCCGCAATCCCCAACGAAACCGAGAAAAGCAAAACAAAGAAAGATTTTAGCTATTGTGTGTTGCCTAGAGATGAAACCATAAATGCAGCGGCCTACTGTCAGACACTTCAACGACTCCACTACGCTATTCAAAATAACGGACGCGGAATCCTAAGCAGTGAGGTCATCCGCCATATAGTCCTGACTTAGCCCCAAGTGATTTTCACTTATTCCCCAAATTTAAAGAGTTTTTGAGTGGCAACGCTGTAGAAGTGATGATGAACTTATAGAAGTTTTTAATCCGTGATTCAACAATTTGGCGGTAACTGAGTATACAAAAGGCATAGGAAAGGTGATAAAACGGTACGATAAGTGCCTAAAGTCAGCTCTATGTAAAGGAATCCTAATGGTATGCCGATATCTAGCATTGATATTATGGATGTCATGTAAGAAATGATATGTGTATGATATACCCTTATTTTATGATATAAGCATAAACAATTCGCCCAATTCAATGTATGACTGGTAGGTTGAAAGTTTCTTATACCATAAATAAAACGCAATCATGAATTCTGAACTCTCTGAATTCTCCCAACATACACAGCAAGTATACTTGGATGTTAAACAGAATCACAATAATTAAAATTAAAAGGTATTAGAGCATCACATGCCAGTAGCTTAATTTTTTTGATTTAATATAATATATGTGTTTTAAAATTTAGATCTATGTCAATATACAATCCACGGCTCGTAACATGCTGAACAGGCACCGTGGTATCATCAATAGTAATATGAGCACTTCTCTCTATCACTCTAAAATGCGCTTTGTCAAAGATTAATATGGATGATTTAGATGGATTGAGTATTAGTGACTGAGACTGACTGCGCTTTACAAATATGTCCACGTTCATTTGAATAGTGTTTACGAATTCATTAAATTTATCATGGAAAAATTAATAAAGGAGTTGTGTATTATCTTCATATAAATAAGACTTACAATATTTTAAATTATCATAGAGATTTGATGTATATATATACTAAAAATAATTGGCCCTATAATAGATCCTTGAGGGGCTCCACTAGAGATTAACAGTGTGTTAAATATATTATCGCCAGTTGCGACACATTGGCGATAGTCTCAAAGATAATTAAACAAAAAAATTTACAGCTGCATGATTCGATCCTATAAAACGTAGAATTGCTAGCAATATCCTCTGGTTCAGTATGCTAAAAACCTTACTGTAATCCGATAATTTTTATCTCTAGATTTAACAGTTTCATCGACGGAATCCAACAAAGTTGTTGTACAACTGTACTTCGACCTGAAACGAGACTGACAAATAGGAAGTATACGTGGGGATTCCGAATATTCCTGCAATTATAACGATACAGCCTACTCAAAAATTTTAGATAAAGCGATTTGAACTCGCAAATCAGTCTCGTGGTTCAGTTGGTAGCACAATGCGTATCGCAGAGGTTGTGGGTTCAAATCCTACCGTGATTGATATTTTTGCGGGAATTTAAAAACATTGATTAATTGCAAGAGAATCATAACTTGGTCATTACTAATACAAACAGTTGTTTCACATACATATATATGTATATATACTTTTTTAATTTCTTACTACTTTCAAACTTCGTGACGGTAGTGTATTCAACTCGAAATTACTCATATATTAGATGAAATTTCATTCTGATTGTTTGTTGATAATCACTCTTTCGTACTGTAGCTGTACTCTGAATGTTACTATTGGCTAATTTGTCGAGTTGCATACTTTCCTCCCTCGCTTATATATGACAATATTTTAGTACAAGGAAATTATTGGAATGTATTCGTATTTACTTTAAATCTATTCATACACCTTGATTTATAGTATTCCTTTAATAAGCCGCTATTCTATATGCAAGTAGAACTTAATTACGAGCAAAAGAAAACCGTAGGCAATAAATATGCGGTTCAGATCTACGCCGACGAAAAAAGCAACAATTACCTCGTTCGACCATTATATAACCTCTGATACAACAAGCCACAAAAGCTGAAATAGTACTCCTCTTACGGAACCAGAATGATCAGCGAAGAGGAGGAGGAGGAGGTCAAGAAGAAGAAGAAGAAGAAGACATCAGTTTTCATGCGTTCTTGCTGTATAGTGGAGGTATTAAACACATAACTACTAGGCTATCTTTACGGAGCGGAAAACCATAAATCTATGAATTTATTACGGCATAAATCACTGACGTAGGAAACAGTTACACTAGATTTATAAATAATAAAAAAATAATTATACGCTTTCCGTTTGGCAACGCTTTGAGAACGTATAGCAGCCTATATGGTATCAATAGATCATATTGTCTTGCGATGTTATTAAATAGCTCTAAGGAATTGTACTGCGTGAAGTTGGTAACACGGTAAAAAAGGAATACTCCACTTATGTGCTGTGTTTAGGATTCGGTAACGTAATACATTGGTAATTGTAGACATCCGTCAGTAGTGTTTTCTTTTCGTAAACCAACATATTTTCTGTGCTTGCCGGTACATTTAAATATCTTTTATTCTAAAACTTAAAACGCTAAGGGCTGACTCCATCAGTACATTTCGTATTTACCAGATGCGTCATTTGAATTAGGATTTATATTTATAAGAAGTAAAAGTATGAGGATCATACTTTGTAAAGCAAAATAAACAAGAACATACTTATATATTCATGGGAATACACTGGCTTAAACGCTTATTTGATGCTTGCACAGATAAGTACAAAAGTCTTACTACTTCTATTAAGGAAAGCTCTCGCATATCTATCTTAAGGTCAAGATAACCCAATTCTAATAAGTCTACCCTATAATAATTAGAAAAAAATATCATTTGTTTGGCGTTGCCTCTGCTGCATTCCGCTGCAAAGTATGCGATGAAAAGAAGCAGACAGACTAGCGTCATATTATTTTTGAGTGCATAGCATTAAGTCAAGGAAGACAGATGCTGAGCGTATTGAATCAGCCACTGGAGAAAGCTTCATTACACAGGCTACTAAACCTAATTAAGGATATTGACCTATTTTAATAAAACAAACCAAATACTGGATTAACACAATCGGGCTTTTGGTCATAGTGTTGGGGATATGCCAAAACCGGAGCTGCTCATATCACAGTTTGAATAAAGTGTTTCGAAAGCTTCCAAAGAATTTATTTTCTTTGACAAGGGAATACATTAGTTGGTAAATAATTATTGAAAGCACGTCTTATATTGATTATTTCAGTAGTTTTCGACTTCTTAAAATTTTCGACACTCTAGGTTTTCTTAAAGCGGCTTTATTTCATGTTTTAGCAAATACATAACAGTTAAGAAATTTTATCATTCTAGAATGTCATCTAATAACAATTTGCAAACTGCTGGTTTGAACTAAGTCTGTTAAATGTCGCCTCTTACCACATTGTATTGAAAGTGGAAATAATTCACTAATTTCCTCGTATTAGTACAATGCGTTTTGGAAATCGCTAAATTAATTTATTCAGAACATACATCTTGGAATTTTCGTTACCAACCAACGTCCGACCAAATGGAAAATGGAATCCAAAATTTCAAAAAATAAATTAGGCGATTTTTGTGGTATAGAGTGCGCGGATATTTTTTGTATCTATTGCAATACTTCAATTGTGGCCGCACTATTATATCCAGTAAACTTCCTTGAATTGATACAAGCAAGGTATTGCACAAGAAAAGGCTTTAACTGAATATATTCCCAAATCATGATTAATAAAACTGTAAGCCCAAAATTGATTTATTACTTAAAATATTATTGAACAGACTTATCATGACACACGTTCTCTGGAGATGTGTGTAGCCTTAGCAATACATTCCAATGTTGATCGGCGATCAACCTCCACAAATTTCAAAACTGTTTGCACACTTTCTGCAGAAGTGGCTGTTTTTGGGCGTCCAGAGAGGAGATCGTCATTTACATTAGTACGACCTTTTTTAAATTCATACACCCACTTCCAAACAGTCTTAGAAGAAGGAGAATCTTCACCTAACACATTTACCATATCAGCACGAATTCTTTTGGACTAAAAATACTTTTTCCACAGGTATTTAACACGAATTTCATTATTGTCCATTTTAAAAAAGCGCCAGATTGACATAAAATTTAACACGTATGCCATTGAAACATCAAGCTATACAATAACGTCAAAGATTGTTTCCACATAACGCCATCTCAAAGTTCGTTACCGAATTTTTCAGCTTTCCCTCGAAAAATTATTGGTTTTACAGAAGTAGTAGGGTAATCTGGCACACCAGTAGAGGCCAGGCGATTGATTTAACCTAAAATTAAAATATGTTTAAAAAAGAAAGAAAGTTTATGAGTCGCTGAGAATCATCCTTTATCGCACTCTTTGGCAATATAAGTAACGACATACGCGGTATGAAATTTGATTCGTTCCCCTTTGTGCGGTGAGTTACATCGAATTTAATTGAAGTGAACTATACAAATATTGAACAGTTCAAGTAATAGTTCTGGGAATAATACACTACGAATAACTATGAAGTCATCGAACCAACACAAACCTATATAGGAAGCTATTCTGTGGTCTTTATTCGGACACCCAGTAAGATGCTGTAAACTCTACTAAGAGATAATATAATTCCTTTTACGTATAAGTAACATTTATATTAAGTCCTTTATGAAGTTTACTATTTATTAATTCTCCAGGCGAATTTTCAAAAATATCGATTAGTAAATAATTACAAACTTATTATAGTTTATGACCCAATATAGTAATTTTTAGAATAATCCTCATCGCCACAAATAGAATTATTTTTGGGACAAAATTGCCGGTAATAGATTTAGAACACTCTTTGGCGTGGGAACAGGCCATCCGAAAGTGTATTGTGTATTGATAAATGCTTTAGTTTCTAAATAAATCTGCTTGTGCGTGCGTTAGTGCTAAGAGCGTATCTTTTTGTGTGAACCTGATTAAAGTTATTTAGATGCCGAAAGGAAAACCGACGAGTTTAGAAAAGCGCTCTGTAATTGTTGCTTTTCATCAACAAGTTTATTCAGTGCGTCAAATTTCAGAAAGAATACATGTTAATAAATCTACTGTTAGTGATATTCAGAGACATCAACGCAAGGGCAGTTTAAGAGATCTGGCACGTTCATATTGTAAGAGAATAACAACTCGACGATCAGCGTATAAAATTGCCGAGGAAACGAAATAGGAGACTGACAGCACCAGAAATCTCCGGCAAATCTTCACGGCAGTATTGAAACAAAAAAGTCCTAGTTCGAAGGGGAAACAGGAAAAAACGGCTGCAGTGGGCAGAAACACATAGAAATTGCACAGCGGATGATTGGAAAAGGGTGCTGAGACTGATGAGTCAAAGTTTGAGGTGTTCGGACAATCAAGGCGCGTTTTTGTAAGAAGCACAAGAGGAGAAAGAATGTTTCAGGATTGTGCAGTGCCAATTGTCAAGCAAGGAGGAAGTTATGTGCTTGTTTGTGGTTGTTTTTCCTACGCCGGTACAGGAGACTTGAAGCGAATCGAAGATATTTTGCGAAAAGAGGGTTATTTAGAAACTCTACAAGAAGATCCAATACCATCGGAGCGACGCCTAATCGGCGAAAATGTTGTATTTATACGGAACGACGACCCCATACATTCAGCAGTGATGTATAAAAATTTATTAAATGAAGAACAAGATAATAGCACTTTAAAAATAATGACATGGCCACCGCAAAGCCCCTATCTAAACCCCATCAAGCTGTTATGGGAAAAATTGGACAGGAGGGACCGAAAAGTATGCCCAACCTTCATAGGCCACTTGTGGAACATTTTATAGGATGAATGGACTAATATGCCAAAGAGAGTCATTGAAAAACTAGTGGAGCGGAAGCCTCAGATTGCGAAAGCTGTTCTTCGCGCTAAAGGGAATTTCTTTGATATCGGAATGTTTAACAAGCTTTTGTTTATTTTCCGTTTAATTTTAATCGCTATTAATAAAATGCAATAACATTTTAACTTTTGAAGAAACAAGTTTGAATGTTTTCTTGCGTTTTTTTCAAATTTATTTGCGTGTCCGAACTAATATGGACGGTAGTGTACGTGTTAGAATGGAAAAGTGGTAAGGCGTAGTGATTCCGTTACAAAACAAATTTAGTTTATATTCATGTGCGTCTATCTACAGCTTTTTTTATTTATATTTTCAGGCAAAATCAATTTAGAACCTGAATCCCGAACATGAGTACATATGTATGCATGAATACAGACATCGCCGTAGTAGTCCCGTAATAACAATAGATGCCGAAGAAACTATTCGATCACGCCGTACGTTGCGAAAGGAATCGCGGTCGGTTTTCTGTTCGCACCTTTCGATTAATCAATGTTCTATTAATACGGATCCATTGTCACCGGTCACGAAGCCGATTGTTGTGCGAACCGATACGTGTGCGGATACGCGCGCTAGCCTATAACGAATTCGTTAGTGAATATCTACGTTTTATTAGCATAATTTGATAATATTGTAATTAAAGCGGAATTGGATCGAAATAGATTGCACAATGCGGCGCGGATATCGAGCAGATAAAGCGCCGAGCTCCGACTTTGCCGTCCAGAAGTGACTCGCATTTGAATAATATGTAAATCCAATTTTATCGCGCGCGTTATACTCGACGTTGAAATTATGTATGCGTAATTAGATTTCAATATATAGTCGATTTTTAGTTTATTATGTCGCATGTATCCGCTTTGCTTTCTTCATGGCTGCGGGAATTACACCTATCAAAAAGGACTTCTAGAATTATTGACAGTTTCATTCCATGTTTAGGGTTATATTTTAGGTTTTGCATATAGAACTGGAATAAAACAGTAGATAGCTTTTAAAAACTTTTCGAAGTATTCTCCACAAGAATTAATGCACTCAGGAAGCAGTTATTCCACTCGTTTGTTGGTACAGTCATAATCGCGCTTATTAAGGACACCGACTGCTCCTTCTGATGATTATAACCCTAGACAACACAATCCCGTTGATTAGTGTGAACTTCCGTTATCTTTGTGGACGATGATTGATAGTTCGGGTTTTGTTTTTCGAAGCTCAGCGATGACTTGCGACAAACAAGTAGTTGCATATCTGTCGCCAGTAACAGTTTTTTGATCTTGTAGAGGAATTGTTGCTACCTAACGTGCCTTTGAGACAAATTCCGTGACCATTGTTGTGGAGACACCTCGAGAACGGATGACTTTTGTCAGCTTTCTTCCACATCGGAACAACCAAACAGACGACTGGCGCTTATTTTCTGGCCCGATGTTGTACACGCTTTTAGAGTTTCCGGCGTTGAAGCGGACTAGACTTTTTTAACTCCAATAGCTGCATTCTGTTATTTTCTTTACATACATGCAAACTTTTTTGAATTGAGGTTTTTCAAAACCCCAATGATGCCGCAATATGCCACATATCGGTCCTCGTTGATGATCTTACGCAAAGCATCAACGTTTTCCTGAATGATTGCCGTTTTTAGTGCACCTGGTCTTACATCGTCGCTAAAACTAATCCGTCCACGTTTGAATTCTCCATACCAACAATACATGTTGACTGGTGTGGTGATTTTGTTACTAAAAACAGAAACCAACTCGGTGAGGCATTCTTGTTGAGATAATAATGGCAACCAACCGGATGATTGTTGGGTTCCATTTCATGTAAATGTTTTTGCCAATTGATCAGTATGTCAGGTTGATATAAGGTGCAGTAAATGTTTAAAATCCATTATTTGCTTTGGTGTCTTATGTTATAAGAACTAAAGAATTAAACATGAAAAAGATGTGTGCAATACGGGTGCCCCGAATGTTAAGTATTGATCAAAAACCATATCGGATGTTGATTTGTAAGCGTCGTTTGAAAGGTACCAAGCAAACAAAAAGAGCTTTCTTAGGCGATATGTGACCATGGATGCGTCATATGTGTATCACCAAAGTGCAGAGGCCAAAGTGCGAAGTAGAGAGTGAAAACGTCACGGTTCTCCTCCTCCACGCAAATTTAAGCTCGTGCCGTCTGCTATATGTGTTCTGGGATGCGCAAGGAATCATCCTGTCTGCCTATTTGCAAAAGTGACAGAGCATTACAAGGTGTGCTGTTTCATCAGGATAATACCCCAGCCACACAGCTGATATTGCTATGGCTGTTAAACACTAAGCAGGCTTTGAATTAGTGGAACACCTTGCTGGATCTGGCCTCAGCCTCAGCCTGGTGATTACAGACTATACCCCAAATTAAAAGAAATCTTAAGTGGGGCAAAATTTTCCAATAATTATGAAGTGAAGCAAGCTGTAGAGAGGTGGTTTGCAGAGGTCGGACAAAATTTTTTCCAGGAGGCTGTTGAGATATTGGAGCACCGATGGACCAAATGCATTAGTGCAAAGGGAAACTACGTCGGAAAATAGAAAATACAATGCCACTGTAGTTTTACTGTAAGGGGATCAGGGTTACAGCATAGAGATCAAGCCTCGTACATTTCCTATTCTTTCAAATATCTAAAACGTGACGTGATAAAATGTGAAATAATGAAAGAAATAAGAACGTGGCTCCATTAACTAGAAAAATAGTGATTATTTTTGTTTTTTTTTTGCTTAGAAAGATAGAGTTTCAAGTGACGTATATTTTTTCTTATTTAACCAACTTTCGGTATCATACCGTTTCGCAGATACCATTAGTTGTCATTAATGAGGGCAAGGTTGTAATGATAAATGAAATGTATTTAAACTTGTTTAAAGTAACAGTAATAGTATTTATTGGCATATGTAGTTATGAATAAAATACAAAAGAATACATAGAAATAAAGCCAAAAACACTAAATCAGCAAAATTGTTAATGACTAAGTCGGTTAGCAATTTAGAATACTAAAAAGAAACTTCTAATGATACAAAAAAGTAAAACAAAAATAAAAAAAACAATTTACAAATACATGATGAAGGTGCACAATGGTACGCAGATTACAAGACAAGTCCAGATTATTGCAAGGACAGCAGATGCCGCTTAAGCTTGCTGTTTATGACTACGGCTGCTACGGTATCAGCTTTCACAGTCGAAGGTACGTATATGAGCTACATTGTAAGAATAACCCCGCTTAAATATCTCACGCCTATGTTTTGCAATGGACAAAAAATAGTTATTGCGAATGTTTGTGGAATGCGATTAATATCTGAAACTAACCTTTCTGCATAAGTACAAAGGTTTTACGACGTTTATAAAAAGAAAGTGTACAGAGTAAAGTTCTCATATGAACCAGAGCAATGTTTAAATTCCGTAGATAAAGCACGTGAAGCTCTTTTCAACACGATATATTCTCAGGATGTCATGCTTTTTCAAGCAACTAAAATAAGCAATATTCGCCGAGTTGATATGGGATAATACAAGCGCTTGGGATAGCATAGATCTAGTAGGTGACGACTGATTTAATGTCATTCGTTTCTGTGGAGTGTAACGTTTCATTATTACTCTACTGTACCTCTGCAATTGGTATACCCAACAATAACGGTCAATGTCAATTATGTAACAAATAATTGAAAACAGTCACTTTCTTTTAAAACAGACTATAGAAGATATTAAAATCTCACGAGCAAATTATTGCAAATTCGCCGATAGTCAATACCAACCAACAAAAGGCACACTATATTCCATATATAAAATATGGAATTACCACATTACCACACAATCCTTCACTATTTTGAAGAAGCATTTTTTCATTGGTTGTCAAGTATACATCCACGCTACCGCAGGTGAAAATTATGCGAATTTTAAACAGAAAATCTGTACACCAACAACGGATAATAGTAGTGGGATACTAAATGGTTACCATCTACAGCGTTGATTTCAAAATTCTTGAAAAGTCTTTGTCTGGCACTAACTTACTCTATAAACTGTGAGGAACATCTATTGGAAACTGTGACAACGCTCATATGATGATCGTTGCTGTGAATAAATGTTTGGAAGGACAAAATAAGAATTGTTTCTTTGCAATGACAAATATTGCTACACCAAATCTATTTAAGAGGTTATGTTAAAAAGTAAAATCGCCTCCAACAGTTGAAAATGAAACACCTACCACGAGTTGGTTAATTCCGACTTTCTTTTGAAACGCATAATTGAATGTGTGCTGTCAATAATATGTTTGCACGTACTTGTATGCAGATTTTCACCGAAATAGCATTCGTGACTTAAAAAATTAATTATTACTAGAAAGGGTTATAACCGGAGTTTTCCGCAAAACAATCGCAAAAATAAGTTTCGGACTACTTATCTCCAAATTGCTTACCATCTTGCTCCTTGGTTACTCGCACTAATGACAGTGAAGTTCCAAATTTTTCATAAAGAGAAATTCTACAATAACTTATTAACAAGCTAAAATAATGTGCGACAAAATTTACTTACAACTCAGAGTTGGTACTTTAGAGAAATAATTAGATGAAGTGTTGCGGAGCGGGTTTTATTTTATTGTGTTGCGAGGGGACCAACGGGGTTATAATCTATTTAGCTTGTCCTAGCCGTAGGAGCTTTAAGGTGTAGACGGTTTGTGTAAAGTGTATCGTGGCTTTGTTGCTCCTCCTAACCTCCTCACCGTGGGAGGTGAAGCGCCGTTAATTATTTACTTAATGGTGGATGGTGTCTTGAGAGCATACCAGATCTGGAAAAAAAGCAAGGCGCCACTCTTACCGCAGAAGGAACTAAAACGCACAACAGCTGACGTTTCCTCAGGCCTCGCTGAAGGTTTTCTCACCGCAGGATCATTGAGCTGTTTTGGTGATAAAAATAGTAAAACTAATTTAATTTGAGATTGTTAACGTTACAAAAGAACCATCGCCAATAGCATGGAAAATACTGAAGTTTGTTAGTCTTATTGCTTATGAAATTTGAAATCTCGTTTTTCAGAAGCTTTGTAATATGCAAGATGGCGCACCCTGTATATTAGAAGTGAAAGTGGTAGCATAAAGTGATACACTCGACTTACAGTCAGATTAACAAAAATGTAAAGCTTTGATATCTACCAATGACTTGGAAATGCCGAATAAACAGTTGCGGTTATGTGTAGACCGGACTACACATAGGTCGTAAAGAATTTTGTTGTAAATTATAGTCCGTGAACTAGAACCTTTGAAACCAACGATTGCAATCTTACTAGCTTATGTTTTAGACGCAATTTTATTAGCTAGCAAGAGACTATAAAAGTGTGCTGGTGCAGCATTTACCAGGGTAGTGCTATATATAAAAAAATTCAAGTTTTACCTAGTCAACTGTTGATGTCCACGAGTACATAACATTAGTGGATGCACTTGCGAAGTTGCAGAACACAGGGTAGTAGTTAGTGGAATCAGCGAATGAAGTGAACAAACGCAATAGACAAATTAATTTGCATCATAAAAGGGACAAATTTCTGTTTAATGTATAACATTCCACAATTAAGTTTTTAACGAAGACAAAAAAAATTAAACGTTGTTATATGTAAAACAGGGTTCTCGCGTTCTTCAGTTCAATTAGATTTTGTCGCACCGAAACATTTGACTAGCCCACTTTTACAATTACATATTGCTGTTCTTCATGAAAATGTTTTTCTATATAAAGAAGAATCAATACATTATAACGTGCAATACGATATACCACACGTGCATCCATAGCAAGGAAAAGGAGACAGATTGCTTCAACGAACTCAATTTTCGAATCGCTCATGCGTACGGGTGCAGAACTGCCGTGCCGCAGATTTAGTCAACCCTATTTATAACACTATTTGCAGAAAAATCGGCAATTTAAAAAAATATATATTCCATTTGAAAAAGAGGAAGTTGTCTTTTGTGTGACGTGACAAAACACACAAAAATAAAATTCTTACGAAAGTGTCTTCCTTTTGATGAATATTGTGTTAACTTTTCTCGAATTCCAAAAATTTCTACGCCGCTTTCTTGTAATTTGATTTTATCATTTTAAGTGGCGCACCCCGTATGCGTGATGTGAATATTGTTGTAGATTAAAACAGTAAAAGATGTTTCCTTCATATCACTACAATTGTATTTCATTTCATCCTAGAAAAGGGCTCGTAAAACATTTTAAGGGTTCCATTATCGTTGCGATGTATTATAACATATATGCAAAACTAATGTGTGTGTACAGTACATATCTCCAGAAGAAATTTTCTGTTTAGTACGAGCAATCACGAAACAATTAAATGCCTTTTCCAAAAACAATTATTTAAGAGTGACATAGATCATGTTGAAAAAGGATAACCTTCAATCGGTTTAAACAGAATTCATAGAAATCTCTTTTAAAGAGCCTAATTTTTCTCGTGACTTTCAGTGCAATATGTAATAATGTTGCATGTATTACATTCATGTGTATATAGCATTGTATAAAACCAGATATCTGATTATATCATTTTAATGTTTGTATGTATATTACAGGTATATTTACATAGATGCATACAATGCTGGTACAATATTTCTACATTCCATGCGTATATCTGTTTCATTCCGTCTTTTTTCTGCACCTCTCATTTGTTTTCCTCTCCTCTTGTTCGTTCCGATATGGAATGCTTGCCCATCGACGGTGCCCAATTGTTTGTAATAATATAAGGAACAAATTTTAATTAACATAAAAAATGTGGCAAGAGCATCGTCGTATGGGGAGAGCGTAGAGAAAACATAGAACAGAACACCTGCGACGAAGTGAAGTCCGCGCGGAGAAATAACAACAGGAAAAAAATCTAAACACAATGCAGAGGCATGTGGGCGAGATAGGGATCAGAGATGGCCGAGATAAATATAAAGCAACTATTACACTGGAATATTGCCGAGGCTATTCACTTAGCCGCTCTCCGAAGAAAGAGTCTATTGGTTTTAATGCGAGCGGAATCGGTCCGAGTATCAGAAGAGAGAGCCGAGCGTGCGGAGATTCGAAATACGCGCTACGGGCCGCGACGGTGGGCAAACGTTGCATAGTCGAATGGTTCGATGAAATGTTGAATTTGTATCGAATGGACATTGTGGGAGGTTTTGATTGTAAATTAACTATTCAACTGTGCATGGAAAAACTGTTCGAACGCTGAATGGCACTATCGCTTAATTAAATTGTATCTATTAAAGAAAGAATAGGTTGGTTTATAATACGCCATGTTCTCTTGTATTATGCATCCGCGCCGATATTCTGTAAGCAAATTTATTGCAACTAAAAAAACTTTTCCTATACAGAACTCGACACGATTCTACTATTTTATATAGTTAACGCGTTATTAGGTAAATCTTATTATTCAGTATTTAAGAAATGTTGAAGTAATATATTGCCATACGAAGCAATAAGCAAAAATGTACTATACCGCATAAATACTGTGTTATAAATGCGTTTAGTAAATGGGTTACTTATTGAATTAGAAGCCTTTACATAAAACTAATGACCCTAGATCAATTACTGGCCTAATCTCGGCTATAGTCCATATCCTATTTATTAGGTCCACTTGCTATAATAACGATTTTGTTAAAATATATAATGAAAACGTATTGTACAAGCATAAGTTTATTCAAAACTGTTTATAGACATCGCCACAACTGCATACCTAATATTTTGTAATACCTCCTTTGGCTTCTATAATTGCGCTTATTCTTTTTGGCGTACTGTCTATGCAAGCGTTAATGGTATGTCTAATTGTAGCGCCATTTTGTCACACATCCTAAGTATTTCTTTGCCCGTTTGTAGTGTTTCTTCTCGAATACACGCGTAATTTTAGAACATTCCACACGTTCTCAATTGCATTGAGGTCGGAAGAATTTCCAGGCCAAGGTAACACTGACAGAGCGTGCGTTTCCAAAGAACTTCGGATGGATTTTGCCATGTGCCATGGTGCCCTATCATGGATGAATGTGTAAGGGCCTTCATTCGGATCTAAATCATTGATATATGGCATCAAGATATCCTTGCTTATATTGGTATTGATTCATAGTGCCTTGGCAAAAATAGAGTGGTCCAGGTCCTTCGACAGATATACAGAACCATACCATAACTGATGGAGGGTGCTTCACCGTTTTTAATACACTAGCTTCACTAAACCATTCAGATGGACGCCGTCTCACAAATTGAGCTCTTTCGGTCATGGCTTCTAGTTTTGATTAATCGCTAAATACGATCATTAACAAAAAGACATTGTTCAAACAAAAACATTTTGCTTGATTTACATATTCATTTAAGTTATTTTGCCTTACCTTTCTCCAATCTTCAGTTGTGTAATGTTGATGATGTTTTGCTCATTCATAACCTGCTCGCTTCATCGTTGGTGTTAGTCTTTGCTTTTTCAGGGGCCATCTGCATTTTAATTCAGCTTCGTACAATCGTCTACGTACTGTGCGCGTGGATATTTGCGCTCCTTGTTGAGACATTACATTTCCTACTTCCTTAGTAGATAAATCTCGACTCTCAGTTGTTAGTTGCAGGATACGTCGATCATCTCGGTTAGTAGAGATCCTTTTCTTGCCGCAAAACGCTCTTCCGGTACTTGTAGTGGGTATCTTTTCTTTCATTAAAACGGCGATTCGCTGCACTGTTTCTCGGGACACTTCTTCTTTCCTTGTAATTGTGCGTTGAGAATACACTCCTGTACCCAACAATGTCTCAATACGCCGTCTTTTCTCATTCACTATGTCCCTTTTTGTACCCATAACGAAAAAATATAAAGCGCATACAAACAATAACTTAAAGTGCAACACCAACACGTAAACACGGAAGATACGTTATTACGTAAACAGATAGATATTCTTTCTGTAATAGTAACCGATCCAAATAATATTCTACGAATTACTGTGCCTTGCGGGGGATAGGAAGAGTCACACTTTCCCAATTTTTTACAAAGATATTTAGGGAACGCATTTAGAAAGGTGCTGTAAACCCTATTCATGAATTTTATACTTGTATTTATAAATTATCGCATTGGAAACACACAAAAGCTCAAATTTATAAGGTGGTACTAATAAAATAGACAGGGACTGTATTTGATCCTGTCTTGTACTAATTCGTAAGCTACAACCTGAACTGTATTCCTTACCAACAGCCTCCACTACACTATCATTCTGCACCCTCTCAGATTTTCCTATTCCATTCGTACTTTGCGCATTCGACATCGTACAGTCTGCTTCCGAATTTTTGGGTTCTCCATATAACGGATGATTGATCAGTTAGCTTAAATATATTCACCGACTTCAATCAAATTGCTAGTATGAACGAATTGCAGCCATGTATCTTAGTGCCTGATTTACTATTCCCAACTTGATTTTCCTTCGTTACATTTGCTGGGATCTAGAGGGCGCCACTAATCAAATGTCAACTAAAAATTCACGACCATCGTTAATTCAACCAAACCCAAAGTTTCAGCGCGATATATTGCTGTAGTTACAACGAACTGTGAAGAATGGCAAGTTAGTCGAAAAATGGAATTAAACCGAGAACATTTTCGCGTAATATGTTTCTATAATTTTCGAACACAATTATCTCAGTCAACAAATACTCGTTGGTATGGAAGAATTGAAATGTGTACGGATTAGTCCTAGCGACCATCCAAGAGAAGCTGCACCAGTTACTCAGGAAAGCGTCGCTGTTGTGCGCAAGATCATCAACGAAGATCGACACTTCACGCATCGCGAGATTGGGGTATTATTAGAGAATACAGGGATCTCAATTTAACAAAATTTGCATGAAGAATTGTGTGTAAACAAATTAGTTTTGCGTTAGATATCGCAGCTGTTGACCGAAGGATACAAAGGAGTTAGAGTGAATTGGTGTAAAAACGTGTACAACATCGTCAGTAAGGTGAATCTTGGAGTCGTCTATTTGGATGTTCCAAGTTGAAGAAGAGCCGACAAAATCATCCGTTCCCAAAGTGTCCCCAGAAAGATGGTGGCAACATTTGTTTGGACCATGTATCAACAAATCCTCTACAAGATCAAGGAACTGTTACTGCCAATTGATATACAAGCATTTGTTCCCCTCAAATCATCACCGACCTTTGAGAAACCAACCTCGAACGACGAATCGTCTTCCACAAGGCGATACAAGTTCGCACACGACACGCAACACAATTGAATTTTTAACGCAAGAAAACGTAGAATTGTTACACCATTCTCCGTACCGTACCAACAATTTCTCTACCTTCCTGAAAATCAAAAACTGTGTAGTTACAGGTTCCAGTTATTACAAGGATCAGTCGATGCCTTCAAAACGCAATTTTGACTATACCAACAAGTGAGTGGGATAACTGCTTCCAGAGTTGGTTCGAGCACATGCAAAAGTGCACTAATCTTCGTGAAGAATACAAAAACAAAGACTTTAAAAGGTACTTATTAGCTAGCACAAAGTAGAAAAAGCGGAGTGATAATATAAGGTTTTTAAACGATTTTGTTTCCTGTTATACTTGAACTAGATTTTCTTTGGAACACAATCCCCCAATTTTTGTTATTTGCATGAATTCTGGAAACAATTTTAGGTTTATTTTGTGCCACAAAGCTTATTTGCTTTAAGCTACGGTACACAAACAATTAGCATACTCCACATAGTTGATAATAAAAAGTATCAACCTCCTTAAACAAAAATGGTAAGAGCACAGATGTTTTTTAACACGCTGATGCATACGTTAGGAGAACTGTTGCCGAAGAGTATGAAAGTGCGCTTCAACACCCTTCTCAGTCGGTATATATATGTGTCGTCTGAAATCCAAATACAAGACGACCTGTTAGAGATCGTGAAGGGACTTCGAGAGCTATAGATCGGTTGGAAAGCAGAAGAACGCAATAAAGTTTAGTGAAGCAAGCTAAAGTGTAATTTCTAGATTTTGGAATCAGTTTCTGCGAACTGAAAACATTTGATGAAGACAATATTCCAAGATATACCTTTCTATTTTATATCTTATTCTCGTGATTATGTTTTGTAACAATAAGTGCATAGCATAATATGTATAAGTAGCTATTATATCAGATTGAAATTTGTTCAAATTTCATCATGTTTAAATGAAACGTATTCTTTCACAAATTTTCGCTTTATATTGGTAATGAAACGTCATATCAATATCACACGTGCATTCATTCGTAAAAATATTAAACTATACATTTAATATGCTTTAAAGATTATATAAGGCAAATGGCAGTCTTCATTGTCAATACATTGCTGAAGACGTTCCCGCAAGTTTACCACCACTTTCCACATTAGTTGGGACGGAATTGCGTCGATTTCCTGTCGGATCCTTTCCCTCAATTCCTCAAGAGATGAAGTTCAACGCTGAAAAACCTTTCCGTTTAAGGGGCTCTCACATTTTGTAACATCTTAGCTTGAGATAGTGCAACGGCAACTGTGATTGCTGATCGGTACGTTGAAATTATGGAAACCTTCCTACGCATCAAATTGGACGATGCGGATACAGAAAATGTGTAGTTTCAACAGGACGAGCCCACAACTTATACAGCGCGACGTTCACTCGAAGTGGTGAGGAAAGGGTTTCCTAGGCGTTTGATCAGTTTAGGTGAATATGTGGAGTGGCTTGAGCAGTCAGCAGTTTGAAGTGCCTGTAGCTTTATCCTTTGGAGATACCTACAAGAAAATTCGGCCTACGTCTCTTGAGAAATTGAAGGAAAGAATCCGAGAGAAAATCGACTCTACCTAGCCTCAAGTAACGCGGAGGGTGATGGTAAACTTACGGGAATGTCTTGATATAATTTTTAAAAGACATTGGAAAAAAACTACATTTCATGTTCTTTTCAAAAATATATCCAGTTTGCTTCTAGTTAAATATCTTCATTTTTTATATCTCTTCAGAATGTGTAAGATCTTTATACCCCAGCTCGTATAACGATGGATAGACATTTTCTACTTCAAAGAATTAATCTTTATAGTGACTTTGTAACCCGATTACTTGAAGCCTTATAGATGTCTCACCTACTAAAAAACACATCTAATAAAATCAAAATCTCGATAGTAGTCGTGAGCATATTTGATCATTTAATTAAAAGTAAATAAACTTTATTGGACTATAAAAGTGAACAATTGCCACGCGAGACTCAATGGCGCCTCAGCAGTAACAAACGTCAAATAAACCATTGCGGACAGCGCTTTTAATGTCCAACCAATAAATAACAGTTTATGTTTTCATTGCACCTTTTAATTATGGATCTAATCGTTTTAATACACATTAAGTGAGGATTTATTTAACAGCTTTATCGGGAAATATGACTCTTTATTGTCGCATTAACACTTCCAGTATTGATTACCTGAAAACTTATTGAATTTCATAGTATCCGGTTACATCGTAAAAATGTGGTCAGCGTTTGTTATGCGTTGCACCTATATGTATGTATATATACCAATCCGTTACGTGAAGGTTGCGTTATTTATATCATATACTTTTCTAATGCTTACGCAGGTATCTTAATGCGTCTTTTTTCAATAATTTATTACGATGTTTTCTGACTGTAACGTATTAGATCAAGTTGTTTCTACTACAGCGTACAAAAATACACGGAAAATAAATATCCTTTTTTCTGTTGCAGATGTCCACCTGAACAGCGGTTAAGAAAATGGTAAGTTTATATACCTAATGCACATTAGATGGCGCATAGCTTATATGACAAAAAAACAGAACGCATTTACTCTATTTACGATAAGATGGACTAGCCTATTTATTCAATCCGAGAAACGCGGAACTCTTCAGAAGCTATTATGCTCTTGTGGTGAAATAATTAGGAACTTACGGACTAATATTAGATTGGCAATAAAAAATCCTACGAAAGAAGTAATAGGTGATGATATCACTATAAATTTAGGATACGCTTGCTCGTGGAAAATATTCTTGATATTAATAAGTAGCAATGCAATAGAATGCTTATAAAAAATTACTAATCATTCCTAACATAATTGAAATTGTTGAATTGAATTGATGATGTGGTTTACGTCGGAATTAAACTGTTATTTCCTAGTAACTCTTTATGGTTGTCGGTCTTTCTATTTGTCTAGGAAATTTTGAACAACTAGTTTAACAAAATAAAAGATCTTATTCAGAGAGAATTGGGTGCCACACCTCGTCCATTGATGGAGAAATTGATGATCAAGCTTACCTAGAAACTGGAACAATGCGTCGAAAATTAATCAGATATATTATTTTTAACAGTTCTCTTGTTTTATGAAAATTTCCGAAGGTCTTAGATCTTATTAAAAAGAATTAATATTTTCTTCTCAAAAATTATTTACCTCTTGTCAAGAGCCATCAGATTTCACTGCTAAACCTGTAGATCGCCATGCTCGAATTTATTTTTCGGTTAATTTACTTCAGAGGTATTACTATACATAGATTAACATCTTTATATTAAAACTAGTAAGTATATTTAGAAAAAGCAGAAAGAATATACTACATGTATTAGAAAAGAACAATATTTTTAAGCATAGTTTTCAGATGCAGAAATGCTTTGCCATTTTTATCCACTGCTTTCATATAGTTTTTAATAATACCTAATTTGATGTGAAGTGGTGACAACACCACCTTCTATTTTGTAACTAATGAATTTGCAACGAATTTTTTTAATTTCACTGAGCAAGCTATAGGAACAGTGGACAGTTTTTTTTTATGAATTAGATTGACTTTTAAGCTACGTTTACATGCCGCTACTAAATTCAAAATGTTTTAAGAAGTTTGCTTGCATAATAAACGGTAACTGTAATGGATTGGGGAAATGAGAAATTTCTTGCACATCTTTCTAATTGGTAGCATCTATATTAGAATACAAAGAAACAGGATATATTATAACAGATTTAAATTCCAATTTGCTTACGAAGCTGCTTGCTAAGAAAAAGTTAAGTCATGGGTATTTCATTATAATAATTGGCATGTATTTGAGGTATATATAGCGCCACCATCTTTTTAGCTAAAGTAAAGGTAATAGAAAAGAAAATTAAGACTTAAAACAAAAAGTAAAAGTGAATCTTTATTACATTTATTCAAAAAACTCATAAAGGAAATTCCAAAAAGAAAAGAAATTGTGTTTATAAATTAATGAAGCAGTATGAAATTAGTAAATAACATTTGATAGACCTTGTACGTAATACAAAATTTTCGTAATAATATAAAGCTGCTTTACATCTTACAAAATAATTTTATATACGAAAAGGAATTTTAAATATTAATTTAAATTGCGATTTTAGGCAGCTTTCAACATCTAGTAGAGCTTCTATTTAAGTGTACTATTTACAATGAAGTATAGGAAAAAGAAAAATTGAAAGATTATCTTAATATAACATAGGAAATGAATAGAATAAGAAATAGCTATATCAAAGTCTTAACACAAAAATATTTGAGCCGGTTCAACGTGCTAGAGAAGAACAACCAGACACCCAAAATAGTTGAGACTGCCACCGAAAATAATCTTAAGACTCCCTCGATATTCGATGACATTAAACGGCGGAAAGCAAAATAAAATAAATATTAAGGAAAACAGAGAAATAATATATCAAGGCAAAATCATAGTTTAGTACGTTTCTGATATATGGCCAAATTAGAAAAGGCATTAAATAAGTGAAAATAAAAGAGCGGCAATAATAAACAATCTTCAAAGAATATCTTGTATTACTTGTACTATGTAACAATCTGCAAATAAATTGAAACCAAATATAAACCAAAAAATAATAAATGAAAATGTTTTACTAAAAAAAAGTTCTTCTGGGCTATTTATCCGTGATCCGGAAGAACCTTTTTCATACAATGCCGGCCGTGAAAACTTACATTCTTTGATATGTTTTCACTAAATTAATATTTAACTGTTACAATATATCGTATGTCTCTCCAACAAGTATTGGATGTGATAAAACCTGATTCATGGGGGTATTAGTCAAATGATGAGCATAGTTATAATTGAAAAATTCTTCTGCTTGGATAAAATAACCAATTTACAAAACGGTAACCCAAGCTCCTGGAGACTAGCGATGATACTCAAACAAAATCCAATAAGAATTTTTCTCAAGCACTTAATTTGGCATAGTGTTAATTGTTCCAAATTTGATACGCTTTTTAAAATTTAACGAACACCACCTAACTGATTGTGTCAGTGAGAACAATATATTACTTGAGTGAACCAGACTTAGCGTTTTCCCCTGATCGCATTAACAAAGATTGTAACATTTCAATTTTAGATTAGATATTCAAAATTTAAGCAATCCTTACTCATATTTATTCTATATAATAATTACGAGTAAATAATAACGATCTATTGGCTTAAAATCGCCGCTATATTCCGGCAATTTTGAATTCTTACATTACAATATACCACATTTTATAATCTTCCTAAAGGACGTCCTTCCATTAAGTTCCGTAAATTTTATCCAAATTCCTTTACATTTGTTTCTGCCATTGTAACTTCGCTTTGAGTACACAACCTAACTTTTTCAGTTCTTGAGGTTATTGATTCTATTATATAAACAAGATTTTAGGTTGTCATTTAAAAAGGAGTTGTCCTTCAGTAATCTTTTTAAGATTTTCAAATTTTAATATCATCTCTCGTAACATCTCTTTAAAGCTAATTTTACGTAGGTATTTCTGCGCTTTATAATTTCTAATGAAGAAAATGGCTGCTTTTAAACGCTTAGATATGAAGAAGGTAGTAGTAATTTAACTATTGCTATTGCGTTAGCTAGGATTCCTAATTAAACTGTTAATCTACAGTTGACTGCAGCATATAATTGGCATTTTTCTTACCTTCGGGGTAAATCCTAATCTATTTTAAATAATACTGCATTATATTTTACCTTTTCGCCTGAATCTATTAACATCACTGATTAGACTAGTACAATGTCATCTTTTTTGCATTATTCAAGGATCGCCTTCTCTGCAATTAATAAATGAAATAATATTTTTTTTATAATACTAACCTTTCATAAAGAGTAAAGACGTTTCTTTCGATATTTCGTATTTATATTATACAAATGCTGCAAGCAGACCTAATTACAATTACAATCGACCCAGAAGCAGTGCTTAGTTTCGTGATAGTTCATTAGATTTATCTACATATTAAAAAAATAAGAATGGTTTTCGGCAATGTAATAAAAACCCAACCCCCTTTCACAAACCGCAATTATTGCAAATTCATCGCGTGCGATTATTTACAATATATTGTTAAAGATAGCCACAGGATGTGCTAACGCGCGTTTAAAGGTATGCGCCAACGTATATACCTCACCGCATAGCTTCTTTCATTTTCACTTCTTTTTTATATTTAACAGACCTTGTACAGTGAAAATTGCATTTATAAATAACGTGTTCACCGGTCCAAACCTTAAAATAACACCCTTAAGCGAATAACATCATTAAACATTTTCAGTATTATCATTAACTTGACACATACAAGTTTCTGTGAATATACCTTAGTGAAACAGATTAGAAGAAAAGCGATCTAATTCGCTTTGTAATGCTGAAGTAGTTGTCTTTTGTTACTAAATTATTTCTAGGGCTGATGGCTCAGTGCTTTGCGTGTATAACCAGTGTAGGAGATCAAAACGAGTTTATTCTGTATGGTATTCTCGTCAAATTATTGAGAATATTTTGAGAATATTAAGATGAAGTAAAGATTGCATAGGAAACATAAGAGATCACGGCGACCTGGAGAATTTCAAGAGATTGCGTTATATATCAAATGCTGAGTTGTCGTTGTGTTTTGATGCTAGGAGCTTTCGGTCATTCATCGGGCAACACAGAAAGTCTACAGGAATTCCTGGAGTTATGTATAAATATGGAAAACGACTCGACTAACTGCAATCAATAGTTGCGTTTTCTGATAATTTTTTGAATGTGTTTCAAATTTGAACGTTGTTCTCCACTAGTGACGCTGGCGATTGTTCTGATGAACATATTCATATTGCCACTCTATCTGTTCGCGATGTGCTGTCTGCGATGAAATCGTTGGGAAAAAAACTGACTTCTCGACCTAACCAAGTTCCTAGTTTCCTTTTGAAGGACTGCGCCAGTGTCCTTTCTCAACCATTGTGTATGATTTTCAACCTTATTTTGAAAACGTTTGTTTTTCCATCTATTTGGAAAAGTGCTAGGATTTGCTCTGTATTTAAAACTGGTGCGTGATCAGACGTCAGTAATTATGAACCGGTTTCAATATTATCCAATATTTCGAAAGTTTTTGAGATAGTAATTTATAAAAATATATATCCCACTGTTGTGAATCATCTATCCATTGTTCAGCATGGTTTTGTTGAGAGACTGTCGACTACCACTAATTTGGGAGATTTTGTGCAGTTCCTGTGAAAGCGTTGGGCAATCAGGATCAAGTTGATACAATCTACATCGATATGTCAAGGGCATTCGATTATATTCATCACAACATCATACTATTACATACATTACGCAGTTTCGGTTTTATTGATGCACTTATTACACTAGTCAGTTCGTACTTGATTGGTCGCATGTTTTACGTGTCCTACAGTGGTTTCATATCCGCAGATGGATTAATTACATTGAGTATGCCGCAGGGTTACAATATGGGCCCTTTGCTATTTTTTTTATTCATCAACGATATAACTTATGTTGTGGATTGCAAGATTCTAACGTTCGCTGATGATATTAAAATTTTCTGCTACATAACCTCACACAGTGAAGTGAAAAGCACTTTCCTTCACTAGGAAAAACTCATCCTTTTGTTCAATTATTCAATTGATACTAGGGTAGTAACTCGTTGCACTAGTATTAAAGACCTTGGGGTAACATTTGATGTTCGACTTGACTACGTCGACCATGTCCCAGGAACTGTTTCCTCTGCTACGAAAGCTATGGATTTTATATTGCACAACATAAGGATGTTTACTAACGTATCCTCATTAGAAGCCTTATTTTTTCTTTTGTGCGTTCTAAACTTGAGAACGCCACAATTGTATGTCCTTATTATGATCTTCATATAAAAGCCATTGAAAACTTGCAAAGTCGTTTTCCTAAATGCTTATGGTTTATGCAAAATAACACCTACCCATGCCGAGATTTTCCATATAAAACATTGTTGGACTCCCTTTTAGTAACATCTTTAGAAGTTAGACCCAGTAAGGCCTCTGATTTTTATACATGTTGCCCAATAACAAAGCTGATTCCGCTTTGAGCAAGCTAAGTCTTTTGGTTCCACGACAGTCTGTAAGATGTGTTCCAGCATTTTATACGTTGTCGGCACACACTAGCTTAATGTTCAGGTCGCCTGCAACACGAACGTGTGACAGCTATAATCGCATATGCCCTTATTATGATATATTTAATGCTTCTTTGAGGCGATTTTTGGATGTTAATCTCGGTAGCCTTGGTTAATGCAATCGCGTTTGTTTCTCGTTGGTGTCCAGGATATTTTTGGTTTTGGAAAACGGCCACGGAAATTCGAAATATTTTTTATTTCCGACCATCAGCTTCTGGGTGAGCGTATTCAACGCCACACAAGCACAAGTGACGAATCACGCAGTGGACATCCAAAAACCATTACCAACGAAATGGTCGACAAGATTCATGATGTCGTGTTAGCTCATATGTGGGCAACAACCGGTCCGCGGGCCGGATCCGACCCGCTGTAAGATTTGATCCGGCCCACGAGACATTTTGAAACATTCAATTAAAAAAAATATTACACTACTTACTCACACTTACTCCAAATTTCACGATTTGCTTATAATGTTGTACCTATTTTTTAATAAATTGCATTATAACATTGTCGTATTATTTCATGTCTAATATCTATCGCCAAAAATTATGAACACTACCTTAAAATGCACTACTTTCAAGCGCGGCCCGCGAACGTAATTGCACACTAAAGTTTGACCCACAACATGTCAAAGGTTGCCCATAGTTGTGTTAGCAGATCGCCGACTGAAGCTGAAAGAGATAGCAGAGACAACAGGCATCTCAGAAGAACGCGTTGGCCATATCCTATACGAAATTTTGGATATGAAATGCTTTCGGCGCGATAGCTACCGCGTTTGCTTACACCGGAGCAAAAACGAAATCGGGTTACCGCTTCGGAGGAGTGTCTGGCCAGGATCCAATGCAATCCAAGGGATTTCTTCATGCGTTTCATACCCGTGGATGAGGCTTGGATCCACCACTACATACCGGAGACCAAGGAACAGTCGAAGCAGTGAACCCTTTTCGGAGAATCGGCTCCGGAGAAAGCAAAGATTTATTAACCCGATTCGATTCAGTGTTGAAAGAGAAACGGCTTCGTTTGCAGCGCAAAAAGGTGCTTTTCCACCGCAACAATGCACCGATTCATTTATCCCGCCTCGTGGTGTCCGAATTGAATGGGTTGAGCCACGAATTAGTCTCTCATCCTCCATATTCACTGGACCTAGCCCCCGGCGAGTTTTTCCTATTCCTAAACCTGAAAGAATCAGGAGGAAACAAGTTTACTTCAAATGAGGAGGTCATCGCCGCTACAGATGGCTATTTTGCAGACTTCGAAACATCCTACCTTTCCAACGGCTTGAAGAGGCTGGAGCATTTGAAAAAGTGTTTTGATCTCCGAAGAGATACATCGAAAAATAAGAATAAAAGCCACACCAATACCGTGTTTTTCTTGTGAACTCCGGCAACATTTCAGGTCGCCCTCGTATATATATATATATATATATATCAACTAGTGTCAAATGTTTTAAGGAGTTTTTCTGTGAAGATCTTTTAGATTTTTAAATGTTCATTAGTAACGGGCAACTATGAATAATGATAGGAAGACGCAGGAATGCTAACTACTATAATTTGAAAATTAAATAAGAAATCTCATCGCTCTGCATTCTTGAGTACCAATAGAGAGAAATAAAAAATAATTTTATGGTTCCATTTCATGACACGAGGAAAGTAAACATGTCTGGATCGTAAATAATCGGTGTCTATATAAACCATCTGAAGTTGAAATCTTTGGTTTTTATAAAAAATAGAAGATAAACTTTCATACCGCATCCACATTGCGTGTAAACTATAATGTCAGAATCTAAACGCTTTCATGAATATTTACATTCAGAAAATAAAAATCTTCCGTAGTAGAGAATCTGACAACATCCTGTATATAAATTATGTAGTGTGTTCGTATGCTATGCGGCACGCTATTTCCCAATAATTCAAAACAAAATCGATCGCAGAACGGAGAGCATTCCGATAAAACTATTCACAAATTGTAATGAACTAGAACGACACGAACGCCACCTCTCGTAAGTCCATATATGCGGGTTCGAACTTATATACAATCTGCAAGTGTCAGAGTGTACGTACGACCGGCATAGGAAGATTTTGCCGCAAATAAATCCATAAAATGAAATGCCTACACGTACGTTCAGCGCCGTGCGTTCGCGACCCAGTGCATCGCAAAACTTTCGTAATTGCCCATAATGGCCGGTTTACTCTGACAAAAGGATAAATATTTAGATACGGTTCGCACATCTGGCGATCACTGAATGTGGCCGGAGACTCGGTTCGAGATCGGAATTTGATTTATTATGTCGTTTTAGAAGGCGTGTATCTGTATAGAATTGTGCGGAAATAAATGAAAATAGTGGCAGTATCATAGATCTTAGGAGAACATTAGTATAAACATGTTAAGTGCTGTTTCTTAAATGTTCTTAAGTGAATGCTGAATGAAATATCCCTTCGTGGGATCGAAATGATCATTTTCGCAGATTAAGGCTTTTTAATACCTTACGCCAAAATGAATAAAAAAGATAGCAATGGTCATAGAACTTGTTGAGAATGTCATAAGTTTTTAGCACAAAATTACCCTCAACTCTCATGGTTTTACCATCTAACTTTCTAGTTCCTTGCCTCGTTATAGAGAGTTCCACAAAATTATATGTTTCTATCCAACGAATATGAATATTTTATAATCACGAGAAGCTAAGTTGCCACGACTATGGTCATTTATAATTTAGCATATTTTTTAAGTATCTTCTTAGGGCAATCAATTAATTTTTATTTAAGTCGAGGCATACGAATTTCAATTCGTGGAATATTAGTTCATCTATTCCCACTGTAAAAATCTTCTCCTCCATAGACTTTATATTTCACAAAGGTGTTGAAAAAACAACAACTTTAGACCGAAGAAAAAAAGTGTAAACTGTAGCTAAGACAGAATACTTTACACTTCCAAAAATTGAAATTTGAATATTATCAATAAATTAAGAACAGTTGTAATTACGTTGTTTAGTGGTAAGGCCTTTATATAAACCTGATATCGCAGGAGATAATTTGATGTTTTCTTAGTCAACTTTGTATAAAATGAGATCGTATTACCAGAATCGTATATATCTCTATATGTCCATATCTTTTGATGTACGTCTTCATGTGTTTGATTTATAGTTTAACATAAGCGTTGTTGGATTCATTTCTCCATTATTTTCCAGAAAGACACCGAGTATTCTATTTTACTATAAAAAGATGATATCACCTCTGGCGATACCTAAGATGTTGTGAAATTAGTTTGCAAAGAATAAAAACGGGCATTGTATGATTTTTAATAAAGCTAGCTGTTGTCATTCAAAAGTTAATATGGAGGAGGGGCTATCTTAGTACGTTACGTTGAATACCTTGTAATGGGATTATGGTATGATCTACTGATATAAAAGTGTTTCTCTCAACCAATCTATTTCTGTTTATGCTTACCTTTAATTTTGTTCAATTGTCGATTACAGTTTTCTCTTAATTCATTTTCAGGTTGGAAGTATTGCTTTAGTTTCTCTCGTTTTAAATTAATGTGAAGTCTTCGTTGGCTTTTATAATGATAAATTATAATTTTCTTGTAGTTACCAACGTTAAAATTTACCGAAAAGATCTCGGTGTCGCTAGGATTTGAACCTACGCCCTCTCGCTTACAGGGTGAACGTCTTAACCATCCTGACCACGTGGACCTTGTGGGGTCAAATCGCTTTCAATATCTGGATGCCGCAGTGCCTGTAAATTTACTATAATATTCCAGCTGACATATTATTTTTAAGTCAAGTTCTTATTAATTAAATTAATATCCAGCTTCTGTTGGTTTTTATAATGATAAATTTCCTTGTAATTATCAGCGTTAAAATTTTCCAACATTGGTAATTCCTCTCTTTTGTTAGCTTTTTGCTAAAATTGCGTGCAGTTTCCTTTATTTGCTATATGTATTACGGTTTTAGAAGAGGAGGAGTTATAGACTTGAAAAAAATGTACACGCGTACATAGTACAATTTGAAAGATCAACATCTGTATGTTGCAAATTATATACGAAATATTTTCGTTGCCATGGTGATAAGGACACGCAACAATTGACTAATGTTAAGTTAGCTACGGCTATCTAACCAACTTCATCACAATTCATTCACCCTTCATTAGGAATTCTTGCGAACCTAAAATGTTGCAAAATGACGTGCGTGAATGAAATAAACTCTGTTAAAATCATAATATCTACAAAATTTAAAATCATTTAGCTAGATTAGGGATTGACTTAAGCAATTGTCAAAAATGTTATATATTCTTTTCTTTCTTTATTATAATATACTGTGACTCCAAATTTTAATATATTTATCCTCCTCTTTATTTAAAAAGAAGGGCAAAACTTTAAATTCAAGAACCCAACCATATAAAAAATACACATATATATAATCTGAGCAAAGTCAACGGTTGTAATAAACATGTACTTTTCCCGTTATTCTTTTTCCTTGTAGTATTCCTCTACAATTAGTCTATTAGTCATTCGTCGTAAGCCGTACTTCGCTGTTGCCCTACTACATCATGGTTATACCTACAGTAGGGGAACATAGGAATGTAGATACCTCCCAGCCGTTGGCTCTGGTCAGATTATGCCTGTATAATTTCAGTCCAATATATTATAATAACATAATAAAGGTATTAGTGAAATATTTTGCCAATCACTGGGCAATGCTCAAATGTAAGGATTACATACTGACCCAAGAACTGAGCTCAGTGACGTTGAGAAGTTAATTTAATATTGGAGATAATGTGCAAAATGTAGAAGCCTACTATTTGGTATTGTTCCTGTAAAAAAGTATAGATAATTCAGAGTTATTTTCATCGCATCGCGCATCAATTGGTTATAGTTGAGAAAATTAACTGGCCAAATCTAGACAAACAAACGATGTAATCGGAAGTTTTAACCGGTATGTGGGGAAACATACTAAATTTGCGGTTACAAAAGTTATCCATATACTAAAAAATTAAAAATTCAGCTTGTAGATCGTGACAGTTACCTTATCTAGTTTGTTAATCTCATCTACTTATATCCCAAATTAATCCAATTTTGTCAATTTAATTCCAACATGTTTAGTTTAGAAATAATATTCTTGGTTTGTGACCGCATACATTGTTTCGACTAAGTCAACGTTTTGAAGAGATCTTACTCATCTTCTTTAGGACGCTCTCGTTTGGCTAGCGAACAGAGATAAACTCAGTTCTCCTTTCAGGACCAATAACACAAACCTGAGAATATTATGTTACATAAGGCGGCCACGAAAACACCAAGTCAACAAATTAATTTGCTTTTATGTAATTGTGTTGTGACCGGTAGATACATAAAATGGAGCAGAAATGCTATTTTGATGATATTGCAAACCGAGAATAACAATATCTCAGCCATATTCATAATCTGTGTGTTCATATATATGTATATCATAATGAGGTTTCTAGGGCATCTATTCTCCTGAAGAATATGTCCAGTTTTTACAGCATTCGTATAACTTATCTTTCACTGAGTTTATTTGCCTTATTTATAGTTTCTTTTGATGTAATTCTATTGTTAGGCTCCGTCTAAGATTGCCTAGCACCTTAATATCAGACTAAATTATTAGATGTCTTTATGTAACACAGTTTTCTCGTGATATATCTTATATTTAAACTCCCAGGCTTACATTTCCATCTCTGAAAACGCATAGGAAATATTGCCGTAGCCAGTTTGTCACGTAATATCAGGATCTGGTGATGACGTTTGATAGTGATCACCAAACAATGCATTAGCTAAACGACGGTTAGCATGGGTAACTAACACAGAGCATCAACAGAGCATATGCGCCCCTTATTTATGCGAATATCGCCAGTTATTTATAGGAAAATATCTCCGAATTTATATAAAAGTTGTAACGGGCAGCGTCGCCACAGTACATTACACGGATACCGGGCGAACCACCGCTGTTCCAGCAGAAAATTTCCGCTATAACTTTGAATCTTCCGTCGTCAGCGTTTCTATTGCGGAAATAGAGGATTCCCTGATGTAGAACACCAAAGTGCGTGTGTGAGTTACATAAAGAAAACGACGTTACTCTTGTAAAAATTATTAATTCAAACTTGCAAAAAAAAAATGAACTACCTGGGGATTGCGATAGGTATATGCCGAGATCACTATCCGATGTAAGATATAGCCTTATTTAAATAATACATTGTTATTTTTCTATTTATTCTATTCTATTTTCTTTATTTTTAATTCTAATCATCTGAATTCATTATTTAAAAGCAAAATTTCTGACAAAAGAATTAACTCGCTGTATTACATTACGGACCCGAAGAAATTCCGCTACCATATATTAGAATTGCATATTTTGTAATTAATAAATGTTGCACTACTATTTTTATTGTGTTGTATGATATTGCAAGACATACTTTTGATTGCGATGAAATAAAATAGCCGATCAATTTAACGCCGAGAATTTTTTTTTTAATCCTATGTCCTTTATACCTTGCGGTATCGGACTATTTATTTCTTATTTTTATCTTCCACAGGTTCCTGTTCTGAGCCAGTTGTTTATCTTCAATCCATCCCATACTTCTCTTTTCCAATGTTCTATACACCTGCTCCTTCCAGGTGTTTCGGGGTCTACCTGTTCTGTTTTTGCCCTCTGTTTTGGCTTCAAATATCCTCTTTGTGATTCGATCTTCTTCCATTCTAGGTAGATATCCAAGCCATCCCAGTTGTCTCTCTTCTATGACCACTTCTACTGGTTTGATACCCAGACTATTTGTGATTGTCGTGTTTCTGATTCTGTCTCTTCTAGTTACTCCTTCTATTCTTCTTAGGAATCTCATTTCCATGGCCGTAACTCTGCTCTTGATTCTATTCGTGGTTATCCATGACTCACTACCATATGTTAATGTTGGTCTGACCATCTCTTTTATACACCTCTGTCTTTATTTTTCTTGGTATTTCTTTTTTTATCCAGAAACGAATTTCTCAATATGTTATATATTTTTGCAAATTTCCCTATCCTCTCATTTACCTCTTTCTCTATTCTCCCATTGTCTTCAATGATTGTTCCTAAGTAGTTGTAACTTTTAACTTGTTCCAATGCTTTTTCCCCGATTTTGATGCTATGTTTTCTTTCTTCTGCTGCTATTATCATTGTGTTTGTTTTCCTCGTGTTTATCTCCATGTTTATCTTTGTTAGTTCTTCTTGGTATATCTTCAAGTTTTGCTGTATTGTCGCTTCCAAGTGTGCTATCAGTACCATATCATCTGCAAACATTAGTTCCTGTACGTTAATTGCATTCATTATCCAGTTTCCTACTTTCATATTTTTGTTTAGCTTTTTTAACAGCGTCGTCTATTAATATAGATAATAACAATGGGCTCAATACGCATCCCTGTTTTAATCCAATTTGCGATTCGAATTCAGCTGATTCTGCATTGGGAGTTCTCACCTTATTCTTATTGCTTTTATACAATGCCTTAATCATCTCTATCATTCCTTTCTCTAAACCTCTCCTTTCCAAGCTCTGCCATACATCTTCTCTTCCTACCCTATCAAAAGCTTTTTTAAGATCTATAAAACATATATGTATTTCCTTTCCTTTCCCTATTAGTTTTTTCTCCTAATTGTCTGATTACAAATATTAGGTCCTGGGTGCTTCTTCCTTTTCTAAATCCCTGTTGAGTATCTTCTAGTGTTGTTTCCAGTTTCTCTCGGAGTCTTTCTTCTAGTATTCTTGTCAATACTTTTCCTGGGATGCTAGTTAATGTTATTCCTCTATAGTTTGAACATTCCTTAGAGTCTCCCTTTTTGTGTATGGGCATAATTATTCCCATATTCCATTCCTTAGGTATTTCTTTTTTTATTATAATGTTGTTTAAGAGATCAAGTAGCTCTTCGTTACCTTTGTCTCCCATACATTTTATCATTTCCGCTGTGATTCCGTCCTCCCCGGCCGCCTTTCCTAGTTTTAGTTTGCTAACTGCTTCTTTTACTTCTTCGTCGCTTATTGGTGTGATACGTTCATCGTCGTTTTTTGTTTTATGCTCTTTTTCTCTTATGTATCCGTCCTGTTTTATTTTTGTGAGTTCTTCAAAGTATTGTTTCCATCTTTCCATTATCTCTTTTTCCTCAGTTAGTATATTTCCTTTGTCATCCTTTATATTTTTCAATATCGGCGCCTTCTTCTGTCTCAATTGTTTTATTGTTCCGTAGAATAATTTTTGGTTTTCTCTATAGTTATCTCTCAGTTTTATTCCGAACTCTCTCCAAGAATTTTCTTTGGCTTTCTTGATACTCTCTTTAGCTTCTTTTCTTGTCATCTTTCACTTTGAGTTGTATTTCTGCTGTCCACCATTTGCTTCTTTCTGTGTACGTATTTGCTATTTTTGTTATTCCACGCCGGGAAATAAAGCGTAAATCTGAACATAGGTCTTGTATATATATCACAAATTTAAATATCATTTCGTTTTTCCATAGAAAAATTGTTTTCAGCTTTTTATATTGTTTGAGCTGGGGTTGTATTTCGGAGATGCATCTTTCTATTTTTGGAATAGGGCATAGTAATATTAACAACAAATATATATACTACACTACACTATGTTTGGCCTACATATACGATAGATAAGATCGTAGAAACCGATGTTTATTCATCGAAGAATATTTGAAGTAGTAAAATTCTTATAATCACATATGCTGTACTACTATTCCTGTTTTGTTCCGGTTACAGCGGTGTTTAATATTAAAACAAGAACTCTGCTTTATATAGCTTATTACAGTACACCTATGAAATAACATCAATTTCGTCCTGTATCACTGCAATCAGATGCTCCGATCTACTGTAACGTCAATATACTCTCAAGGGGTACAGAGACACTATTAAACCCGTTTCAGTGTCCGTCGCACTGTTAGAACAAGCACCATCAGATCGTCTGATAATCCGGCACAAATCATAAACGGGCGCATGCAATGATGTATGTACGTTTCGCCCGCGGCCGCAGCGTACGTTTTCGCGATTTATGCATCCACTCGTAGCGCCTATAGCGCTCCTCGCACGATAAACTTCATATTCATACAAATCGATTACCATATATAATTTTCTAATTGCGCTAGGTAGAGAGAGCGCATACCAAGTACGTATTTATTAATTAACGCTACATATATGGAATTTTGCTCCGGTGATGTCGAAGAAAAACGAAACCATTGAACAAGCGACCGCTGCACATCTGCATGTTGTACAGTGTCATGTAAGAGAAACAAGCACCCGAGGATATTTCCTTGAAAGAGCGCGAGAGAATTTGTTTTCTAGTTTCCGCTATAGGATTAAATAGTTTATTTCGCTCCTAGCCTGAGTAGCGCGTAGCTTTACATTTGCAGCAGGGTATTGTTACCATTCCAACTTCACACTTAATATGTATGTGCATCATGCACAGATGGTTATAATATCATTGAAAAAAGTTTACCGATCCTGTTTATTCCATTATTCTCTTGAATTTGCCCCTGAAACGGCTTTGGACTTATAATTTCATCCTCGGCAAGAATGCTACAGAAATGTTAATAATCTAAAGTTTAATTGCGTTTAAAGTTCATAAAATTTGCTCAATATACATTAGGGGAATTACGAAAAGTTAAATATAAAATACATTTGATCAAAGATATAAATAAAATTTAGACCGCTAACTATAAAATTCCAAAAGTATCAACAAATTTTGTAGGAAATTAGCTTCCACTACAGGGTTAAGAATAATTGTTGCTGGTGATTTTAACCTTGTTGTAATTTTTCTGACAAAATACTTGATCCTTGGAACTAAGACCGTAGAGACGAGCGTACGCTCGGTTACTATCAATACCAAAAATAATGTAATTACTTACTATTTTAGTTTGATTGTGTTGTAGATGCTGACTCAGTCATACTTCTACGGCGGCGTGAGAATGTATTGGGGAAATGAAACGTTCTGTTTCTAACGATGTAGTGTTGGCGAATTTAAAAAGGTTGTTCGCATCATATTCACTCTCTTGGTTTTCGGTTAAACTCTTATCTATACGCATTATAGTTTGAAAGTCGGGATTCTTATTTATAACCTCACACTATTTATCGGTTAGTAATTTTCTTGTACTATCTCTTAGATTATCTAACGAGGCTTTGATGTAATCCACTATATTTAGCGCTTCATGTAATGACAGCCTAGTGTTCTCTAATTTCGAAATAGTGTCTAAAAGAATTGAATAATTTTCGGAAGTTTGATCTATTTGAGTATGGATTTCGGTATCTGAAAGCAGCCGCTGGCTTACTGAAATTGCTTGGACTTCTTGCGGATTTAAATCTAATGTACAACATTTATTACTGTGTAAACATGTCTCATAATGTGACAACTTCAAACCACATTACCGCTAGTGGTGGCTGAGAAATGCTCGCACAATTCTGTTTAAATTCACGAATGCGTTTTGGAGATTCAACAAAAAAATTTTTGCTAGAAACTGTAAATTGATCTATTTTTCGATAACTGTTTTTAATAAACTCAGCTACAAGATGACATATATGGAGCAACCAGGTTACATAAAGCAACTGAGGATAAGATTGTTTTAGTAACTTTCCACCTTTAATCATGTTTGAAGCCCCGCATGTAACCAACATTACAAGTTGTGTTGTCGATATATTGAACTTCCTGAAGGCATGTGCTATGCTAGGGGTAAGCTTAAGAGACAAAATAACTAACCATGAGATAAAAAAACGAACTGGAGTGGAAGATATCATGAAAAGAATGGTAAGTAATAAATGGAGATGGGCAGAACATTGAAATGAAAGCCAAGACTACACAAACGAAACATCGGAAGACCAGCTAGGAAAGGGGTAGACGATATAAGGCAGAAGGCTGGCAAGAACTGGTTACAGGTGGCATAAGATAGAATTAGGTGAAAGGAAAAGGATAATGCATATGTTCAGGAGTGTACAACTAAATGCTAAGGAAGAAAAAGAAGAAGAAAGGTACTTTCTATAATTTCTACTATCCTTAACACATTTAAACCACAATTTATTCTTGCATCCATTGTTTCATCTATCATCAGCCATATTTTTTGACCTTTCAACTCTCTCTTATCCGTAATCGTGTTTTCCATTAACATGTTTTCTACACATAAACATACTGCACGGTAAAATGCTGATATTGCAAACAATGCATTTAATAATAGTGCCAGTATATTCTAATGTCGGAAATCCGTTATGAAATCTACTACCACTCGCCCAACATAAAGAACGCTGTCGAATTGCTATCATCAATCTAATCCGATATTCATACACATACTAACCATACTAACCATATGCGTATGAATCCAGAGTTAGGGTATGTTCGACCGCTTTCGAAATATATCGCCGCCGCCAATAAGTGCGCAGTCGTTGCTGCAGGTTTATTAGGAATATAATCGCTAGTACAAAACTAGTTATTCATTTTATAAGAAAACTTATGACGTCGGTGTTGTTCTACAAAGACGTAGTTCTTATACCGGTCAATTGTTAAATTCCTGAAACAAAAGCAACATACACTACCATCTATGTATTTACACTAACACCTGTGTTATTTAACATTTTACGATAGCTGGAACTGTACCAACTCCTACAGTCATCAGACCCAGATAAACTCTAGGAGAGATTTGTTTGTAATGTACGATGAAACTTTTCCAATGAATAAATTATAAAATAAATGTATGCAAATGTTTTGAATAAAGCGTCAGTCTAAAATTGGTCATCGTGAGTGTAAGATCGTAGCTAAAAATACCGAAACAAGAAGAAATATTAATTGAAAGCGTTTTGCCATTATTGCGTTACGTACTAAAGAGTATTGAATAGCACAAATCTCTAAAAAGTAAAGGCATGAAGAAACGGAATATTTATGACTCTTAAAGGAATGCAGGAAACAGATTTATTCACGATAAAAAACGGTCAGGGAGAAAGAAAGCAACGACGAGCCGCTGAGGATCAGTTTATTATGGAGTATATTCGAAACAAAATAGGTTTCTCACCACCCTGGAGATTATTCAACAACTCAATATTTCAAGAACACCAATATCTCTCGCAACAGTTCAACGGAGACTTCTCGCAGCAGAACTTAGAGGTAGAGTAGCTGTGAAAATCCATTGGTGAAATAAAATAAGAAAAAGCAACTGGAACGGGCCATTCGACACCAGGATTGGTCCTTTGAGCAATGGTATAAAGTATTTTGAGCAGATGAACCCAAATTCCAAAGCTTTGATTCAAAGCGTCAATCATAGGTGATAGACTGGAGCAAGAGAGATGAGTGCGCGGTTCCTACTGTGAAACGGTGGAAGTAGTGTGATGGTTTGGGGTCGCCTTCGTAGTACAACTGTAGGCGATTTCATAAAAATAGATGGGATCCTGCGCAAAGAGGATTATTTGTGAATCTTGCAGGAAAATCCTGTGCCAAATAGGGGAAGATTGGCCAAAACTTTATCCTCCAAGAAGATAACGATCCCAAAAGTTACTGATTTGATGTGACTTGAGGAAGAAATTAAGTTAACCCGGATGATTTGGCCACCCCAATCTCCAGAACGCCAATAGAACTAGTGTAGGATGAATTAAACCGAAGAATTCGAAAAAGAGGATTTAGTTGCATACGAAATCGTTGGGAGAAGCTTCATATAGCATGGACTGAAATTACAAGCTGAAATCTCTTATTAAAAGAATTCCAAGCATATGTGCCTCCGTAATTCAATCTCTTACCGAAAAATCACTTTAGATTAAAATTTTGTAATATTTATATATTAAAACATTTATTTATGTTTTTTCCAAACTCTTAACTTTAATCTAAATCGACGTAGCAAACCACTTTAGCTTTTAAACATATTATTACATACTAGAGTACATTCTTGCTAATAGTGGCCTGACTAGTGTTCGTTAGGTACCAGATTTCACAGACAGCAATTAATACAACCTCCCATAATTTCTGTAGATATAGAATCTAAAGCAAGTGTCACAGAAATTATAGATTATCATTCATCTAAAACAACTATGCCTTGGTACCCGTTTTAATGCATGTAATTAACTCAATCAATATGCATTATTGTTGAGCAATAATGTAAACTATCAATTAGTGTAGCTACGTAACTATGACCGATAATTAAAACAGATAGGAGTTATTGAACAAATACCAGCTACTTGTATTGAAACTAGTAAGATTAAAAAAAATGGGACGCTAGGTATAATTATAGAGGAATATTTAATTGCATAGAACGTGGCGTTGAAAAATAAAGTATTAACTGTTGTAAAAATAATAGTAATAATATGTTGAAGTGTAATCATTGGCTTGATCTTATTATTTCATAACAACGAGTATAGAAAGGGTATTTTTTTAAATACTACAAAAAATATGAACGAATCGTAACAGAAACTATATAATATTTTTTCTTTTCCTTCACCTGATTACATAAAATATCGAGAAAGTACACGATTCAGTAGAATTATGGTTTGAGTCTCATTTGCAAGACTTCATGTAAAACAAATACACCAATTTTCTACTTGAAAGTTCTGTCCGTTAGATGTTGCGGACTAGAAAACCTTAATAGAAAAGCACGTTGATGCTGTATATCTGGGATTAATAGTTTGACGATCAGTAATGAATCAGCTCAAGTGTAGATAACTTAATATATGAATTCTTTGGTTTAAAATTTTGAAGATTTAAATATGAAGAAAAGAATTGATAAAGAGCATATAAATATATGACAGAAGTTTGATTTATTTACACATATTCTTCCTCTTATATTACTCATCTTCTCCGTATGGGCTGAAAATATATACGAAAGAAAATAAATTTTCAATATAGAGATAAACATTAATTCTTCTACAATATTTTCTTACTGTGTGTGACATGAATACTACTAGGTGTCCCAAAAGTCTTTTCCGTTTTGTTCACTGTGCGCACAGAGTCGTTGAGTGGGGAGTGGAGGATACTCCAATTCCTAGCTCTGCTCTTGGGAACTTACGGTATGAAGCGTTTTACAGGAGCGAAGCGTGCGTGCTATGTGCGTGAGTTTCACAAAAACTTCTGAGCTGAGGCGTACTTTCAGCTTAATGACCACGTAAACAGGCAGGTCTGCCGTTATTAGAGTTAACAAATCCTAAACGGAAGCATGAGAGGCCGTTTCTCTCGCCAAAACTTAATGTTCGGGTCTCAATATCGGCGCAAGGAATTATCGACCCGTAATCTATTGAAGATGGCAGAGGTCGTATAGTAACCGTAAAATTCCGAGCGATATGTGGAGATGATTAACAGTTTCTTTTCGCTAATGTTGCAATATTATAACGGTTTTTGATGCGAACACTTGGTTCCAACAAGATGCAACGACATCTTACACGTCTTCCTTGGAAAATTGATATCCAGACGGGGTGACATTAGCTGATCGCCACGTAGCGCCAACCTGACAACAATGAATTTTTTCCCATGTAGCTACCTAAAGTCAAAGGTATACGACAACACTCCTTACTCTCTGAATGAATTAAAAGAGAATATTCAAAGCGAAACGGCGGCTATGACGGAGAATATGTAACGAGCAGTTCTAGAAAATCTTGATCCGTTTGCAAGAGTGCCAGCAAAATGATGGAACACATTTAGAAGACAATTTTTTATGAAATAAATCCTCAAAGCTTCTACTTTAATAAAAAATAAACATTTATTCATTAAATCTAGCCATTAACTAATTATATTCTTTTTATTATGAAAAGGACTTTAGTGCCAAAAGAAAGAAACACTTGTCCTCAAAGTCGGACAGCGAAAAGAAGCGGGTACAGTTTCCCACCCTTCTCTCGAGCAACACTTAAGATTGCTAGTCCCGAGACGGCGTTTTCGCACCAAACGGCAGTGCATAGGGAAACTGCACATGTGAATGATTTCTCAAGGCTTACCATGACGTATTTAAAACACATCTAAAAGAATGCCTAGAAAATACCGCCCTCTCGGGACTAGCAATCTTAAGTGTTGCTCAAAAGAAGGGTGAAAAACTGTAGCAGCTTCTTCTGTGATTAGCATAAAACTACTCGAAACCGCGCTGATGACGCCGGGTGCGCAGAAACATGTCCGTGTGTTAGCGTTTTATGTCTCTTCACATGTCTTTCTCGTGAATTGATTTCACTAATACCATGAGAAAGCTGTATTTACAGCGTTTTATCTTGGTGTTATTTTCTAGGCATTGTAGACAGAACAAATAATCAATTGGATAGAAAGATTTTATAAAAGTAAAAACATTACAACCTTCTTCTTGTGCAGACGAGCAAAATAATATAAAACTCACCTGAGTGCAGTTTATGTTTTTTTGAATAATTGCATTTGAAAGTTTGCGTTTGCAAATTTGTATAATAATATGTATATGATGATGAGAGGTAATCATGTTACAATGTAGCCCCATAAATGGCACACGTATACAGCATTTTTAAAGTAAAACCTGAACTAATCGGCAACTTCCCTATGCAAGTATGCCTAAAAACGTAAAATATGTTAATATATATTAATTATATATGATTAAATTAAATCAAAATTCCTGAAAAATAACTACCGTGCCAACACACTGAACGATGTAATGCTACTTTATTCCGACAAAATTATTACGAAAATGCTTGCGCTTTATTAATTATCAAATAAGCTTCGGTTAATCGCGTCGGTACCGAGTTCGAAATTTAAAAAATCCATGAGTTATAGTCGACTGATCGATTTAATTGAGTTACACTTAATTACCCGAATGGAATATCAAAGCTTAAACTGAAATTCGATCCTGGTTCGTTGTAATTGCGTTCGTCGTAGCGTGTTGGTTTCTGTGAATGCGAGAATAATTTGCATCTTTCAGTTTATTATCTCCGTAACCTATTTACATTAAGTCGATGTCTGAACATAAATTAATATCTTATTAAATCGCGTACTGTCTGTTTGGCCTTCTCTTAGAAAGAATCCGTCGGGCAATTATTTATTTGCTTCCCAATTAAAGTTAGGTATGGTATTTATTTCGTTTTCAGTTTAAAATGTGAATTATTTATAAAACAGTATTATCGTGGCGCGTATACGGACGCTCGTAGGTTCCATTGCTATAATAAGCCGTTAAAATAAATTGCAATTTAGCTATAAAGAAATTGTCAAGTGAACGTTTTAATGTTAGTATTAATTAGCATAACGCGATTATTTAAAAAGTCTTGTTACACAGAAAACAAAACCACATCTTAATTTATAAATACAACAAGATACGATTTAATTATATTTTGTGTAGCAATAAGTGCACTTAAATTGTAAGCCTCACTACACACATCTCTAATTATATGGTACGTTTTGAATCTATGTAATCAGTAATCAGCCTGAAGATATAATATTTTATTTATTTTATAAAGAGGAAATATAAAATAACTAATATGTTGGCAATCACCCCATTACCTACTATCATTTTTTCGACTTACTTGTTTTACATCAATTTGTTTACTTATTAGTTTCCAGGTTTTACCTAAGTCCTCGATTATATTTCTTTCAATACACACAAAAAGGTACAGTGTCGGATCTAAAATCTTTTCAGCTCTTGCCTTTTCCACACATCTATACATAAAGAATCGATGTATTTAAAACATTACGGTATAATTACAACTCCGTTGCGGTGTGAAGAATGTTTGCCAAGAACAAATTTATAAGGTATTAGAACTTTCCCACTACAATGAAAAGATTTTCTTCCTTAATTTTAAAATTACACCGCCGCGGTGTATAGCATGCGGTATACGTTCCTTAAAATTTTCTACCGCGATATAAAACTTTTAAAGTATGATATAAATATTTTCTTCGTGAATTTTCTGCTGTCTTGGTGTTTAATTAATTTTTCGTTTCATGTAAAAAATGTCTTCTTCCGAACCGAATAACGCAATGGCGTATCTTTTTCCAATATACATACGTGCAATTAATTTTCTTTATTGTAGTTCATAAGCGGCCTGTAATAAAACAATATAACCTTGACTCAAATTAGTATCAGAAGTTTAAATAATCATTGAGGCGGCATTTGTCGCTTGCTATGTTAACGCCGTCTCTAAAATAACATTACCATCCAAATACTAGTATCTAAATAACGTCATTTTAGTATCTTAAGGGGAAGATTTTTCCCCAATAAATTAATAAATAACCAAAACATTTCTGGAATTAATTCAAATTTAAAATAATGAAGAATATAGGTTTCCGGGTTAAAACCGCGTCGCAATTGCATGAGTTTGCCGATAATTCGGTCTAAGTTATAATACAATTATTATTCTTATTTTTGTACGACTGCCAATTTACTTTTAATTTGAATTTACACAGACGATTGTTGAAGTTGTTTTAATACATAAGGCGCAAGAGTGTGCAACAGCAACAGTAACTAACTTCAATCAAGCAGAAGACAGACATGCTGTAAGTGCTACTCTTACATATTAGCATCCCGACCAGAATTCCTTCAACTTTACAATAATGAGATGGACTTTTTTAGAAAAAATAGAAAATAACAAAAAGAAGTTAGAACAATCGTTAAAATTGAGACGGATGTCTTATTCAAAAAGTGTGTGTAGAATCGATTCTCCGTATTGTATTAACAATATTAATATTGCTCGTCAATCTTCTATTAAAGATTTAGGTGTGATATATGATGAAAAGTTTACCTTCTCTAACCATTTCTTAAACGTCGCAACAGCCGCTTCTAAATTATTAGGATTTATTTTTCGCACTTGTAAGGATTTTACTAGCCTTGATGCAATAAAGATTCTTATCTTTGCTTACGTTGTTTCCAAGCTCGAATATGCATTCGTGGCTTGGTATCCTTTATACAACATCCAAATCAAACTTCTTGAGCGGATTCAGCGCAAATTTTTTAAATATCTAACATAAGACATGGGCTGAAAAGTCCCGGGCCTAACACATAGATGACGCTAATTTTATTGCAGTCAGCTTTCTCTCAGTTAGTACTAACCTTCAAAAGATAGCTGTTAAAATTTCATGATATTCTATTCATTAGTTTGTGAGTTATTGTGCTAAGAGTCACGCTACTTTTGTTATCTTCAAAATAATGGATCAAACACAATTTCGTGTTTTAATTTTACATTGCTTCTTGATGGGAAAAAATACCGTTCAAGCGAAGCAATGGCTTGAAAAGTGTTATGGGAACTCCGCTCCATCAGAAACAACAATAAAACGCTGGTTTGCTGACTTCAAACGTGGTCGTGGAGACACCGATGATGCAGAACGTAGTGGACGTCCAAATGAGGCGGTAACATCAGAAAACATCAACAAAATCCACAAAATCGTTTGGAATGATCGAAAAGTGAAGTTGCGTGAGGTAGCTGACATCGTAAGTATATCAAAAGAACATATTGGCTTTATATTCCATGAGCATTTGGTTATGAGAAAGCTCTGTTCAAAGTCATTGCCGCGTTTGCTCAGTGTTGACCAAAAACAAGAACGAGTTGATGATTCTGAGCAGTGTTTGGCCATGTTTAAACGTAACAAACCGGAATTTTTGCGTCGATATGTGACAATGGATGAAACATGGATCCATCACTTCACTCCGGAATCAAAACGATCGTCATCTGAGTGGGCAGCAACTGGTGAACCTCGTCCAAAGCGCCCGAAAGCACAACAGTCGGCGGGAAAGGTTATGGCCTCGGTATTTTGGGATGTGCGTGGTGTAATATTCATCGACTATCTTGAAAAAGGAAATACCATCCACAGTGAATATTATATAGCGTTATTGGAGCGTTTGAAGGCCGAAATTGCAAAGAAACGACCGCATATGGCAAAGAAAAAAATTTTGTTTCATCAAGACAACGCACCGTGTCACAAATCAATCAACAGCAATGGCAAAACTACATGAATTGAACTTCGAGTTGCTCCCACATCCACCGTATTCGCCAGATTTGGCTCCCAGCGACTGCTGGCTGTTCGCAGACCTCAAAGAAATGCCCGCCGGTAAGAAATTTCGCACGAATGAAGAGGTTATCGCTGAAACTGAGGCCTATTTTGAGGCAAAAGATAAATCGTTCTACAAAAGTGATATTGAAATGTTATAGCGGCGCTGGAATGACTGCGTTGCTCTTGATGGAGATTACGTTGATGAATAAAGCTACTTTTAAACCAAAAATACCGTGTTTTCTTTGTTAGGCCCGGGACTTTTCAGCCTATATGTTATGGGCAATATCCTATGCGAGGTATACCCTACGATGGGCTACTTCAGAGGCATGACTTTGTAACGCTTGTGGAAAGAAGAAACCGCATTAGTGCTTCATTTATGCAAAACATTCTCACCGGAAGAATTGACTCTTCTCGTTTACTGTCTGGAGTTGGTCTCATTTTACCATGCCTGGAATCGAGGTCGCATCACCTGCTGCGGATCCTTGCAGTTAGGAGGAATGCGCTCTGGCGAGTGCCATTGGTACACTCGGCAAGAAACTTTGATAACTTCCATTTAGATTTGCCTTAGTTTGTCATATTTTAATTTTTTTTTATTTTAATGTTTCATATTAGTGGTATTTATTATTTAATTATTTCTTATTAGTATTTCATTTTTTTTCCGGTATTTTTTTTCTTGGTTTGTTTTTAATCCATTACATGTATTTAATATTATTTAATACTGTGTCTATCTTTGGATGTTTATCTGTTGGGCATTTAATAAATTATTATTATTATTATTACTATTATTATAAATAAAACCTATTGTAGTGATAATCGGATTACAGGGTAATTTGAACTTGCTCAATGAGCCATACACACTGCATTATAATAGTTATATCGCATGACTAATATAAATATAAGAAAAAAAATAATTTCTTCATAGTTTGTTCATTCGTAAACGTGTTATGGTCATTGCTATTTGGTGAAACAGAGGTGATTCTTTTTGGCAATTGTAATGAAGACATTAATATAAAGCCCCCATAAATACCTAGTTTTAGGAATGCAAGGATCATATCTTGCGATGTTGAAAGCACATTTTCTAATTTATAACTATGGAAAATTTTAAAAAGCATATGGTTAGTTATTGTAATAAATAAATATATAATTTATAAATACGACAAATGAATTTTAATTTCCTAGAACGTAATACATAAATGTACATAAAAAGCGCATATTGCAATTTTAAGTGCATATTTAGGATCTTTTTAAGTGTATATTGCATGCATATCTTGAAAACTTTTTAGTGCATATTTTCCCGTCTTTAGTAATATTTTACCTAATTGCTGTAATTGCTATTTCTGCATTATTTCCGGTAAATGTCCTAAGAATGTCACGCTACCTAAGTTAAGATATTTCTGAAATTCAAAATTACTAGAAGAACAAAAAAAGAATAAAATTGGATACAGGCATCTGCAGAGAATACAAATAGCTGAAGCAGTATTTGCAAAAGAGGTTGTGCTGATTGCAGAGAACAAAAGGAGCCTACAAAATAGTATAAATATATGGAATGAAACGCTTAAGGAAAAAAGTATGAACATAAATAAAAATAAAACAATGACCACCGGTGAAGAATGACTAAATATACAGATGGAAGGAATAAGCATACAAGAAAATGAGTTTTATCATCTAGCCGTAGAAAAAGACCGCAAAAAGCATGGGACCACACCATTGGACACAGCATCCGGAAGAGAGGGAAAAACTGAGGAGAAGCTAAATTTTGGCCAGCAACAGAGAATTATGGAAGAAATTTGTTTATAGTCAAAAATAGAAATTTACTCAAATTTGATTACACTTTTATGGATAAAAGGGTTTTCTTTATTGTGACGGATGTTTTCGGGGTCACCGTATGTGTAACAATATTCCCGGGATTCTACTAAGATCGTCTTGGATCGCTATATTATGTTATAATTGTGTACTAATATAAAATACTTTTAATTTATTTGTGGTCGCACTGCATATTTATGGCGTCATTTGATTACCATATGACGTCGTATTAATGACGTGTATTGGAATTTATTGTGGCTCTACTATACAATAACCTATATTTCGGGACTCTCGTAAGCCGTCATTTATGACATTGTTGTATAAATGCGCGTCAATGCTTCTGTTTATTGTCTCAACATTGTTTTAAAATGTTGGTTAATTCAGCATTACTAAAATGTTTTATTATAAAGTTAATATAGCGGTAGCAAACAACGTGATCTTCTAAGACCATTGAAACTATTTGTTACGATAATGCGTTGATTTGATAAAACGTTGTAAAATGCGTAACGTTCATCCAATCATTGCAATGTTAATTCAACCAATATATTCTCATTAGGAATATTTCCTAGAACGATGTAGGTATTTTTTTTAATTATTATTGCTGATATGACAATATGTATGTAGAACTACTTAGACAAAAAAATATTAATTTATAAAATACTCTATACCAAATCTAACTTCAAATTTGAGTTGTGTATATGAACATGCAAATGCTATTAGCACCCATTAGCAAAAATTTTGGTAGAGATCTGCAGACAGAGTTTTAAAAGATCATGGAGTACATGGTCTTCGTAAAAACGATACAGCCTTGATATTGGATACTAATCCAGTAATGAAAACCAATATAGTAAGTTCAAGATACCCAGAAAAACTCTTGTAGCGTCGTTGACGAGTAAATGAGAATTACTGCGTACCAAGACAACTATATTGTCAATGTAATACATACCATAAGCCAATAGTAATTTGATTGACCTAAAATTTCAATTGATCAATTTCAACTTCTTAGTGACATAGAACCGTAAAGAATAACTGCAGCAAAATATTTATTTCTTAAGGAAGATTTCTCTATTCTTAGCTTAACTTCTAGTTTACTTAAAAATATCTTATCTCGTTTTTTAATTGCTATTTCCGCATTATCTTCAACAACTTTCCAAAGAATGTCACGCTACTTAGGTTAAGATATTTCTGAAATTCAAAATTACTAGAAGAACGAAACGACTAGAAGACATGTACATACGTAAATATGATGTTTAACGCTACTTATTCCGAAAGACCATCTCCAAGGAAAATAACCTTAAGGTTAAATATTATCATTACCAGTTCCTCACGGTCTATATTTACGCTCGAATTTGCTATGGTAGTAGGCACAGCGTAATCTCATCAACAAGGTAGGTACTTACATCGAGAGCGGCATCGCATCTCTTATCTCTTGCGCGCGAATCCTTGGCGAACGCGCAGTGATCCCGTTCCCCGGAATTGCGCGTCGCTTCTATTTCTTCTTATTCTTCTTCTTCTTCTCGGACGACATAAAAGTCCATCGGAATGTGCAAATCTTAAATCATATCTACCTATAGAGAGAAGGAGAGGAGACCCGGCGTATTTATGGTACGGAGAGCCCGTTTCAGATGCGCTCTGCTCCCGTGAGAATTCTCCGAGAATAAATCAGAACAAGCAAAAGCGCTTCCATATAGAAGAGACGATCGGTTATGACGATGACCGCTCTAAGACCGTTTTGCGCTGATTATTATTCGTCGGATTTTATCGTTTCGCCAATCGGAAATACATCACCGCGGCAATAATGATTATTTTTATTGTTATACGCCCTGTTATTTATGGGCGAGATCGGTCGCATCAGTTTATGATGTACAGAGGAGCGTATTTAGTTCGTCTCCGCTTTTTTTATCTCCTCTCCGTCAAGAAAGAGAGAGAAAGAGAGATGATGTCGATTATAATTACGATGACGCCGAGACGAACGTAGGATGAGAAAAGCTCTTGCGGAATACTAAAGCCTCTTTTGGGTTAACGCTACTTTAACAACTTCGAGTCTCTGAATTAATTTCCTGCAACTAAATACGCGCACGATTGACGATTGAATTTCCTCTGTATAAGGTAAAATTTCTAACAAGGTACATATCATATTTAATGGAAATTGGTATCATTACCATCGAGAATGTTAAATCGAAATAAAACGACGACCATAGTAGACTGCAAATTGTATTTCGGCAACATCAAGATAACCGACTGCGAATGCAGTTGGAAATTATTATAGAATTGCAACCCATATAAAGAAATGATGTAAACTATTCGATTGTTTATTATTAAGAAGCCAGTCATCAATAATAACTTCCCTAATATATTAGTCTTGTCATTCCATAAATTCTTTAATTATAAGTCAATTATTCAGTAAACCTTATTTTTCTTTTTGAAAGAAGGAACAATTAAATATTGAGGAATTGTTAATTTATGAAGGATATTAAAAACGATATCAACTACACTTCAACAACAATCTTTGATTCAACATAAGCAAGTTTAAACTACCGTCGCGACATGCGTCCAGGTTTTTAGTACAAAATCTACAACTTCCATCTTTGGATCAACTGTTACAAAATTTTATAGAAATAAAGGCGTAATATATTCAATGAAAGAAAAAAACCTGAAGATGCTATTAGTTTATTAAAAGAACAGGGCATACTAAAAAATATGATCTTTCACAAATACTCTACATCAAAAGTATTGAAGTCGTCATAAAGACTACTACTATAATGACCAGCTACGTGAAAAAATGCCCCAGAAATATCAAGAAAGAACTTATAGATATAGATTGTGGAATAATCTAGAAAAATACATTACCCACAAAATGAGAACAGCGAAAGTTTTCCATTGAGCCTACATATTTATGTATAGAATGCATTCTCATGCTGGTTATAAATAAATCGAAGAACTAATCTAGAACACAATGGGAGGAAAATCTAGAAAAAATGTCTTTCGCAGCAATAACCAAACGTTGGGTAACGTGCACAACTAACGTTGAACAAACAGGTTAATATCCCACAAAAAAAATGAAAACCAGCTTATTATGCGACATTATAGAATCATCTAGAAGCAACACAAAAGGAACGTTACTGTTAAATGTAACCTCAATATTATCGAAAAATATCGACAAACGTTGCATCAACATGTATAACGCGGCAAAAGGTATGGTGAGTGCAATATCTCAAATTTCGTTCTTAGACCTTTTATTAAAAAAGTAGAAAGGAAGAATTCTAAGTTTTAGCGAACGTTTTGAGAACCCCTGTATGCAGTATTATCCTCGCTGAAATGTTAATTATTCCTCCATCTTTAGATACTTTTCTCTAAATTACTTCGTTTTAGTTAATATTGGTTTATATCTTTTTTGATGTATCTATACAGAAAAATTGTTATATATACACCTCAGGTGAAGTCTAATATGAATTACTAATAATTATTCTATGAATTTATATAGAATATTTAATTTATGACAATCTCCATTTCACGTCAAGGACGTATCAACCACTAAGCACATTTTACATAAGCAAAAAATCAACATTTATTACCTAGCAGCGGATTACTTTATGACAGCGATCGGAAATTGGAAAATGGCAACGACGAAAATGTGACAATATGCCATTATTAATAGACAAATAAATAATCTTAACAAAGGTGCTCTTCATTTTTATCTCCAAAATTTTAAAAAATATTTAAAATAAAGTAGAGAAATTACTAAAACTTGAATTTGATTTGAAGCGTCAGAAGGTATTCCACAAATTTCAGTGAATCAAATAAAAATTCAAAAGCAAAATTTGGGTTGGATTTTGGAAGTGAATGCAAAGGGAAAATACATAAGTACATATACACATTGGTTAAAGTAAATTGAACTTATCGGTAAAAGAGAAACTAAGTTAATTACTATAACAATTTATTAGCATAGTTACCGATTTAAGAAAAATATTTATCAATGCGAATACTATTACATTGAAAACTAGAAGATAAATTTTGACTTTTTTCTTTCCGTGTCGTACGGTGATTATAAAGTATTTTAAAATTCAGAAGAAATCCAATAACAATCTTAAATTTCACCTTTCGTAGTCTTTAAGAGAAGAACTGCTAAAGCATGTGTTGTTTTCTAAAGCGTCTATCAAAATACCTTTATTATAATAACGAGTGCCGATTCTGTGCTAATTTATAGATTCCTGTATACACATCGTGCTTCCATTAAGGAAGGTATTGGCTAATGTCTATATTGCTCTTCTCGAAACGTAAAACCATTCCATAAAAAATTCCAGCAACCAATTCCAGTGGCCTCCGGTTAGATCTAAACGACATTACCTTACTGCCTAAGCGAACCGAACAAGAAACGTACAAGTTAACAATTAGAAGGGATAGACAATTAGCGAGGATCGTGTGCGTGAATGGTATAATTATCGGCGATGGGAGAGAGCATTCTTGCACGAAAATAGTGTTACTAACAGTTTCGATTGCATCGGTGCTACGCATTGTACAACATTTGTACTTGGCGCAAATACATAAATCCGATAGGTAGGCATCAGAGTTAACGTTAGTTTATGCGAACTAGGTATTTGATTAAGGGTTAATGTACTATATATTGCAGACGAAACGAATCACTGTTTGAAAATGTACAATGGTGCACGAGCGTATGTAATAATATGCATATAAAGTTATTCATATTATACTATAAGGTAAAGCAGCTATCGTATTGAAATTTTGGCGAGCGATATTGTAGGTAGAGATGTATTTTCTGATTTCATCAAATTTCATGACGCACTCGATTCTACCGGAAACGGTTATGAATCTTCGAATAGAGCTTCCTATGTGTGTGTAATGGTCTCTACACATAGGATTGATTAGATGGTTATTATAATGAAAAAATTAATGAGGTTACTTTCTTTCTAAAAGTTAGTCAACTTAAATATGTTTTAATATATGTATTCATTGAAAATATGAGTGCCCACTTACTGCTATAAGTACATTTAAAAAAATATATACTGAGTGTTCCGGAAATATTGTCGAAACGTGGATGTGTTTAACATAATTTTTTTGACTATTTCTGCATATTCTGCATTAAAATAGAAATAAAACGTATTTTAGTTCCCATGTGATGATAATAAATCCTTTATTATAGCAGCCTACACCGACAATATCGAAGCAAGCATAGAATAAACATTTTTTGCGATGAACGGCCCAACGGGGTTACAAGCTATTTTAAATTGTCATAACCGCAGGAGCCCTAGGTGTAGGAAATTGTGTATAAAGTGTTTCATGACCTGTTTACTGCACCCCTTGCCGTGCCGTTAATTATTTTCCTAGCGGTAAACGCGCATACCGAACATACTGGACCCGTCCGAAACAGTTCCGCCACTGTACTTGACAGACGTTGGTTTCGAACGCGCGACATTTGACTTGCCAAATTCAAGTACAACTGGTAACAATATATAAACCGTAACACAAATACCACTGGAATCTGTTGGAATCTTATGGAATTGTTATTAGGAAAGCGGTTCATAGAGCGCTGGTATCTGCTTTTCCACCAACCCCATACGTAACCATCAGCAGAAATTGTATACGCTAGGGTCACATCCAACAACTCACAACACCAAGAAAACAACAGATATAATAATAATAATAATAATAATAATAATAATAATAATAATAATAATCTTTATTACCCAACAGAAAATAATTCCATTTACAGGATAATGTGGCAATAACATAAAATAGTATAATACAGCATAATGTAGTAATGATATAATATATACAGTGCAGTAATAAACTTAAATTACAAAAATGATACAACTGAATCATGAACATAAAAATAGCTCGGTGACACCAGAATACAAGAACAAAGTAGGACGACATTGTAAATCCATGTAGACACTTCAACAAAAAGGATCATCGAGTAATTCATTGGCATTCCTAATCATATGCGTAATGGGTGCTTTAATAATAATAATAATAATATCTTTATTGCCCAACAGAAAATAATTCCATTTACAGGACAATGCGGGAATAATGTAACCTAGCATATATATGTAGTAACAATATACAGCGCAGTAATAAATTAAAATTAGTCGAAAAAGATACAACTGAATCATAAATATAATAATGGCTCGGTGACATCAGAATGCAAGAACAAAATAGGACAACAATGTAAATCCATGTAGACTCTTCAACAAAAAGGATCGTGAAGTAATTCATTGGCATTTCTAATCATATGCGTAAAGGGTGCTTTAAGCAGAACATTAGTTTTGCATGACGGGACCTTAAAATTAGGAAAGGACCTGGTATCGTACTGAGGTACCACAAAATTAATTTTGGAGAGAAGAGATGGAGCGTCAATAGCGTGATTAATTAGTTTAAGTAGAAATTGACTGCTAAATTCCTTCCTTCGATCCGATAACGATACAAAGCCGTGTCTCCTCAGCAGACCAGCATAATCAACATCGCGTCCACGGTAAGTGCCATCAATTTTGAAGGACAGGTATTTCAAAAATCGTTTTTGCACTCTTTCAAGTAGTAGATATAATTCAACCACTGGACGTCTATGTATTTCGAAAAAGGAGGGCATTTAAGCGATGATTTTCTGACCTGGTTTTCTTCAAATTATGTTGTTAATCTCCATTTGCGAAGTAATGCCATAAAGTTGTAGTCATTAATATATGTACAATCAATTATCGTCTTCTAAATATATCAATTCGTACAAGTCCGGCTATATCGAGAATCGGCCTGGGCCATTCGAACATTTCATGAATTTTGCCTTTTCAAACCAAGATCTTCCGCTTTCTCCCCGTTGCTTTCAATGTGATGCTTTTGCATTCACTCGTTGTTCTTGGTGCTAAAATATTTTATGGTTTAAGCATTTCTTGACGACTTTCATTACTAGAGACCGGATTATATGCAAAGTGCAAAAATTGAATTCAATTTATTTATTATATTTTACGTCTATTTGTAGATGTCTTACACTGATTAAAGTTAATTAACGCTAACTAACTTTAATCAGTGTAATACAACTACATATAGACGTAAAATATAATAAATAAATTAAATTAAATTTTCGCACTTTGCACATAATCCGGTCTCTATTCATTGCCATACCAGATCATAAATACATAATTTAAATACGCATTAAAATAAATACTTTATTTATTACTATTAATACTAAGGATCTGTTATCACCTGTAATCCCGTAATTATGTTGGTACGAATTCTGAACATTAGGGCATAATAATTGATGCAATTTTAGTAACTAATGCTGGTTTTTCTTCATAGAAGACATATGTATGCAATATATAGATGGCTTTGGTGTAAATGGCATAAGGTATAACTTGTTCCACATCTTTGGAATAGCCAGTATAATTGGAAATGCTTTAATATCAAGAAAGGGTGTTAAAGATTAACAACTTGCGTAAGTTTCTTTTCCATATTACTATGATCAGCTCTAGCATAAGAGGGTCGCGCTTAAATGCAACACCCTGTATATACAATATTCAAGTGTCCTGAAAGATCTTTCTATAAGGTACAACATTTGTGTTAAATTTTTGTTCTATTTTCGTCCAAAAACTAAATCAAGAAAATTAAGAATTTGTGGATTTTCGAAGGGCTGTGTCAATCCCTCAGAGTGAATTTCAGCGCAAACAAAAAATGTTTATTTTCAAGTCTCAACATACTATACTTAACTACCAAGTTTCATTAAGACCTGAATTTGACACCCGGGAACCTTTCCTTGTTAATGTAATCAATTAGCGTTGGTGACATAAAATACCATAGTTGAACACACACCAACTAGTAATTGTAGAATATCAATTCTATTTAGGGTCTTAACTCGGTCACATGATCCAAAATCATCGTAGAAAATGCAATTATACGGAATTGCAAACTGATCCTCTACGATCGAGATTAAATAATTATTAAAAATTGTTAGTAGTTCTGAGCTTTCACAGATCTGTCTGTAATGATAAGATTACCCATCCTATTTTTGGGGAAGCACTCCCAATACATTACACTTACTCAAAACTTCACCATTATTTTTAACGCCATCATCTAGCCATTCATCTCCTCTATGACGACGAACAAACTGGATACTGTCCGATGGACACAGGAATCTCATTGCACTACATACCACATAAATTAATCTTTTATTAGGAAGCACATTGTTCCAAAGCGCTCTTTGAGGAGGTTTATCACACATTTATTACACATTTTAGTCTTAAGTTTCATCTAAATAAATAAATTACAGTTTAATGTTCTAGGGTTGTTTACATTACTGTCAAGAGATTTCTATAGGATACATGAAAAACAATTTATAAGGGATTGTGCATAATAAACTGATTTACCTTGCACGCTTATTGGAATAAATTTAACTTGCTCGTATATTTAGCAAGCCCTACTGAATTATATACGATACATTAATTTTTTAAACAAATGTGTAGACAACATTTCTAAATCGATATGCACGTCCAGCTTAAAATATATAGCTTTAAGGAGCGCGCATGCATCACTCGGCGAGAGCATCGGCATGATAGCCAACTTCAGGAACGTTGACAGCATGCAAAGTGGCATCAGACGACTTCGCGAATTTATTCTCTTCGCAGTACCCTAAAGACGCTATATTAACTTGTATACGTCCCAAGGCGGTGAGATTTACATTCTGCCTATTTACATGTCTTCTCAAAGAATAAGAAGACGCCAACACAACGTACAACACACACACACAAACGTATACAAACACACCAATGAAAGTCTCTCTCGCTACATATTCACGAGTACGAACACGAATGGAAGCTAACACATGCGTTCGCCGCAAATAACCAGAAGATATCGTCGTATAATAATCGACGGTATGATGCTGCGGATGTCTTTGTTACCGCGATATGTCTAATGTGAAGATGGTAGATCCGCTAGACAGCGCGTTAACGGTTATGGTATTGTGCAAAAATTAGATTTCAATCGTCATTCCGCTTTGTTAACTTATAATGATGATGTTATCAGCTGTAATGAGCTTGTGATTACCATGCAAAGAGGGACTAGAAATTGATACTATCTGGTACAATACCTATATTAATGAGGCTTTGATGATTAGAAATATGAGTTCCTAATTTAGTTTCACAATGAGTATAGGTCCATGCGGAAATAACTTTCACTCGGTAGTTGCAACAGATCAGTCTCTTTCATTTTAAAATCACACAACTCTCAAGACTCTGAGCCAAAACGCTTATACGTATACAGTCATACAAAAAATTTGTATATCACGAACTTTGTGTACCCTTGTCCACTAAAAAGAACACATAAGATGCAAGTTGAATTCTCTCGAATACAAGCATTTCAATACGTAGGCTTCCACGGCCAGAGTTAGTAATGAACGAACTATCTCTGAAATTGGACCATGTCATGATGAGATATATATGCGTGAAATAGAAAGAAAGGTGAAAAGAGTAAGAGAAGGAAAGAGGGACAGAAAAGCGGGGAGGAGGACAATAAAAAAAAAGAAAAAGAAAGAGAACAAAAGAGAAAGGTGGGATCTCGACGTTTCGCCTCCATCGTAGGAGGCTTCTTCAGGAGAAATAGGGGAAACCAAAGTGGTACGGTAACTCGACGTGTAAACCACGTTAAAAGGGAAAACCACTTTGGCAGAAGGTTACGGTGACTCGGCGTGTTGACCGCGCTAGATGCGAAGACCTTCTGACGTGTATCGTCGAGGTCTACTGATTTTGAACGAGAGTCGGAGAGATACTCCATTTCCTCTTCATCTTGTTTGGTAGATAAGTGGCTTTTATTTTATTTGTGGGTCCAGTGTGCGTGTGTATTTTCTGTGTGTACTTTCTTGACGTGTATCTCTGAGTACCGGGTTTATATAGGACGCGCTCAGCCGGCGGCCTGAACGGCTTGTTGGGTAGAGGAGAGCGGGGCTTGCAGGGGCGGTTTCCAAATTGCGGATAGATGATATCCGTCTTCCCTATTAATATTACCAGGGTGTTTTTGAATCTCCATTTCCTCCCTGCTTTTCTACCATGGAAATGAGGATTTTTCGCGATGACCGAGGTTTCTTCAAACAAAATATTGTGGCCCGTTTCCAGGTGTGTTTGGCTACCGCAAACCATGATGCGTGCCCCGATTTTAGATAGAGTTTGTGCTCTTTAACGCCTTTTCATTCTCAATTCCACCTTTCAACAACGTAGGCAACCCATAATAGCGATGGGCTCATTGGATGAAGACATTGACGTCCTTCTTTCGTCCACCACGGACTGTACACTGTATATCGGAAAAAATAACAGAACTTTTCAAATAAAAAGGAATAACTAGCTATTTCGCTAAAATTATATATTTTTATTCAAAGCACATCCTCTCTGTATTAATGCAGCTTTGGGTATGTTCAACCAATGATAGCATAGATTTTTTAAGTAATTTCTCGGGATCGTCTCACAGATCCTCGTCACGGCTTCTTGGACTTGCCAAACATTGCCGTAAAACGTTCCTTCCACAGCTAGTTCCAGTTTCAAGAAGAGGAAGTAGTCAGATGGTGATAAGTCTGACGAATACGGACTGTGTTGTAACACAGACTTGTTTTTTGGAGAATTCGTAAACAGCCACAGTCCTGCGTGGTGGTATACAATCTCACTCGAACGATTCTCTTCCACAAACACTCCATAATCCCCATATAATATTCGCAAATGACATTCTGATCATGTGGAACAAATTCCGGGATGTAGAATACCTTCAGATTCGTAAAAAAATAAATATTTTCTTCTCTCGGACTTCTGGCCATGCAACTTTGCCGAAACTTGGAGAGCCTGGGGACTGGCACGTAGCACTTTGGCGTTTTGTTTGAAGATCGTACCTGAAGCACCAAGTCTCATCCACCAGCTACAATCGATTCCAGAAATGTGCGATTTCGTCTGGCTGTTTTGTTAAGATTCTTGCAACTTTCAACACGAGTAATTTTTTGGTCCTCAGTTTAAGGCATGAGCAACAAATCGAGCACAGACTTACCGTTTGTTCAAATATTTCGTCAAAATTCCATGAATCATGTCTTTGGTAGTACTTAATTCCTCCGCTATATATCTCACAATAGAATTCGCATCGTATGCGATAAATTTACGCACACAAAGCATCGCAACCATCCTGAAATCGCTTATACCACTCGAACACACGCCAACGGAGCCAACAGACATCATCATAACCTCTTTTCATTAATTGAAATATTGCTGAGCTTAAAACAAAATCTAATATTAGCTCGTTGTTCCATCATATGTTTGTAACAAACTTATAAAAAGTACTGTCACTTTAAGCACGTCAGCGGAACATTACAATCTCAAGTAGTAAAATTATAACTTTACCACTTGATCAATTGTAACGTTCAGCTAGAGAATAGGGTAGAGCTTTCAGAGAGGATCTCCTCTCTATATCCATAGAGTTTTCAGATTATATTTTTTTCCGACATACTGTGTATATAGGGAATAGGTACTGGCCTCACTTGTTTGATATGGCATTGGTAAAGCACGTGCAAGTAATTTAATTTTAATATGAAAGCCTCAATAGTTTTTGAGATGGCTTAATTTTAACTCTGTTTTTAAAATGTACACTTTATTGCTATAGAGGAGCTTAAGAGCACACAACTGCGACATATAGTGACACTATTGTATCAAGAGAACTACACTACTTCGATATCTTAATATAAATCCTGAAGCTTTTAATGCAGAGGATGAGACACTACTGATATGGTCGTTAAAAGCTAGTTTTGCAGTCAAATGGAATAAGTAGATCCTTTAAGACGCAAAATAAGCGAGGAAAAACCTTTCGTGAGTAAATTACAACACTACATTTTTCGACGCTCATCCTAAGATTGATATTGATGCACGAGGATTCTAGTTTACTCAGATCTTGCTACACTAAATGGTAATCCAGAATGATGCTTATCCCGGCATAAAGCTTGGGATCATCAGCAAACAATAATTTGTTGCAATCTTATTGACAGCATGGATCGTTAACAAATACCAAACGAGGAGCGGGCCAGGTTACTTCCCTATGCGACTCCGAAGGAAGGGAACCATCTTTCATATATATAACCAAGGTATGAGAAGCGCTGTGATTTTCCCAGTAAATGTTCGAAATAGTGACTTACATCCGGGGGATTTCTCCGTGTAAATTTCAGTAGAAGTAGGTCGTGATCAACTCGGTCATGGGTTTTCGCGAAGTCTATGTAGGTTAAATGAACTTGTAAATTTTCATCCAGTGATTCGGTTATGAATTGTGTAATCATAGTAAAGTTAGTAACAGTGGATCGTCCACGCATAAGGTCGTGTTGGTGATCACATAAAATTGCATGAAATTGTTGATATATGCGATTATATAGAATAATTTCGTATACCTAACAAAGTTATTAATTAAAGCGGTAGATCTACAATTTTTTATTAAACTGGCATCGCCTTTTTTGTGAACTGAACATAATTTTACCGTTTTCCAACAATTCAGAAAAGTAGATATTGATAGGGACAAGTTAAATAAATAATGTAACCTGAAAGGTTTTTTTAATCCTACGTCCTTTCTACCTTGCGGTGTCGGGCTACCGTTCTTTTATTTTTGTCTTCCGCAGTTTTCTGTTCTGATCCAGTTGTTTGGCTTCAATCCGTTTGTTTGGTCTGGCCACTCTTTCATACATTTCGTCTTTATTTGTTTTGTTATTTCTCTTGATCTGGAAATGTATTTCTTAATGTATTATATATTTTTGCGGATTTCCTTATTCTCTTCTTGTCTTCAATGGTTATTCCTAAGTAATTGTAACTTGTAATATATTCCAAGGCTGCTCCCTTGATGTTTTTTTTTATTTTGCAGCTATTATCATTGCGTTTGTCTTCATTGTCTTTATCTCCATGTTTATCTTTGTTAGTTCTTCTTGAACTCTGGCAGATTTACTGTATAATAAAATTGCTTGATTAAATATTTATAATAAACATTTTATGTGGTATGTGTTGTGTGGGGTCTTCCCTTACAACGAAGTAACGGTAAACAAAGTTTCTTGTCACTAAGGGTAAAAGAGTTCTAAAAGATCAGAATGCCACTCTTACAGAATTAGTTTTAACAAAGTAAACAAGACATAATAATCGAGAAAATAGGAACAAACCAGGAAACAACAGAAAACAAGATTATGAGAAAAGGTGTTTCACAGCAATAAATAACTAGAATCGTTTAGATTTCAAAAAGTGAAATTTGAATGTTATAGCAGATTAGGATTATGACAGTTACATCGCCTAGTAATGAACACTTTCACGAAGCTGTTGCCATAGAAGAAAATTTGGTGTTTGCATAAGTATATATTCATATTCTTAAATATGTTTATCTTCTTAAATTTAATATATGTCGTTTTGCATGCCGACGAGGTTCTTCCTAAATTTTTGATGTATATATGTTTTTTCTTCTACCGCTATTGTTTTCTTCGTATTTATCTCCATGTTTATCTTTGTTAGTCTGTCTTGGTATATCTTCAAGTTTTGCTATAATGTGTTTTCTGACTCTGCCATCAACACCATATCATCTGCAAATATTAGTTCCTGTACTTTAATTACATCCAATTTCCAGTTTTCTACGTTCACATTACTCTCTTTAGCTTCTTTTCTTGCCATTTTGTACATCTTACAATCCTCCTCTTTTCTGCCATGCATATATCTAATCCATTCTCTTATCTTTAACTTTGAGTTGTATTCTGCTGTCCACCATCTGTTTTTTTTTGTGTTCGTACTTGCTATTTCTGTTCTTCCACAGTTTTCTTTTGCATCCTTAAGTATGCTGCTTTTGAATCTTTTCCAGCCTCCTCCAGCCCTATTTCGTTTTTAATCTCTTGTTCAAACAGTTCATTTGCCTTGTATTGGTATTTCTCTCGAATTTCTTCATCTCTTGATTCATAGCATTTTATTTGATCTTTGACAATTATTTTCCTTTCTTCTTCTTTTGTCTTGTTTGTACTTTTGATAATCTCCATCCGTAACAGATAATGGTTGCTATTTCTGCATTTGTTTGAACTTTCTCCAGATTTCAGAATTTATTGCAAAATAATCAATGATTGATTTTTCTTTGCTGCTAGGCACTTCTCTTGTATATTTGTGGATGTCGTTATGTCTAAATTTTGTATTTATTATAATCATGTCATTTTCAATGTACATATCTATTATTCTTCTCTCATTTATGGCCTTTTCAACTTCCCTTCCCATGTGTCTCTCCACTCCATCATTGTCTCTTTCGACTCGTCCGTACATATTTCCCATTATTATCGCGTCTCGGCCTCTATCGTCAAAGTATAGTGTCTGTTCTTAACAGCCTGAAAGGTACATATTTCAAATTCATATATCAAGATAATATTAGTATTGACATTCTTTTTGAAGGTATTATTTGAAAGTAGGAAGTTAGCAAGAGTTCAAAACCTTAAGCACAATGACAAACTATTTACAGATTCCACAGTAGTAGCATTGATCGCGACGACATCGCGATTTAATTTAAGTTCATTCTCACAAGAAGTTTATCGCGGAACATACGACTATTGATTTTCATTAAAAAAGTATCTCATGTCATACACTTACTTTATATAATCTGACACGGATAAACACATATATTCGCTATTTAAGTTTGAATTATACTGGAACTCATTAGAGCAACATATTTTTGCATTCCATTAAATATCCTCCGCTGTATTTACTTTCATTTGCGTACTTACTAGGATTGGTGGCAGCCTATGCGAAAGGACTTCAAAAAAAAAAACAGCTAGCTGAATATAAAACTAGAACAGTAATCTGCGCATATCTCTTAAATTAACAGTGCTTCCTGCGGCTTCAGCAGAAGCTCTTACTTCTTCAACGTGATAAATCTTGTCCATTGTTGTTCTTTGCGTCGACCGCGATAAATTACAACCTCGGAAGGTAGAATCGCAGCCAGCGTACTCGCAACATTTCTTCTTATACACACAAAGTACTTAAGTACGTGTATATATTTACTTAAATACGTGGATACGTATACGAGGTCGAAAGAAGCAATAGAGAGCAGCACCTGGTGTAAAAGAATCCCGATGATAACCAGTCGCCCCGGACTGGCACTTAATTACATGAAATATCATCGAATAAGGTATTTACCGGATTCCAACGGATCGGCGGTAGCCTGCGCCGGATCGAGTATTACACACAGATACGTAAGACGCAATTGCGATTTGAATTGTTTGCATTTCGCGATCGGTCGCCGCGGCTAGCCTAGTCGCGACGAGCCACCGCGACGATGGTCTCCTGTTAAATACGCTGTCGTTACCCGGCTAAAACGGTGCCGCAAACATCGTTAACGACACGTTGGGTCTTATAAACCGCTTTGTATAGAGCGCAGTGCTTTCTGTATTCATAAATAAAAATGGCATATACCACTACCGTGCGTTGGTAGGTGAATACGTAATGCAATGTAAAAGAATATTGACATGGTATCAATAAAGAGTATTTTCTAGTATAGACTCAGAGAGTAGAGTAAATTCACGGTTTGCTTTGACATAAATCTCTATATTTATTCAAATGTATAAGCATGTTTGCACTACGCACCATAATTTTTTCAGAAATAAGTACACTATCTTCGTGTTTTATCTACACTACCGTCCATATAACTTCGGGCGCTCAGTAAAATGTTGTACACTCTACTTAAAGACCATATAATTGCTTTTATATATAAATAACGTTTCTATTCGGTCCTAGCAAATTTCCAAGAATATTAATTAGGGAATGATTGAAAACCTATTAAATTTTATGACCCAATATAGTAATTTTCGGAATAATTCTCATCGCCACAAATAGGATTATTTTTAGTGTAATATTGCTGGTAATAAATTTTCAACACTCTTTGGGATGGGAGCAGGCCACCCGAAAGTATATCGTGTATTGATAAATGCTTTGCTTTCTGAATAAACCTACTTGTGCGTGCGAACCTGAGTAAAGTTATTAAAATGTCGAGAGGAAAAACGACAAGTTTAGAAAAGCGCTTTGTAATTGTTGCTTTTCATCAAGAAGGTTATTCAGTGCGTCAAATTTCCGAAAGAGATACATATTAATAAATCCACTGTTAGTGATACCATATGCAGACATCAACGCACGGGCAGCTTAAGAGATCGGGCATGTTCAGATCGTAAGAGAACAATAACTCACGCCGGCCATGAGCGTATGAAATTGCTAAACAAGCAAAATAGGAGACTAACAGCACCAAAAATCGCGACCGTGCAAGAAAAATGTCTGTTACTACAATGAAAAGAAGATTAAAAGCTGCAAATCTTCACGGAAGCATTGCAACAAAAAAACCTACTTCGACGGAGAAACAGGCAAAAACGACTACAGTGGGTATAAAGATATAGAAATTGGCCAGTGGATGGAAAAGGGTGCTATAGACTGACGAGTCAAAGTTTGAGGTGTTCGGACAATCAAGGCCCGTTTTTGTAAGAAGAGTAAAAGGCCAAGAAATATTGATGGATTGTATAGTGCCAACTATCAAACAAGGAAAAAGTTCTGTGCTTGTTTGGGGTTGTTTTACCTCCCAGGGAACTTGAAGCGAATCGAAGGTATTTCGTGACAAGAGACAAGAGAGTTATTTAGAAGTACTGCAAGAAAATGCAGTACCATGAAAGCGACGTCTAATCAGCGAAAATTTTGTATTCATGCAGGGTAACGACCCCAAACACTCGTGTGTTGTATGTAAATGTTTCGTAAATGTAGAACAAGGTAATGACGTGGCCGCCGTAAAGCCCCGATCTAAACCCGATTGAGCTGTTATGGGACGAATTGGACAGGGGAGTCCGGAAAGTATGTCCTACCTCCGTAGGTCACCTGTGGAACATGTTACAAGAGGAATGGACTAATGTGTCAGAGTTCTTGAAAAACTAATGGAGCGCATGCCTTGGATTGTGAAACCTGTACTTAGAGCAAAAGGGAGTTTCTTTGGTGAACGGAATGTTTAAGTTCCTGAGTATTTTTCGTTAGAATTACTTTTATATTTTAATTTTAATCGCTATTAATAAAATGCAATAAAAATTTTAAATTTTGGAACAATGAGTGAATGTTTTCTCGTTTTTTTTAATTTATTTGCGTGTCCGAGCCAACAGGACGTTAGTGTACATACATATGTCCACAGGACTATTCTCATCCGGTGCATTTCTGATTAAACTCGACGTTTGTCCCCAGGTCTTCTTTCACTTCCTTAATTTCCATTTTTTTACACTAGTCCCCCTTTTCTATTTGTATTTGATTGTTTTTTTCTTAGTTTTCAGAATTTTGTCTACCGAAATTATATTCATTCTATGAAAATAGCACCATTCTATTGTCTATTAAAAAGTTTTTTCAAACTTTCTGCATAAAATTCTGCCGCCTAGAATCGTGGCCAGTTTTGTAATCAAACCTTTAATTCCTGACTTTCTCCATAAGGATCGAAGATGTCCCTAGAAAAGGTAGTTACTGGGCAGGAGATCAGATCTATAAGGGGCACGAGTTGTTTCCGATTCTTCAATATTCCTCGTTCTCGGTTTCAAATGACACGTCTTTTAATGTAATGGTTATTCTAGGTTTTATAAAATCAATCAAAAGGACATCCTTTTCGTCCCAGAATGCAATTACCATGAAGGTGGATTCATTTTCAACACCACTGCATCGATTGTTTTTTCATCTTAGAATGATATCTACATTTCGTCACGAGTAACAATATGGAAAAGATCTGAACATCTGTAAACATTTTAGGCGTTCATAAATAGCACAGTTTCTGATGACGTGGAGTCTCAGTCACGATATGGACAACGTAGTCCTAGAAATTCCTGAAAAGTTTGGTTATCGTAAGGCAACGATTTTCTTTCATTTTTGCGGTCATACCCTCATCGAAACCGTTAGTGTTGGCACTAAGCCTGCCACTTCTCTTCTCATCCTGAACATACAAACGGATTTTCTCACTCAAGACGGTAATTTTCAATACTATTATGTCCTTTTGCACATAGAAATCTAATCAACTATCGAATTTAGCAATTGTTATTACCGCATGCAGTTTAACACATTTTCTTGAGGAGACAGATAACAATGTGAAGGTTACATATCCAATACACCAGTTAAGGCTGCCATAATTACAGGAACCCATCAATATTACCAATCAAAGTTTTCAGTGACAAAGTCTGAATTGATGTAATCTGAAAATTTGCAAGAGTAATCTCTTTTCAAAACACACAGGAATACAAATGTTAAGTCTTCCAAAACTTAAATCACGTCTTTCCCGTAAGAGACCAAAACCAGAACATAAGGTATATTTGTTTTAATAAATGTTAAAACCGTACATATATCATAGAAGCATCTTTAAATATTTATAACTAGTGAATACTTCCCATGAAATCAATAAAAGTTATTCGTAATTCGTGTACGGCATTAGGTCTGTTACCTAAGAAGCTATAAATTGACGTTTAATGTAGTCTTAGAGATCATTTTGGTCATAAATCAAGTAACCTACAAGTCCATTGCAAGTTACAGTATGATGAAAGGGACATCGGTCTTGCTGGATCCAAACCTTATTTCTGTATATCTTCCAAATTTCATGTACAGGTGTTACACTATTCCGCAGATGGAGATATTATTACTACATTTAGCGTCTCTTGGACGAAAAGGATTCCGTTGATATTATTTGTTCCTAAAACACTATTTAGTTGAATATTTACATCCAGCCAATATGTTTTCTTTGATAGTTAATGCTTTATTTATTTATCTGTGCTAGTCTGGGATCAGTCTTTGCTTAAATTGATTTCTTTTCAATACTTCAAGAAGGATTGCAACTTCATTTGTTTCTAAATTAATTTACCCGCACCCTTTGACTAAGGACTACGCACAACATTTTTTCTTACATAAGTAGGAGTAAATGAAGAATGCCTTTGAAGTATATTTTCAGTATATATATTGATATCAATATACTGCTGAAAAATAAAATAATAAATTTTATTTATTCTTATTTTGGCACCGAAAATATTTTATTTACTTTTTGCTATTTTTTACTACATAAGGAAACAAAATATACAACTAAAGAAAACAACTTTTCACCCGTTTGAAAATACCTGTACTAGTTTGCATTTTAAGAACACCTTATATAGTACAGTGAAGGTATATAATGTGAGTTGCCCAATATTGTTACAGCGATGTCTGAGATAATTAATGATCCAAATGAACTCTGTGAATTCAATTTTTTGAATTGAATAACTCGGAAGCAATTTACTTTAAGTATAAGATATCTAAATTTGTTTAATATTTCATCGGGGAATCTAAAAATGCTATGTTTATGTTCTTCTAACCTACATAACCGATTTAGTATCACAATAACCTAACATGGAGAAAGACCTTCTAACACATGAAAGCTAAATTAAAAACTTTCCTTGATACAGTCTTTTGTTATTATTATATTATATAACACTTCAAGTATATATGGCACTTAAAACTGTGATGTGGAATTTCACTCATTCAGTTTCATACAATTCTGTTTAATTATCGTTATCTTGATTGATGATTACAGATGTAGATAAACCTTATTCCTTCAGCTTTCGTATTACTCCAACGCTATAATATAATTCTGTTTAAATATTAAATTTTCTGAACTAAAGTTGCTTTTCTTTCAGAAAATACACTAGGATAGATTTACATACTAAATGGACAGCCTTAATCAATCCATAATGACGACATGGTAAGTAAGATTATTTTACATTCGTTTAAAATTATTTACATTAAAAAAAAGTGCATTTGTTTTTGCCATTATTTGTCGGTTTAAATAACTTTGAATAAAAAAAAATAAAACGTGGTTACGATTATTTAAAAATATTCTTCAATAGTGGGCTGTCGTTATTGCGTAATTTTAATGTATCTCATACAAACGATTATACTCGCTCATAACAATCCATTACGGTTTCAAACTGAGCTGTATTGACGACGCAACAGGAAGGAAACGTCTACATAACAGAAGTTTGGCTATTAAGCGCAGGTAGCCGAAGGCAATAACACATCGATAATTGCCAGGAATTCAAGTTCGTATCGTGAAAAGAAGAAAATAGGGACAGAGACAGATGACCACGTAACATTCACGAGCTTTATGGTTTTCCTTTTGTAGGTGTTGTTGGTATACATTAAGCGATTAACAAGAACCCGTTCACGTCATAAATACAGGCAATAATATTTTATGTGCACATAAATTAGGTCTTCAAAAATCTTAAGTTGGTTCATTTTGCTATGCAATAACGGAAGCGCACAACTTGGGTAATTGTATTACATGGTCAGAGAATTACCCAAACTACTTAAAAACGAGGTAATTTTATAGGGCTACAACTTCTAGGAAAATATTTATTAAACGTAGGCATTGCTGACTTAATATGTAGAAAGTTTTTTACTAATAATTATTAACATCGTAAGAGTCTTTATAATAAGTCGGTTGATATAACGTGTAATATTAAAATCCATATATGAAATATCTGTGTACAGGCTGATGACATTCTTTCCTTCTACTAAGTTGTTTATATTGTATAGTATATAGTAGTTATTAAGTTTCAAAGGAGCCGTCGTCTCCTGGTTTATTAATAATAAACCTAAACTCGGCAAAGATGGTTTTCCTATATCTGAACCTAACATGTTTGCTACAGATTCATCTAATTAAGAGTTATTTCCCCTTATGTTCAACTCCCTTTTACGTTCTGAACTAACAAGAGATGTCCCGGAAGTGTTAATTGTCAATTTTAATGAAACTTTGTTGGTTTTGTAGATACCATCGAGTGGTACCTAACGATACTTTTCGTTGCTATAGGATTGCATATTTAAGAGATAAAATTCAGCCTTGGAATTCGATCCAACACTTCGCTCTTGCAAAACACGTCACACTCATACAAATTAATAATCTCTTTCGGCTGGTGTGGAAATACTGGTGCCAATTAGGGTAGTTGAAATACCCTGTTTGGTGCAAAATCATTGAAATGATAATTTGGATTAAATTTAAAGAAGTTTAATTGATAACCAATAAATAATTAAAAGGCATACGAGTACTTAGCTTCAGTACGCGTCGTCTGTTTCGTTATCCTCTCAGATTTTGTCCCGCGTTCGGCGTTGGTTCTTAGAAGAACCATGTAGGTCCTGAGGTTTCGATGTAATCGCATACATCTTCTTCTTAAGGTCGTGATTTCAACTTTCCTTTACCCGCGAAAACATACGCTACAACATATATATAATGTAACAATACATATATATAGGGTATTAAAATAAAGACGGAGCAACCTGCGTTACGCTTACTTGACCAAATTTCAGAGAAGAGTTATAATAGCTGCATTTACTATCACATAGTACATGTAGAGGTGATACTGATCATTATACTAGGTGTCAATAAAATGATGATTTTTCAAATACATCTTTACTTAAACGAGATATACTGTATATTGTTGCGTAGTTTTACTGGACGTGAAAAGCTGATGTAAACTAGGATCACACACACAATGCTTGTTTGTGATAATTTTCGAGATATTTGCTTGTAAACACATCGTGCCCTGAAGTAATATACCCAGTAGAAGTACATACGTACGAGGGCGACCTGAAATGTTTCCAAAATCGGGAAGAGATGGCGCACGAAGGTTGAAGTGGACTCAACGGTGGTCGGCAAGCACAACCCTTTTTATTGCAACTGTCAAAATTTCAGACTTCTGCTGTCAATAGTTGTTGCTTAAGAATGTGTTTTGTGTAGCAAGTCAAACAGTTTCGCAAAAATGGATAAACTCGAATTTCGTACAGTGATAAAACATTTCTGGATGGTAGGGAAACAGTCACGGAAATTCGAAATATTTTGCTAGAGGGTGATGGCCGGTGTGCTCCATCATTTTCGACTATCAGCTTCTAGGTGACCGAGTTCAAACGTGACCGCTCAAGCACAAGCCACGCAGTGGACGTCCAAAAACCGCTATCTGCAATGAAATGGTCGACAAGATTCATGATGTCCTGTTAGTTCAAAGAGATAGAAGAGACAACAGGCATCTCAGAAGTACGCGTTGGCGATATCTTACACTAAATTTTGGATATGGAAAAGCTTTCGGAGCGATGGGTACCGCATTTGGTCACAGCGGAGCAAAAACAAAATCGTGTGACCGATTCGGAAGAGTGTCTAGTCAAGATCCAACGCAATCCAAGAGATTTCTTCATGCGTTTCGTAACCGTGGATGAGACTTGGATCAACCACTACATACCGGAGACCAAGGAACAGTCGAAGCAGTGGACTTTTCTCGGCGAATCAGCTCCGAGGAAAGCGCGTTCCATCGACCCGAGAGATCATGGCGTCCATTTTTTGGGATTCCCAAAGTGTGATCATCATCGACTATCTGCAGAAGAGAAGGATGATCACGGGGCAATACTACAGCGATTTATTGGCCCGATTCGATGCAGTGTTGAAAGAGAAACGATCTCGTTTACAGCGGAAAAAAGTTGTTTCATTTCAGGTGGCCCTCGTAATATGCGTTACATAAATGGATGACAATATTAGTAACCCGTATTCCGACTTAGAGCGTACAAATACAAAATAAAGCTCAATTACTGACTCCAAAGAGTTGAATGACCAACTATTTTGTATAATGAACCCCTAGACTTTCAGGGAAGATTTGACGATATTTAAAAACGATAATCTGTTACAGTCAGGTTAGTTTTACGAGTTCAATTTCCGAATACTTTAGACAATGCACTAATAATGTAACATAATAACAGGTCATTGCTTATTTTTTATGCTCAAAGGTATAGCAATAAATATATTAGTAACATGCGTTCAAATAAATTTTTACCCCAAGTACCCATTGAAATTATAATTATGTCTTAGCTTGTTACTGAAACTGTCAATACGAATTTTCTTTGGTATTTGCTATTTCAATGGCATGACAAATGTCAAAATCATAAAATGAAAATTTTTAACTGAATGAAATGCATATTTATGTGCAACAAACAAACAAAATTTTATAAAAATTCTTGAAAGTGCTCTCCATCATATTCGAGACATTTGTCATATCTTATAATAGAGGAAAAGACGTTTTGTACGATCATATCGTCAATTTCGTTAATTCTTTCAGCAATTCTGATTTGAAGGACTGTAAGATGGGGTATCTCAACCCGATTAATTGAGTTCTACAAGAAAGGACATAAAAAGAAACCACACGGAGGAATATCACGAGATCTTGGTAGAAATTCACATTCGGCGTTTAAACTTATAAAGCGATTTTGAAAAAATTGTTGTAGCATATTCGTTGAAATTCAACAAATAATTTAATAATTCCGTGAGACTGCGGCTAGTGATTCAATCTCAAAAATGCTGGTTAGCTCTAACAGAAAAACCGAAAACATAAAAGACTGAAGCAACTTAGGTGAGACAAAAAGTATTATACAGATCCTAAAATTTTGGGCAAGAGAGGTTTAATTGGTAAGACCAAAGAAATAACATTAAAATCAAATTCAAATGAAATTGCGCACATAACAATGTTTGTGATACAGTTAAATATCGTTTACAGAATGTAGTTAATAATTTTACCATGCCTAAGCTTACACTTCCTCAAACGTAAATCCATTTTACCGTGCAAAAACTTTATACATTTTAAGTAACTTTATACAGCGATATAATATGAATGTCAGATAATTAAGTCTTTGAAGTTGCCAGCGTAATTTGAATTTTAAATCACAAAGCGCTAGACAAGAGGAGAATGTTAGAAAAGCTTAAAATTACTAATGCACAACGTCATTCAGAATTTTTACCTTATTGATATTCCCCATTAAAACGTGAACGTAGATAAATTCAGGCAGACCGGAAGGCGATCGAAATCGCACGCCTTCGGCAAAGCTTAATGCAGCCTCGATAAAATGCCCCCTTATCATTTTTGAAAATCGCGCAACGTTTTAAATCTAAAATATCTACGCAGCGATTAATATTTCTCAACTCCCTGTTATGTTTTACTTCTTGCCTCGCCTATTTCGCAAGCTTTTTACCGATTCTACATCCTCCATTAGCGGGATCGGCCTATGCGAACGGGTATATTAATGAAGTTCGATTAAACCGCGCCATACCTAAGTGGATTAATGGCAATGAATTAGCGCAAATGTATATTAATCGCGGGCGTCTCAAAAGTATAGGTAGCTGCTATATGATGCGTAAAACCGCGTGATATGTTACTTACTGCCGATAAGGAGGTAGTGAAATAATATTACGCCGGAGAAGTAGCTGAAGTAGCGAAGGGTATATACAGCTACACGCTATCAATTTTTCTCAACGTTATGGTAATATACATAAATATCTTATCCTGCAGAGGCGTGTAATTTCAAGAATAGGCAGTCACTCGCAATTAATTTCATAGGTGTCGTTAAAATTTTATGAACTCTCTTGCCCAACGTGTATAAATGGTAATTAATTATTGATTCGGCTCGGCTATTGCAATACTTGCAATCAACAAATTGTCATTATAAATCTCATATCTAGGATTATTCATAAGGAAGTTGCATTTTGTTGTTTTTCTAAGCTTGTAACTCTACTTCATAGAAAACTAAACCTAATACACATTTACATTCGTAGAATAATGGAATTTCTTAATGTATCATTTTTTCAGTTTTGGTTACCATACTAATACCTTTACCGATGATAATCTTTGAATCATTAGCAATTTGTTGTTTTCTAAATTAGTCTTGTACAATGAACTCGCAAGAAATCCAATCAAACTCTTACATGTGAAACATTGTAAAAAATAACCAATACCAGCTCAATTCTATATTTCTCATATACTTTTTGAGGTATATATTGTCCTGCCTGTCAGTACTACAAGTGTTTTATATCATAAAATATATCATCTGATAGCTAATTATTTGGTGAGTTTAATCCCTTCAACAATACTCACAATATATGTCATCTGTTTACTAAAATTATTGTTTGTGTGCAGTATACAACTGTATGTCCATCCTTATGCCACTATACCATCTAACGGTTCTCTTTTCCTTTATTTGTTCTATTTGTTTTATTATCCACTATTGAATATATCGGTTGTATAACCCAATGCAGGGTTTATTGAAACGCTCATACAGTTTCCACTTATAATTTCATCCTGCCTTGTCAACGGCCCTCTTTTTCGTTATATTTAGTCACTAATATTAGCACATTGATGTGAAGTGTGTCCTTGTCTTTCCCTCTTTCTTTGTACTATTTCACCTGTTATAGGCGTTTGTTTTATGTATCGGAACTTGGGCAACGTAAATTATAAGCTCCTGTGCTATCTCTAACAATGGACTTACGACAGAAAATTGTTACTCTTACTGTTACTGTAACTGTTACTGTTACTGCGAATATTGGTATGGACGTATTCCATTCGATGCTTATTAAAACTGGAATGTCCTAGATGCTTACTTAATTATTGAAATTTCGTAAAAAGTAATTTAGGTATTACGAACTACATTACAGAGTTCCGTAACAGCTTATGCGCAGTTATATTCATATAAAAACAAGCGCAAAACGGACGCCATTAACTGGTAGACTAGTTTGGCAGATCTATGTCAACACTAGAAAGTACATCTGTAATTGAAAAAATTACATTTAAAAGGTTCAGATTTTGATTTTTTTACGAAACAAAACAGTTTTGCTAACAATAACATGTTTATTTAGTTCTGACATAAATATTTTATTTTCTGTGAATAACATTTTTCTATAATGGGCCAAACAAAAAACTTTGCATGAAATCTTACATACCGGGCTTTACGGATTTGTTCTATTCATTAATGTTGCCTACGTGTTCATTCGACGCAGATCAACGGCCAACACTGCAATTTAGATTTTTGAGTAATGTTCCAAAGAAGTTATAGCATATAATCATTTACACTATGTATGAATATAGGCTGCTCGTTCACTATTTACTTCAAACAACATATCTAAGGGAGCGATAACCATTATCTAAATATGCGAAAACGGAAAGTACGCTCTCAAAATATCTTAAGTACGTATTACGCATGTTAGCATCTTCAAGTTTCCGTATTTATAAATATGCAAATTGAGGTCCCCATACTTCGCGTACATAACGAACGATGTAATTCAAAAATTCGTTACGTATCCCTCCCGTGTTCTCTCTATGCTCGTGCTACGCTATAATTCTCTCTCGGCGGAATAATCTTAATCTATTTTATATTGCATTAGCGTAGTTCTCGGTAGAACCAGATCGCTTCGAAAAACAAGTCACATAGTTATTGATAAACATGAAGCCAGATTATCTGCATACTTAAAGCTGTTATTCATGCTATTCCCAGGTCGGGCAGAGATTGACTCGTTTTTGGTCTTTTTATATTTCGTATCGGTGGCATCTTAATTTTTATTTTCTGCTTCTTCTTCGAGTACGCATCGAGTATATGTGGAGTACGTTCCTTCATGCGTCTTCTTTCTTTCTCTATCACGGTATCGCTCTTACGCCGTATTGATTACTATTTTCAAAGGCTTATGTACTCATTATATTTATGGCATTTAAGCAGTTATATTTTATGCATACGAACTGTGAGTGAGATTGCGTTCTTTGTAATTAATCGATTTTATCGGTTGGTTGCCTACGGTAAGATCGTGTTTTTCGCTGCCAGATGTAAGTGGTTAATTGAAATAAGTTACTTACATCAGGAGTTAGGGTCCTACCTAGATATAAAGACTTTCGTTGCATGCTTATTAAGACCATCTGATTGTATAAGAAAATCTAATGGAATAATTAAAGTCCAACGCCACTCAATGTTCTAGGTGTCGCCTAAGCTTCCTCCAGATTAAACTTAAATCGGTTCAATTAAGGTGACATTTCAGATGAATAGACATCATCTAAAATAGGTAGCGTGCTTCTCGAATAGAAACGAGCTGTAGAATATTTGAAGTCTTAAATAAATCCCTTGTGAATATTTAAAACGTATCTCAATCACATTATTTAATATTCGTCGGAATCTTTTTATTGCCCTACTTTATAGATTTATAGTTAATTTTTGAGTTTCCTAATCATAAAATGTACTGCTCCAACATTCAATACCACTCAAGACCGTTATTTTTATACTCGCTCACAGTGTGTATTGTTATGTCTACCTATACTATGTTTGCTAAAGTTATACTGTTAACAACCTTTATACAGTTCCACGCCAACGCTTGTACAGAATATTTGTGCTCTTTTTTTACATACTTACATGTTTGCATTAAAGGCATTTGTTCAACTTGTCAGTAATTATACCGACAAAATAATACCTCTATTATTTAATTATGTTCAAACATGAAGTTCTAGGTAATTTCCAACTTTTACTCTTGGTAAATAATTACAGGGGGAACTACAAAATTGTAGTTCCCCCCAAAGAGTGGTTGTACACAATCTATGTAGGCCTCTCTCTGTAATGGAACATTTTGGAAGCTCACTTAACTTTAAATTTTAAATACACATACCTCGTGCTATAGATATGAACACAAAATTATAAATACGAAAGTTGTCTTTTAAGTGTTGCATATACAACTGGAACAAAGCAATAGAGAGCTTTCAAACACTTTATTGTTTTACTATTTTCCACTATTAATGCACTTTTACATGCGCTCGAATCAACTCTGGAACCTAGTATTTCACTCGTTGGTTGGTACAGTTAAAATTGCGTTTTCGAAGGCATCGACTGCTCATTCTGACGACTGGAGACTTTGGCCATGCAGTCTCTTCTTGATTTTGGGAAAGATAAAGGTCCGAACTGTACACAAAATGACCTGACAATTCGTTTTTACGCGTTTAAAATTCAATTACCTTGCGTACTGCATCCGAACTTGCCTTGTCTTGGTAGAGAATGATTAGTCGTTCAGGGTTGGTATTTCGAAACTGAACGATGACCTACAAATGGTTGTACACTAATTGGCAGTAATAGTACTTTGATCCTGTAAAGGATTTGTTGCTGCATCATCTCCTTTCGAGACAGATATGGCGACCATCTTTTTAGAGATACTTCAACAACGGATAAGTTTTGTCGGCTTTTCTTCACCATGGAACACCGAAACAGACGACTGGTGTTTATTTTCTGGCTCGTATAGGTAAATCCGAGATACATCACCACTGATTATATACGCGTTTTGAGAATTTCCGGCGTTGAAACGGTCTAGAGTCCTTGACACCAATTCACATTCAAGCTGCTTTGTGTTCTTCGGTTTTTTTAGACACAATTCTTCATACTTTTTTTTTTAAATTGAAGTCTTTGAAATCCCCAATTATACCTCAGTCTCGCGAAACGTCACATGTCGACGTTCGTTGATAATCTTGAGCAGATCTTCGACGTCTTCAGATTGACTGCCGATTGTGGTGCATCTGCTCTTGAATCGTTGCTAAGACTAATCCGTTCACGGTTGAATTCCCCATACTAATGACAAATTGTTGACTGATGTGGTGCTTCATTGCAGAAAACAGAAGCCAATTCGGTGAAGCATTCTTGTTGAAATAATTGTAAAAAATTTCTGCGAAAAAATAGTTTAATTCCAATTTTCAACTTACTTGTTAATTGTGACAGTTCGCTGTAGCTGCAACAACACACATATTGCACTAAAGCTTTAAGTTTAGACTAACTAAAGATAGGGGCTAATTTTTAGTATTGACATTTGACTAGAGGCGCCCTCTATGTCCCAGTATGCAAAACTTCCCTCATACTTTTCAGCATATACTTTTACATAATGTATTTGATATCTTCTTCTGAAAGTATTTACTCTTCTTACAATCTCATACTGTTAATATACGTCCCAGTATGCAAAACTTAAAAGACACCCCTCGTACGACTAACGTCTTTTCAAAAGCCTTTCAAAATGTACTTTCACTAGCAGTCAATATGAATCTAAAATATGTTTCATAATTGTAGCGATTTTAGCCATTACAATGCACGAAGGTGCGCAACAAAATATTACGTATGCAGGTATGAAGTACTGCTATAGGTACTTGATGCAATAAAGTAGCAGAGAAACGAACTTGCCGCCAAATGTCATGCAAATATATTGTTGTAATTTTCAACACTCATCACTCCATTTACATAAATGGATTTATTCAGTGTGATGATGTAAGAAAATAAATTCAATTATTTTACGGCAGGGAGTTACTCTTGCTCAAACTTCTCGGAAGTAATAGCCATTTATACAAGCATACTGTGTTACATACATATTTAGAACGTGATCAATTTATTTTATACTATTGCTCTTGTAAACACACCGTACTACGAGCAATAAACATGCTTTTTCCTAATCCTTTTTTTGACATATAGAAAATTGTAAGTGCGCATTGTAAAGCAACATTCTATTTTATTCTATTGGCGCGAAGGAATGTAACGTTTGCGTTTGATAAATCCCGACCGTATAAATTTTAATGGAATTGCAGCTTTGAAGGAGGCATGTTAATTGAATTTATATTTAATTTTCCGAATAAAAGCCTAATGCAGTCTCACGTAGATAATGTTACGAAATTCGTTAAGTATTCGATTGATTTTTAATAATTAAGTAATCAATTTATACGTGATAAATTTGTTCGAATAGGCAATAAGTTATTTATTCTATAAACGACTGTCATGCATTGACAGCTAGTTAATACACTCCTTGTTGAAAATAGGTGTTCGTAAATATATAATTTTAGCGGCAAGGTTGCATAAAATTAAAATATATAAGTAATTTTAATAGAAATAGAATATGTTTATAACTGATTTAATAGTAGCATATAACCAATAACGTTGTACCAGAATTGTCATAACAAGCTTTCTGTTTAAAATAATTATTTACTAAAAAAATCTTACCGTAGGTATCAACCGAGATTAGTATTGATAAGCTATATCAACCTATCTCAATTATTTCCAACTTCGCAAAAGTATCTGAGCTCTTACTATACACTTTGATATATCCAAGTGTGATATGTTACATGTCACCATATCAGCATGACAGAACATCTACAATCACCAATCTAGCTACCATGTCTCAGTACATTCGTGAAAATGTGAGCGAGAAAATTCAAGTGGATGTAACTTACACAGATTTTTCCAAAGCTTTTGATTCAATTGTTCGCAATATTTTACTTGGAAAACTAGGTCGCTACGTTTTTTCACTTACTTTGTTAATGCTTATGTATTCCTATTTGGATGATAGATCCAATTACATATGTATTCTGTAACAGATATCGTTCCAACGACTTTTTATCGACTGCAGGTATTGCGCAGAGCTTGAAATTAAGCCCACTTTTCTTCAGTATTTTATAAATGATTTATATGAAATTACTACCTGCCCATTATTGGCCTATGCTGATGACGTTAAGATATGTAGAGCGATAAATGGTACTGAAGACATTCTAGTCCTGTAACGGAATTTGCTCTTGCTAGCGGACTGGTGCGAAGTAAATAATTTAAGTCCTAAATCTTGGTAAGTGCTGCACTATGAGTTTATCTCATCGCCTATTCAGAAATCCTATTACGTTAGTTGTTATCAACTTTCACCAATCTTTTCAGTATGCGATCTCGACATATTTGACACACATATGAGTCTCGACAGTCACATTGAATAATTGTTCTACACTGAAGATTTCTAAAATTTGTATCATTCAAACCGGATGGAGTGTATCTGCAAGAAGTAGCTGCCAGAGTGCATTATTGCAACAGTCTCTATCTCAACGACTTGATGAACGTAGTACTAGTGCACAACATCACAGCAAAATAGACTATGAATTTCTATTATCCCGAGTCCCATTTAATGTAATGTCATGTTTTGCACCCAGATATGCTTCAATTTTTTTAATTCCTACAGCTCTCACAAATCTGGTATTGCAGGCTCCAGGTTTTAGTAGAGAAACCCCAAATATATATATATACTTGAAATATATATATATATATTTGGGGTTTCTCTCCACGTGTTGGTATTCCTATCTTGAAAAGGATCGGTGCTAGGTTTTGGTACAGTCTCATCTACCATCTTCAAGCGTTAGTTACATGGTATCAGTTGGTGTGAGTTTTCGTTTGAAACACTGAATGACCTAGGGTGTTATGTCTTCTTATAAACGTGTACATCTAAGAAAAGTAGGCGCTGTTGTTCTTCTGTTTCCATAGTGAATAATATTTTTGGATGTATACTGTTCAGATGTTCTATAAATCTGTCTAACTTTTCTCTGCTGTGTTGCTACACCGTAAATGTATCATCTACGTATCTTAACCATAGTTTTGGCTTTTCGACCGAAGCTTCAAGTGTTTCCAGTGTTCTCGCGCGTCGTCTATCAACCACGCTCGTAAACCGCTACTAGATCCTGATGTTAGGTGACAAATGACTACGGAAAGGTCATCATGGCAACGAAGACATTTCGTATGGGTTTTCAAAGGTGGAGATGCAGATTTTGAATATGATCTTCGCTATTTACCGCGTGTGTATGCGTCTGTTAAATGTTATTGTATAAAATTTTGCAATAATTATATTGAATTTTGTGATATAAACCCTCATCTGCTGTTGCTTAAGGGACCTTGTTTTAGAAAAACAAGGGGAATTTTGGAAAATTGAATTTAAATGTAAAATATGTCACGATCAAATTCGATTACATTTAGATATCTAATAATTTAATTATATTAAAGGAAATTATAAATAAGGAAAGTAAAAAAATGCGTGTGACAGGTAAGTTTTACAACTACTGTAAAAAATTGGGCGTATTTTTGAGGAGAACAGAGGCCTCAAAATTTTCATTACAATATATATATATATATATATATATATACGTATGGAATAATATTCCCGGGTTTTTGGGCGCATGTATACCCCGAAAGGAACCATTTCGATCTCACTTATTTTGTTCTGGACGCTTCCGTTCCGTTACGAGACGAACTTGCGAACATATAACACATGGGCTGAAAAGCCCCGGGCCTAACACATAGATGACGCTAGTTTTATTGCAGTCACCTTTCTGTCAGTTAGTACTAATATTCAAGAGACAGCTGTTAAAATTTCATGATATTCTATTCATTAGTTTGTGAGTTATTGTGCTAAGAGTCACGCTACTTTTGTTATTTTCAAAACAATGGATAAAAATAATTTCGTGTTTTAATTTTACACTGCTTCTTGATGGGAAAAAAATACCGTTCAAGCGAAGCAATGGCTTGAAAAGTGTTATGGGGACTTCGCTCCATCAGAAACAACAATAAAACGTTGGTTTGCTGACTTGGTAACGTGGTCGTAGAGACGCCGATGATGCAGAACGCAGTGGACGTCCAAATAAGGCGGTAACACCAGAAAACATAAAAAAAATCCACAAAATCGTTTTGAATGATCGAAAAGTGAAATTGCGAGAGTTAGCTGACATCGTAAAGATATCAAAAGAACGTATTGGCTTTATATTGCATGAGCATTTGACTACGAGAAAGCTCTGTTCAAAGTGGGTGCCGCGTTTGCTCACTGTTGACCAAAAACAAGAACGTGTTGACGATTCTGAGCAATGTTTGGCCATTTTCAAACGTAACAAACCGGAATTTTTGCCTCGATATGTGACAATGGATGAAACATGGATCCATCACTTCACTCCGGAATCAAAACGATCGTCATCTGAGTGGACAGTAACTGGTGAACCTCGTCCAAAGTGCCCGAAAGCACAACAATCGGCTGGAAAGGTTATGGCCTCGGTATTTTGGGATGTGCGTGGTGTAATATTCATCGACTATCTTGAGAAAGGAAATACCATCAACAGTGAATATTATATAGCGTTATTGGAGCGTTTGAAGGCCGAAATTGCAAAGAAACGACTGCATATGGCAAGGAAAAAAAATATTTTATCAAGACAACGCACCGTGTCACAAGTCAATCAAAACAATTGCAAAACTACATGAATAGGACTTCGAATTGCTCCCACATCCACCGTATTCGCCAGGTTTGGCTCACAACGACTACTAGCTGTTCGCAGACCTCAAAAAAATGCTCGCCGGTAAGAAATTTCGCACGAATGAAGAGGTTATCGCTGAAACGGAGGCCTATTTTGAGGCAAAAGATAAATTGTTCTACAAAAGTGGTATTGAAATGTTAGAGCGGCGCCGGAATGATTGCGTTGCTCTTGATGGAGATTACGTTGATGAATAAAGCTAATTTTGAACCAAAAAACCGTGTTTTGTTTGTTAGGCCCGGAACTTTTCAGCCCATGTGTTATATATATATATATATATATATATATATATTACAAGTGTAATGTCCTGGTATCGAGTGTTTGCTGGAGGGCTAATAAACCAATATTATTATTATATATCCTATAGAAGCTGCTTAACGTTACCAGTTACCTATCGAGAATGCTGTTACATCTTACTTTTTCAGAGCAGATATGGATATAATATTGATTTTGAGACCCATAATATTACCAAAATTCAAAATCTTTAATCCCAGCAGTTTTAAAGACTAAAGCAGGTCCTTAATCCTTAATTAACTTTCTATTTAAACTTTTTATACGGATTTTGTTTTATGTTGCAACATGAAATATTTTTCATTGTTTGACTTATATTAGAAATATTCTTATGAAGTATCTATTTTAACAAATTGCAAGCAATTTCCTGTTCAAAAAGGATAGCCAGATAAAATTATCATCTGCGCAACACATAATTAAAATTAAATAAAGAAACGTCGTAATAGTTCAGTATTTCTTCGTAAATGTCATCGGATGTAGAATTGTAACGCACGATCGACTTGGAATATTCTGTAAATATTGATTTATTTCACAAATTTGGAGCGTAACATAAACAGATAAAGCGAAAAATTCTCCGAAACCACTTCCAATATTGCCACTAACGATATGATTCCGTAACTGTTGAATAAACCTTCCAATCTAAACAAATACATCTCCAGTAAGGAGAGTAACTGCATTCGGAATTTTAGAAAAAAAAATACTACCAATACCCTCGAGCGAGGCGCATTTTTCAATCGCAATCGCGTGAATCTAAATGCCTCCTTACGATTTCAAGCACAACTAGCCCGCACGTTCGCCGCGTTCAACCCATCGAATGGAAACATTTCAATAAGTTTCTTATAAATCAACACACAATTTAAACTGTTGAATACACATGCATGTATAAAATTTACGCTCCAGTGAGCGCAACATCGACAGATTATTAAAATAGTGCGTTTTCTGGCATGGATCGGTTGCATCCGCCTGCTTAATTGCCACTAGACAGTTCGCATCACCAGCGTAAATTGTAATTTCTTGCCTACCTATTCGTTAGTCGTTGATAACCGCCGGATAATTTACTGGTAATTGGAGATTCCTAGCGATATCGATCTTGAAAATTATGGCGGTTCTTGCGTCCTCTTTTCTTTAAACGAGGAAAAAAATACTTGAATGAGGAAAAAGTCATTCCCGTATCTTATTGAATATCCAAACGGTATATTCGTCGAACGTCATTCGTTACATAGAATTAAAATTTAAAACTGAAATCACTACGGCTAATACGAATTTCTTGAAAATTACTCATTTTTGATTCCTCTATAATTTTACAAAATACGGTATGCGGCAAAATAAACACTACTGAAATGCGCATGTATCATGTGCTGAAACATACCGAGTGGTTTCCGAACGTGGTTACAACGTATGTGAATGTCTTTTTAATGTTAGTTGCTTCAGGATGGTTCTCACTCTTGCGGAGAAAGTTTTTATAGTGAAGTACTATTTTCGTACGGAAATGGGCGCGAAAACGGTCCAAGAAAAGAAGTTGCCGACGCATTTAGGCATAAGTATATGTAACAAGCTCCGAGCAACGCCGTTATGTTAGCAGTTGACATGTTTCGTCGTACGGGAAGTGTGCTTTGGCAACGTAACGATCGCGCGGATCGCCCAGTGACAGTCACAGCCAATACGAATCGCGGGCGTGTTTTAAATCAGATGCTGTAGTCGCCGAAACGAAGCCTCCGAAGATCATCATTAAAATTGAATATCAGTGATCGATCGCTCCGTCGAATGTTCAAGAATATTGGTAGGTTTGCGTACAAAATACAGACCGTACAGCGTCTGACTGCAGCTGATAAGCGTGTAAGAGCCGAATACTGTGCAGGTGTGTTGGCTACGGAGTATGAGGACGCGTCGATCTTGTCGAATGTTTGGTTTTCTGATGAAAGCTATATTCATTTAAATGGACACGTTAACAAGCAGACAACACGGTTTCTTAGATTCGAACGCCCGACATAATCGTCGAGCAACCCCTTCATAGTGACCGTGTTATCATTTGCTGTGCTGTATCTGCACATGGCATATTGGGCCCTTATTTCATTTAAGCAGATGATGGAACCCCGTTAATCGTGAATCAGAAGCGCTACAGAGAACAGATTATCACACCATTTTTGCATGATCTTCAGCGATTTTGTCGTCCCAGGAACGTACCATGTAATCAACAATGGTTCCAGCAGGACAGGGCATCCTGTCATACGGCTTGGGAGTTTCTTCGAATACTGCGCAATCATTTTGGAGATCGCTTTGTTTCGCGTGGCACCGATTTCCCATACCCATGGAACTCACCAGACCTAACACCACCTGATGCATACATATAGGGAATGCTGAAGGAGACTGTTTTCCGTACCGATCCACCGTCTGACATTCCGGAATTGCGGATTAGAATTCAAGTTTTTTTCGTGCCACGTAACAACCTGTATTCACAGACATGTTTGTGAACCTTCGCGAACGCTACGAATACTGCTTGAAACTGAACGAAAAATTTTATCGGGAACGTCGTGAATAATGTTTGACTCGCTATATTATGTTACAGTATCGCTATATAATGTAAAGTAAATACATGAATAATAAATAATATACGTTTTATAATTTGAGTACTGTTTATTTTGTCGCATCCTGAATGTGATAAACCGACATTCTTAGTAACAACTGTTCAATGCTTATGGATAATGTACCTTAGAACTACCTGGGTTCGAGAAACTGATGCGTTTAAAGAGCAGTAGTAAAAATATTGTTGAGCCATTTCTAGTTATAAACTAGCAAATTAGATATTCTTAGTAACTGAAAGATAATGAAGAAAACAATTATACAAAGTATTTTCGAGAAAGCCGGGTATTTCAAAGTACTGATTATCGCACAAGATCGCTAAAATACAACAAACACATACAAAACATGAGTTTGTAAAAACTACTTCGTAACAAAAATATGTGATCCATGATCATCCATGTCTTTTTTTGTATATGTAATCTACAGATAGAGTTCCAGTATTTTTGAAGGATCTAGTCTTCTGAAACTTCCCTATCACTAGCGGCTCTCTTCTCTCTGATCCCTTATTACAAATTTGCACCTAACATCACTGTCACACATTCTTTCGGAAGTATATTTATATTATGATATACTTAAATACTTCTTACCTCTAAATTTATGGGTTTTATCTGATGTGAGCGTTTCATCTGCATTAAAGATATTGTCTGGAGAACATCTCTTATTAAGCAATGGCTAGACACCTAACTTTCCAAATTCCTCAGCTTGCAACTATAACATTGTCCCTTTCGCTGGAACATTATTTGCTGTCTTTTGCCGAAATCATTTGAATAACGTTGAACGTAACAAACTTCCCAGTATTTTCGTCTTAGCATTTTCATGTCATTCGTCCTTAATTTTTGCGCGATTTACAAATATTTTCATACTGCTGACTTTTTTTTAACCATGGGCGAGGTTCTTAACCCCGAGGGGCAACTCGGCCAAAAGCTCGCGTATTGTGACCCTTGTGATTTTAGTTCATTCGAGGTACTCCCACACGTCGATTCAGGACCTAAGGATGGTCGTCCACTGGCATCTATTGCTAGCGAGTCAGCTATTTCGTTCCCTTTGATTCCAGAATGGCTTGCTACTCATCTCAGCATAATACTGTGATGTTCTGATAGTTATTGCAGCTTCCTATGCGCAACATCACTTCGAGGTCAAACGTGACAGCTTGTAGAGCCCTAAGGGGGGCTTGATTGTCCGAAACGGTTTCCAGCCCTTCAAAGTCATGTGCATAGTCCATAGAGTTCTCCGTACATGTCTGCATGGCAATTACTCCAGCTTGAAAGATGGAGGGGGAGACACCTAGACTCACTATCCGATTCTCCCTCTTTCCAAATTCCAATACCTGTGCGATTAGAGGTTTTCGACGCGACCGCAAACCAGCGCAAGAGGTTCCGTCTCGATTTACGTGCACATGCCTATACTGCCTCATTGCTGGAAATAATTGTATTTTATCCTAAAGCGAAGCTATACAGGGGCCGATTTTATTCAGTCCTCATCGACAGTCATGTTCGAAGTAGTTGAAGATGCTGGTATCATTTAATAAAAATGATTTGCAATTTTTAATACGCTTCTCCATTTTACTAAAAAGCGCGCACACAACATAAAGTACCAGCTCAAAGAATGGTTTGAATTTCAAAGGAAATTACTAATTTTATTGCATATATTTAAGGGAATTACCAAAACACTCCGTTTATAGTGGATTTGTTGTGATTTTATGCTCCATTATAACCAAAACTAATTATAAAAAATCGGCGCCTAAAAACTTTGAGCATTATATCCAGACTTCCGTTACATCCGAGTCCAGTATAAGCGGATTATATTGTGTATCAGTAAGTATAACAAGAAGTACAGGGTGCAGAAACTTAGTTTCCTCTTTTTGAAATGTGCGCTATTAAGGCTGTAGGGATTGTAGCGGGCTGGAAGTGACTTTATTTGACAGATGTAGTTCTAACGCTTTGTTCCCTTCCCCGCTTAGTCGCCACCATGCGTTGGAACAGTGGGGAACGAACGTTTGCCGTCGAAGCCTACTTTTCGAACGGGTATTCCGTGATCGCTACACAATGCGCCATCCGAAATTCCTACAATTTACACCCACTGATTCCTTTCCCGGAAATCAAGTATTGCGTGGGTCAATGCATTCGGACAAAAGGCGAAAGAATGGAGTCCGTCTACCTGTCAGACCACGTGGTACCGTTGATAGAGTGAGAGCTTCAATCTTGGACTCACCACGGCGTTCTGTGCGCAAACGTACGTTAGCTCTTGGACTTTCCGATCGTTCAGTGGGGCGAATTCTACACAGTGACCTTCATTACCATCCATACAAGTTGGCAATTGTCCATGAACTTTCCGAACATGACTTCCATTCTCGGAGAAACGCATGCGAGGCGATTCTAAAAAGCGTTCCTGTGTATGCAATTGCGTTCTTCAGTTATGAAAGCCATTTCCATTTGAGAGGATACGTCAACAAAGAAAACATGCGACTACAGGCTGATACTAATCGACGACATTTGCACCAAAGGCCTTTACATTCACCTAAAATCATAGTGTGCTGTGCGATTTCCTCAGCTGGTTTTGTTGGTCCCTAGTTTTTTGAAGAAAATATGGTGACGGTGACAGTAACTTCAGACCGGTATCTGGAAATATTGGAGGATTTTTTTTCCATAACTTGAAGAATTAGACTTGGAGGACATCTGCTTCCAACAATTCTTTTAAGATAACGTTTCCCGGAGCGCCTTATCTCAATAAGGGAGCCCCTTGTAACTTTTTTTCAATCCATCTGGTGCATAAAATGGGCTTTATTGCATTTTGAAAAAAGGAAATTAACTTGCCGCACCTTGTATGAAGAGGGCTAACTGCACAATAATAGGGATTTTTGTCAAAGCAAGGTTTTGAATTTAGATTTTACTTTTAAGTATAGATTGGAAAGAATAAGTGCCGGTGCAATCTAACCATCTACTTTTTCTCGTACCCTTCCTTTACTGTAATTAAAAGATTAACTATCGGTGCCACCCAGATCTATCATTATTGTAAAGTATCCTGGGTCTATTAAGAAAATGTGACAAAATCAAAGTTGTTTTACTTATTTGACTTACAGTCAATAGCCCTAAATCTCGTTCGTAAAATCTGAACAGGAAATAGTTAGTATATAACGATGTGACCACCTCGTCTTTTAAAGCTGCGAAATTTTTATTGCCTTATCTGCAGGATTGTATACATAAGTAACAACTCCACCGCTAAGCTTGAACCACGTCTGTTTATACACACAAACAATATATGTTTAATTGCATTTTCCCTCTGTATATCGAGCAACCTACTGTAGATCTATGTAGAGTAAATATGTACATACATGTCAATCCCGAAACGTCATTGATCATTGATTGAGAGCTACTAAATATGTATCTCATACTTCCTAGAGATTTTCGCATTATCATAATAGTCTCTCCCTCGGTTTCTTTGTTTATCTAGCTTATCTTTATCCTTTCTTCTCCGATAAAATAATGATATATTCAAGACGCCGGTTGTATGTGCGACTGTGTGACTGTTTCCGCACACAAAGCCTTTACTAAATTGACGTTGTATGGGATGTCATTCTGTAAAACTATTATTATAAATTCTCGTTATTATACATACGTTGCGCAGCGGTTATAAATCAGACGAGTGCGAGTTCTTTCCGAGTTCCTTTTTTTTTTCGTTATCCGTGCGCCGGGCGAATAAGGAACGCATCTAACGCGAGGAATTCGATCGCGCACGGACGTTCGTTCGAATGAGGAAAAGTTGTTCACAGAAACGAACAAGTGGGGTATGTATATTAAGCATTGTATAACTCTAGTCCAGGTATTTGAAATGGGTAGGTACATCGTCAATCGATATGAATATTTGACTTTTTTTCGGAAAGCGCTCATAAGTCTCGCTTTCACGTAGGCACATACAAACGTTAGAACAGAGTACGGTTCATTATATCATAAACGGATGTCATAATTGCGTTGCCTTAGATCCAGTAAATGTTTCCGTTTCTGTGAATATATTCAATAATAGACTAAATTGATTACGACATTTCCAAGTGTACTTACATTAATCAACTAATTAATTTGAAAAATTGTTAAGCGTAGATGGCTTGTTTTACAGTTTTTTTTATCTAGTGTTTTAATTGTTAACAGTTAATAACACAGCACTTATGGCATGAAGATCAATTTTTCGTTCTAAAACTAGAAAAATTAAAGGAGCTACATTGGTTACGAAATATATTAGGTAGTGATGATGTAAACAAAAGTATATAAGTTTTAAGCAAATTCTAAATTCCAAAATAAGAACGAAAAAAACATTGTTTAATGGTTTGATTTCCCAAACTGCCACTAAACCGAGAGCTTTGTGGGAAATAGTAAATCAGATAAATGGTAGCAATAAAACAAGCATCAAAATTGCTATAAATTATATTATATACATTACAGATAATAAGGGCCGTCTTAAGCTGTAACATAGTATCTATAAAGGCTGTTTTTTATAGAGGTATAAAACATTAAGTTGGCAACACTTTCTTAACTGGCGGCTTTTTTGTCAGCTGTCAAGTGATTTATGTTTAGTTTGGTTTGGCATTTCAGCATGAATAAACTGACGCCTGAACAATGCTTCCAAATTGTGCAAATTTATTTTGAAAATCATGGTTCTGTTCGAAATACGTATCGCGCACTATGTCTATTTTATGGTCAACGTAATCGCCCATCAGAGCAATTAATTCGATTAACTACGGAACGTTTTCACACCACGTTTACTCTAAATGACAATACGTATCCACAGAGACGTCGTACACTGCATACAAAAGAAGTCATTGCTGCTGTACAGCGTAGCGTAGAGGAAGACCCCGTCGTGCACAGGAATTGGATATGTGTCCATTCACTTTATGGAAGATCTTGGTTTGTGTGCTTACAAAATCCAACTCGTGCAAGATCTGAAGCTACACGATTACGTAGCAAGGCGTAGTTTCGGTGAATGGGCCCAAAACAAGATTGCCGTTGATCTCGATTTTCATAAGCGAATTTTGCGATGAAGCTCACTTCTGTTTGAATGGATACGTCAATAAACAAAACTGCCGTATTTGGAGTGATGGTAATCCCCAACTGTATGTTGAGACACCGTTACATCCAGAAAAACTGACTGCTTGGTGTGCTTTATGGGCTGGTGGAATCATTGGTCCGTACTTCCTTAAAAACGATACTGGTCAGAACGTTACGGTCAATGGTGACCGCTATAGAGCCATGATTAGTGACTTTCTCGTTCATCAATTGAACAATCATGATGTGCAGGAGCTGTGGTTTCAACAAGACGGCATAACATGTCATACAGCTCGTGCCACAATTGATTTATTGAAGGAAACGTGTGGTAACCGCATAGTTTCACGTTTCGGACCCGGGAATTGGCCTCCAAGATCGTGCAATTTAACGCCGGTAGACTATTTTCTGTGGAGATATGTGAAGTCGCTAGTCTAAGCCGATAAGCCCGAAACGATTGACCACTTAGAGGACAACATTCGCCGCGTTATTGCTAATATACGGCCATAAGTGTTGGAAAGTGTCATCGAAAATTGGACCTCCAGATTAGACTACATCCGAGCTAGCCGTGGCGGTCATATGTCAGAAGTCATATTTAAATTATAATGTCAGAAGGTTATCTTTCGAATAAGTAAATTTCATGTCAATTTAAAAAAAATATCTTTGTTTTATTCCATTTCAAAGTTCTATATCTCTATAAAAAGCACCCTTTATACTTGTTGAACAATTTCAATGGTTTGAAAACACGAGTTAGCAGACTTATTAAAACCATAATATTTACAAGAAACTGGCAAGTTACCTTGATGAGACTCCTTAACATAATAATCTTCTTCCAAGCCATGTATATCGTGAATAATGAATTCAACGTACGAGAAGCAAATTGGGACAATCAGACACCAAACTGAGCAAACTAAATCTCCGTTTGAGCTCACTAATCCATCCTAACTTATGGGATAAGATCAACAGCTAGTATATCCATCTTTCATAGCCGAGAAGGGTACAATCCTCGTATGTGAAGTCGAGAACGACATCAACATATTGGAACTAAAGACAACTGTGACTGTACGACAAGAGATTTGCACCATACTAAGGAACACATGTCCACCAAGTAGAATCTCAGAGGAGTGGAAGGCCATAATCGAGCTTAAACTGGACGAGAACATCATTATCCTGCCAGCAGATAAAGGCAATGCTACAGTGGTCCTCAATACAAGGGACTACAAAGATAAGACGCAGACACTTCTAGAAATAAAATCAACAACGCACCGCTGAGTGAATAAATGAAGATATCGATCATACCCAGGGAAAAATCTTCAAAAATGTACGTGTTACCGACGATACATAAAAAGGATGTGCATCTAAGACCAATAGTGAGCAGTGTAAGACTCAAGCCCTTGTCCGATATTGACATATTTTAATTTCATTTACTTCATATTATGATTTGCATATCATCTTGTATAGAAATATAGATATGTTTTGTTTAATGAATCATTGGTAACACACGTTAAACTAAACACTTCTGTTTCCTGTTTTTCTACATTCTCATATAAAAATAGGTTTTTTTCATCTGGGATCTTCATTATTATTGTGAAAAAGACTTTTATTAAGGAAACATTTAATAATTAGTTTAGCACGTTCAGCTCCTTTCCGTAAGAACAAATGTATTGATATACTATTATGAACGCATTGTCAATAGAAGGGTACACTATTTATAATGCTGTCTGTTGCAATCACCCATGAATTGATTTTTAAATGCATCATTGATTCAAATGTTATATAACGAAGAAAATGTATTAAAGATAATAATAACCTCAAAATTTGACAATTGTTGTTTTCGTACAGTTCATTGCAAACATGATTGGTTTACCTGAATTTGTTTCAGACGCTACATACGTCACAACCAACTATGACGTAACTACAAACATTCACGGTTTTCAGTGTATATTATAATCGAATAAAAACAACAAAACCCAATGCAAATAGCTAAATTTGAAGTTTATGCAAACAACAGTTAAATGAGTCTATTTTTGCCCTCAAAAGCAGAAAAGCAAAAATATATAGGTACGTGCGAAACAATATCCGTCGTGTCTAATCTATTCACAGTTCGACACCGCGTAATCGCAAATCACCACTTCACTGTCGTATTTACAATATTATAACAGAATTAATATGGAAAGCAGTATTTATAATAATAACAAGTTTGTACAATCCTGACGCGCGCACCACGGTGTACATCATTCGCTCTTGTTGCTTTTCTACGTCTCGTTCTTTTATTTCTTCTTGTTCATCCTTTTTCCGCGGTTATCGGTGTGCGCGCGGACGAAATACCGGTCAATGGATCGTCGCCGGGCGCATCGATTGTTATCCGACTTAGATCTAAGGGAACAATGCCGGTGAATATAAAAGGGGTGTTACCGAGATAGTCGGTAATGCAGGACCCTGGCTGCCGGTGGGTAGGAACGGATAACATCTACAGGCAACGCCAGCTAATTTTATTACATCACTTCCACAGCCGCCTACTTGGTAGTCGGCGAAGAAGGACATTTACAACCTAGTTTATAAATAGCTACCTGATTGGCATCTTCATCGTTAAAAATTGCTTATTTTATAGTGTAGCTTAGCGTATAAGAGTAAGTTTCGTTTTCAGTGCTAAATTTCACTAAAATTTATCGCGCCGATTACACTGTATTTTGAAAATCTATACCAGTTTCATAAACGATTGAAAATTTGTTAAATATCCAACACTTCCTATATCTTCTACTCTTTTGCATAGTTTACTATGTATTAGAAATTGTTATTAGAAATCACAAACAAAGCATAGTTTTTACTCCTTAAACTGAAAATCCATCTCTGTAGCTGATGTGTGTGTAGTGTCTTAGACGCCTTCTCTTATTTCGTCTTATATCGTTATTGGTCAGACTTCGGGGCCGTATGTTATGATACTTTTCACTACGGTGTGGTATATTCGCTGTTTGTCCTCTTTTGAGATGCTTCTGTCCCACAAGATGCCGTTCAGCATAGCAATGCCTTTCCTGCCCTGCACGTTACGTTGGTAGGTCCTCTCTAGTGTCCCATCTTACGATACCTTCATTCCCAGGTACTTGTATTCGTTACACTTTCTCATTCGTATTTGCTTTCCTACTTCCAGGTTTTGCTGGTTGCCTCCATTGCACATATATTCTGTTTTATTAAGATTTATGTCTGGTCCCCATTTTTTACATTCCTCCATCAGTTTGCGGGTCATATAATTAATATCTTCATAATGCTGAGCTACTAGTATTTAATCGTCGTTCTAACATATAGTATATAGGAAGGTGCTGTTTCTACATGTGTACTTCTATTTCTTTAATGCACACTCGAGCTAGATTTTAAGCACTGTTGGTGATAGAAGGCATTCCTGTCTTAAACCTTTTATTGCCATGAACCCTCCCATAGTGCCTCCTATCTCAATTTTTGTCAGCGACTGTTCAATATGATCAATATAATGAGAAAAAAATCCGAAACTTGAAATACTTCAATGCATATCAATGCAGATGAAGAGGTGTTTACCCCTTGAAAGGAAAAACTTGAAAAACATAGGCGATACCATTTACGCTGTAACCCGTATACTTTTGACTACCTGGATGTAATGCTAATAGCTAAAAATTATTAACGATTGCAAGGACTGTGTGGTTGTACAATTCACAGGTGTAGCAGTAAAGTCCACTCACACAAATTTATTAATTAGGCGGAATGCAGAGTTTCGAGAGCTCGTGGGCTCTCATTGTCAACCGTGTTAGCGACTGAATGTAAAAAACTGTATCACACATGCAAGTTATTTTCTACGGAGGCTCTAAAATTCCTAAAACATATGACTGTTTACAATCTACTAGGTGGTCTAATTTCTGGTATGTGTGGATTTTCGGGAAAGGATGAAACAAAAGCGAACCGCATCTTTAACAGGGCCTATGGTAATAAATCAATCAGACTCGAGTGTGCAAGTGGGGGTGGTTCTCTGTTCAATAAGCTTCCGTTCCTTTTCATAAATATCGTTTCGTACGCGTCTAATTCTCTACACGAGTTTACGTTTTTAAGAAATTTAAGATTTTTTAAATCAATTTTATGTCCGGATTTTACCATATGCTCTGCTACGCTTGATAGTTCTGGGTTATCGAACCAGTGTTTTAGGAAATTTAGAGCCTGCGTAGAAAATAATTTGCATGTGTGATACAGTTTTTTACATTCAGTCGGTAACACGATTGACAATGAAAGTCCACGTGCTCTCGAAGCTCTGCCTTCCACTTAATTAATGAATTTGTGTCAGTGAAGTTTATATATTTTCTATGCCTGTGAATAGCTAAAAACTATGTTTTAAATCTAATTATGTAATTATAACATTTGCTCAACAAACTTTCGATTGACTCAGGAATTTCACACTCTTTCTTTGTTAAAAGTTTTAAATTTCTTGAATCTAAACGTAAACTAATTTTTCATCTTTCTTAGCTAAGGCATTAGGATGCACATAAGACGTTTTCATTCTCTTAATAATTCTGCCTTTCAACATTGTCTCAATTTCCTCATTTACTTTGTCTCTGGTCGCCTGTGAAATAGGGTAAATTTTGCAGTTATAAACAGCTGATTCATCTATATTTAGTTTGTGGGTATATTTTCTATCGGCTACAGTAAAGGTATCACAAAAATGTTACATATAGTAATATTTCTTTTAAATATACCAATAACAAAATCGTTATATATCTGCCTACAATTTAATCCTTTCGTCAACTCTTCAAAATAAAAACCATCTTTATCCTTATCACTGCCTATAGTAATATTTATAACCCGTTCAATTCCTATTATATCATCATTATTATTCATAATACCATTCCTACAATTCCTACTATCGATAATATCCTCCCCATTTCTTTCATCTAGTATAGTTTCCTCTTCAATTATTTCATTAAATTCTATACTGTTTCCTTTATATCCTATATTAATATTTACAGTCATATCTAAACTATCTTCGTTCATATCAAAACTTCCTTCCTTCATGTTTAAACTATTTTGCTTCTGACCCTCTACTCTCTTTTTTAGAATCTAGTGCAATTGTGCCCTCATCCATATTATCCTGATTATTACTGAAATTTAGAAATTTATTGATTCTATCCTTTATTTTAAATTCTGAATTTTCGTAATCTATTTTTATTTAAAAAATCCGATCATAAGATAGCATCATATTTAAAATTTTGCATTACGTAAAGTATACATTTATAGATTATTCCAATTATCCCTACCCGCGTACATGGACATCTCTCGATCTTAGATAGAGGCTTACTATTTCTCGCTCGAATCTCAATATGTATTGTTAACTCTAATCGTTTTGTTTTTCAATTTTGATAAATTCTCTTCATAAATAGATGAATATAATAATATAAGTTCCGAACATGTATCTATCAGTGCTTTTAGTGCTATATTTTCTATGGTGACATTTATAGAAGGTAAAATTTGAGCTACGTTAGTATCTTCATTGGTTTTTTAATTTACACGAAAAATTTCCATTAGATGCTCATAAATTTCACAACGTTTAATTGTACAATGATAACTAGAATTTCGAGAGTTCATGAAAGGACTGAATTGTAGGTAAATATATAAGGAATTTGTTATTGGCATATTTAAAAGAAATATTACTATATGTGGTAATTAGAGACCGGATTATATGCAAACTACATATATTTGATTTTATTTATTTATTATGTTTTACGTCTATTTGTAGATGTGTTACACTGATTAAAGTTAATTAACGCTAATTAACTTCAAATATATCTACTTTGCATATAATCCGGTCTCTAAACTGATAATACTGTAGCGGATAGGAAATATGCCCATAAACGAAATATAGATGAATCAGCTGTTTATAGAAAATTTACGCTATTCCACAGGCATACAAAGACAAAGTGAATGAGGAAATTGACACAATGTTGAAAGACAGAATTATTAAAAGAATGAAAACATCTCATGTCAGTCCTATTGTTGTCGTAGCTAAGAAAGATGGAGAAATTAGGTTATGTTTAGATTCAAGAAATTTAAATCTTTCAACAAAGAAAGAATATGAAATTCCGGAATCAATCGAAAGTTTGTTGAGCAAACGTTACAAGAAGACATTTTTTACAAAATTAGATTTAAAACATGGTTTTTGGCTGATTCCATTACATCCAGATAGTCAAAAATATACAGGTTTTAGCCTCAATGATACCACCTAAGTTTTTCAAATTGTTTCTCTTGGGTTAAAAACCTCTTGATCTGCATCGGTACATGCAATAAAGTATATTTTAGATCAACTTTGGGATTTATGTTTTCAGAGATGAAGTTCGATATTTAGGTTATATTACAAACAAAAATTTCAGTAAAAGAACCCATTCGGCAAGAAAACAACCTGAGATTTTCCACCACAATATAGACCATTTGCGAGTATATTTTTAGGTATTGGCCAAATTACCAACAAGATTAAAATTTCAGGTGGATTAAGATCCAAGTTATATCCATCCATTTTAAAAATATATTTCTTTAGCATGCGTTTGTATTTAACTTTACGAATGAGATAAATTTCTATTACATTCTTGACAATTAACTACTTTAATTGCTATACTAACTTAAGGACTCTCGTTAAGCAAAGTAATAGTATATATCCATATTTGCAATTACCTGGAAACCATTATTAAAATATGCCTTATATTTCATTATTGGTAATATCCAATATTATTCATACGAGAAGATTGCTTCTTCTTAAGCCGATATCAATATAAATGGCATCCAATTACGCGTACTAGACTTAACGCATGCATACGTTAGCTACTTAATTCTTACATTTACCGACGATACTTAATTCCCGAAATGCAATCAATTGTTATGTTTAGGAAGACAATTATGAAACCGATCGAAGATAATACTCTGCTACGCCGATTACATCCTAGGAATAACAGAGGCCGCGGCGAACACATTTATTAGCTTTTAAACTGTAAAATATTGACATTATTGAAATGCATGCATTTACTATCGTACCGCTTCTATAAAGATGTCGTAAATTATTCGACCTGACGTACATAAAAATCGTAATTACATTTGGGCCATATCACTTCAACCATCGGTATCCCATTTCAGTGGGGTGAAGAAACTTTAGGACTGCGTTAATGTTTTGATAACATCTTTTTAATTGACGGCGAAGAGGAACTTTTCCGCCGTGTTTGCAGACGGAACGTTCTTTTGGAATCGATTTCTTCGACATAGCCTCACAAATGGCTAAAATATCCATTTATTTTATCACTAGAACGCCGAGTACTAAATTCTAACTTAAAAAGATTGAAGGCAAATAAATAAGACTAATGTAAGATAAATTTTGGGACAATATCTATTATTATGCGGGTATTGTAGATGATACCTTTAACTTGACTAACTGAAACTACTTTTCGACAAATTACTGTTATTGCTTCCTTACATCACAGAAATGTTAAAACCCACCCTCAATCATAATCAATAAATGTTGCTGCTTCTTTAAAAATTTATAGTACTTAAGAAGATAGAAATTGTCAAATAAACACCCCAAAAACATGCCTGTAAGCAACGTAACTGTTTATAATTTGATGTATTTCTTAGAAAGATTTCCGTTTCTAAGCTAATTGTAAGCTTTTATAATAATAGAGTACAACATTTCTTAAATAGTTTTAAATAATGAATATTTGAGTCAGTTTCTTAGCAAACATTACATAAATCAAAATGTACTAGACAAATTCATTTTACTTAAATATTATTATTATAAAATATACAATAACGAACGTACGGGGCACAATCATTTCTATATACCAGAGCTATCTACCATGACACAGCATGACAAAAACCCGGAAGTAATATAGGATTAAAACACACCTACGAAACGATTTTTATGAGAAAGAATAAAAATTTGCTCAACAGATTACCCCCCAATTGCACATTCGAATTTATTAAATTTATTATCATAATGTCTTGTTAAATATACAGTCTTTCCATTTCTTCCTTTCCGAAAAGATATAATGTACCTGGGAATACCTAATAGATTGTAATAGTTGATAATTAAGCACTTGTTACGCCTGCGTAGAAAATACGAGGGCGAATCAAATATGAATCGGACTTTGGTTTTAAAACCTTTGTAGATACAGTAAAAAAATTTGAATACACCTTATTTCTCTATATAATCTCCTCTTTTATTCACACAATTTTTCCACCGTATCGAAAGTTTTATAATTCCGTCATCCAAGAATGAATGTGGTCGCGTCTGTAACCAATTGCGCGCGAACATATCCGTACTTTCGTCTTCGTCAATATGGTAACCTTCCTTCTTCTTTGAGTGACCCAAACATGTAGTAGTCACACGGGGACAGATCTGGACTGTAGAACAAATGTTCTAGTATTTCCAAATGAATTTTGTCCAGCCTACTTTGGGTCAAGCTGCAGTGTATGCCAGAGCATTGTCGTGGAACAGAATCGCACTTCGAATAGGCTGTCTCGACTTTTTCGTTAGTAGGCCAGTTTCACTTTATCAAGCGGTTGACAATAGTATACAGCATTAGCTGTACGCCGTTCGTTAATAAAATCAATGAGCGGTATGCCTTTAGAATCCCAAGAAACCGTTGCAAGAACTTTTCCAGCAGAAAAATGGGTCTCGACTTTCCGCCGCCGTGCTTCTACAGGTTTTCACCATTCCATGCTTACCTGCTTAGACTCCAGGGTGTACTAGTACACTCGCGTCTCATAACAGGTACCAGTGTGCCTCAGCAAATCATTCTCTTCTGTTCGATATCTTGCCGAAAGATTTTCACACACGGCAAGACGATTCTTAGACTGATCTTCCGTCAAGAGTCGAGGAGTCCACCTTGCCGACACCTTTTGGTAACCCAAATCATCTGAAATGATTGATTGGCCACTCCCATATGATATTCCGATATGTGCAACAATTTTGCATATTGTAGTGCTCGTCCGCGGTCGGCGTGCATGGCTCTCCCCTGACTCCCAGCTATCGAAACATTTTTTGTGCCAGTTGTAAACTTGGCTCCTTGAAAGTATTTTTTCCGCGAACTGTGCAGATTTTACGCCATCTCGCGTCAAAAATTTAATAATAATAATACGATGTTCAGCAGACGTCTTGTTTAAACATGATGCTACTAACAGCCCGTCTACTCTGGTGAACCAACCCGGTTTATTCCCCTCCACCTTGCATCCTCCCCGCAACACATGATATCAAACGTCACACCATTCAGTTCACCTATAGGGCGTTAAAAAGAAAAGTCCGGTTCATATTTGATTCGCTCTCGTATTGCATGCCGATATGCATATGTATTTTTACAATTCAGTTGGTAACTTGGTTGACAATAGGAGTTATGAATAAATTATTAATTTGTGTGGTGTGAAACGTTTAAACGGTAGTTTTTCTAATTACTTTATAACTAGTGAAGTATTGCGAAATGCATAGAAAATTGGTTATAATTTTCTAAATGGTTATAGCATGAACTTTAATACCAACTACAACAAAAAAAAAACCGGCGTAGTTGATAATCTGGATAAACTTCAGTAAGAAGTCCGCACAATCTAGGAGTCTGTAAGGTAATTTACATATTCCGCCAGAGTCGGTAATGATGGATTGGATCACATAGTTTCAAATGGTCTGCTACTATACCGATTATTATAGACACTTACACCATATATTTTCAAGCTTTACCATTGTAATTATCATTATTATTATCACTATCATTATTATTATCACTATCATTATTATCCTGATCGTTGTCGCCATCATAATCGTCACTGTTATCGTTGTTTTTATCATTATCATTATTATTATTATTATTATTATTGTACGATTTTCAGTCCAGTTGTCAAAAAAATCCAAACTGTTACTATCGAAAGCTGGTCTCATAAGTTGCACTAAATCACGTCTGAACCCCTATTAAAAACACTAGATTTAACCAATGACATGTTAAAACACTGTGGGCTTTATACAGTTTACCTAAATTGACGATTAAACTAAGTATTTGATTCGCCTAATTTTACTTTATAAATAACACAGAATTCAGATATGATTGCATATAATTGACATATTCCACTTATGGAAATGTTCACCGAAGATATGCATTAGAAATTGGTTTTAGTTTAACAATAGTGCTGACATTTACATAATTCAACAATATAGAAAGCGACTTTCTCGTTATTTCTTTCTTGCGTTTTTGAATATTGATCCTATTTCATGTAATACTGCAGTTGATTGTAGTATAGTATATACATACAGCCACTAAAGAAGTTCATTATAGACAAACATCTTAGTATAGAATTAACTTTATTTTGCCAGATTAAGTCCAATAATTATTAATCAAACTTGTCCGAGGTAACCGATAGTTTATCTTTGGATTGATGGAATAATTATACACTTTTGATGATTCGTTTTTCACTGTGACTCTGTATACTAAAGAACAAAATAACGTGCTTGATTAGATAGACGCGAACGCAATTGCTAAAATTAACGATGTTTTTCCCAGCACTCCTGTTTTACGACTTATCTCAGGTAGTAGTCGTTTTCACACACTTTACGCGCTTGTAAGGCAATCATCTAGTCAAGCGTGGTAGAACATAGGTTTATCAGTTTTTGCACCAGACATTTCAATTTTTTCTCCTGTCAGAAGATAATTTTACGCTTTCTTCGTTACAGTTGTCGTTTGTGACATTAATAAGGACTTCTGCTAATTTAATAATAGATCTACAAAGTAGCTTCAATAGTCGTACTAATTGAATTGAGGCGATAGGTTTATTCTAGGATCTTCTTTTGGTGCCCGTCAGCTTACTCCGTTCGAAAATTGCATGATCCGCTATGTGTGTTCTACATAGATGTATGTACACTTTTTGTAGGAAAAGCAAATTTCTACCTCTACAGCAAATTGACACTAATTGAACAACACCGTTATAAATTATTTTTTGAAATATATTTTAACCGAATTAGAATATGTTGCATTCCCTAAAATATATAATCTTAATTTCAAAATCATTTGTTTAAATACACAAATTCTACGGTAAAAGAAACTTGCTTCATAACAAACCATTATACTCTTCTTTCTATATTCTCCTTTCTTGATTTAATAATTGCAGACACACAACGGTGACATCCGAACAAAGTAAACAAACTTAACTATCACACTGAAATAAATATAACCTCTTGATTTATATTTTGTATTAGCGGTGAAGATGGTAAGGGCGTGTACCACTTAAAAAAATGATACAATATCAATAAATGCACCCTCTAAAGTGAGAATGGGATCTACTATTCTTTGAATGCGATGTAGGATAGAAATACCCTACATTGCATTAAAAGTTAATAGGGATCAGAATGTAGTGCACTTAACATTGCCATATACATACACTACGGTTCATAAGTTTGATCGCACTATGTAAAGTAAATAAATTTATTAAAGAAACAAACTTTACTCATTAACTTAAAATGTTTTATTGACAAAATAGTACATTCGAATAAAATACATACTGTTACAATGTTCTTTTTTAATAATTACCTGACATCTTTTGAACAAATCGCTCTAAATACGATTCGTCTACAACATCCCACACTTCCTGCAAAGCATTCCAGAATGCTGCTTTGCCAGTCGGAGATTTCTTCCACCCCCCGCGATCGAAGTGATTCCACAAGAGCTCAATAGGGTTGCAACCTAAGTCCTGTGGCGACCACAGTATTAAGGGTAGGACTCCTTCAGAAGATTTGTGTGGGAAATGAGCTTTAAGCACCTTTGCAGTATGTATGGAGTTTTTCTCTCATTAGTAAATGAGCCCCTCCCAATTAATTCACATTCAGCTGGCACGGCATTGTTTTCTAGGATTTTCAAATACACATCCTTTATCTTTCTTGAATCTATTTTTAACTAATTTTCCTGTCCTTCCGCCCCCAAAGCAACCCCATACCATGATGTTTCCTCCGCCATGTTTAACTGTTTCGTCCATACATCGCATTTTTTTATTTCTCTTCGTTCTACTGACAACACACTTTCTAACTGACGACTCTGTAAATTGAACTCTGCCGTAATTTGCGATGCGGGAAGGCAGCAGTTTCTTAAGGAAATCACCTGGATGTATTGAGCGTTCTGTTCTGTCGTTGCTCTAGGCCTTCCACTTCCCGGTCTCTTCCATACTTTTAATTATCCTACGCGCACAACATTATTTAGTTATCTAGCAATCTCTATTTGAAATTTTTGGTTTAGTGAAAAATGCGTTTCAATATCGAATTCCCTTCTTTTCAGCATGTCTTTCATCAAATAGACTAACAGTATGAAATAGGGTCCTCCAAACGCAATCACACTCGTCACCAGTATCTCAGCAATATACTGTGGGCATACTGAATGTACAGTTTATTATAGGGCTAGTGGATGATTCAGTACTCTCCCAAATTCTACTTTATAACGCATTTGTCCCCAATTTCCTACTCTTAACGCATTATTGCTTTATTGACATCATAAAATTTAATACACGAATACACAGTTTTCGTGTTTGAATGGAGTTTGTAAAAAGATCTTATTGTTATGAATATATACTATTTATCAAGATTAGATTATAAATTCTATTTTAAAAAGACTAGTATAAATTTCTCCAAATATTTTTAAAATAGTTTTAAGTGTAACACAGTTTATTAGGCGTAATTAAATTTATGAACAGTAGTATATTTATGTACGTAATGAGAGATCTAAGCATATAACCTTGTTTTGCTTTATCTACTCTGTAATTTTGACGTAAATAAGCCAGTTCCAGTGTCCCTCAAACTTTGAGATAAATTAGACATACGTAGTTGCAATACAAATTTATTAAAAATCCGGTTATATGCCATTTGAATAGTTGCCTACAAAATCGACACAGAAACAGAGGCTTTCTCAAAACAATTTACAAAAGTAGGAAGAAAATAATAGTAGAAACAAAAGTGGAAGAGCCTTTGTTGTTGTTTGACTTTTCCGCTATCCGTTATATTCTTCATAAGTACTCGTAATAGCATCGATTTTGTGAAAGGGAGACGTTTTTTCCACCGTTATCTCTCGTGCGCACGCCGCAGGCAGATGAATAGACCGGGTTGAAGCCGTAAATACAGTGCCGAAGGGCTCTCGAGCCGTGAATTGCCCGAGACTCGCACAGAAGAGAAGAGAAATAGACGCGTGGGCAGCACAAACAGACACACGTTCTACGCGGCTCGTCGAGTGCATAAATTTTTCGCGAAATAATAGCGACGCAATATGTTAAGTATCGTGGAAGTTTCTTTTTCTCGCGTAAAAGTGCCTTAACAAAAATATACGCTTGCAGCGCAGACGTCACATAAATTATATGGATTATAGAGTATTATGTAATGTATAAGGAAGCCCTATGAGCGTAGCATTCATAATTTTAACTCAAATGAGTTTATTGGAGTAGGAGTTTTATTGATTGTGGACAACGCTAAAGTCAAATATATTTTGCAAAACAAATGTATAAATAAAAATTTGATAAGATACAAATTCAGTACCTTCGGTAAATATATCTAATTATTTTAAAACCAACCCATTTCCACTACCCTTATAGTGCAAATTTTTTTCCAATTCTTTAGGAACGTTTGGTTTATAAGATTGTTAATGCTTTCATTATCCCTAAACTATAGAGAAACAATTAGATTTCTTTTGGATTTTCTTGATTCACCGATCTCACACCGTAAAACGAACAATAGTGTGAACAGTTCATATGCCAACTACTCACTCTAATATGCCTATACACCGGGAAGATTCACAATATTTGTCTTGAACTATACTTCGAGTAGAATCAAACGATTTCGGGCTATACAAATAAAACTATTTTCACCCACAGCCATCTACCGTTATTATGCGCCTGGCAGAATTTGGTTATACGAAGCCGACTTGAAATATTTCCGGAACTGGCAAGAGATGGCGCACGGTGGTTGAAGTGGATTCATTGGTCGACAAGGGCAACCATTTTATGGCAACTGTCAAAATTTCAAACGCCTATCGTAAAAAGTTGTTGTTTAAGAGTGTGTTTTGCGAAGCAAGTCAGGCGGCTTCGCAAAAATCGATAAAATCGAATTTCGTGCAGTGATAAAACACTTCTGGTTGGCTGGGAAAACGGCCATGTAATCATTTTCGACCATCAGCTTCTGAGTGAGGTAACTTCTAAAGCTTAAGATAGATTTATAGTAACGACTTAGAAAAGAGATCGATCGACGTCTAACGGCACCGAATATCGCAACGCGCCTTAAACATCAACGACGAACAAATGTTTCTGTCACCGTCAAGAGGCGATTATTGGCAGCAGTTTTAAAAATCATTTTTAAAACGTGTACATAAAGCGAAACGATTAACATAGACAAGAAAGCACGCAAACTGTTCACTGTATAATTGGAACGCAGTCTTGTGCACCGACGAGTCCAATTTTCAGTTATTTGATACGCAATGGAGAGTTTTTGTTCGTCGGCGACCAATGAAAACAGCCAGTGAGGCCTGCCTAGTGACGTTCATCAAATACGGAGGTGGGAGTGTTACGGTTTGGGGTTGTTTTGCTGGAACCGCTACGGGGGAATTAGTGATATATTATAGAAAGAGGAGTATTTTAATATTTTGCTAGGAGTACTTTATTTTTATGCTATTCCGTATGGAAGCCGTTATGTTGGTAAGCCATTTGGGTTCCACCAAGACAATGTCCTCAAACATACTGCTCAAATCGTGAAAAACTTTATAGAGGAGAAAGTAGCAAGAAATGAACTAAAATTAACGGTTTGGTCTCCTCAAAGTCCGGATTTATCGCTCATAGAGCTCTTATAGGATGAGCTTGATCGAAGTGCTAAACTTAAACTGTTTAGCACTTCCGGCACTTAACAGTAACAAAACACTCCATGCCTATAGCAATATTTACAGAACGTATTGCAAGAAATTGACGCCATCTCAAAAGGTTGCTTCAAGGAATGCCTAAAATATGTGCAGCGATTAGCAAAGCCAAAGTCATACCAAGGAAGATAATAAACTTAGAATCTAAATAACGCATAAATATTATTATTTTTGAATTAATTTACATTTGTTTGACGGCAGTCACTATAAATCCTTTAATAATCACAATAAAATTTTACTGAATCTGTGACTTTTTGTAAAGTCCGTTGCTGTTTCCAAACTTTTGAACGGTAGTGTGCGTACATTTCTTATTAGGTAAATCTGAACCTTATGTCTGCCAAGCATTTCTTGCTTACTAACTAACTTCACAGTCCTTTTGACATTGTCTGTGTTCATTTCTTCGACTGCTTTGGAAGCATTCAAATATTTTGTAAATTGTAAAAGAACTTTAAAAAATCAACTGGTCTTTTCTTTCAAATACAGGCTATAATTTAAATTTAATAATTTTAGGAAACCGATCCACAAAAAAGTAAACATTTCACACTAAACACTAACTGAAATGACAAGTAGAAAACAAATTCATTGTTCTAAGCTCTAAAATGAGCTAGCAATACTACTGGTTGCAAAAAAAAAGATAATTATATACACATCTACTTAAGCTAACGAAAAAGGATAAATTCCATAAGACCTAGTAAGGACTGGAAACGAAGATGTATATTATAATAAGCAATGAGTAGAGTGAAGGATAACGTATTTCAGCAATTATTTTGACCTAGCAGATACCCTTACACAAACAACACGTAATAAAAGAGAAATATACGTCTGATTACAGAGAATCTGCTTCATTAAAAAAAGTCGTATCTTAAACCTCGAATTTTATATATCGCGCTTAGTCGCACACGTATTAAAAAAAAGAAAAAGTATATTTATGTGCTGGAAGACCAAGATAATTAACTCAGCATACGATAAAGTGATAATTTGAATATGTTAACTGAAAAAACATAATGTCTTCTGTTAAGTTAGTAGAGTATGCCAGTTTAATAATTTCGAAGTTAATTAATTCATTTCTAAAATTTACAACCATCACTTTCGAATGCGAGATATTAATAATGGCAATGTGCTCTAAATAAATTACGAAAAAAGTTAATTACAATTAAACATTGGCTTTATAGATTGGATAAAGCGGGAAGTCAGTGGACCACCTGTGGCAGCGTAACTTTATTATGCCAGAAATACCTGAAAATCCGTATTTACTCACGTCATTTTTATTATTCGACTTTAAAATTTATGCCCAGTACCGATAGTAAACCAGTTGAAACGGACTTAATTGGTCCTTTATAAAATTTAAAGCAGTTTTATTAAGTAGGCAAATTGTTGACGCTATGCAACTTGATTTATTTCAAATTAGAACGTGTGCAAATGCTGAATTAATGCATTTTACCAAAACTACACGTCAGACGTCAAATTGAACCGCTATCTAAATAATGGCTTTCCCATTAAATTGTCAAATAACTGTCGAAGTTATGGGAATATTATTCCATAGATTATCGTCTATGCTTAAGACTTTTAATTTATATGATTTCAAATACTACAACTTGTTATAGTAATTCAATACAATTTCATGTAAAATAGATGGTTGTAGAAAGAAAAAAGAGAAACGTTTCTTGTCACTTTCCAACACGAAAAATGCAAATGAAAACATTTTATACCGCGCTGTATGTTACGATAATGCTATTTATTATCAACAATCTATTAATAAATCAATAATTTATAAGCATTGCTCTCGATCACTAAATCTAATACCTGAAATATGGCTGTAAATCATGTAATGGTGATTTCTTACATATAAATCAGTGCTAGCCGAAGCTTTACATAAATTTCAATTCTAGAGCTATTCAGATAAGATATTGAATCCTCTGTGAATAATTTATTTTGTCTACTAAATAACGAATATAAGCAAACCGGATTTATTGGTAACCTTCCTCGATTAGTAACCCCTTAATTCGTAGGTGCACAATAAATTATAATTTTGGCAGGTATACCTGGTGCATACTTGTAAAATTTACGGTTAATTTCAGAAAAAATATCAATTGAAACGTTAAACTCACACGGCGTGTATAGGCAACTTATTCTTAGGGTTATGAAATTATTTCTAAGAATAACATTTTTTAAACGGAACATACTATAAATTTACTATTAACAAAGGTATTAGAAATGCAAGCTTAGAAAGCATTTACGTTGTGTAACAGTTTGAATAGGCACTGGAGAAAATTGTTTTATTCGTACGGTTAAAGTAGGGCAATATACTTAATAGTAATCCATAAGGCTATATCAAATATGGCCACTATTGCTATAATTCTTTTACTCTCATTTATTAAAACAAAATCCTGAAACAACAATACTAGTTTTCAGCATATATACTTACTCACCCCAACTGCCAAATCCGCGCAGTTTTGTTATCTATTTAGAAATTTTCAATGCCTTCAGAACTTTAGTCCGCATAAAATCTTTGACTACATCATTGTCTTCAAATGCAGCCCTACCGAGAGTTTCTTAAAGTGGCTCAATGAGATCGATATCGCAAAATAAGGAATGTGCGTTATGTGGAAGATAAAAGTTTTTCAATATACTGTGTATTAATGTCGCCATGCATATCCCAAAATACAATAACCATATTCTCTACTACTACAACTACACCTTTTTAGCTTGAATTGAGTTCTGTTTCAGCATTCCGTGTTTGCTCTCTTAGCCTATGAAATAGAGTAACGTGATCAAATATCGTCAGGGGCGTCTATTTTTCCTAGAAGAACTTTCCCTTTTAATGAAGTAGGTGCATGTGTATATAAGTATCGTAATATTTAAGTCCTTGATTTTTTTATTTCACGCTAAGCAGTCGTAGAATCTAAATAACAGAACATTTTGATAGATTAACTCTACATTACGAGTATTTGACAGCACGAGTACTTACTTCCAATATTACTAACATGAAATAATCTGCTTTATCGACGACAAAAATAGTAATAATATATTAGTTTTTAATATATACTTTATGTATATTTGGAGTATTTATTGTATACTAACGAATAACATGTATTTTCCGTATGGAATCTCACAATTTTAAAATATTTTGGTTGTATACTTCAGTCGAGAATTGAAGAAATATGACGGTATATTATAAAGAACTATTAATTTGTGTAAGTATCTATAAACAATTATTCATATTATTAAATAATATGACTTACTTCTTCCACCTTTGATGAAACTACCCAATCAAAAATCGAAGTAGTGCATACGTGTGCATAGAAATGGCCCCTATGTAAGTGGATTTAAATATCAAAGACATATTATATTTTAAACGGTTTGTTGACCACAAGTGAACAGCCTTAAGTAATGTATAACGAAGACTGAAGAAAAGGTATTTTCGGAGATGCGTGCGGCTCCGCTACAATCAATATTAAAAATAATGAATGTAATTACTTAGCATGTTAGTTCGATTGTGTTGTTGATGCAGACTTTGTTGATATAGAATCTACATCAACAACACAATCAACTAAAGTAGTAAGCAATTACATTAATTCTCTATAATATTGATAGTAACCGTGCCGCAGGCATCTCCAAAAACACGCGTTATTTATAACGTATATACGAGGGGAGGTCCAGAAGTTCGTGGAATGGAGGGGATGGAGTGGGGATAGGGACGCTCGCTAGGTGTCATTCTGATTGCCGACTCATCATTGGTATATAAGTTAAGTTGCAGCCCTATAGCGTCAGTCGTTTACGAATAGTTGCCTGCTAAACAAGTCAATCAGGAAGAAAACTGAAGCTATGGAGGAAATTGAACACCGTGCTGTGATAAAGTTCCTTACAAAGCAAGGAAAGAACGCTCATATTGAATGAAATGGAAACCGTTTATGGGGTATTGTACTACAAGATACCCGTTTGAAGAGAAAACAATTATCCGTATTAGTTGGAGTCTCAGATACCACCATTTTGCGTATCCTGCATGACCACCTGGGTATGACAAAAGTCAGTGCAAGATGGGTACAGAGAATGCTCACGCCGCTGCAGAAACAGCAGCGCGTCTGTGCGTCCAAAGAATTTTTGGAGCTGTGTGGAGACAAACCTGCACAGATTTTGGAGCGGATTGTTACCGGAGATGAAACGTGGGTTCATTACTTTGAGCCTGAGTCCAAATAGGAGTCCATGCAATGGCATAAAAAGGGGACACCACCGCTAAAGTAATTCAAAGTGTTAGAATCTGCTGGAAAGTTGATGGCTACTGTTTTTTTGGGATTGTGAGGGGATATTATTGATTGATTATAAAGAAAAGGGTAGGAGCATAACCGGAGAATATTACGCAACGATATTAGAAAAATTAAAGGAGGCTATCAAGAAAAAACGTCTAGGAAAATTGACCAAGGGTGTGTTGCTCTTGCAAGACAATGCGCCGGTTCACAAGAGCAAAGTTGCAATGGCTGTTCTGCATAAACATGGCTTTCAATCAATAGTCTATCCCTCCTACAGTCCAAACCTGGCACCTAGTGATTTTTATTTGTTCCCCAATTTAAAAAAAGAATTACGTGGAAGAAAGTTTACCGACGACAATGAAGTAAAGGAGGCAATTTTGGCCCATTTTGAGGCGAAAGATAAAAACTATTTTTATGATGGTTTAGAAAAATTAATTCATAGATCTAATAAATGTATTGTGCTTAAGGGTGATTATATTGAAAAGGAAAAATAGATTTATAGTTCTATTTTATTTAAAACCCTTTCATTCCACGAACTTCTGGACCTCCCCTCGTACATATGTGTATGTGAACTGCTTAAGATATCAAAACACGACAAAATCGGAACAGGAACTTTCAACAACAAAAAATTTAATGAATTAGTATTCACATAAACAGATATACACAAGGAAAACAAATATTACATTGAAGGATAAAGTAAAAGATTTGCTCATAAAATAAATAGTGATTCTTCAAAGCATATTATGCGTAAAACTAGTATTACTTTATTTACTTTCAATGACGATAGTGGGTGTAGCAGGGTTATATTATAACAGTCCTGATGTTTCCCAATAACCACCAATATTAAGATTTCATGCTGAAATAATAGTTACCACTTGCATAACTGGAATAATAATGCCAACTAAAAGAAATCTAGAACATGATATTCATTTAATATCTTTTTCTTATAAATAATATTTAAAAAATATTGTGATATTAAATTTATGTTACGTAAGTATTATTTAACTACTTTGTACTATTTGTATATATTCTCTTTCAAAAATATTAAATAGTATTAAATTCTCCCTTTAAGCTTCTTGAGTTGCAAGAATTCACAGATTAACTAACAAAAGTTATATAACTAAAGGCATCGATAAAAAGTAACTTGTGTTTGGGACAAAGAATATTTCAGATACTTAACAGATGCAAAAAAAGATTCATAAAACCGAAAAATTTCATAATTTTAAGATAAAGATATCTTCAAATATTAATTTTTGTTACCAGCTTAATAGATGTTGCTGTTAAGAAAGCCAAACATGAAAAAAATATGAAAGTAGGAATCTAGAAAATGAATACAATTAATGTGCAAGAACTAATGTTTGCAGATCATATGCTGTTAATATCAGTCTCATAAAAGACATTACAACAAAGCTTGAAGATATACCCCGAAGATCTAATAAAGATAAACATGGAGATAAACGCGATGGAAACAAACACAATGATAACAGCGGTACAAGAAAAGAGACATAACATCCTCAGAATCAAAGGAGCAGTATTGAAACAAGTTCAAAGTTACTTAAGAACAAACATTGAAGACAACGGGAGAATAGAGAAAGACATAAATGAGAGAATAGGGAAATCCGTAAAATATATAACACATTGAAATATACATTTTCGGATAAAAAAAAATACCAAAACAAATAAATACACAAGTGTATAAAAGAGTGGTCAGACCAACACTAACATATGCCAGCGAGTCATGGACAACCACGAACAGAATCAAAAGCAAAGTCACACCCATGGATATGAGATTCCTAAGAAGAATAGAAGGAGTAACAAGGAGAGACAAAATCAGAAACACGACAATCAATAATAGACTAAATATCAAACCAATAGAAATAATCATAGAGGACAACTGGGATGACTTGGACATATACACAGAATGGAAGAAGATCGAATAACAAAGATAATTTTTGAAGCCAAAACAGAGGGAAAGAACAGAATAGGTAGACCCTGAACCACCTGAAGAGAACAAATGTATAGAGCACTAGAAACAAGAAGTATGACATGGATTGAAGCCAAACAACTGGCTCACAACTGTGAAAGATAAAAATAAGAGAATGGTAGTCCGACATCGCAACGTACAAAGGACGGAATTAAAAAAAGAATAAAAAATATAAATATTTTTATTTTTCGGTATTAAGTGGCAGAACAAAAGCTAGAAGAACTTATTTATATAATATGGCAAACTATTCTTCAATTGGAAGCTTACTTAGTCTTTTATTGGATATTATTGGCAATTTTCAGTAAAACCGGTTCTGGATATGCACTGAATCTTTTGCAAGTCAGAATAAGTACACATATTTCTGTCGGAAAACAACTTTAACTTTGACTTAATTAACAGTAACTTATTTGGCTACCATGACAAGTACAAAAAAAAAGAAACGCACAAAAGAAAAACTAAAAGAATTGAATTTTGTTTGAATATTATCCAAAGCAAGATTCTTACTCATTGAATTCATGCGTGCCAATCCGATTAACATAAAAATGAACGTGAAATACGGTCGTAATCGTGCTTCTACAGCTTCACGATGAACGAACGACCGAACGCAGACGGAATCATTAGACGGCTATTTCGAAATCACGGCACCGTAAACTATAATGAATCGAAAACAGGTAGTTCTAGGACGAAAAACACGACGGAAAAATAGAAAAACGACAATAAAAAAAACGGTGGACGTAGAGCGTATTTCTGAATTAATACCGTCGTTAATTACTTGAAGAAACGGAGGCACCGTTGTACGAGAATAGTCGAACGCCGCAGGACAGCCAACATTAATTGGTGTGGACATTTGTATTCCTGAAGTAGAGATATGTACGTGACACTACCGAGACCATCAGCTGCTTCCAGCTGATTCATGGTCTCCTCTTTATCGACTCTATGTTGTGCCACCATTTCCAATAGTTGAAGACCAATTTATAGATCGATATGTGTACAGCCAGGCGCGCAAGAAAAGCTTTAGTAGAGGCATTTATGTAAGAAAATGTTTAAAATATCGTATAGTTTCCAATTAAGTAAATGATTCGTATATATTGTAATGATATGTGTTATTAACATTTAAATCATTTAAAATATCAATGATTTTTTCTAAATTTTCCTAATACATCTATATTTGCTATTTTCTCGTCAGTGTACCGTTAGGATTCCCTCTTCTTTAATTTACTTATAATATTTACTCCGTACAGTTTTCTTTCTATGTATTAAATATTACAGATATCTATTTTAATTGTTCATTATTGACGTGAATTTACAATTTTAAAGTTTAAAAAAAGTCAACACGTGCAGTGGAGATGTAAACTCCACTATCAATAACTATATATATAGTTTTTCGTAGACATCGTGATTAATGTATTATGCTCACACATTTTTACCATATTATTAAAATAAGTATCGTCTCGAAATAAATCACACTATCTTCAAAATTTCTCATACGTCGGATGGATGGTTCGCCTGGCAGCCTTTACATCTAAATAATTTCATTCAATCAAGAGTGTGTTTACTGTGTGGCCTATAATATAGGTAAACAAGCTAAGTATAGTGAGTGTATCCCTGGAAACGACCTATTAAATAAACGACTGTGGCAAAATCACAGTTGTCCAAGTTGTCTCTCCAGAGAACAATTCGTTCTTTTCGGAATTAATTCCAGTTTTTGAAATTCTTCAAAGTTATTTGAAGCTAAAAGTGTGCCAGCTGATATTTTCACAATAATTTCGAGTTCCGGATACTTTGGTGGAAGCGCAAGACCAGGATGCCTAGAATACGATATGGTACGTGCGAGTGTGAGTGCGATTTCGAAATTAAAGACTTAAAATTGTAATAAATTATCAAAATTCAGTGCTCTTTTGCTCTCATTTTGTCTTTCGTTTATAATTTACAAATTTCGCTAGAAGAGATTGTTTCAGATATATTATGTATATATTATATATATTCTGGTTTGTCAATATATTGATAGAATCTTACATTTGGCTATTTCAATTATTTAATATTATACGAGGATGACTTGAAATGTTTCCGAAATCGACAAGAAAAACACGGTATTGGTGTGGTTTCTTATTTTTATTTTTCGATGTAGTCTCCTCGAGGATCAATACACTTTTTCATACCGTGCTCCAGTCTCTTCAAGCAAGATTGAAGACAGCTATCGTCGAAAAAAGACCCGGGAGAAAGACAATGCGCCAGTTCGTTAGAGCGGAATTGTTGAAGCAAAATTGGCCAAATTAAAGTTCGAAGTGTTAAAGCATCCCCCTTATTCACCGAATTTAGCCTCGCTGGACTACCATCCCTTCTCCAAGCTTAAGAAACACATCGGCGGTATGAAATTTGCTTCGGATGCGGAGCTGATAGCTACCGTGGACCACTATTTTGAGAAGCTCGAGGAAACTGAGTATTGCGAAGGCATAAAGATACTTGAGCAACGACTAAATAAATGTATTGATCTTGAGGGAAATTATGTCGAAAAATAGAACACACTTCATTGAAATATTACTATTTGCTATACTTTAGTTACCGAATTTTTCAGCTTACCCCCGTATCTATTTTGTCTTTGAAATGTTATAAACTAAGTGAATTTGGATATATATTTCCCCCATTATTTGTACGTAACCAGTACTACCCACATCGACGGACATATTTCGTACCATAACATCATGGAACAAAGAGAGATATTTCAAAACCTAAAGCAAAACCAAAAAAGTGTATAGCATTAGGATAGAGGTTTCTGTTACTTTTACTTGAAGTATACCTTTTCTACCAACATCGGTCAAGTATATCACATGATACTCACACCTTATAAAAGCAATATTAATAAACTACAAGACATAAATGGTATTTACAGTTAAAAGGCAAGAATTAGTCTCACATACTTTATACTTTCTGTTCTCAATCACCTTTTATTTTTATTTTTAATAATATCGTGTTTGCCTCAATTGACTTCCCTAATTTTTGCTCCAGGTCGTAACGCACATATACATACATTTCCACTCTTAAGACGACGTTTGACAGGAGGCTGCAAGAGAAACCGACAGCAGCCGGTAACATCGTTTCTAAAACCACTCGAGCGCTATCAAGTATCAAGTAATACGATTTCGAATCCTTGCGCTCACTTGCTATCAGACGATCGTCCATCAGACCGTCGTAAGCAGTGACGTCCGATATGTAGCGGCCTAGCCGTTTCACAATTGACTGATTCCCGACTGGTTTTATTAACTAATTTATTTAATTAGTACATGTACGTTGAACCTTTACCTACTCGTGTTGTCGATGGTACGGCTACAACTACCTGCAAGCTATTGACTTTTAGAAAAGTATAACGGATATTTTATCTCGAAGGGCTAAATCATTTTTCGCGGTTCTAGATAATTAAATGTTGACAGTAATGGAATAACCAAAAATAACAGTTATCCCAATATGTCTTTCATGTAATGCAGAAGAGATTGGATTTTGCCGTGATGTGTAAAATAATAACAATAATTTTTATTATCCAACAGTACAAGTACAAGTACTAAAATAAGGATAATGTTACAATATCATTTTCAATATTAAATATGTACACAAATACAACATACAATTGTAAAATATAAACAAAGATTACACTTGCAAATACCCCAACAACGCTATAATATATATAATAAATATAAGCATCCTGGGCACCAATCCCAGGCAGACGCAGAAGCATTAACCAAGGCTGCCGATGTTAACATCCAACAATCACCTCAAAGAAGTACATATTAAGTATGTCACAATTAGAGCATATGCGCTTATGCTTGTCACACATTCGCATCACAATCGACTTGAATATTAAGTTAGTGTGTGTCGATAACGTATAGAATGTTGGAACGCATCTCGCAGACGGTCGTTGAATTAAAAAAAAAAGCTTACTTAATAAGAAAGAAGAATCAGCACTGTAATTAATTAAATTTCTATAAAAATGAGAGATAGGCGTTTCTATGTCTAACATCTAAAGATGAAAAGGAGTCCAACAATGTTTTACATGGAAAACCTCTACAGAGGTTACTTAAATAAATACGAGGGCCATTCAACTGATCTTGGTACTCATCTTCTTCAGTTTGGCAGCAGCTACAATCCAATTCGGTTAATTACTGCTTAGCTATGCGACTTCAAAATGCGTGATAAAATTGACGATGCCATCAAGTGTGAGGTGCGCAGTATTATCCGCTTTTTAAACGCGCAAAAAGTCCGATCCATCGAAATTTATAGAGAGATAACCGAGGTTTACGATAATGTGATGAACGAAGAGTCAGTTCAAAAGTGGTATATCATGTTTAATGGCGGACAATCCCACAATTAGTGAACTGCATATACAGATACATAGCTGAGGTTTGCGGTAATGCGATGAACGATGCGTCTATTCAAAAGTGCTGTAACATGTTTAATGGCAGGCGGAAGAATGTTCACGATGAAAGTCGCTTGGGCCGACCCTCAATGATGATTGACGGATTCAAAGCTAGAATTGAAGCAGAAATACAAGAAAATAGGCGTTTCACGATTAGTAAACTGCAGTCATTCCCTCCAAAAACTTCAAGAACTGCATTGTACGGAATTCTTTGTGATCTGCAGATCTGGGCTATAATAAAGTGAGTGCCAGGTGGGTTCCTTGAATTTTCTCAGGTGAACACAAATGACAGGTGCATCGACATTTCTCAGTGGCCATGACAAGGATGGTGATAAAGCTTTGAATCGCTTTGTCACTGGTAATGAGACTTGAATATCGCATTTCACACCAGAAACAAAACGCCAATCAATGCAATGGCCTGATCCGCAATTCTGTTCATCGACTACATGCCTAGAGGCAGGACCATAAATGCAGCAGCGTACTGTTAGACGTTTCAACGACTTCGCCGCGCTATTCAAAACAAGTGGGACGGAATGCTAAGCAGTGGAGTCATCCTCCTTCATGATAGTGCACGTCCGCATGCAGCAAGAGTGACACAGGACTTGCTTCAGCAGTTTCGGTGGGAAATTTTTCAACACTCGCCATATACTCCGAACTTAGCTCCAAAAAATTTTCTTCGCCCCAAATTGATAGTTTTTTTAAGGGGACAACGTAAGTGATGATGAACTTAAGGAAGCCGTTTGTCAGTGTTTCGCCAACTTGGCGGAAACTGTGACAGAAAAGCTGATAAACGGTACGACAAGCGCCTAAATTTGAACTGTAACTGTCTAGAAGAGTAGTTTGGGTATCTAATTTTAGGTAAAATACAGTTTCGTTTAATTATATCTAATACAAATTTCTGTAGAAAAAAGAAACGTTCTGTACTTTCCGAATGGTCCTCGCAATATTAACTGAAAAACAAAAATATTCTTTAGTTCATTACCAATGCTGCCTTGGACTAATCGAATGTATCTTGGAATTTTCGTCGTTTGTTTGTGCAAACGAAATACATGATTCCTAAAAATTCCAGTAAGATATATGAATGGGTGTTCGTTAATATAGTATATGTACATGTGACATAATTGAACTTAGAACTGATATGTATGTATATATTGTGGTGGACAAACTCAGGTTGGTTAAAATTTTTAACTGTGTTCTTTGAATTGAAATTTTGACTTATTTGTTTTGAATTATGTAAAAATGTTTTCTAAATTAAAATACCAAATGTAAAGTTAAAAATACAAATATATTGAGAAATAAAAAATATATATATATCTATATATACAGCCTTTTTTACAAAGAAACGTTTTAACAGAAAACCTAATCCAATCCCTGACTAGCTAAACTTGAAATATTGTAATTAATTCATGAAACTAAATCTGAGATCGAGATAGAATTAATTTTGAAGAAATTAAGAAGATTTGAAATCGTACTCACTTGCTCGGCTTTAGGATGGACTGGCCTTCGGCTTCCAACGTAAGTGTCCGCAACTTCCAAATTTTGTATGCAGTATCAGCTGATACACTTTATTATTAAATATAATACGAAGATATTTATAATTTTACGGAGTTATATGAGAAAAATAACGTACTTATACTTTCTTAGAAGAATAAAAATGCCAACATCTCTCACTTTTGTTCCCGATCTTCATCTGTCTGTTCTTCTTTTGTTTTATATCCGGGGCAACGCATTGGTTCGCCTGTACGCCTGTATGGTAGGCCACTCAGTATACACCCACATCCTCGACATGTGTGATATTATAAAGGAAATTGCTGCCAGTCGTGCCACCCTTTCGTTGTACGAGATATTTCGAAGATTATGAGTACAATTTCGGAATAATGCATATTCATACAATGTAATTGAAATGTGTGAGTACTGTGTATTAAATGTCTTTTAAAGGTGAAATTTAGAAAAATTTAATTACATAAGAAATATGTTTACGAAAAGCGATATATAAGATGGACGATAGTAAAGTTTACGGCTCCTCTGCAAGTGTTGTTGAAGGGATTCTTTTTTTTTAACAAGGAAAATTGTGAATAATTAGTTATTATTAAAGTAGATATCTGTAAAATTTTTAAAAGAAACCTGTACAGATTGAATATCTGTGTTTAAAAAATTTCATAAAGAGGGAGTACTGACGGTACTTCGCCTCCAACTTCTAACATCAACCAAAATAAAAATTAACGTCGTGCACCAAACAGTGACGAAAAATATATCTGCAATAGGTGAAGTGGTAAAATGATAGAAGAAAATCATTGGTAAATAAAGGACAACAATTTATATCATTGCAATATGTACCTGTACTAGCCTACGGTAGTGCAATGTACAAGAAGCTCCTTTTCTTTTAACAAGCATGCATTTAATACACTGATTAACAGTAGTGCTTGATAATGAAAAAAAAAGAGTTTTCACTACCGATGGTTTTAAAAAGATTCGGCTGTACGTCTGTGTTGCTCGGTGAAATAGTCGAGAAGAAGAAGCTGATCATTCATCCGGCATATTTTCACGTTTTCTACCATCACAGCATTGTTCCGCCGTTCCGACTGTACGGCCTAACGGCTCTAATTAACTCTCTCGACAAGCCGTCCGTGCGGTGCTCTTGTAGGTGTAAGAGATACCTATGTCATAATTATAGATGGAGCGATTGTGCGTTTGTGGCATGTCAATTTTAACATTCCTCGTTTCGATCTTTAAACGGAATTTAACGGGAATTGTTTCTGTTTTTATTTCATCGTCATTTTACGTGCATACAGACAGAATAAGAGCATAAAAAACAAACATTCTAATTACCTACTTTAATTATCTATAATTACATGTATCGTACATTGTAAGCCACGTTTAGTGCGTGTTATAGAAAATAAGAAAAACGTAATAATGCTAAATTATAGAAAGCTAAACATGTCAATCATAATTAGTGTAGTGCCTTTGGCTCTTTTACTAAATAATTTATTTAAACGAATTATATGCAAGTAAGTAAGGAAGACAGGAAGGCGCCCACTTCTCAGTCTACAATGTATTTAAGCATAAATTTTCTATGCAGTCGCTTACAGAACTATTACTCAGTAATGATAATTTATTAGTCCAACAACAAAATCACTTACAAGACTGTATTTCCATAATTATTCTGATAACTTGGTGTGCAATAACCAAACAATTATGTCCATACGTAAGAAAAAAGGAAAGACTTTTCTCCCAACACAACACGTTTATACATTTTGCTAACACAAACTACTTAAAGCAGATTTATGTATATTTACAAATAAGCAAAATAAAAAGAAAAAATAAACTTACACAATTGTAATGAGACATGGAAGAAGACATGTACATACATAAAGTGATTTCTGGGTACCTAAAATATAAATTTATATAAAATCATTCCGAACCCTAAGAGTTACGTCACTACGTGTGCTACAAATAGGTACGTGAAAATCTACGTATACCAACAAATCAGGGCTGTGAGTCTTGTTATATAATAAATTCAACATGAAACTTGCTCTATATTGATTCCCTCATCAAATAAAGCATCGAAGTTATGTAAAGATAACAAAGTAGTATGATCTACACCCCCGTCTAGATAAACTCCAGAAGTCTTGAAACACAAATTGGTAGGGAATAATTTTATTTATATCATGGTAGATGAAAGTACGGATAAGTGTGGCCGTTATATTGTCCATTTGTTAATAGGAATTCTTCATGAAGATATTGTAGGTAAATCATATTTAATTTATTGTAAAGAACTTCAAAAAACAAATAATTCGTTCAAGAAGGTTTATCAAATTCCTTTTTACCTGGAAGTATACCTTGTGAAAAAATGTTATGTTGTCCGACGCTGTAGTATACACGATAAAAGCCACGCAAAATTTTAAAAAAAGTTATAGTAACATTATTCATACCATTTGTTTAGCTCATAGATTCAATCGTGTACCTCAAGACAGGAATCAATTTCCTTTGATTAATGATTTAATTAGCAATGTCAAAAAAGTATTTTTAAAAGTACCTTTACGAACCCAATTTTATAAGGAGCGACTTCCCAGTGTTAAGTTGCCTCCTGAACCGATTACTGCGAGATGGGGTACATGGTTAGACGCTGCAATTTTTTACGCCGATAATTTTGAAGGAATAAAAAATATAATTCTTGAAATCACTGCTGATTGCATTGCTCTAGAAAACTGTAAAAAGATAGTAACATCAACAGAATTGCCACAAAACCTTATGTATGTTAAGTCAAATTATAGCTTTGTTTCAAGTTCCATTCGTAAACGCAATCAAGTAAGGGATGCCGCTCTCGGAATCAGATGAAATAGTATACGAATTTGATATGCTATGTAAGAAGGTTAAGGGAACAATCGGTAATTCTATATACGACAAATTTAAAAACGTGATAAATCAAAATGCGGGGTATTTGAAATTGAAGAAAGTTAAGAAAATTTTGGAAGGTGAAACAGTAGACGATTTCAACTTTTTAGTTTAGAATGTATTGCAAAGTTAAGATATGGACCAATTACATCTGTGGATGTTGAAAGAAGCTTTTCTATTTTGAAACATATGTATTCTGATAGAAGACAAAACTTTCTTTTACACAATTTTGAAAAACATTTAATTATAAATATTTAAAAAAAAAAATTGTGTAATAAAGTTAATGTTTAAATCTCTGCTCTTATTTATTTTATGTAAAAATTTTGCATATTGTCGCAATTTTTTTGCATATATGCCCGAGGTTTGTGCATATTTTCTCAAAAATCGATGCATATATATGCGCATATATTCGAGTTTTTTTTTGCATACAATCCGGTCTCTATTAATCACTCTTTACCTGTTGCGGTCAACTGATCATCGAACGGCACTATTGTTGATCTCACATAGCTGTCAAAGAGTTGCCTTTTACAATAGCCTTTTCTCTATGATAGCGACTAAATTTCCAAGGATGGTGCTAGCGATTGGCATATCTTCTACTCAACAATTGCTTTCGCGTAGTGAACAAAAATAAATAGAAAAAGATACTATTTCAATCATATATTAAAATTTCTCGGTAGAATGTTCGAAATAAAGAATGCTGCTAAGAAATTAAAGGAAAAGGTTACTTTCATATAAGTTATGTGTCGCTGTTATTAATTTAATTTGCTTCTTCTCAACACACGCAGCATTAATTTAGCGATTGCATTTAGAAAAAGCGTAGTGGTTCCACAAATACACAATATTATCGTTAACGACATTTTGTTCATAATCTCTATAAATAGAAACGTAGAGGGTATGGTCCCTCTAATATTAATTTCCGCATAATAGGGCCGAACCCGCAACGTTTATTTTCTGGTATAGGCTTCGTCTATTAATCCTTGGAGATGTATTCATCCGGCAACATTTATTAGAGTACACAGTTGCACTATTTACATAATCAACTTGGAATTTCTGTGAATTTGCGCTTTCATTCGATCATTAATTTACATATAAATTACCTATTAGCGACTGTGACGTCTTTTTTATATATAAACAGACACAGAGAGAGATATAGCAATCGATATAAAAATTGCGAAGAAATGTTTGATTTACGGACATATATAGACCTCATTAACCAGATCCACTCAGCTCTATGTCTTTTTACCACTGTGTGCATTAAATTCTCACTAACGAGTTGCGTTTTCAATAATGTTAATAAATGCCAAATGCTAACACATTGACAGTGATTAATACAAAATAGAAAACTTAATTTTCGATGTAATATTCTGCGCCGCAATTATATATCGATGTGTAATAAATAAATTCCTAATTAATTTTGTTTACCATTTCTCATGTATGTTGACAATTTTCTTTTAATTAGCTTTGCTTTAATACTAGCCAAGTAAGTTTTTTAGTTGCAACTAGGTTTACAGTAATCGAAAAGAAAGTTTAGAATCATTCAAGCAAATCGAACTAATCGACTAGTTAGTGCGATTAAAATATGTTTTAAATAAGAAATGAAGATATATAAGTATAGTTCCCACCACCAAAACCACTCATGCACAACTACTGGTAATATTACCATAAATATCAACGCTATCTGTAAAAACAAAAACAAACATTGAAACACATACTTAATCGTGACTGAACACCAAAGCAAAAATCTAGGCTAACTTCTTCATTCAAAATAAAGGGAGTTGTAGTGCTTGGAACTATAACTTTTATGAATGTTTACGATACCCCTTTATACCTTTGGTCGATTAGGACATAGTTGCACCAGGAAATATTTAAACTGAATGACAATATTATATTCACCTCCCTGTTGCTTACACTAATTTAAAGATATCATCGAATTTAGTTTAGACAATCCGATTCAAGCGTTTCTTATGTCAATAGGGTTTGCATAGTTTTAATGTATGGAATGTCATTTCGCTCTTTGTTCAAACTATTAGTAATTTCTTCCCTGTCTGTACATATACTCCGATTCTTGCTTGCATAGAGCTATTAGATGTTATGTATACTGACCTAACAGAAGCCTTTGATCGAAGCTATCACACCCTGCTTATTAATAAATTAGAAGATAGGAAGCAATTTATGACATATGTATATGAGCTTCCAATCTAATTATCTCACACCAACTCAAGAGAATAACTTAGGTCCTTTTGTCATTGACGTTTATAAATAATTTGCGTTATCAATTAAACTGTCTAAAATTGTCATGCGCAGATTTTCAGTACTGCATTTATTTGCAAAGTCAACTTAATACATTCCATCAATTACAAGCTTGCAACACATCTAAAAGAATGCCTAGAAAATAACATCAAGATAAGAACACGATGTAAATACAGCATTCTCATTGTATTAGTGAAATCAATTCACGAGAAAGACATGTGAAGAGACACAAAACGCTAAAACACGGACATGTTTCTGCCTATCCGGCGTCATCATCGTAGTCTCGACCAGTTTTATGCTAAACACATGTAATTCTCTCGCTGCTTCTATTGCCATACTTAACCCTGCGATACAAGTGAATATTCCTGGCGCTAATTAGTGTTAAAAGAAAGAAACACTTGTCCGCAAAGTCAGACAGCGAAAAGAAGCGGCTACAGTTTCCCACCCTTCTCTCATGCAATTCGTGGATTGCATTCCCGAGAGGGCGCAGCACAAGGGCAGTGCAAGGGGAACTGCACATGTGAATGATTTCTCAAGGCTTACCATGACGTCTTTAAAACACATCCATGTCTTTCTCGTGAATTGATTTCACTAATACCATGAGAAGGCTGTATTTACAGCGTTTTCTTATCTTGGTGTTATTTTCTAGGCATTCTTTTAGATGTGTTTTAAATACGTCATGGTAAACCCGAGAAATCATTCACATGTGCAGTTTCTTTATGCACTGCCTTTTGGTGCAAAAGCGCCCTCTGGGGACTAGCAATCTTAAGTGCTGCTCGAGAGAAGGGTGGGAAACTGTACCCGCTTCTTTTCGCTGTCTGACTTTGCCGGCAAGTGTTTCTTTCTTTTGGCACTAGTTACCGCCAGGAATATTCTCTTGTATCGTAGGGTTAAGTATGGCGATAGAAGCAGCCAGAGAATTGCATGTAGTTAGCATAAAACTGGTCGAGACCACGCCGATGACGCCGGGTAGGCAGAAATATGTTCGTGTGTTAGCGTTTTGTGTCTCTTCGCATGTCTCTCTCGTGAATTGATTTCACTAGTACCACGAGAAAGCTGTATTTACAGCATTTTCTTATCTTGGTGTTACAAGCTTGCAGTTAAAGTGAAAGAATACAAGATTGTCACCTACACTCGTAAAGTAACTCTAATTATGTACACTTATCACATGGCTCGATTTCCTGTATGTAGAGACAACTCTATGAGGAACTTGGGTGTCATTTTCGATTTAGTCTTATATCCAGTATTTGTGTATCAGCGTTGAGTATGCTGGGTTTCGAGTGTTACACAGCCATTTTTCTTTATATCAGCCATGTTTCATCTTTCTATTGTTTTTGTTCCTTTTTGGTCTAGACTTGAGTATGCGTACTTGATTTCTGGCCACCTATATATGAGGGCTGATCCCTTTGCTGAGCCATTTATAAATCAAAACAATAATCTTTCTTCACATCGTATTGTAATCTGCTATGTATAAACTAACGCTGCAAATTTACTAGTCTAAACCTATTAATGCGTGCCTACATTAGATGCCCTGATCAAGAGAATCTCATATCAGTATCAAAATGGATCGTGTCGAGAAATAAGCAGTGAGTAAATATTTGGGTTTAAAAGAAATGGAGGATTTAGAGGATACATTAGGGAAATCTGCAAGTAACATATCACATAGTTAAAAGTTCAGCAGAAAAATTCATGCTATCTGTATTTGGGGATGCTAAAGGTGTAATTTTAATGGATTTCCTAAAGAAGGGGCCGGAATTACAGGTGCTTATTACGCCAACTAAATTCCCCAAATTACGTGACTTTATAGAAGAAAGACGTCGAGGAAAGATTCGCAAAGCTGTTCTCCTGCAGTAGGACAACGCATCTAGTTTCAAGTCTTCCATTGCAACAGCTGTAATAGCTAAAGCAAGCTTCGAATTAGTTGAACATCCTTCATATTCATCAGATTTGGTCCTCAGCGATTACCGACTGTTTCCCAAACTTAAAGAACACATGCGTGGTATACGATTTCCATCAAATAATAATATGACATGTGCGATAAAACAGTGATACAGCATGTCTTTGTACACCCTGTATGAACCAATAGGATTTGAACAACAATCCAAACTTAGGTTCCTTAGGTTTTGTTTAACTTATTGATTATGGGTAAAAAAATTTTTGACCAGCGCAACTACAAGATTAAATATTTGTGTAGAATGAGACAAAATATTAAGGAATAAATAGATTGTTTAATATTTGACTTAACTTAGTGATAGCTTTCGATAAATAAGCTTTATTTTACACATATTAACATTTGTTAATAAACGACCACAACCTACATATTAAAATGCCACAAGACTATTTCTAGAGCGTTTACGCAATTAAGTTTTGCATATGTGGCAAAGGTATTTGAAAATCGATACTGCAAGCAAAAAAATAATAACATGAACTGGGAAACTTCCCGTAGATGGCGGTTAGTCATGCCTAGTTATTAGGTATTTACAGCTGTGATGCATACCACTACGAAGAAAACAATATTCTCTTTTCCTAAGGCAACTTATGTGTTTGTTGATCTTATGTACTTGGTTATTCCAGATATGAAAATTATCTTATCTAACGGAGTTAAGAGAAAAGTATGTTGGCGCTACAACCTGACTTAACACTGGATTTTAGAATAATATGTACACACTATGTTCAGACCTATTTGACCACTGCTTTGTTTTTGAAGAACGAAGAAATTGATTAATTGGATTATTTCTGAATTAAAGCATAAACAGTTGAATACGATATTTTCGAGATTGATTAAATCTTGGTAAAAACGCGCGTGTCTGTATTTATAACAAATATAATATCTTTATCACTTTAACGTAGACACAGTCCTACCACTTCATTATTATTATTACTCATTTAATTGATCAGCTTCAATAAGACTAAAGTCAGCACTGATTACTGATCAGTATACATTAGGGTAATTTATGATTTTCGTTTTAAACTTTTACTAAACAATTTTAAATTTGCTAATTTTATTAGATGTTAGTTTGCCTTGTCGAATATCGTTGAGGTACACGTAATAGCCTTAAGGTCACTATTTTGCAGGAAACCAGTAACAGGGTAGCATGTTGCATACGGAGACTACTATTCAAACTCAAAGCCATCACCTTATACATTTTATAAAACCGAAGTGACGGGGGAAAGTTGATGTGGGGTATTTTGTTGTTCCGTGACAACGCACTAGTACCAAGATTTGCAAAAGCTTTATAATTATCTTTTGCACATGGGAGAAAAATATGTGCTAAAATAAGAGAACTTGGAGGAAAAAAGCCAACGTTATTGAGCTTCCAAAATAGTATTACATTTTGCATGGATGTATTTTATGTATACACTTTTGCAGGCAGTTCACATTTAATTGACTAAGGTCTATTACAGATGTACTTCACAGTTCTTTTGCATTCCGAGACCTTATGGTAGTTCAAGGCATATGTCAAAATTAATGAGAATGATTAGTTTTAAAGTTTTTAATTGAATGTATGTGCAATTTAGTATTGTCCCCTTCAAAGTGAGCTCCTTTGGAATGCGCATAGCGTCTCCAGCGAGTTTCCCATTTCATTCCAGGTAGCAATTCTGCGTCATGACTCTTCAGTTTTGTTTACTGTTCCATTGAGAATCTTTCAATTTTTGCTTAAGTGTTGGAAAGAGATTATAATCACATGATACCATGTCTTCGCTGTTGGGCGGATGTGGGAGTGTTCAAATATTCTTCTCTGCCAAAAGTTCTGTAACCGATAAATTAGATATCCCCAAAGGAAAAAGTCTCAGAGACCAGGACGGGTGATCGTGCAGGCCACTCCACGTCCCCTCTGATCAATTGCCCAGGAAACATTTCCCTCATCACTCTAACTGAATATCGCGCTGTGTGAGCCGCGGCCCCGTCCTGTTGAAACCATACTTTTTCTGTATCGACATGCGCAGAAGGGTCTTTAACATGTCAAGATTCCGTTCAGTATTCACAGTTGCCTAATATAATTTTTGAAACTCAAAAAAGACTATATGTTATGTTCTTTTCGAAAATACATGCAGTTCTTTTCTAGTTAAAATTTCTTCATTTCGATACCTTTTCAAAATGTGGGAGATCTTTATGCCCCACCCTATATCTTCGCGTTCATTTTGCAAGTGTTAGAAATGTATAACTCCTTTTCTAAGTTTTATCTACAATATACTACGTATACCAAGTAGTCACTCCAAGAATCTGTTTACCTACTTTTCCATTTATTTTTACCTTATATTTTATTTTACATCATATATATACATTCATTCTTTACGACATGTCCGTTACTTGTAATACATACTTAAGATACCTCAAAGGAAATTAAGCGCACTCTAACTCATGCGCAGCTGACAAACTACAAACGTTCCCAACCCTGTCTAATCCATAATTTACTGCGCTACTGCTTTTATTTTTCCCTGTTCACAAACAATGACATAAATATCAAGGTAAGAATTTTTCAATCACACATTTACCGTATTTATAAAAATCCGCATTTTCCATGCCATTTGAAAAAGATAACGCACACACAAATTACTAATGCAAACAAGTTTATATACGCATGTACTCACACCGACATGTCAGTATAAATTAATCATTATTTTTGACATTTACTTGTCCCAGATCATATTTAACCGACAGAGGTTTTTTTTTAAAAATACAGTTACGCTACAGTGAGTATTGCCGCAGTACAGTACGCACAATGATTAACGAATTAGATATACCTGAATTTACATACACTAACTTAAGTGCCTCCTGCTTGGTTTAAAAGGACAAGACCATTTTCAAAGTGATTTAAATTGTTTACCTTTCCGTAAAACTTTAAATTTCTCTATTTACTATTTCTTAAGGGCTGTAGGTTACCTGTTAATAAGTTGAATTTCTTTGCGTATTTCTTTTTGGATTCTCTTTGGTATATTTCAATCATGTTCTTACTCCTTCTTACGTCATGTTTCTTTTTGTTCTGTGTAATGAATTATATCAATATTTTGTATATAACAAACAATAAATATATTAAACATATCTAAACTAATAAACATAAACGTATACTACCGTTCATAAATGTGATCGCGCCTACTATATTGTGTGACACCTAAAGGTATTTTAAAAGTATTTGGGGAAATTCGCAATAATCTTCTTAGAATGGCATTTTACAATCGAATTGTTGATGTTAAGATTTAATTACAAAATCTGTTCAAAAACAATGCATTTGTATTAAATTTTATGACGGCAATAAATAATCCTGAAAAAATCTCGTGTTGGCAAAGCAGCATTCTAGAAAGCTCTGCAGGAAGTGTGGAATGCTATACACGAATCGTATTTGAAGTGATTATTTTTAAGGATGAGTACTTGTCAAACAATTATTAAGGTAAAATTAGGCTACTTTAAAGAAACATCCTTTGAAGAAGCGCCCGAATTTTGACAATATTATTTATTATTTTGTCAAGTGCCAATCGTTTCCAAGGCCTCGCCACATCCAGCGTATACTAAATTTATTTGCTTGATTGTTAGACATTACTGCATACAGAGTTACGAAAATTTGAAGTATAATTTCAGAAAAACAATGGACTACAAGCAATAAATCGGTTTCCCATGCGTGTATGAGTTTTGCATACTTACAATTTTACATTAAAAGGTTGACATAGAATTGCTTAAGTAAAACAATATATTGCAATGCCAGGTTTCCTGTAAACTAGATTAAAATTAAAACCTACTCTGAAATCAATTTGCTCACTGAAAAGAAATAGAATAAATGCAGATACTTCAAAACATAGAATTAAAATAACGTAAGTGATATATATACATACATTATACTATTCGCTTGTCCGTACTGGGTTGGAGTATGCCTCCATAATTTGGTATCCGCACTATCTCCATCTGCAAGTACTACTTGAAAGAGTGCAAAAACGATTTTTGAAATACCTGTCCTTCAAAATTGATAGCACTTACCCTGGACGCGATGTTGATTATGCTGGTCTGCTGAGGAGACACGGCTTTGTATCGTTATCGGTTCGAAGGAAGGAATTTAGCAGCCAATTTCTACTTAACCTAATTAATCACGCTATTGACGCTCCACCCCTTCTCTCCAAAATTAATTTTGTGATACCTCAGTACGATACCAGGTCCTTCCCTAATTTTAAGGTCCCGTCATGCAAAACTAATGTTCTGCTTAAAGCACCCTTTACGCATATGATTAGAAATGCCAATGAATTACTTCACGATCCTTTTTGTTGAAGTGTCTACATGGATTTACATTGTCGTCCTATTTTGTTCTTGCATTCTGGTGTCACCGAGCCATTATTATGTTTATGATTCAGTTGTATCTTTTTCGATTAATTTTAATTTATTACTGCTCTGTATATTATTACTACATATATATGCTAGGACATATTATTGTCGCATTGTCCTGTAAATGGAATTATTTTCTGTTGGGCAATAAAGATATTATTATTATTATTATATATATATATCACTTATATATATATATATATATATACTTATATACTGAGTGTGTGTATATATATATATATATATATATGCACACTCAGAACAATTTTTAAGAAAAATGGAGAAATCCGTACCAGTCTTCTTAGAGTGGCATTTACAATCTAACGTTGATAGTTTATATTCACAACAATAAGATTTACTTAAAAAAATTATTCAAACGTGAAGACAATTCCTGTATTAAATTTTATGTTGGTAAAGAAGCAATAATGCATTAATAGCAGGAAATTGGAGATGAATGTGTTATGATATATAATTTGGGAGGGATACTGCCTGCCTTATAATAAACTGCATATTCCGTATACATCCAGTATATTGTCGAGATACTGGAGACGTGTGTTTATTTAATGGAAGATACCCAAAAAGACGGGATTGGGCATTCAAATGCGCGCCAGAATATGCGTTTCACAGAAAGCCAATGTGTCAAGTAGAGTAACCGCTCGAGAGTTAAATATTTCTGAGTGTTGTGGGCGTAGGACAATTAATAGAAAGGAAGGGGCCGGTAGCCTTTCGAGTAGAATGTGAAGTGGAAGGTCCAGATCAACGACGGAGCGAGGCGACCAATCCATCCGAGTAATCTCCCTAAGAAATTGCCGCCTTGCCACATGGCAAATTACAGCAGAATCCATTTTAAAACGCCAGTAAGTGTGTCGGTAGTAGAACAAATACTAATGAAAGCCGGTCCGAGGAGTATACCAACAAGAAAGCTACGGTTAAGTTCTATACACTAACGGAAAAGACTAAATTAGGAAAAACTCAAGCAAAGTGGAATGTAAATGATTAGAAGAATGTGTTGTGGACAGACGAATCGAAATTCGAATTATGCGGATGTAAACGTTACTCCTCTGCTTGTCGGCTCCCTGGAAAACGAACGCTAGACGAGTGTATTTAGAAAACAGTGAAACATGAAGGAGAAAACATTATGGTATTAGAAAATTAGTCGTAGATGAAAGAATGAGAAAAGATGTGTATTATTTTAGAATCCTAGAAAACGATGCGGTACCAACTGAATGTGAACTAATTGGATAGGGGTTCATGTATCAGAAAAATAACTACACCAAACACACCGCAAATGTGATTAAAGCTTATTCTTCACAGATATCTTCTGAAGGAACCTTATCCTTAATGGAGTGGTGATCACAGAGGCCTGATTGCAAGCCCATTGAGCTCTTACGGGATCACTTGGATCGTGAGGTCCGGAAAAAATCTTTGACTAGCAAAGCTGCATTTTGGAATACTCTGCAGATAATGTGGAATGCTATAGTTAATGCTAATCGTATTTCAAGCGATTACTTCTAAAGATGCCGCGTAAAGGGGATTACTTTGAAAAAACATTATAACAATATGTATTTTATCAATAAAACATCTTAAGTCAATAAGTGTCTGATTTATTTTATTATTTTTTATAGTACGAACAAACTTATGAACGGTACTGTATAGAGCCATTTTTAGATGAATCTTGTGTTTTTAGATGAAACTTACGAATGCATTAGTCAAACCACTCCTAACCTTGTAAATCCCGTATCTAAAGTGCAGTTTGGTACTTGCGCATACTGGGATAAAACAAGCAAAATAATAGTGCTTAGAGACAAACAAGGCTTTTTGAATAATGCGTTGTTAATATTTACATCAGGCCAAGAAACTAGTTCTGTCCTTTCTTTAAAAATAAATAATAATAATAATCCTTTATTGCCCAACAGGCCAAGAGCCAATTACAGGACAAATTACAATACAATTCTTATTTAAAATAAAATAATTAAAATCGTGTTGCCTACAATAATAACATGCTGAAAATGTATGTAATAATGAAACAAAAAAAAGAAAGACTCACAAAAATGGCTCCAGATCCCGTTTGTTTGCGTTCCTCGCCATGTGACTTATAGGTGCCTTAAGCAAAATGTTGGTATTAGCTCTAGGTACTTGAAATATATTATAGTAGCGAGTATGATGAGTAGGTACGGTAAAGTTTATTTGCGCTAGAAGGGCTGGCGAGTCGATAGTATTTTTCAGGATCCTGCAAAGAAACTCCACACTGTTACGCTCGCGGCGGTCAGTAAGAGAAAGAAAACCATGCTCAACAAGTAAGCTATAATACTCGATACCTATTGCAGGATACACGTTGCCCATTCGAAAGGAGAGGTACTTTAGAAATCTCTTTTGAACGCGTTCGCTCATAAGCTCTTGGTGTAAATAACGGGGATACCAAACAATGGAGGCGTATTCAAGCTTAGAACGAACGTAGGCATAATATAAACGTTTCATTACACCTAAGTCTGAGAAATACCTGCAAGAACGCATGACAAAACCGAGAGTTTTGGAAGCAGATGAACACATGGACGAAATATGTTCCGTAAATGACAGTCTATTATCAAACAAAACACCAAGATCCGAAGTTTTCATATTGCGTGGTATGGCTGCATCATTAATCTGGTAGTTATAGTGTAAAGTAGTGTGAGTGTTATTGTAGGAAACCACAGTACACTTGTTGATGTTCAGAGGGAGATAATTGACCTTGCTCCAAGTATTAATGCGAAGAAGATTGTCTTGTAAATGTTTACAATCGAAAATGCTACCAACAGTATTAAATATATTTACGTCATCTGCGTATGCTAAGACGTGACACGTAAACAGAGATAGTAAATCATTTATATAAAAATTGAAGAGAAGTGGTCCAAGATTTGAACCTTGAGGAACACCTGACGTTGGAGAAAACGGCGTAGAGGAATAAGCGTTGTAGCAGACATAACACTCCCTTCCAGTAAGGTAAGACTCAATCAACGTCAGGAAACCCACACTAAAACCAAATTTATCAATTTTTTGTTTCTTTCTTCATAGATCCATATAACCTTTATTAAATAGCGAAATTACATAATATTTACAAACTTTTATCTAAATCCGCTAGTTCCGTTTCCCTTCGATTTGAATGAGGAAGACTTAGATTGTTTTCAAAATTAATTCAATAAGTTGATATTCATATTTCTGCAATGTAACTTGATACATGATGACGCTTTCCTTCATAGCTTTATGAGTACAACACGCTTTTTCAATCGTGCGTAATTACACGTAATTGCCCTTCGTTATTCACCTATTCGTATCGTTGTTATCTTTTTTCTGTCAACTGAGAACAATACCAACAGCGGCGAACTTATTAATTGGCTCCCTGATCGTTCTATTACGGATTTTTTCCCACAATGTCCTTTTGCTTAAGTATGTAATAGCACCATTATCATTCCTCCTGAAGTGTTTATTCGCATTTGTGCAATTTCTTTGTATTTTTCTTCTCTTGCATAGAATCGTTTCTTCGCGGTTAAAAGGTTTCTATTAACATAGTTCAATCGTAAATAACCATTATTTATTATTCTAATTACGTAAATGCGATTAGTGCGTAATAGCGTAGTTAAGAACGTCCATGCACGTGTCCACGTTGATGGATGATTTATTAATGGTCTCACTATGGCATTTAAGTAAATTTAGTTTAATGAACTTCATTTAATTGATGCTAATTCGCTCTGTAGATTATACGCTTTCAAATTTAACTATTTTATTTGCTATTTTTAAGTTTCTCGTTTCATAGAAGCAGTCGTTAATGATTTATTATTAGAGTTGAGAAGAAACAAACTTGCTCGTCAGTAAAATGAAGAAATAAATCATGTCATTCTTTTAATGGATCCAATCAGTAAGCAGCAGCTACGTATAAAATTGCACTGCATCAGACACTCATGTCAAAATTGAAAATCAACTAAATAGGCAAGTCATTAATGGAATCAAATGAGAAAGTTACTAAAAACTAGTAACTAAGGTTTCCGGATATGCACGCATTAGCAAATGCACCTCAGATCTTAGCTGACTTATTTTACCCCAATGCAAATGTACATTGTTTTTACCTTTTTCGACATTGTACAGCTATGTATACTACTACACTACAGTTTTGCTTTGAATATCTTATTTTCAGACTATTTTTATAAATTATAAGAAGAAAATTACACAGTAAAAAATCGAATATAATTTTAATTCGGGATTACTTTATCATTTCGATTGTAAATGTTATTTACTTTTTCGTGATTTTGTAATAAATAAAATATTTTAACTGTAAAAATAATATATAATTATTTGCTCTTAACAATATATTTTTATTAATAAAAATACTGAAAACATACGATAAAAATATTTCATATTTACTCCTATATATCTAATAAAGAATAAATAATAAAAATAATAAGGAAAGATATCCAACCCGGAAATTCAGAATTTAATGAAACTTGTTGATCTTATAGGACTGTGTGAGACACCGGTTTCTGCTTCTGGTTTTTGGGGGTGAAATCGGAATTTGAAAATTGGAATTTCCTCAGTATGTCGTTAATTATTTCCTATTAAATGTTCATTATACATGTCTTAGAATTAATGAGAATGAATTCTATACGCTCAATGTGACAACACTGGAACAGCAAATTGGAGTCGACTACGTGTGAGCGGGGGAGGTAAGTGCGCAACCGGAACTGGTACAAGCCACTCTATCCAGGGTTAGTGGCATGAGTGTGAGGTGTTTATCGTTAAATATCCATACCACGTCTCATGAAAAATGCAGGAAAATGTCGAGCAGCGATATGCAATTAAATTTTGCGTTAAACTGAGAAGAACTGCTTCAAAGACAATTGATAAGAACAGCATATGGAGATGTTGGGTTGTCGTCAACACAAGCTCCCTATGGTACAAGGTTTTCAACAATGCTCTTTTAATTCTTGTGGAGTCGTCCACAAAGAATTCGTACCGCAAGACAGTGAGTCAAACCTTTTAAAACAAGGTTCTTGGACGTTTATGCAAAGGAATTTTCCGTGTGCGACCTAACATTGTTAGTTCGTGGATCTTGAATCACGATAATGCCCCCAATCACAGCCTATTGTCGATTAGAGAATTTTTAGTAGAGAAAAATATTCCATACCCGCCCTACAGTACAAACATGGCACCATGTGATTACTTTCTTTTTTCAACCTTTAAGCATTTATTTAACAACATCCAAAGACATAGGTTCTAAGCTGCCTAACGGAACAAGATTTCCAGAATTGTTACCAGAAACGGGAAATTCGCCGGAGACTCTGTGTGCATTCGAAAGGAGCATAAAATCAACTAAACACTTTAAAACTAATCATTCTCTAGTTCTGAGACATACCTCGTATACACCATTTTTATAATAACTGAATTTACGTTGGCATATTATTCAAAGCAAGCATATATTTTTTCTTTACAATCTTCAATGACGTCACAAATGTATTCTGCGCTTCATAAATCTATTTAAAGAATCTATTATATGCATACAGACTGTTGTATTTAAAATACGAAAGCTTACATCCACTCCAGTATATCGAGAAATTAAAAATATTTCTTTGAAAAATACACTACCGCTCAAAAGTGTTTAGGCACCCCTGTTTTCATGGATTATTCATATAGTATTATGTTTACCAAAAAAACATTATAATAAAATGAAATACGTATTTAAAATGTAGTTCAGTAAGATAAGTTTTACGATCATTTACCTGCACTTGGTCGGATTACCATAAACTGTTTATTGCGGTGCAATTACAATAACAATCCCTCTGAATTTACTGGGTAAATTTAGTCATCTGTTATATTGTAGGTAATAATGTTTAAACTGTCTTCCTAGAAGATTATAGTGAAATCTGTAACCTATAGTCAGTTGCAATGTGGTATTTACTCTATTCACGTCGTGAGCGAAATATCGTGTGACAATTTTTTAAAATGCCTCCGCGAAGAGAAATTAGTGCGGAAACACGTGCGCTTATAATAGCTTACCATAAAAGTGGCATAAGTAATCGACAAATTGCCAAAAAAATGAAAATACACCACGCTGCGGTTGATTATAACGTAAAAAAATATCGGGAAACTGGCAGTTTTCTTAATAAAAGACGGAGTGGAAGGCCAAAAGCGACAACATCTGCAGATGATCGCGGAATAGTGGTTACCACCAAGTTAAATAGACGCAAACAGACCCGGAAATCACCGCAGAATTAAATGTTGGTCGCCAAAAACTAGTCAGTGTTTCTACAGTCAAACGTCGCCTACAGAAAGCCGGACTCCATGGACGTATTGCGATGAAAAAGCCATTACTACGCAAACAAAACAAGCACATGCGACTTAAATGGGCTCGTGAACACCAATACTGGACCATAGAAGAGTGGAACAACGTCCTATGGACGGATGAGTCCAAATTTGAGCTGTTCGGAACTCGAAGACGCATATTCGTAAGAAGATCTGTGGCTGAACGTGCCAGAGAAGAGTGTATTGCTGCTACCGTGAAGCATGGTGGAGGTTCTATCATCATTTGGAGCTGTTTTGCTGGCACTAGTGTAGGGGCCATTGTGAAGATTGACGGTATATTAAGAAAAGAAGGCTACCGAGAAATTTTGGAGAACCACGCAATACCTTCCGGAATTCGACTTTTGGGTCAAAATTTTATCTTCCAGCAAGATAAGGACCCAAAACATTCCTCTAAATTATGTAAAGACTATTTACGCCATTTAGAAAAGGAAGGAACTCTCAAAATTATGGAATGACCTCCCCAGAGCCCCGACTTGAATCCAATCGAGTTACTATGGGAAGAACTAGATCGGGAAGTACGGAAATCGGCTCCGACATCAGTTACTGACGTGTGGAACAAATTGCAATCGAGTTGGACCTGAATAACACAAGAAACTCTGGCAAAACTTATTGCGAGAATGCCTCGATTGTGTGCTGCAATTATTAAATCAAGAGGAGGTCACATAGATGAAAGCAAAATCTAAATTAAACGTTTTAATTTTCATTTATTTAATATATTTTTGTTCATGTACTTGTATCTGTACATGAACAATAAATATTATTAACATTTTTGCTGAGTTTTTAGACATTTTTGCTGTCAGTGAGAGTGCCTAAACACTTTTGAGCGATAGTGTACATCTCTATTGCTAATGGACTATATGGTTGCATAATTCATAGGCATCTCATTTAATTCCTCGCCATACAAATTAATAATTTATTCGAAACAGAGCGTATCAAGAGCATATGGGTTCTCATTATTAATCGAGTTACCGGCTGTCTGTTGACAATCAGAGTGCTCTTAAAACGCTGCGTTTCGAATAAATTATTAATTTGTATTGTGTGGAGTTAAATGTGATACTTATGAATTACGCAACCACACAGTTCTTACAATCGTTACGGTTAACAACATTAATGATTTTCATATCTTCAGTCTTTACAAGTGCTCTTAAAAATCAGCCTATATTCCATTATTATTGCCTCCGTCTCGAAATGCCTAATTGAAGCAGGTCTACATTTTAGGCCTAAGATTTTCCACAAATTCAAATATCTCCAAAAGCGGTAGCAGCGCTTTATAATTTTCATTTTACTAATTAAATCGTCTACTACACTTAATTTGGAAACGTAATAGGAGGGCAGTTTCTTCTTCCAACTTCTGTTCGTCCCAACCGTCACGCGAGTGATGTGAGACAGGGGTGCCCAAAAGCTGACTGCGCATCTCCCCCGCTATAATATTTTCCACTTACAACATCATTACTCCATTTTCAGGTGAGTTACAGGCACGCAAACATGGCTACTATAATTGATTCTCCCGCCAAGTGCGAGTTGCATAGTGTAATTCGATTCCTTCTAGCAGAAATTCATCGAAAAATGAGCCTAGTATACGGCGAAAACTTTATAACGGATGGTGATGTGCGTTAATGTTGTAGGAAGTTTAAAGAAGGCCGAGCCTATGTTCACGATCAGCAGAAGACATTGTTGAACGAGTTGACATGAGTGAGCTGAGTGTTGAATTTCCTGAAGTTTCAGGATCAACTGTGTACACAATTATAACGGAACACCTACGCTACACTGGCGGCAACACTCTATGCAGGGGGGATTGAAAGGCTCGTCCGAGGATATGACATCAATCTTCACGGTGATTACGTAGAGAAGTAACCATACCTGTACATAACTTTTGGTAATAAATTCATTTTGTTATTTACTCTTGTCTTGCTTTTATGAGTTATCGGAGATTGAAAGAAAAGCAGCTCTCGTAGTTATGCACTATTCAATGTAGGTACCTACACATTAACAGCAACTACTTTTAAAGTAAAGCGTTAATGTCTCAAAATAAAAATACAGCATATAGACTATAATGTACTTCTTCTATAAATGAAATTATATCCAAATAGCTCCTTTATCTTTTTCTTAATGTGTCTAGCAAATGCTTCAGGATACTTTATAGGCATTATATAAAGTTGTTCTATCTGGCAGATCGCAGATTGGTGACTTGTCTGTTTTAAACATTGTCGAAGTTTCTGCTTTTGTAATGGTATCGTCAGATTGTATCTCCGGTAGTCAGTTGAATTGCTGCGTAGTCGACTATACGTGTATTAAGTGATCACCTTAGTCATCTACCATGTATGTACAGTGCCGGTCATATTAAATTGAGGTAATTTTTATTTGGCGTTTGAAATAAAGTTAAAAGATATATATTAAAATAAAGAGGAGTTGCTGTTACATAGGTATTTGTATATGTACGAAGTTATATTCATCCATGATGCAATGTAAATTACAAATACAAGATGCACCAACATTTACATATACCTATGTATTTACTTACAAGTTATTTACTTTCGTTATTTGAAGAATGTGCATTAATAGCGGCTAACAATATTTATTTCAACAGTTTGCTTCCTTTTACATTTTACTAGAAGCCTCATTTTCATTTGAGTTTTGCTGCAACACTTTGGAGCTCTTTCTTGTAATAATTAAGCATTATTCTTATAAATCTGGTATTGTTTATTTGCCTACTGGTATTACCCAAATGTTCAACATATAAAACAAAAGTTCATTAATTCAATCTTGGATTGCCAATTATCAAGAATTTACATATGCATGTATAATATTTCACTCACCCGTATACGAAAAAAATAATATAAAATAGTAAACTGTGATCAGTTTATCTACAGACATTATAACATCTAGGTATTAAGAATTATTTGAACTCATACGCAGTCCCGTGGTCTAATTGGTATGGCGCTCCACCGGTCCTTAAAGCGACGTCCCCTAAGGTCTTTCTTTAAATTAGAAAACAAATAATATATACCCGGAAAATACGGCGGATATTCCAATTCTTGAACACCAAATTCGCGGGTGACAGCTTGTGAAACGGCGACAGTATGGATGGGAGCATTGTCGTGCAATAATCGCACACCTTTTGTCAATTTTCCACGGCGTCTTGCACGAATACTGCCCCTTAATTTATGCAATAAAGACAACTAAATAAAGTCAACTAGCAAAATGCCCTCACAATCCCAGAATATTGTAGCCATCACTTTGATCACGTTATATATATATAGCAATACTAAATATATGCAAGACATTTTTAACTTATTCTTTCCAATTAGCCGTTCCTCCTTCCGAATCCCCAACACCTAATTCTTTGATATCTCCAACTACCTCATCCAGCCGTTGCTTCCTCTCTTTATCTTCCAGCCAAATTTATGTCAACTACCATCCTAGAGCTTCTATCTGACACGCGAATTTATACATGTTAGTTTTATAGTTCCCTTTTTGTGCTTATACGCATTAGCCATTGTAGCTTCTGTGTTTCGGTTACCCCAATAATATATGATTCGCCATGTAAGACCCCTTCGATTTACTTTTGACCTCTCCTTTCCTTTCACCAGCTATCTTCTTTCCTCCCACTATTTTTCAACACTATTCGCAAACGCCTAGTGCCAATTAATTATGACCTTAACCCAAGTGGTTAAGTTTAAAGTAAAGTATGCTTCACATCCATATTGCACACTGCCGTTTCCCAAGTATACACTTTAGCCGCCGCTCTTCAAATTGTTTTGTTTTCTTTGATACACTTTTAAGAAGCTGCTCTTCATTAGTCCTGCTACAATTCCTTTTGAACTTGCTGCTGTCCTTTCTATATTCATTCCTAAGTAATGAAAAATCTCCATTCCTCAAACCGATACACTTTTCCACTATCTGTTTTAAGTTCCAAATACTTGTTTGGCGCAAAACTTCCGCCTTCCCAAAACATAGCACATATATCTTCGTTAATAATAAAACTCAGACATGTTGCGTCCAAATTCTCTAATTAACACATGGGCTGACAAGTCCCGGGCCCAACAAAGAAAAGACGATTTTTTTGGTTCAAAATTTGCTTATTCATCAACGTAATCTCCATCAAGAGCAACGCAATCATTCTAGCGCCGCTCTAACATTTCAATACCACTTTTGTGGAACGATTTATCTTTTGCCTCAAAATAGGCCTCAGTTTCAGCGATAACCTCTTCAGTCGTGCGAAATTTCTTACCGGCGAGCATTTTTTTGAGGTCTACGAACAGCCAGTAGTCGCTGGGAGCTAAATCTGGCGTGGATGTGGGAGCAATTCGAAGTTCAATTCATGTAGTTTTGCCATTGTTTTGATTGACTTGTGACACGGTGCGTTGTCTTGATGTAACAATTTGTTTTTCTTTGCCATATGCGATCGTTTCTTTGCAAGTTCGGCCTTCAAACGCTCCAATAACGCTATATAATATTCACTGTTGATGGTATTTCCTTGCTCAAGATAATCGATGAATATTACATCACGCACATCCCAAAACACCGATGCCATAACCTTTCCAGCCGATTGTTGTGCTTTCGGGCGCTTTGGACGAGGTTCACCAGTTGCTGTCCACTCAGATGACGAGCGTTTTGACTCCCGAGTGAAGTAATGGATTCATGTTTCATCCATTGTCACATATCGACGCAAAAATTCCGGTTTATTACGTTTAAACTTTGCCAAACACTGCTCAGAATCATCAACACGTTCTTGTTTTTGAGTGAGCAAACGCGGCACCCATTTTGAACAGAGCTTTCTCATAGTCAAATGCTCATCCAATATAATGCCAATATGTTCTTTTGATATCTTTACGATGTCAGCTAACTCACGCAACTTCACTTTTCGATCATTTAAAATGATTTTGTGGATTTTTTTGATGTTTTCTGGTGTTACCGCCTCATTTGGACGTGCACTGCGTTCTGCACCATCGGTGTCTGTACGACCACGTTTGAAGTCAGCAAACCAACGTATTATGGTTGTTTCTGATGGAGCGGAGTCCCCATAACACTTTTAAAGCCATTGCTTCGCTTGAACGGTATTTTTCCCATCAAGAAGCAGTGTAAAATTAAAACACGAAATTGTTTTGAAAATAACAAAAGTAGTGTGACTCTTAGCACAATAACTCACAAACTAATGAATAGAATATCATGAAATTTTAACAGCTGTCTTTTGAAGGTTAGTACTAACTGAGAGAATGGTGACTGCAATAAAACTAGCGTCATCTATGTGTTAGACCCGGGACTTTTCAGCCCATGTGTTACTTCTTTCATTTCTTTTCTGATTCGTGTTTACATTGTTACATCATATACAAATGCTACACAGTTATGCCACTTGGGATATATTGTTCTTCACTCGTTAATATTAGCCTTTACCGATAGCGTTCCTTCTAATTATTTAAATTATTAATAATAGCAATAATAATAATAATAACACATGCCTTCACATCCATAACAGCTTTCACTAATTACGTGGGTACGGCCGGTCATTTTGTACTCTATTTACTATATTTTTTAGTGTTAGTTTCACCGGATTTGGTAGTTTCTTACATTTTCGTTGCAGATACACTTTTATTAATCTTAATTAGCAATGCTTTTGTTGTACAAGAATATTACTTATTCTATCGTAAGAATATGCATGTCTAACTAAATCGAAACTTCAATCGACATCAATATTTACAATAATGATTTTGTACTGTATACAATTTGTAATGTTCAGATTGGATTATGTTCAACATTTACTACTAAAGGGAAAAATATGTGTATTTTAAAACCTGTCTATATTTTGAAGAATAGCATATATGTTGTTGGATATGGTATAAAAAAGAAAGGTAACCTACAAAGAAATCAAACGCCTCTGACGACTGGTATTTGTTTCATCTGGACTGGAATAATTGATCATATCCTTGATATCGCATGTTCGTTATACATAGTTGCATGACTGAAGATCGATAATTTCGATATGGTGAACTAAAAATATTCTTTATGTCTATCTCCTATACATATTCGACGTATAAATTTATAAACGGAACACGTGTTACAACCGATATTATCGTATTATATAGGACTGTGTATTTAATATGCAAATGTTATAATTTTTTTGCACTTCCGGGACTAAAGTTGATACTTTAGTACCTACTTGCTTCACTATGGAACAAATATAATTAAACCCCATAGAAAATATATTGACGAATTCAAAAAAAAACAATATTAAACTTTTATTACAATTTTTGATACATATTGATAGTAACGTTGGCGCAGTTAACAGATAATGGTCTATTGTTTTCATCAGCGATATTTGATGCAATTCGACAAGATAAGGTTGGTCGTAAAGGCAGAACCCTTTTCGTTTTTTCTATTATAAATCAATATTCTCTCACGGCATCATTTCAAAAACGTCTCAGATTGTTCATCGTAAATTTAACGGGATTTGGAAGGCAATAGATCTTTCAGCGCCTCTCCAGCACTTTTCTTAAGTCAAATTCTTCACAATTTTCAGTTTTGCTGATAATATCTCCGTTTTGGAAGTGCAAAAGATGGCATATATACCACGGAACTTACGTGCTAAAATCCCTCGAGTGGTTGTTAGTCTCCTCTCCACTTGCGGAATTAAGTGCTGCACTTTAGTCCGTGGGTGTATAATATACTATTACTTAACACATTCATGTAACATGGAAATCTCCGACTCATGGAATTATAAAAGTTTGTATCAGCCAAGATTACCTCAGGGGAAGTTGTACATGTCCTCAAACCCAGTATATAATTTTTAATTGCCGATATGGATCCTATCGTCTCTAGCTCTTCATAATATAGACGGTAGAGTTGACCTTATTTATTTGTTATTATCTTAATAAAATTAAGTAGTACATTAAACATTATCAATTGCACTATAACACTGTGTTTTAAATAATGAAACTTCATGAATAAGGCCATGAAATATAAAATCGAATGTATAACAAGTTTAACCTAGAATAAATTTGCTCAAGCCTAATTTCATAATTCACAAAAATAGAGTGTATATTTTCGTTGCCATGATCTTTATTAAAACTATTCTATGCTTTACTATTTCGAGATCTTTCCACTAAAAAGTGTAGAAGCTATTGTATATATTAACTATATTAACTATATTAAAGAATTCAGTCTATCCTTGGAACTGTGCGATATTTTAAGTAACCTACTCAACATAAAACCCACTATCAAGCATTAAACACAATAAAATATATAAAAATATCTATTACTTCGATTAATTGGTTCTGCGGCAGAAAATTCATTAGTGCTTTCAATCATAAATTAGGCATGTAACCTCACACCAACAACAAAACATGTAATCATATGCAACCCGATACCACTGTTTGGTCAAGTAAATATTGTCCAATAACCAGCTGTGTATACTTTGAAAATGGTTAACCAAGGCATTAAGTAGTGTTAACTTATGCTCCACTTAATTACTTAATTGGTTTCCAAGTAAAACGTACACTTGTGCATGTGATCACATGGTGAACTCCTCTGAAGTATAGTGTGCACAGCAATTTTAGAGGAAAGTCACACAAAAAATTTAAATTAATTTACCAAATTTTCAACTGTATAATTGTTGATAATTATTCTAAAAATTCTAAATTCTAAAAAATAATATGTAAATCGGTATCAACATGTAACAGCAAAAAATGTATTCGTCGGAAGTGTGCAGTTACGCTATTCAATAACACCTCCTAATCTCATAAACAAAAGCTTTGCTAGTAATTTCAACGTCCGATCAAGCACATAACCGTCATTCAAATATATCTATTGAGAAACAATTTAAGTAAGATACAACGTAAGATTAATCAGAGATTGGTTGTATACCGTAACAGTGAATATAAATACCAAGAACTAATAAATAACCTGCTTGCTTAACGAAGCGTATAGGACTTTATTGGTGATTTCAATAATCAATCAAACGCATAAACTATTGAGATACTTTAAGCCCTGATTGCACCTCTCTCACTTAAAAGTTAACTGCTACATAAATAGAACTTAGTTTAAAAGTACGAAACCATATAGATATTGAGTAATGGTTTAAGTACCATTCAACACTCATGTGCTTTAACACTGTTAGAGCAAGTTTAAACTCAGAAGTGTTTATTTGATTGGCGCAATTAGCTTTTAACATAGGGTGTTCCAATTGGGAGTAAACTACGTACAACTTGTAATAGTTAGAGGAATAGTTAGTAATCAAATATAAAATGTTTCTCAATAAACCAAAAACAATACAGTTGCTACTACTTCGTCAATAATTTGGACAACCAATTAAATATGCAACTCATTTTTAAGCTCTAACGAAAACGAAGAGTTGAACATTAATGAGACATTAATGCTAGATTAGGCTTGTAACCCGAACACTAAAATTGTTGCTACACTATAACTTACTATCAGTAATACTATTCCACACGAAATTTCAACGATGGATCAATAGCGTAACTCAAACGATGAGGTGGTTCAATAAAATTTCGGCAATAATTGATCCGAGGTGTGAATTGATACAACTTTACGAAGTCAATAAGTACGAAACGAAGTGCACGTTGTACGATATTATTATCCAATTTGTAGATACACAAATTTTCGCCGTTTTCTCTTATTATACTTTTGTTTAACATGTTTTGAGGATTTGGTATAGTCTAGAGTGTAGCAACGAGGAAATTATTGGCTTGCATGAATGTCTCTTTTCGTTCAAGCAGATGGCAAATCGCCTTACCTAGAACCAATCCACCAAAATGCGCCGTTACCAGCCATGTACTAGGAAAGACCAGGAATATTGCCAAATAGAAACCGGAGGCCGAAAAAGACCTAACGAGGTGCACCACCGCCACCTTCGTTTAATGGCATTAAGAGACACATTTCCCAATACCAGGTCAATTGCTGATATATTGTTGAGCAGAATCGTCATGCAACCTCTCCTCTACCGCTAAATCAAGGCTTTCAGCTTGCAATCTTATCAACCACATCTTGGGTGAGCACTACCAACGTTTTGGATGGTGTAGGTTGCGAAAACACTGGAGCGAGAAATGGTGTAGGGTGGAGTCAGACGATGACGTGCAGAACATTGCCACGACGGTTGTCCTTTAAGTTTCGCACATAGGGCTGGAATAAAATAGTAGATAGCATTTAAAGACTTTATTATTTTTCAAAGTATTCTTTACGAAGATAAAGTTATTCCACTTGTTTGTTGGTACAGTCAAATTTGCGTTTTTATAGCCATTGATTGCTCCTACTGATGACTGGAACTTTTAGCCACGTAGGACATTCTAGATTTTCAGAAAAGTAAAGAGGTCATTGGGACTTAGGTCTGTACGTCTGTAGGTATACGAAGGTTAGACTGACAATTCGACATTTTGTTGCACTAAAAATGCAATTGTCTTGCGTACTGTCTGCGAATTTGTACTATCTCGGTGGCAGATAATTCGTCGTTAGGACGTGGTTTCATCCACTTTTCAATTTTCCATATCGGCGAGAAATTGTTGACTGATAATTTGGTGCTTCATTGCCGAAAACAGAAACCAACTCGGTGAGACATTCTTGTTGAGATAATTGTCTTCGGAACTTATAAAAGATTATTGTGCGAAAACGTTCTCAGTTTAATTACAGGTTTCAACTGATTTATCAAGTTTGAAAGATCGTTGTAGCTACAACACTACACGTACCCCACTCAAAGTTTGAATTTGGGTTAACTAAGGATGGAGGTTAATTTTTTATACGTATATTTGATTAGTAGCGCCCTCTGTGTCCCAGTTTGCAAAACTTGAACGAAATTCCTCAAGAATTCCATTTTCTGCCCAGAGGTGAATGCATCGAACCTTAGAAGTTATGATATGAAGTGCTGTAGCATATGAGAGTAGGTCCCAGTTGATGTTCATCCGAAGCACTATTAGTGTCCACCGTCGACGAGATGATGGAACCCTACATTCTTCCATGCCTTCGGCAGGTCATTTTCCCACGTAGCGAAAATTTCTCCAACCCGGTTCGAAGAGATCCACGTGGAGATCTTGCCATGGTCCTCTAATACCTGCGGAACATTATGCGAAGAAAACTGAAGAACTTAGCGAATCCTCCGTAAACGCTAAAAGCTCTCCAATATGAATTATAACTTGCTTAGGGCACCATACTCCAAGAAGACAACGATCACCTACAGGAATCAATGCCTCGAGAAGTTGAGGAGTATGAAACTAATAAGAAGGACCCAGTGCATTAATAATAAAAATTAAATTAATTATGATTATGTAATTTGTTATAAAGACCCTTTTACCTTTTCTGTATACTTTTGCATATATTCACATTTCCTATGTTTGATATTATGGTTTTATATTTCAAGTGAAGCTTTAGAGCGCACACTTCTGCAGAGCCGTCTTTAGCAAAAGCGGGGCCTGGTGCAAAATAGTTTTGCGGGGCCTTTATGTAGGTAAATAACTCTCGACTCTTCTCTTTCATAAACTACCTACCATCATCGTTCTTTTCCACCTCCACCACAATATCGCTACCATTAAAAAATAAACATTGTAATGTGACTTATCTCAGCTAAATATTTTGTCATTAATTTTTTTATTCTTATTAATACTAAACTAAAACAAATTTAAATCCGCTGAAAAGTGTTGCTTTAACAATAATATTCTTACACTAATTAAAACGTAATTTTTCTTGCTTTTAATCCAGCGAAGTCGTCAATAATTTCTTCAATATTGACTATGGTCTGCTTCTATCGATAATATTACCAAAGACGTTAACCTCTCTTGGCTCATTGATGATGTTAGGTAAGTCTTTATTAACTTTAGCCGAGAAAAACTCTTTCTGCGCTAGCAACAGTCATAGGAATAGTAAGTAAAATTCTGTAGAGGCCCCTTACTGCGGGGCCCGAAGCAACCGCTCCACTCGCTCCACCCTAAGGACGGCCCTGCACTTCTGATAATAGTAATAATAGTTATTGAAATAAATTTTGCTTTTGTTAAACTTTTATCGTTTCATTGCACTTACCTTTCTTTCAGTTTACTTAATATTATAAATTCTTTATATTTTAATTCATCAAATTATAGTTACAAAATGCAAATTGACTTACGTGTATTGAAAGAAAAACTAGAACAACCTACATGATTCCGATGGGATTATGACCTTTACACTGTATAACTTTGTAGAGTGTTAAGTTATAACTATGTATGTATGTACATACATGCCAATATAATTTCAGTGTTTTTGAACCTTTAAAGAAATTGCTTTCAGATCATGTTATTATCAGAAATAAGTTCTATCCTATTTTATAAAAGATATTTATGTCGATTTTATTACCTTTAATGCAAATCTGCTCAATTGGATCTCTAGCGTGAAGGCTCAGTGAAACTGATATCTTTTCTCTAACAAACGCCTGATATTGAACACATAACTGTTTCTAATAAAACGATTTGTTGCTTTATTTGCTAAAATTAAAATATTCATGTTGGTACTTGAGATAAACTAACTTGTTTGCTTCAAGCACGGCAACAATTTTAAAAGTGTGTTTCTACTAAAATCGATTGTCGTTACAAGATCGCGATTAAATCGAATTTTACACCTTTTTAATTACAATCCTTGAGTACATCACTTTACTACACTATGTGGCAACTTTGAAGCGCAATATTCTCATAATAAGAAATTCTAAGGTCGAAGTGAATACAAATCCTACCTTTATCGTTTATTTAAATGTAACGAAGTAGATGTATCAGCGAATCACGTGGGAATGTATTTATATCAAAAAATTATGCAAATTCGTTACAAATTTTAGAATCTTTATTGTGCTTCTTAACGAACTTCAACGTACATTTCAGTTATTTTTATTTATTTATTTATTCGTCCCTTTCCTTTTTTACCATTTTAGGAGAGTCATGTCCGTTTCTGATGGGCAATTATTCCGCTTGTTTTTTCCCGAGAAAGATTTTATAACCGTTTCCTTCTCCGTAAACCGAGAGTTCTAGATGCAAATAATATATGTACAATAATAATGTCAATCTGTTGATTTAAATAACGTTATAAGTGCTCATCGAGGTATCTTAAATTTTTATTGGCTGTAAATATTAGTTCTTGTGTTTAGTGGACGAGCTTGCAAAAGATAGTAATAAAAATGCAGAATCTCCATTCGAAACATTAAATATCAATTTTATATGCTTGTCTCGTCGATCCTTAACACTTATCGAACAGTTCTAGTCAGAGTTTATATAATTTGTTAGTGAACATGCTTCCAAATAAGGCAAACGATGCAAATTTTTACGAATATCTTAAAATCAACACGCTCGTCGGTGTAATAAACAATACTAATTACTTGTCTCTGTTACAGTTTGAAGATCCTTACAACCATCAGATGAGCAAGTTTAGGAAAGAATTTTACGTTCGAGAATAAAATTACCCAGAAGAGACCGTGGTCATCAGCCGTTGTGATAATTTGGGCCTTATCGGTTCAGTTAGTATTATGAAGCACTACTGGCCTGTTAAGTCCCAAGTTATTACGAACATAAACTTCAACTTCTCCGCCAAACTGAAAGCAGATAATATAAATCGTAAGCCACAGCGCCACCTAGCTTTTAGAAAAGAAAACAAACGAGTTCATACTACAAACTCTCCTAGATCAAGTTTAATTAAACGTTATAACATAAAAATTAGAAATGGATCTGTTTTGAACACTTACATTTTATTCCCTCTAGTATCTAGATAATATTGATGGATAGTATATATACACTTCGTCTATTTTTAGTTTTTCCCTACGTCATTGATTTTTATCCATATGAAACAAATTGATACTTCTGAATTAAATTAAGTACCATATAAACAGTTAATTTGAAAATAAATTTAATGTATTTTAACGCAAATTATTTTATTGTAGCAAAATTAATTACCTTTTGATTTCTTAATGTTTTACAGCAACTATTTAATGAAAAATATATTTATTTCAATATCTAACACATAATATATAATAAATAGAATAGGTTAGGAATTTTAAATAACAGATATGGACCAACATGTGTAGGAATAGGGTAGATTTGCGTCGAATTTCTATTTTAAATAAATGACACTTAGTATGTCCAATTAAGTTAACCACCGCCTCCATGTTTTATGTAACAAACAATGTAATAAAACAACAAACGTCGTTTTCAATATTTATTGACAGTTTGAGATATAATTTGAAATAAGACTCATAATAAACAAGCAGATTAAATAAACACTCATTTATAAATTTAAAATGTAAAAGATGTTACCGAAGACTTCAATCATCTATTTCTTCTTCAGGACTTGAAAATTTGTTGGGTGTGGCAATTATTATGGGTCCATCTCCACTACGTGTTTTTCTTGTTCTCACTAAGTTGTCACGTTTGCCATCATAACCTAAGGTTGACGAATACTTTTAATGGTACCATCTTGCCAAGGCCTAATCTTTTTAGCCTTGGAATAAATCCACGTCTCATCCAAGAATACCACTAGTTTCGTAGAACTCGACATGAGGTTAGCCATATATTTTTTCCGAAAAATGCTTCGCAATAGTACGATATCATGTTTCTCAATTCATGCTCGCCTGTTGTCTTCTTTTCCATATTTGAAGCCAATTGCCTTCAACAATGTACTCGATGATTGTATAGACAGTTCAACAATGGGTTTGGTTTTAAGTTCATCCTTAAGCGTTTGCAAAGCAATATGTTTCCCTAAAACAATATTTTCATAACAAAATCATAAAGCAATTATATATATAAATATATATGTATATATATATATGTATATATATATATATGTATATATATATATGTATATATATATATATGTATATATATATATATGTTGTTATTTTGTTACTTTGTTACTTTCACACTTCCATTTTTGTCACTAGCAGATCACTTACTTTGGGTTTAGTACGAAGTACTTTAGATCAAAGAGATGACAGAACAGTAACTTGAAATTTCCTCTTTTTGACAGCACAAATAGTTTGCCGAGTCACACCAACTGCATCGCTTACGCCCTGCAACAATACACTCTTTGTAAATAAAATTGTGAATGTGTTACGATATCTACCTCATAAACACCATTCAAAGGTAATAGAGGGCTCCCGTTCTCTTTTTCTTTCTCATAATATGCCAAAAGATTAAGCACAACTTCTGCGCCTTAAAATTCAACCGCTTTCCAAGCATTCTCTGTAACGATAGTAAAAACATCAACTTCTGTTCTATACATTGTGTTTATTGAAAATAACTTACTAAAGACTTAGTCGTAGTCTGTGTTCTGAAAAGAGCAACTACTCGTAAAATGCAGAGAGGAAGTACAAGAAAGGGCGAAACGTAACTATAAATATTAAACTAAATGCAAAAACGATGCTAACTTACATTTGACAACCGACAACAAACGCTAGAAGATAAACAGTTCACATAACTTGAATAATGCGGTAGTATATACCACTATCCTTTGTCACTCTAACAAAATCTAACGAAGTAGATCTTTGTCTGTGAAACAAGCGCAAATCTTGCTTCCTTTTTCAGCAACAGTACTTGAGAAAGATCGTCAAATGAATAGATTGTCTTAACTTATACGACAAAACAATGACGCAGGTAAAAACTGAAAGTAGACGAAGTGTATATATTATTCGTCAAATGGATGTTTAGACTCACGTCTTCAATCTTTAATCGTAGGGATCAAATCTATACTTCTAGTTCAAGTTAAGTGCCATATACATAATTCATTAAAATCATCTGACAGTTATAATATACACTAGGTTATAGGTTAGTATTTTGCCAACTGAACATGAATAACCTAATATACACTTTGTTTGTTTGATTATGGCAACTTTTGCACAATATTTATCATATTGGAAATATCACATTAAATTTTGTCTACAATTTGTCAATAGTCCGTATACCACAAGAATAAATCTTAAATATTTGCCCAATTAAACAAAACAAATTGACATCTTAATATGTATGTGTTCCATATATTACTTGTTATAGACTCGATACAATATTAAAATGTCATACTTTGATGGCTTTTATAAATAAACTAAGACAAGACCAACCTCACGAAGGTTTCATATAATAAAACTCGATACATGATCATGATACAATAGTGGAAGAGGTTTATAGCTTTATGTTCGATAAATAATAAAGTATAGCAAGATAAATACTACAAATGATATAACAGTAGATAACAAATTTTCTTCAGTTATATACTAATCGCTGTCCAGCTCTTCCTCCGAAGTTGACGATTTTCCAGGATTTATGAAGATGGAGTCGATGTCAATATCCCCCAAACACCTGTCCCGTTCATACCAATTCTTAATTAAATAATGGATGCAATAGAACATGCTACTCATAAAGAATTAGTTTGGAGATACGGAAAGTGTCTCGAAGTCGAAGAACGTAAATTTGAATATTTAAATTTTTACAATTTATTTTGTTTTTGTAGCACAAATACATTATCTTCTATTCCATTATTATCCCAAATTTTTAGAATTTTTGCCTTGAACGATCCCAAGTCCTTAAAATCCTGTATCACTCGTTTAACTGTATTTGGCGATGGTTTCCATTTTTGTCGATATCGAGCAGCAATCCGCATATCCTTGATGACACTTTATTGTATATATACTTTTCTTTGCGAGGCCAATTTGATGAGAAAAAGAAACATAGGTTCAGAAATTTGATTATATAAGCCTTTCTTTAATTGTGAGATAAAGAAGTATATTAGAATACTTGAAATGAATACGTAAGCTTCCACTGCCAGAGTCAGTAATAAGCGAACTACTTCCGGAATTGGACCGTGTCATGATAATTCCGGAAGTAGTTCGCTTAGAATACTTGGTTGAACGTTATTTGTCATGTCGCAAGAAATTAAATCTTTTCAAGACGTTGAAGTTGTTCGTCTTCTTCTAAAATTCGAAAGTAAAATAGATAAAATCGAATTTCGTGCAGTGATAAAACACTTCTGCATGGTTGGGAAAATGACAACGGAAATTCGAAATATTTTGCTTGAGGTTCATGGCGGATGCACTTCATCATTTTCGATAATTAGCTTCTGGGTGAGCGAGTTCAAGCGTGGCCGCACAAATACAGGTCACGAACCACGCAGTGGACGCCTAAAAACCGCTAGCAACGATAAAATGGTCGACAAGATTCATCATGTCGTGTTAGCAGATTGCCGATTGAAGCTGAAAGATATACCAGAGACAACAGGCATCTCAGAAGAACGCGTTGGGTATATCCTACACGAGATTTTGGGTATGAAAAAGCTCTCGGTACGATGGGTACCGCGTTTGGTCACACCGGAGCAAAAACAAAATAGGGTCACCGTTTTAGAGGAGTGTCTGACCAGGATCCAACGCAATCCAAGAGATTTCTTCATGCTTTTCGTAACCGTGGATGAGACTTGGATCCACCACTACATACCGGAGACTAAGGAACAGTCGAAGCAGTGGACTTTTCCGTTGGACGTTGTGGAAAAAAGTGCTTTTCCACCACAACAATGTATCGGCCCATTCATCCCCCATCGTCATGTCCAAATTAGAGTTGCGCTACGCGAATTAGTCCCCCCATCCTCTCTATTCACCGGATCTAGCCCTCAGCGAATTTTTTCTATTCCCAAACCGGAAAAGATAACTGAGAGGAAAGAGATTTACTTCAAATGAGGAGGTGATGGTCACTACAGATGGCTATTTTGCAGACCTCGAAACTTTTCCGACGGCTTGAAGAGACTGGAGCACCTTTTGAAAGAGTTATTTGGGGTATATTAATCGTTTGCGGAAGTTACACAGACCCACTTTTCCTCGAGAAAAACAGATTGAAAATAAGGAAGACAGATAAGTCAGATAAGATCATTGAACGAATAATGAATCTGACAAGCAGCAGCCCTTCTCAGGACTACCTCGAAGATGACAGCAGACACACTGCCGAAACGTCGAACTATATAAGTTCTACAAACGATAGAAATAGCCAACAACAACTCCAAATATAATCAGTCGTCAACAATACAACGTCAAGAGCACCTATAACTGGTTGCCTAACAATATCGCTAATGCATTGACAAGTTACTAATGGGGAAAATGTACGCATAATAAGAAAAAAAGAACGCGGTATGTAGTGAAGTAGTGATCGATATGCCAGATAAGTTACCAGAGTAATTAAAAACATAGTGAAGGATTTTAACCTAGCCTTAATTTACTTAAAGAAAAAAATAGAACCACATATGTGCCAAACTTAATTGCAAACATAACGTTGTTGCAATATTAAAATACAGTCCCTGTCCAATTTATTAGGGTCACTTGCTAAAATAGCGATTTTTTTAAAATATATAATGAAAAACGTATAATACAAGCATAAGTTTATTGAGAACTGTTTATAGACACCGTCACAACTACGTAACTAATATTTTGTAATGCCTCCTTTGGCTTTTATAATTGCTCTTATTCTTTTTGGCATACTGTCTATGCAAGCGTCAATGGTGTCTAATTGTAACGCCAATTTGTCACAGATCCTCAGTATTTCCTACTAATTGCTCTTTTGTAGTGTTTCTTCTCGAATGCACACGTCATTTTAGAACATTCCATAGGTTCTCAATTGCATTGAGGTCGAAAGAATTTCCGTCCAAGGTAACACTGGCAGAGCGTGCGTTTCCAAAAAACTTTGGATGGATTTGGCAATGTAGCATGGATGCGTAAGGGCCTTTATGCAGATCTAAAATCATTGATATATGAGATCAAGACAATTATTTCGTCTTACCTTTCGTCAATTTTGAATTATGTAATGTTGATGACGTTTTGTCCATTCATAACGTGCTCACTTCATCATCGATGTTAATCTTGGCCTTTGCAGTGGGGCGTCTGTATTTGAATCCGGTTGCGTACTGTACGCGTGGATATTTACACTCCTTGTTAAGACATCACATTTCCTATTTCCTTGGTTGGATAAACCTAGGTTTTCAGTTGCTAGTTGCAGGATATGTCGATCATCTCGATTAGTAGTGTTTCTTTTCTTGCCGCAAAACGCTCTTCCGACACTTATAGTGGGTATCTTTTTTTTCATTAAAACGGAGATTCGCTGTTTGTCGGGATAGTTTTTCTTTCTTTGCAATTATGCGCTGAGAATACACTTCTGTACCCAACAATGCCGCAATTTTTTCTCATTTTTCATCCTTTTTTACCCATAACGAAAAAATATAAAACGCACACAAACAATAAATTAAAGTGCAACACTAAGACGTAAATACTGAAAAAACGTTGTTTCATAAACAGATAAATATTCTTTCTACAATAGTAACCGATCCAAATAATATTCTACGAATTACTATATCACATCGAAAACACACAAAAGCTTAAATTTATAAGGTGGCCCTAATAAAATGGACAGGGACTGTAGTTGCAAAGAAAACGAATATCGGAGTTTTTATCGAATTCTCAAATTTCGAAGTTGATGCAGTATGCTTGATTTTTTTATTCTACATGTTTGTAATTATACCAACACGATTTTAATTGAAAATTATATTATCATATTTCGAACTCTTCATTAACTCGCTTGAACAGAGCAAATATCAGCGGCCAGTAATATTGAACTCATTACCTTAATTAATGTTCTTGAAGTACATATCATGTAAACCTATCATTACAAGCGATAAAATGTTGGAGCGTTCGGGCTATAAAGTTCATACACCTATGAGCATATGAGGTAGCATATAGAAATTATTCTGGTATTTGCTTCATACGCCAGATCAGTATGAGTTGCAGGCACATTGCCGTGTGCAATAGTATGCAATTTTTTCGAAATAACTACTTCGATGTGCTTAATACATTCATCCAATTCTAACCCTGCTTTGCACAAATTTATGCGCACACGTATACGACCGAGGTGGAATTCGAAATTGCGATAATCTGATTATTGAGCTTGGCCGATTTGCATCAATCGAAGTCTTACGCCCGTGAACTTGGAGGATAAGGTCCGAATGAATACATACGAGCAGACAAGCGTACTATATATGCACATACGAACGGTGAGTAGATGAGTGACCGATCATAATCTTGCCACACAAATCAATTATGTATGCCGGCAGATGTCTAATTGAACGAACACATCTTGTCAATACAGACGAGACGTTCTACGACGATAACATCACCAATTAAGAGACGTTGACGACATTTACTGCAAGTCACCGTTTTTGTCTCAGCGCCCTTGTGCGAGTATTGATAAATGCGATTTCCTCCAGCGTACCAGATTTAATCATATCGCATAATCTGTCTTGTTGATTAAGTGTTTTACATTTGTTGGAAAAATGTAACTTCAATTTTGTATTATATTTAACTTACACAGATTAATATGTAGGAAATTGAAAAAACGGAACCAATCTCATAATATATCAAATTTTGGTCAAGTAATGACTACTGGACATCCTCAGGCCGTGACACTCCGAAAAAGAACTAAAATTAAACAGATTTTGATATCATAACTAACATCACGGCAATAAAATAACATTAAAAAAACATGTTAAAATTGTATAATGACGAAACAAGAAAATAAAGCGATTAAAATATCGTAAGGGGATAAGTCGCTATTAACAATAGTTATGGTATTGTGTGCATAAGTTTTGATGTGTTGTTTTCAAATGTATTTATTTAATACATACAACTGCCATATACACTGCTACGTTACTATATATGAACGAACAACTGTGCTTATGTTACCAGGTGTACGCATAAGATTCTTTCCGGTTCAACTAAGAGATGGCGCCAGCGAAAAGTACGCAGCGTGTTAATTTGACACATTCGTCATTTTGTTCGTCTGACATTTAAACTACAAACACACAGAAGTTGAGTCCACCAAAGACTAGCGTCTTTGCTTTATCGTTCAGTGATCATGTCGAGTATTGTGCCTGAAAAAGAGCATTTGCGGCATGCATTACTTTTTTTATTTAATCAAAAGGAAAAAGCTGCTGAAAGTCATCGTTTGTTGGTAGAAACATATGGTCGACATGCTCCATCGATTAGAAAATTTAAGACATGGTTTCGAAAATTTAAAAATGGTGATTTCAATGTGAAAGACAGTGAGCGCTTTGGTAGACCAGAAAAATGCGAAAACGAGCAGTTGCGGGAGTTATTGGATAATGACCTAATTCAACCTCAACGACAATTAGCAAAAGCATTACATGTGTTACAAGCAACAATCAGCAGACGTTTACGAGCAATGAGGAAGATCAATAAACTCGATAAATGGGGGCCCCAGACGATTTGAATGAACGTCAAATAGAAAATCGTAAAATCACCTGTGAAATGCTGCTTTAACGTCACGAAAGGAAATCATTCTTGTATCGAATTCTGACGGGTGACGAAAAATGTATTTATTTTGAAAGCCCGAAGCGGAAAAAATCGTGGCTTTCACATGGCGAAGCCGGTCTTTCAACACCAAGGCCAAATCGCTGTGTCTGGTGGGGCCAGAACGGTATTGTGTATTATGAACTCTTGAAGCCCAGCGAAACCATTAATACGCAACGCTGTCGCCGGCAAATGATTAATTTAGTTCACGCATTAATCGAAAGACGACCGGAATGGGCCAGAAGACATGGCAAAATGATTTTGTTACACGACAATGCGCCGTCTCACACAGCAAAACGAATGAAAGAGAAAAGAGACCTTGAAATCGCTTGGATGGGACATCCTTCCGCACCCGCCGTACTCCCCAGACATAGTGCCATCTAACTATCATCTCATCGCATCAATGGGGCATGCGCTCGCAGAGCAGAACTTCAACAATTTCGAGGAATAGTTTGCCGCAAAAGGCAAGCTAAATAAAATACACGATATATTACTTCTCTAGTCCGCGCCTCTAAAATCTGCAAACAGTTCCATTATAATTAAAGACATGAATAAACATTAAAGCATGAATGAACATTAAAATCTAAATTTATCACCATTAATTTGTTAAAATATTAATTGCATATACTTTACCTTATTTTTTATTTTACTTTTAAATTCCATAGTAAAACACACGACAATTTACACTACTATTGTACGTAATCGCTGAGTACTTTTGCCTTAGACTGTACCGTTGTTGCGAACACTATTACAGTTGCTAAAGTAATGAGCTCTCCCGCCCTACGTACAATCTGTCCTCCGCGCAACTAACCTTGAACGGAACCGCAACATTTGGCGAGCTATATCTTTGATAATAATATCGATTCTTTTTTATCAATACTGTTTAATACGTTTGGAACCCCAAATGTTTTTCTTCTAGGATTACTTAGTTAGTCTATCTACATTGGTATGATATTTATAAGTTTGAAAGAATATTGACCCCTGCTAGTCAGATTTTATAATTTGTATGTGAGATTTTAATATTTATTTTTTATAATAATAATAATGATAACATATTTGCTTTCTTAATAAAACTATTACAATTATTTTTAAGTGTATAGTGAATGTATATTATAAAAACCAATATACATAAAATTGTATAAGTAATAATAAATAAAGTGTATATATAAAATCTGTAAATAAGTAAAAGTACATATAAATTGGTATATAGCTGGTAGACCAAAAACTCCTAGATGCTATGCCATTCACTTTTCATGGGCATCTCTTTCGTATCTTTCTTAAGACGATCATACGGCAAGCTTTTGACAACTGCGGGCAGTCGGTTGTACAACTTACATGCCCAATAGATTTCTTTAACAATTACTTTTGCTGAAAAGGAGACAACATTAACCTTTATGCCTTGTACTGGATTTATCCCCAATTTCACGGGAATCAAATGACAAACATAGACTTGATTCGGGATTTACCCATGCGAGCTTTCCTTGGCCGCGGTGATGCAGGTTGCGCATTTGTCACGTTCATTCTGCACATGAAGTTGGAATCATTTGTTAAGCGATCCCGCAGTTGTTGGCTAATAGAGAACCGACTTTCATTTTGTTCATCAGACTAGTCCTTGGGCACCAGAATTGCACAAATTTTTCATCTTTGTCACAATTCGGTGAACCGTATTCTTACTCATGCTGACCTTACATGCAATCATCCACTACGTCAACCGTCTGTCTCGTATTAATATAGAACGCTTTCATCGATTTTCGACGTGGACGGCCGTTCAGAGCGATGATTATCTTCAATAGTTTAGGGGTCATCTTTGAAAGCTTTGTACCATCTGTAAACCTGTGCTGACGACAACGCAACATCTCTATATGCTGCTCTTAGGGTCTCTGAAGCAGTTGTTCCCAATTCAACTCAAAATTTAATTGCATATCACTGCTCGACATTTGCCCGCATTTTACATGTAACGTTGTATTGGAATTTAACACTAAACAACTCGCGCTCACGCCATTATTATTAGATTGAGTGGCCCTTCTGCTTGCGTACTTGCCTCCTCCACTCACATCTAGTCAACTCCAGTCTGGTTCAGTGTTGTCACATTGAACATACACAATTAATTCTCATTAATTTTTAGATAGACCTCGTTATTCTCTCGGATTTTGTCCCGCGTTCGGCGTTGGGACGTCCTGGCGTTTGGATGCAATCGCATACATCTTCAACTTCTTCTTCGAAATCGAAATCACTACCTCAAGAAGAAGATGTATGCGATTACATCGAAACGTCAGAACGTACCGAGTTCTTCTAAGAACGAAAAACGAACGCGGGACAAAACCCGAGAGAATAACAAGACATCCTTTACCTACGCTACAATACACACATATACATATATACATGCAATGAAACTTTCGTTATTTGTAACGATAAATTATAATTTTCTTGCATGGTGTGACGTTCCCCAATAAGGAAGAAGACGTGGGTTCAAATCCTACCGAGACTGATATTTTTTCAGAAATTTAAAATTGGTAAAATGAAAGAAAATCTTAATATATATACATTAATTATTATTATATTAAGATATATATATCTTAATATACGGATGTTTCAATTCATCTCCGAATGCTAACCGAAGAAACTGAATTAAATCTTGTCGAAACATCAACCTAGTCGAAATGGTCCCTTTCGGAACCAACAACATACGCGGTCAGAAACCCGGAAATATCATTTCGTGTATATATACTACTTTTGAAAAGTGACAAATCAAATAAAATATTGCACAAATTCTAAAAATAGAAAAGAAAACAGAAAACAAAGTAATTGATAATTAATAAATTACATTGGTCAACCCACGTTCTGGTACTTCGGATTTTTTAAGTGTAATTAAGCAATTTTTGGGTGCCTAATCCAAAAACGCCGTCTGATTTGTTCTACTAGCCCTAGTTTTCCAAATTCATTCTCTTCGCCCTATTTAGGAAACGTTCAATAAAATTAGATATGTTTTGTTATGTACATAACTTTTTAAATATTACTATTTGATAACTGTTAAATGAAACGCAAAAAAATGGATCGGGGGTATTCATTTAACAGAAAAATATACATACACAACTTTCAATCATCAGCTAAAAATTTCCTTTTATAAGACTTCCTTGCGTGAAGTTTACCCGAACAGTCTCGCTGAAGATTCCAGTAGCAATCGACCATCATATGAGTATCTCATCTTCCTTTGTTCTTTTCCTCCATAATGCTACTGTCTTTGTGAAATATTTTCCTTTGTTCCTCGCTAATATCACCTAAGTTTACTGGAAAACTATCTGAGTGGCCGTGATGGTAATGAATCTTGATGCTCGTGTTACATCCAAGCGACAATCTAGGTCCACTAAATATTTAGTTACATTATTTTGATTTTGCTATTTATACGTATGAGTAATAAATTTCACCGTGGTGTATCTTGAGAACTAGAACTGTTAGGCAGAAATGCCAGTTATTTTAGAAACCAGCACATCAGTAATATCCTAAATCAGTTCGTATTTTGCAGGCAACACGACAAAAAATTTATTTTGTTGAGCGGTGTAATGAATAGTAGCTTTTGTTCTCAATAGCCTCTTCGAAATGTTATAGATTTCACCAGCGATTTTGTTAATTTAATAGTTGTTACCCTGATGCTTAATGTTTATTATTGTAGTGTCTCTCAGATATATTGTTACAACAATATTTTGATTTTATGTTTCTATACATTTCCTTTGACGTTCCTAAAACAATTATAACTGTACAACAGCAAAATAAATATAAGCATTTATAATATTTTTCACATCACCAATGCATTGCTGTTGTACAAAGATGGATATACACAATTCACTTTCAAAACTCGTCTAATTATTTTGAATATCTACATAGCTCCACACCTTTACTTCTTTATTGTAAATCCTGTTTATATATACAGGTTTTTCTTTAAAGCGTCGTGTAATCTATATACGTCTTAATCCATATTTTCATTCTTTTTTATTCTTCTATAAAAAGTAAAAACAAAGACTGCTTTACAGCGGGGATCATTGAATAATTCTCCCTTGTATTATTTTCTTGAATGTTACATTTGTATTTATTAACAAATCTGGAAAAACAAAAGAATGGTATCACAATTCCCTTTTCATTTTTGAATCTCCAACTCAATAACACACCAAGAGAAAATATTCTAAAAGTTGAGAAGATACCTTCTTCAAGTATGCGGATTAAATTCTACGTGTATAAATCAACTGTATCAACCATCTCAAGCTACCGCAATCCCCTTTAAGCGCAAGATCTACCATTTACTTTTTTTATGAAAACTCAAGCAAGGAGTTAATTTAGAAAATAGGATTTTAACGAAGCACAGATTGAAACCTAGATGAAAAATATACGAAGCTGATTTATTCGTTTGGCCTTTGAGAAAGCAGGGAATTATATATAAGCGGCAATGCGCGACTTCCAAGTGTTCCACAGTTACGTCGTTTCATTATTCAAATATCTAGGCCGCAATTATAGATCGAGTTTTGCTAAATAAATCTTATATAAATTGCCTTGTAGTCATAAAAACGTCGATTGGCGAAGAGTATAGATAATATTGTTCATTGTACACGCACGTTTATAAAAAATGACACCGCAGAGTTTAATTGCTGCTGGAAGGTGTATACATGAAATCGGCATTGAGTAGTCGACTAGTTCAATGCAGTTCAAAGGAATATATTGCTTCCATTGTAGGTTATTAAACCTGCCTACCTACCACCGGTGTCTACTCTACTATTGTTTCTATTCATCACGACTAAAAATTAACAAACGACGTTCTGAATCAAAATACCGACCAATTAAAGGCCGTTATCAAGATTAAAGTAATTAAACGTACAAGTTTACAGTAACAATAGTTTGAAAAATAATACACAATGAATTCAAATAAATTTCCAGCAAGGTGAAATGGAGCTTATTTCATTAGAAAAGGGTAAATGATGTCAATGATATCCACACACGTTATGCAAGAATGAAGGCAATTCAAACGACGATTGACTCTTGCTTAATAACACAGGTTACCTACTAGACCAAAGTGGTGGAGAAACAAATTGTACGCTCTTGTTAATCGCATATTTTCATTTTTCTGTATAATTCCTGTTAGATATTGATATATCAACAGCGTTATAACTGCAGTTACACGACACAGAATTAACAAAAATTACAATACATGTAAAGGTATCTACGCTCTCATATAAATTCATTCACATGGAAAAAAAATAATTGCTTGTATAAAAATATTTGAAAATCTGCCGTTTTATAGGTGATGAAAACAAATTCATTTTCCTACAATCTAGATTACAGTAAAAATAAAAGGCAATCGGTTAAAAGCAAATAAATAAATAAACAGCTCGGTGGTCTAGAGGTAAGAGGGTCAGCACTTGAATTTGGAAACTCAAATGTGCGTTCGAAACCAATTCCTACTTACCATTGGGAAAATAACTATCGGCGCTTCACCCTTTAGGGCGAAAGGGTACAGTAACAAGACCATGGAACACTTCACACACTTTCCTACACTTTAAGGCTCCTGCGGTTACGACAAGCTAAAATTGCTTATAACCCCGTTGAGCCGCTCACCACCAAAATAAAAATAATAATAATATCCATTCAAAGCAAATTAAATTAAAATAAAAGCACGCAGCATGTGATAAAATATTAACAGGTTCACGACATTCCAAAAATGTTGTTTCACTTCTTACTGCTTTTTGAGGCTGCTGTATTGTCACGTTATTAAGCCTGTTGAATTAGAATGAATGTTGTATTATACACCATGTTTGACCACTTTTGACCTGATGATGGCCGTAACAGTGAGTAAGAAAAGGATGAAATAAGATTTCTAAAAGTTAAAAAAATCGAGACTATTCCGCAGGGCGATTGCGTTGTCAGATGTTCGATTCGATATACCATTTCTAACGGTATTCGCTTCCCTTATTTAATTACCCACTACAAAATGCTAACCTGACATAGATCCTTTCAATTTAAATCGATTCAATGAAGCCCTCATTCCGTGTTACTGCGAACAAACCTTCAGACCTTGAGAATTGTCGAAGCTTCATTGGCAATTCTAAGAATGAGGGATCTTACTCTAGCTTGCCTACCAATTCTCAGTCTTCAGAATATGCTAGTCCGAAAATAAACAGTTTAGATTTACCTCGACATGTACAAGCATTTTATCCCAGGTGAAATTCTGGATATTATCGTTTCGGAGACTAACAGATTTCCGAACAAACTCATCTAGGCTAGACTGCTTAACATGTTTAATACTCATTCGAAGTGTTGAATATGAACCATTCCTAACTCGTGTTTGACCAAAAACAGACAACTGTTCTTTTTTGATTGTTCTTAAATTAGATAGCTTAACTTTTTTATCATATCTTCAACACACTATCATATCTTCCGAAATTCGCGGTTTCTTATGGTTGCTAAAAGTGAAATGATATTCGTTCTCGAATACCATAAACCTAGCGGTTTTATCCAATTGTAACCGTTTAGATAGGTTTTTCATTAGAAAGCATTTGATCAATTAATTGAGACCAATGATTAATTAATTGTTGAATATCTGACGCAGATTAAATTATTAGTAATTACGAAGGTCTGGAAATTATATTCTAAAACACACACCTGATTGTCGTATATATTATATTTGTTAGAAACAATTTCAAGTCAAATTTTATTATGAGTGTACTTAATAATCGCGCTGTATCCGTAAGTATCTACCAAATTGTGTAAAGATATCTTTTTAAGCTGCGAGTCATTTTTGAAGTTAAAAGTAAACTTATTCTGTTTTACCGTTATAATTAAATCATTGAAATCATTTAAAATTCACAAGATATTCTACAAAAAATGAGGATTCAATAGATACATACACCAACAACAATTAAAAGAAATTTACTGAACTGGCTTCTGTAGAAGAAATGCAAAATTTCGACCAATGACTACCGTTCCTGCGTGGTATATTCTAACGAATCCAAAATTATAACCGATTCTAGTTCTAGTTGACCATGGTGGCGCAAAAGAAACGGAAAGTATATCCAGTAATGTTGTACAATATTGGCGGTGGAATTTGGTAATAAATCTGGTATGTTATGGAGTCACATGACAAGAAGTAGTGTTGACAAGTTTGGTTATCCTTAAGGAAGGACTGCCACACACATTAGACGAAGCATATCGCAGGATATCATAGGTCATGTGAATATAATTCTGGAGATAATTTCGAAGAAATTAAATATAAACGAAAATATGTTAAAGAAAAACGATATATATATATATATGTATTATGGAGTTTACGTCTTCACTATACATGTTGCCTGATTCTTTCTTTATTTAAAAATTAATAATTCACGTTGAAACTGAATGCCCGTAAATAGTAACTGATATAGATAACTGTAATATCCAATGCACAAAAAGAAAACTGCACGGAATCAATATTTGAAAAATAAGGGGAGTTTTAATGGTACTTTGCCTCCGATAACAACAGAAAATATAATAAGGGCATGAACCAGGGAAGAATATTTAAAAATTTAGTAAAATTTTAAAAAACTTATTGAATTCCAGATGAGGTAGATTATATGTCATTACAATACGTACAAACAAAAAAATACATATAAAGATAAGAAAATGTACAGTTCTATAACCTTCTCTTAACATAATCTCGGGATTCCGGGTTCGAAATCCAGAGCCGCATTTTCTGATTTTTTTTAATAGTTTCCGTCACTCCATAGCATATATTAAAAGCTTACGTCTCATGAACTACTACATTATATTTTTTATTGACACATAACAGACAACATATATATGGTTGCAATTAATGAATCAAATTTAACGAAAGGAAGTGGAAATCGTATTGAAATTGAATAGTATGTAGTTATAATAAATGCAAATCATTTTCTCTTAAAGACGAAGCAGTAAGTTCAACGAACGTATGCTTAGAAATCTTCAGCGTACTTACTCCGACTTATTGATTATTTTTTCATATAGGTGTTCATGTGTACAAAATATAAACAAATAAAATAAAACCTAAAGAAAAAATAGTGTTTTGAATGTTCACCACAAAATATAGTTATGCGGTGTATCTGAAGACGGACTTCTCCGAAACAGTCATTCCTTTCCAAAATGCTAGTGATTCCATTTCATTTGGAATATTGCTAGTTTATGAAAATCATGTTACTATAAAGAAACTATTTTAAAATAAGACAATAAACAAAAATCTTATGTTGAAGTATTTTCGGGGTTTCTTAGCGGCATTTGCCTCAAATTTACCGCAATGCCCTTGGAAATCCCAAAAGACACTCAACACCTCGTCAAACTGTCGAAGAACAAATGTAATATGAGAATACAATTTGTTTAACAAAATACTCCTGTCTTATTATTTACCTGACCTAGTTCCCAATCTTTGAAACCCTGAGACGTTCAATTGTGCTTCCGTAATATGATATTATGTTCCTGTTTTCATGAAAATAATGGGTACAGATAGACCCAATGTGCATTCCTTAATTAATTTTTCTTTTAAGTTTTCGTCAATTAATGCAACAACACTCAGGGAAGTGTCTTTTTGCATGAAGAATATAGATTTTCTCCCAAAAATCTGTTTCTATTCAAGTAATACTTAATATAAGAAAATAATATTCTTAAAATTATACTTGCATCAAATAAATATTTTCTTGGGATTAGAAAATCAAATAAACGTAAAACAGAAAAATGCTTTTTCGAAGTAAATCATTTAGTTTTAAGTTAAGAAAATGTTAATGTAATTGTAGTTTAAATATAGATTTCACACAGTAGTTATTATCTCCCCTATTGGCCTAGTGGTAAAGTCAGGTGGAATACGAAAATCGAGTTCGATTCTCGATACAACAGATTCACTAATTAAAAAACAAATTATCGAACGGTATAGATTTAATCTGGCAAATATATTATACGAAGCCCTTCTCGGGCTATACCCCGAAGGCTGCCGAAATGAACATAAGTGGATTTATTCACAAGCGATGAAGGAAAATAACCCAAACAACCAAAACAACTATTTTCAAATTTTCTGCAAGATTTTCTTGAATCAAAATTAACGAATTTCTTAAGCAAAGAAATACTATTATTTCATTACAAATATATAATTCTCTTTAGAGGAGAAAAAAGTGCTGAAAAAATATTTCTATTGATTTGAAACAGTAGTTCTATTGTGGATAGCTGAAACGATTATTTTCTTGAATGAAGGCAGGCAGTCTTGATACAAGTAAACGTTTCTCTGCGTGAATCAGTACTAGCAGCGGGATCTCGACGTTTTGCCTCCGTTGTAGGAGGCTTCTTCAGGAGAGTACTAAAGTGACACGGTAATTCAACGTTAAACCACGATAGAGGTGGAACCACTTTGGAAGAACCTACCCAAATGCAACATTTTCTAAATATGTATGTGCTGACAAGTACGCACAACGACCAGTCAAACAATACTGAACAAGCGTGCTTTGATACGGGTAATCTCGAGAATAAAGCCCCTGAGTGTAAGTCTGTTTCTATGTGGATGACCACTCTCTTATAGTACGGTAAAAAGCAATACCCTAACATAGAATAAATCCATCGATGCCATTACAACGGCTGAAGGTTGGTCCGCTGCAAACAAATTAAAAACAAGTACAACGAAAATACGAAAATGCAAAGCTCAGCTTTCCTAATCAAAACTTCAACTACATTCTTCCAAGCGAAGATTCTTGAGCTGTATTCAAATTTCGAATGGTCGCAGCACATCGGCTAACTAACAAGGAAACTGTTCTCTGCAATATGTGCAATTATGAGAGAGAGACTCTGCATTCCATTCCCTTTTAAGCTATGGAACACCCTTCTGGGTATTGATACCCAAAGCCAGCCAAGTATTCTTTTTTCTATATGTATACTCGGAAATGTCTGCTAGCAGCTACAAACATAAATATAAGACGCGTGAGTGAATAACCAATACCATAACACCACCTACCAAGTTCCCGAAACCTGATTAACTATTGGCGATCTTAATTGCGCAATAATTTTTTCCCAAGAGATGGAGACAATAATCTCCGCGAAATTTAAACGGGCTGTGAGGAAATCGTCACTTGATATGGGACGCAAAGGAGGTCGTTGCAGCTAATTTTAATCTATTTAATTTTACTCTATTTATTGTTTGCTTTAATACATTTATACATTTATTTTTTCAGCCTATTATTTGTCTTTATGTTATTTTGTTTATCGTATGTTCATCTATTATGTACAAGAGAAAGTCAGTAAGTAGGTTACAAAAAGCTATTATAAAAACAGTTAGAGAAATAGTTAGCCAAGAACAAATTTTATTTTTTTCCATCTACATTAATACACTTATCTCATCGCTTTATCAATGCCCCAATGCCTGCTGCAGAAAAATCTTTGGGTTGCCGTCTGAACCACGTGTGCACCTCTTGTTGAACATCGTTATCACCCTCGAAATGTTTGCCTCCAAGATGTTCAAGAAGTTCCCGCCCTAATTCTGCAATTCTCGCATAGGCCAAGTGGCCGAACGTGGCCTGGCGTTGTTATGATGCAGCAGTATTCCTCTCCTCAGTAGGCCTGGATGTTTTTTTTTTGGTAAGTGTCGCTTGAGTATTATAAAGCTGAATTGTGCTGACAACTTGTGATAAATGCTATTTTCAATTTTCCCAGAGCAGTTTGTGACTTATTTAATGACTATCCCTCCTATACAAGTTGTCTATATATACAAATTTATTATTATTGATATATTTCATCTTTTTTTATCTGTTCAAACATGTCAATTCTTACTTCCTGGTATAAGAATAAAATATTCCTCTATACTTGCGCCATCCTTTTCTCTAGTTTTCGATAAACATACTTTGATGATAAGTAAATAACGCTAACCAATGGTTTGTGTGTCACATTCAATATTTTTTGGATTTGTTTGTTATATTTGAATGCAAATTTTGTGGCTTAAATATTTTAAGGTATCAGGACTGCTGAAACAGATTTTTTTTAAATCGGCAAAAAAATCGTTTAAATTCCAAGAACGCGATTCAATTAATGCTCGTTACCAAATTTAAATATTCCAAATATTAAGATATTTACAAATTTCTATGACAAAGTTAAAGGACTCTCCATCCTGTTGAGGCCAAGTAGTCTAATGCAATATGCTGGCATCTTCATTATTGGTAAAATAGAACTGCAAGCGCTGGAATGAACTCAAATCTTGTGCAAAATCGTGTATATCGCTTTCGTGTTAGTATTCAAGAATGCTTGCACCCCTAGTATATGATACCCAGATCTCAGCATTTAATCACCACATTGATGACAATAACAGACATTGGTAACAATCCTCATGAAATTCATTCCTGATAATTCAGCAAATTAATGGTAAACACTGTTCTTGGATGGTTCTTCATTTCCAAAAACCAAATTAAATCGATCATTATATTGTTTAAATCACATTTGGAGTTATAAAAATTTGTTTTTTCTTGTAAATTATTACTGTTAACTGAATTATGAATTAGAAATAATAAATTTTAGAGATATGACAGTTAAAAACTCTGCTAAAACTATTAGACTCGAGAAATATTCCCGACAGTCCTCGTATTTAGCTTACTTTGGCGTTTGTTGTGAGCTTCTTGAACTCAAACAAGATTTTTCCGTAAGCGAAACTTGCAATTACGGCGGTGGACTATGCACTTTACGTAAAAAGTGATTTCATCTAAAAAAAATGTTGCATAAGAGGTATTTATTTTGTTCACACTACAACATAAGTGTTCACAAATTTGCAAAAGCCCACATAAATCATGCTCATTCAATTCGCATACCAGTTGCGCATTGTATGAGCGATACCTTTCTTTTCTGTTTTGTAGAGCTATTATAATAAATTGCGTACTTCTACATCCTCAATCTGTCGCTGTATCCAACCATTATTATTATAATTCTATAGGTTCTCGTCCATTCAATTACGTCATTATCACTAATTTCAAAGAATATTACTCATCTTAGCATAATTTACCTGTCAGCGCAACGGAACTATGATTTAAAATGTGTGACTTTTACAGTTTATAACTTAGCTTTTCCACGATAATACAATTTTTACATGAAAACTTGTTGTTTAAGGTACCAACAGTATTTATTCATAGTTTAAGCACGAAGAAATATTATTAATCTTAATTCCTACTTGAAAAAGTGAGAGGGATTGTAAAATAAGTGTAACAGTTCTGATTTTTATTCTATACTTTATTACCACCATCATGTGCAATTAGTTAATGCAAACAGATACTGAATAAAGGCGTAAAATTCTTTTTCATTCTATGCCTTTAGAATGACGTAATTCATTACATATGTAATTCATTTCAAATGTTTATTGGAACGAAAAAGATAAGTAGATAAAGATAGTAATATTTTTATCGTTAAACGTACATATTACTACCTATATCGCAATTTGTAACAGATCGTGGATACGTAGACAATGCAACATTCAATTTCTACAGAGAATACTATCTCTAAAGTCCTACATAATACATATATACGGTCTCTAGTGACAAGCGCTTGGAAAATATAATTTATGCTGAAACTGCAGCCGTAAATAATGTAACGATACAATCTGGAGTAACATAATTGAGCACCACACTTTATAATTAGTCCGTGCCACAAATAATTTACTGTTAACATCACGGATGTTTCGCTAAAGCTTTAACATTTACATGCAGTACAATTCACTGATACGTTTAAACACAGTACGTATATATATTATTCCACTACTTTATCTCTGAAACGCACTATACAACAGACGTCTAATAAATTTTAGAAGCTGTTAAAAGTCGTTGTCGTCCTAACAGTCGACGCGTAGGTGAAAACGCTTTGTAGAAATATTCTTTTTGCTAAGGAACATGTTGTAATATGGGAATGTATATAAATATGGCACATTTCTTCATAAAATACACAACCTACATACCATTAAGGGTACGAACAGACTAGGCGAGGATTTCTCGCTGGAATCCTTACCAAGATGAAATATACAGGGTATGACTAACTTATTGAATTCGATAAATAATAAGCTTTTTAATGAAAATGTAACATATTGCATACCCTAGTGTCTAATGAGTTTATGAATGTTAATGAATTAAGCTCCAAATCTATCTATCAACCAAATACATATTGTTTTAATGAAATATTTTACTTGCTAGCATGGTTTAGTAAGTTAGATCGTGTATTTTTCTGAGTACGTTTATATTTAAGTTTTCTCCCTAAATTTGCGTTGTAATAATAATTACGCAACTACAACTTATATAAAATCCTAGCTAGTTTTAAAACTCCCGCCAAAGAGCAGCTTTGAAAAGTGCCATTGTGTAAACACGCCTTTTCATTCTACTACTCGGAATTTAAAAAATAGAGTATAAGTAGAACGAAATGGAACAAAAACAAAAATAAAATAAAAAAAAAGGTATCAGAAAGGAGATAAAAAGGAAAGAAAAGCAAATATCAGAAACCGCCATAGGACAGCCACTTTAATCTGTAGTTACAAATATATTTATGGAAACTTTCGAGTCCATCGTCCTGGAAAATTTGCATCTAAAACGGAGAACATGGTTTCGATATAATGACCTTTTCCTTGACCATCTAAATTCTAAATAGCCAACATTTCGATATAAAGTTCACCATGGAAGCTAAAAAGAACGTTGTCATTCCTTTTCTCGATGATCTCGTAATGTATAAGCACGATAGTCATTCATGTACTTCACTCTATCGAAAACCCACATATAGTTATCTATATTTACATGGTAGTTCTGACCATCAGCCAGCGCAAAAGTCAAGTGCCATAAATTTTTTGATGCGTCGTGCAGTTTCTATGTCTGAATCAGAATCTATTGAAAGAGCTACAGAACGTTAAGTCATGGTTACGAAATGTTGTAATAAGTTCTATTTTAGCATTCTGATAATGACAACCTTATATTTTCCGTTAGTGTTATATGGATGACGCAATACATAACAATCGATAGTAGTACGAAAAGGACCGCTGGTGTCGTATGTTTGTAAGTGTTGGTCGCTTTAACAGGGTTCAATAAAGTATTTTGGAAGTAAGAGACATACATTTTATTGATTATAAAATTGTCGAAAATGTGGAATTTTTAATAATTAAATTGTATAGTATACACAGTGGATATGCAAAGATAGAGACACATTCACGAACTAGAGAACTAGGTATGTTATCATCACCCAATGTCATATCATTAGTAGCCTTGACGCACTCTTCAGCACCTCATCCTCAGTAATAAAGGATACACCAAAAGAAGGACAGTTACTATCTACAGTTTGTGAAATGTACCGACACTAAATGCATTTGAAAAATGACGCAATTCTATTAACGATGACTTCAGTTGAGTTAGTTACACGTCGTTGCAGAACATACATCCAGGGATCTTTGAAGTAGTATTCCGAATTATTTAAAGAGCTGTCCTGCTTCTACGCTAGGGTTCATTGAGACCGTTGGGTGCCAGGGACCATTGGTATTCGCACGCTATCATAACAACTTACTTTATCCTATGCATTTACATAGACAGATGACGAAAAGGTACTCCTGCATTAGGAACAGAAATGACGTTTCCTATATGCAGCAGCATGTAAAATATTATAACTACATAATACCACGAATTTAATTTAAAACATATGTTGCTACATTTCATAAACCGTAAAAATAGTGAGTAAGATCTACAGAATAGTTGAGAGTATTAAGGGTCTTAGAGTATATTTTGATTTCCATATAGGTTTCTCTAACCATGTACTGACCGCTGCTTCTAAAGAAAAAAGTGAGATATACTTGCTCTACGCACTACATGTATTTACAACTTATCATCGAAAAAACAGAACGACGATTTATGAAACACCTTTACTTCAAAGAAACTCGAATCTATTCTCAGCGTGGTCTCGTGGCGTGATCACAATCTATTACTAAATCTACATGACGTCAAATCTTTAGGTTACCATCCTGAAAAACATGGAAGTTGTGTAATGAATGGCTTGATTTCCCTTATCTTCTTTCCTTTTAAAATGTTTACATATCTAAAATTTCCTTTGACTCCTTGCCAACTTCCCTTTTGAGAACCAATATTCTACTCTACAAGGATCCCCTGCTACAACCATGTGCCAGACGACAGAACTACATGACAACATATTTTATAACTCTACTGAATTTACGTTAATTTGCTGCATAATTTATAATCTGTATATTCTGTAGTTATATGTATTATACTTTGTCCTGTAATTGAGTAACGTTGTATTAACGTTTATAATTCTTCGTTGTTGGAGACGAAGTATACTTAGGAGTCCCTGTAATTATCTGTTATTTCATTCTCTTAAGAATAAATCTATATTATTACTGATTAAATAATATAATAATTCCTTTCCTTAAAGAAAATTTCCAATAACATGCATAGCTTAACGTTTAAGTAGTATATCCTTTCACATTCACTTGATGTCAAAATTTAGTGAATAATGCAAACTCGCACACCATTAACACCATTACAAGCACTTCTGATAATGGTTGAGGCAAATCTTTCCAGAAGGCAATACAAAATTGTTAGAAAGTTACAAAACGCTATACCTTTGCTGTACACTGCCACAAATAGCAAAGAGAAGGTGTTATTCTGTATCCAAATCATTCCTTAAAATGTGCTGAGGTTAACCGACAGGATCTATTGGATCATGCCAATATATTATTGCAATCATTGCATGAAGTAATAAGAATATTTGCTTAAGAAGAAAGCAGTATTCTAAGACTAATCTGCAAATAGAGCTGTGATGGATAGCCACAGGTTCAGTTAGAAGCAAAAATTTCAAAGTGACACTGGTTTCATTCCGACAAATTTCAAAATCATTTGCTTCCGCTTAAACTGTGTTCAGATGTGACTTAACAGAACCCGATAACCTCTTGTATTCCATACTGGTTTGGAAAAGAGTCTACAGAACCCGCTAATGAAGAAAATGAAGAACGCAAAGTAAATATACTTAGAAATACGGATGTTACGATAGAAAATTACAAATTCTTTCAGACGTTAACACTAACTATAGCAGACGCCAAGGTTAATAATGCGGCGACTTATACTGCATCTATATCAGGTAAACACACGTGATTATCTGATTAACATATATTTCTATAAATGAATTCAATAGTTGTAATATATATTACAGTATGTCACAATATATGCAATAAAAACTGCTCTCTTGACGGATACTTACTCTTATAATAAATATGAATTACTCGATGAAAAATTTGATATTGTAAAGTATGCTTTTATTTATTTACTGTCTGTTTCAAGATATAGTGCGGAATACAAGCTTTTACAGCAGCACAAGCACAGCAGGTGTTATGCAACAATACTTAAACTTCAAAATATTCTTTATCTGGCACGAACACTTTGAAGGTCTGTATTTACCATCAAGGATTGATGAGAAAATTATTGCAGTAAATCAGTAATGGATTTAGTCGTAACTGTTGTCGGGTTCCGCCGTGTCATTAGGTTTTTGTCCCTGATGTTTCACAAACAACTGCGGTTCGCATTTTCAAAGGTTCCTTTGAAATTGCGCACTATGAATTGAAACGGTCACTACATGCTATGTGTACTCATTAATATGCTCACGACCTCTATGTTATTTTAGAGTGCACGTTCTAAGGCGACAATCGTATTTATTACCTTCTGTAACCCTAAAATCTTTACCTATTCCAGAGTGCACTGTATCTATACGTATTTCTATTAACATTTCGTTATCTAACAATGATAATATTCCGTATCACTTACACTCATTCATTCGTCAGTCAATTTATTGCCCTCCCAAACATTACTTTTTTTAAGTACCGATAATTAAGACATAAACCGATAGTTTCAAACCCGCCGCGTGAAGACAGATTAACTTTATACTGTTAACATATGGGCAAACTGTTGAGGGTATATATTTATTTCAATATTTCATTTATGCATACACAGGGTCCAACATAAAGACCGTCGAAGAGGTGTTGTGTGAGTTGTGATGGGGATACGGCTGCTGCGGGGCTATCAATTGATAGCGATGTACGGGCCATTTTCAGTAGTCGTGGGTGCGGTTCGTATTTTTTCGAAGAAGATGGGCTAATGGCAACGATTACTTCGAATCGCTACTATCACATGATCGAGACCTTCCTCCGACCTAAGTTAAACCAGTTTATTGGGAACCACGAAGAAAGAAAAGTCTGGTTTCAACAAGACGGACTAACAGCTCACACTTGGCGACATTCTCTAACAATTATAGGAGAGTTGTTTCCTAGATGTCTGCTCTCTTTGCGAGCAGACATCGTCTAGCCTCCAAGGTCATCCGATTTATCACCTTGTGATTTTTTTTATATGAGAACCTTTAAAGGGGCAAGTATACAAACCTCGTCCCAAATCTCTGCTAGCACTCAAGGAGGTAATTACACAGGCAATGGTTGCCATTCCACCGGAACTGACACGAAGAACTATGGGCAACTTCCGCAAAAGGCTTGGTCAATGTGTCAACAATGGAGGATGCCATGTACCGGACATAATTGTTAAACCAAGTAGTGAAAATGGCATAGTATTTCTTGTTTACATATAAAAATATTTTTCCGTCTTTGTTTGTTTGTAACTACCGTTTGACCTCTTTGCTGGACTCTGTATATTTCTAGTATTTGGTATTTCTTAGTATCTTTTTGTAAAAAAATTAATTATTAGATTACAGGATATGATAGTATTATATTTTTACAACTACAAATACAAATACAACTGTAGACCAATCGTTACGTATATTGCTACTTCCACTCCACAACACTATTTTTTCCTACCAAAACTTATTCCACATATCTTAAATAAGCATGAATATATAACAAAATGATCCGGCTGTTTATAGTACAAGGTGTCCCAAGTCCTTGTGAGGGATAGGTTTAATGAAGAAATGTTGATTTCTTTATTAAAATATAGGCTTTCAGAATTTATTTCCTAAAAATTATATCTTCTAAATCTATTTCATTATTTTGTTGGCACTCTTCTAAATGCGAGGAAAAATTTCCGAGAACTGTTCGGTACATATTCTCCGTGATAGCCGCCATTTTTGATTTAAGGTAGCTCAAAAAAATCCATTGGTGTCAAGTCGGTGCTACGTGTCGTCTAATTTATGTTACCGCATCTGGATATGTTTTCCAGAGAAAATTTGACGAACTGGTAACGACACGTTAGATGTGAGGTGCCGCTCCATCTACTTGGAACCAAGTGTTTGGTATTCAAATCAAATTTTGCGAAAAAGTTGTTAATCATCTTCACATATTGCTCGGAATTTACCGTTACCGTACGACCTCTATCATCTTCAAAAGAGTATGGGTCGATAATTCCTTGCGCTTCCCGCTATTGTAGCCTAAACAGTAACTTTTGAAAAGTGAAGTAGTCTCTGATGCTTCTGTTTTGGATTTGATGAACTCTGATAACTCTGCCTGTTTACATGGCCACTAAGGTGAAAACGCGCCCCATGTACAAAGTTTTTCTAAAGCTCACGCACACAGCACGTACCCTCCACTTCAGTAAAATGTTCCATAGATACTAAATTCCCAACGATGGGGCTAGCGATTCGGTATACTCCCCACGCGCAGTAAGCAAAACAAATTGAAAAAGATTTTTGGGGCATCTAGTATAAAATTATTTTGATCACCTTTTTATGCAGATACCCCTTCTCGAGTTGTTCCAAGTCTTTCTCGTTCTGAAGCTGAGTCCACTGCTGCGTGGCTATTAAAATGAGATCTAAGAACGAGTGTATATCAGCCATTACGCATACGCTAGTTCCTACCCCGAATAACGGGACTCGATAGATATTTGGCATTACGATGTCTTCTAAGACTGCGCTTTAACTAGAAATTAAGGCTAACGTTAGTGCTAAAATTACCGTGAAAGCTGCGATAATTCCCCCATATTTCATCATTTTTATCGATACCAATAGTATATTTGTATACCTTCATTTCGTCGCTTTAGATTATAATTCTTAGCTTACCTTCAAATTTAGACATATTAAATTTGCAACGGCAGACTGGGTATCACCTGGACTTTCTCTTACCCATTATGCCACGCATGCAACGAGGTATGTCATATACAATATTATTAACAGTATCCTTGAACAAAGTACTAGATTGTTAGTGATAGAATAATAGATTAATGTCTATATACCGGGTAAAAAGCTGTAAGCTGCGAATTGCATTCTGGGCGACTGGAAATTGAATCGAACACTAGCTTCACTTGAAACGAATAACGCATGTCTAGTGATATAACCCCTTCATCTTGCAGTAAAACGGAAGGAGGGCTTCATTGAATCGATTCAAATTGAAAAGATTGATGTGAGCATAGGATTTTGTAGTAGTAGTTAAACAAGAGTAAAGAATACCGTTAGACAGCAATAGCATACTGCGAATTGGAGATAGTATATCGAATCGTAGATCTGATCCACAATCTCCCTGCAGAATAGCGTGCGTATTTTCGACTTTGTTAACTTATAGAAATCTTATTTCATCCTCCTCCTCATCTTTTAAGAGTGCATTAATGGTATATCAACACAGCACTTTTTATATTCTAGAAAACATAATTTATACATAAATTTAATTACTCAGTGAAGCACATGTTATACTTCCAAAGTATCTTTATTTTTGTATTATAACATTCCAAATAGACTTTTTAAATTAAAAGCATACCAATATGAACAAATCGATATTGCAAAGACATATATAAATATATGTATATACACATATGTATATATGCGCGTGCTTGTGGCCAAGCTTATTGTCAATCCCAACTGCTGTCTTCTTCGAAAGTTTTCGAAACGGTTCGCTTTCTGCTGGTTTTAGCAACGGGAACGACTTCCAAGTTCTTTTTATGCGGACTTGTTTTATCGGATATTTCATCTGCCTCTGGAGATTCTAACACTGGATCTATAGATCTATTAAACGGTATGCTGAAAGGAAATATATGATGAGTTACTACTTTCTATATTCTTACTTATAATTAAATTAGAATGGCTGTTTTCAGTCCTTACTCTATGCCGCAACAGCAAGTATACACTACGAGGATGATATAAGAAGTGCCCGGATTTGAGGACAGATGGCGTTTTGTATCAAAATCTGCGTTACCGACTGTGAAGACTCTCCTTTAATCGACGTTTAGAAAAATGTCGGTATGTTGCTTTGAGAGCTATTGAAAGTGAGCCTATTTATATCTTTGTAAAATCATAAGAGCCATGGCACCTTCGATGGTTATCATAAGTTACTAGTTTAATGAATATTAACATCGCCGATGAGAAGCGGCCAGATCGTCAAACTTAGGTAACATGGACAATATTATCAATAAAGTCTATCATGTTAGCGCACCGCTTGGAAAAAATTAAAGAGATTGTTAATATGGTACATCTCAGCTGAACGTGCGAAAAACATCCTTCAGGAAAAATTGAGTATGAAAAAGCTATCGGCGAGATGGGTACTGCATCTGCTGACGCTCGATCAAAAACGCAAATCGCATGATAACTGTAAAGCAATGTTTGGATATCTTTAAGCGGTATACGAGTGGGTTCCTACAGCGTTATGTGACTGTAATGTGCCATAGATATATCACTAGACACTAGAAGCTAGAAGTCAGTGGGCAAAATGGATTTTTTTCCGACGAACAACACCTCGGCAATTGCGACAACACTAATTCAGTTACGGCACCAAGTGATACCCTATACACTACACTCATCAGATATGACTTGTGATTTCTCTCTTTTCCCAAGCTTCATAAAATGATATAGCGCAAAGCGATTCACGTCAAATGAAAACCACATTGCTGAAGCAGAAGTAAGTCTATTTTGATGAGTTCGACAACTCCTATTTTTTGAATGGCTTAAAAAATATATAACATCGCTAGACCAAGTGTATATAGGCTTATTAAATCCAAAACAATTGCGCTATCTTCTTTAACACAAGTACATATTTATCAGATCATCCTCGTATTTATGTGGCAAAAACAGACCGAAATGAACACTATGCAATAAAATATGGCAGAAATTCATCAAGTTATATGTGATATAAATGTGATAAATAGGGTTGGGCAAATCTTCGGCGCGTCGGGTCCGAACTCATCCATACGCATGACCGATACAAAAGTTGACCGAGCTCGTTGAACCAATTTGTCTTCGTTTGCCTGCTATGTATCTAATTTTTAGTCGTGCGTTCGGACGAATTCGGACCAGGCAGCGGAGGGTTTAGCCAACTCTAGTGATAAAAGCGAAACAGTCAACCATCATACATACAGGAATAAAAAAACTGGTATTGAGGAAAAGCAGCTTGATACAGATTGTCGATAACGAAAAACACGGGTAATCTAAAGCAAAATGATCCAAGGTATCTTAAATAGTTACGATAGTCTGTAAAAATGTTTTTTATAGAGAGCAATTGTTTGGCAATACATACTTTAAATTCTATTAAGAAGATAAAGATTCAACAATAATTTATATCTTAAGCTGACTTTTTTAAATACTAAATACAAACCCTATAAAGAATAAGTAAAATTTCATGCCTTATAATAAACAATGAATTAACAATCCATTTTTCCTCAGGATTTTAGTATTGGCGATGACTCAACTCCACGTATAATCGTAAATGACGCATGATTTAATTTAGCTAGAACGATAGCAATTATATTCTTAAAATTAAAACCACTGAGTTGGTGTTGGTGATGAACTATACTTTATCCTATATTTTGCGAGCGGCAACACCAAAGTCGAAAACTTTAAAACACATCTAAAAGAATGCTAAGAATATAACACCAAGGATAAAGAACGCTGTAAATACAGCTTTTCTCATGGTATTGGCGAAATCATTCACGAGAAAGACAATGTGAAGAAACAAAAAATACTAACACACGGACATGTTTCTGCCTACCCAGTGTCATCAGCGTGGTTTCCAGCGGTAATTTACTCGACACATTGCAATTCCCTCTCTGCTACCATCACCATATCTAACCCCACAAAAAACCGCTCAAAACCACGGTGATGACGCTCTTCACATTGTCTTTCTCGTGAACGATTTCACTAATACTATGAGAAAAGTTGCATTTACAGCATTCTTTATCCTTTGTGTCAGAAAACAAACAGAAACAATTTGGTAAAAGCACATTATGAAACTAAAATGCATGTACATATATAAAATATTAATAGATATGACTGAAGCATGAGGATAGTAAAAGTTTAAAACATGATAGAAGGAATAATTATATAAAAATTGAGATTCGTGTCATATTTCGTAGCTTTATGGAAATGCGAGTTTAAACATGTAATTAGTCAGTAGTTCATGAAAGCAAACAACAAATTATAGTAGAAATCTATTTAATACAACGTCAAAAATACTGTACATATAATGCGTTTTGATTTATACATTTCAAACTTTATCATAGGCAAGTATAAAATATTGATGAAAATAAAGCGTAGTTTAATTTTTCGTTTCACATTACATAGACATACATTATTGAAGACAGTGATCCTAACACAGCCTAGAATTCCTTTTAAAACACGTCTTGGTGCTAGTAATATTGATATGGCAAGAATATACTCTTAGGTTATAAATAAGTAATACCGAAAAGAACAAACTGAATGCAATCTGGCCGATAATAATGAAGCAATATAAATACTGAAGATAAATGAAGTTAACAATTGTCTCCAACCGATTAACAATATATGAAATTCTTTTGTTACTCTTTTAAAAGATTAACGTATAACAGGTTCACCGCCGAATCACTCTAATTGGGATTATATTCCTTGTTTTAGCATTTCATCAAATACATTTAAATGTACAGTCCGATTAGAGTGTTTGACCACTCCAATCAAAGTGCGTTTGTTTTCTTGCGTTATAGATAAAAAAAGAAACACTAAAATCCGTTAGACTATTTTTACTTCATGTTTTGAACGAAACGTAAATATAAAAACAATTATTTCTGGATCAGCCACGTCCTCAAAATATACGTCAGTGATCAATCTGTTAAGTACAATGATATTGCCAGAAAAACGATATCTTTACTAACGCATACAGGCAGTACATATGCGCTATATGTTAAGCGCATATAACGTCTTGTACACTACTTTTTTCTTTTCGTCTTCATTTTGGCTACACATTTCCAAATTGACACATCTTCTACATACGCGGTATACCATTTCTCTGGTTATAACAATCAAGTCATTCGTTACTCATTATTAGTTAAGGTGTCCAACAAGAACTTCTAAAAATATTTTTTTCTTTTTAATTTGGTAAAAATAGGTTTAAAATAATCACTAATTAAAGACTTTCTTGTAATAGAACTACAGATTTTCTTTGAATTGTTGTTTTTCTCTCAAGGCTATAGTCTCGAAAACAAAACATGTTGATAGTACTAAATATTAATACAAGATGGTCCTTTCCAATTGAAAAAGTTGATAACCTATTTATCTGAGAACATCTTGCTATTTTTATTTTCATTTAAGACATGGAGGATATAACTTGGGAAATTAGAATATGGAACTATACACCATTGCAAAATAAACGAAAATCGTCACATTATTTTTAAAAAACGGCCGGTCAATAATTACCACTTAACATACCGGCAATTTTATGGAATTCGCAGTGCTCTAACAGGTCCCACCGCTCGTGCTATGGTCAAATTTGAACTAGATGGAAACGTTTGAACTAGATCGGCTAATAACATCGACCTCGTTAGAGAAAGTATCTTGAAACATCAACACGATGACATTGAAGATGGTTTGCTATGCAGTGTGGCACAATTCATCAGATTTTAAATAAAGATCTGCACCTGTACCCCTACAAAATTTAATTTACCGCGGCGACCTAACATTCCGCTCGAAGTACTGCAAAACTGTCCTAAACCTAGCTATTTTTGGAAAATTTAACGATGTCTGACAAGGAGTACTTCTATTTGAGCAGATTAGTAAACAAATAAAACTGCATATTTGCGGACACATATAATCTCCAAATAAATTTGCACTAACACCCAATCTATATGACTGATATGACAACCTCCTGCAAAACTTATGAATCGTATTTTTTTTTTAATATGTTACAAATGCAAACGTTAAAGTCAATGCGAATCGTCACAAAACAATGCTTTACGAGTTTCTTTTTCCACTCTTTCCAGTAGACAACAAGAATAACATATGGTTTCAACAAGATTATGCTACAATCCACACCGCTCGTGGAGGACACTGAACTTACGGGAATAATTTCCCAAGTGTCATGACAACAAACGGTGACTTGAAATAATGGTCTCCTCCAAGTTTTTCCTACGGGACTACCTGAAGGAGAAAGTTTATATTAACAAACGACAGGCTTTATACAGCAGTCGGAAGACGACATTCGAACGTAAACTGTCCAAATTACACCCGTCACATTGCAAAACATGCTACAAAATGCATTATAAAGAGCTGACACGTGCATCAATTCTAATGGTGAACACTTAATCTAATGTAAAAAAAATTAATAAATTAAACTTTAATTTGTAATTGTTCTTGAAGTTTTACCGCTTCTTTTAACAGTTATAAATCAAAAGTGGACTTTTTGTCCACCTACATAATAATATAATATGTCTGATGCATTTGACAGACTTTTGGAAACTTGGTAATGATAAGAAAGAGTGATAAAATCTCAAAATCTGATCGGTTTTGAACCAACCAATTTATTTTATAATGTTTACAATCCTTTTAACCGCCATTGTCATGTATAACATTTAGTCTATGTTCCTTTTTTTATTATTTTACTATAGAACCTTTACATTTCTATTCAGAAGTCAAACACGATACTCTTTAAAATAAATATAACTATGAACCATTCCACTTTTTGTTAGAAGTATTGTTGTTATGGATTATAACCTTTCTTATTTGACTCATATTTATACATTGCTAGCCTTTTCTATTAGAGAAATATATGTCATTATGCTTGCGTTTCGTCCAGTTTTTATTTTCTCGTGTTACGTGTTTTACATCTAATCGTTTTTTTTTTTAACTATCATCGATAGCGTTGTTGATTATAAGTGAAATGAGAAAAAATAATTCCGTATATAAAAATGATGAATTTGTAGAGGTTGAATAAGGAAGCTTGCAATCGAAGGTGAAAACTATTCATCTAGAAAAAAAAATGATTTTGAATTGCTTTACATATTTTGCAAAAAGTATGAATGTTTCCAGTGCGGTGGAAGAAACTCTTAGTTCGCTTGACTGCGGCGAAAGAATTTGAATATGCTATTCGCAAGGAAAAAAACCATCCACCGTAACAGTTGCAAAAAATTAAAACATCAAACATAAGAATTCTCGTATCAAAGTAGATACCAATTTCCTAATTAGAAATATTCCACCAACGTTGCAAATGATATTAACTGCTGTAAATGATAAAACAAATTTATCCAGGATTACGAGAATTACGCTTTACAGATTTTTAGCGAACGTTGGTTTTCGTTTTGAAGAAATTGGAAAAAGCAATATTGGTGAACCGTGATAATATCATTAGATCGAGGCACGATTATTTACACATAATTAGGTAATATTCAAACGAAGAAGGTATAATTTTTTTATTGATAAATTGTGGGTAAATGGAGAGTGTTATTTGGTATTATCAAAAGGTCGAGGTCAATAGTATACATTAATTTATGCTGGCATCGAAATGAGATGGATGCTCATGATGAAGCTTACACAGAAGTATATAAGTATGTGAAGCCTGGTTTTCAACAAACGATTACGCAATTTGGTTACCCATTTCATTATTGCTCTTGTCAATGTCTCGTACCAGATTTGCAAGCAAGAAAAGATACCAACAATGAACTACAGAAAGGATGATGTACAGTAGTTAGGATAGAAAAATATTTCCTTTGAGAGAGGGTTATTACAACATAATTTGTTAGAGATTGTATCACCGAATAAAGCTAGGTATAATAAATATGTACTTGATGAAACGGCCGTAGGGTATACGATCTTTTGGTTACCAGCGAACCACTGTACCCTAAATCAAAACGAAATGGTGTGGGCACAGGTCAAGGGCTGTATGAGGCATAGGAATACTTAATTGAAAGTTTCGGACATGCGAGTCCTTATCCAACAGGGACATCAAACTTACGTTAAGCAGGTTATTTATTTTCTTCATATTAATCCAAGATGATTCAAACGAATTTATTAATAAAGTGACATCGTCCTCATCGTCATCGCCTTGATCTTAAAAAGCTGCACAAATTAAGGTAGATTTTATACTTTTGGTAATGCAATAAACGATGAAGTAAATATTGATTTGTTATAAATATGTTGAAACACTTGAAAACTACAACATTAGATACATATATGTATGGTTATTTCCAAATATAGAATGCACGCTTTACATCAGTAAAAGAAAGTAAGATAAGTTATAGTATTGTTCCTTTTGTATAAAAAAGAGCCTATAAATAAAAATCTTTCCTAGATAAATTAACGTTTATGTGTCATAAACGTGAAACTTGAAAACAATTTTCATCTGCCCTGCACAGGTAGTAAATATATTCCCCGCAATTATTTTCAAGAAATACAAAATTTAACAGATAACAGAAATTACATAGCAACTTCTATTTTACTCGTCATCTAGCTTAATTTTCTTAATCACTCTATACAGACATAATCTGAGCAAAGTCAACGGTTATAATACGCATGTGCATCTTCCGTTATTCTTTCTTGCTGTAAGCAGTACTTCGCTCTTGCTCTACATCATGGTTATAGCTATAGTGGGAGAACGTAGCATTGTAGATACCTCCCCGTCGTTGACCTTGCTCAGATTATGTCTGTATGAAACTTTATTTTACTATCAGCTTTTATTTGGAGTAACTACTAGTATATTGCACTATATCAGTTTTCTTTTATGTAATATAATACATCTGTCTATAATAAAAAGATCAATAGTTGACATTTTAATAGAACACATACCATATTTATGTATATGTATATTTATTTAACTGTCTGGCAACAAAATGGCCTCACTTGACTTTGAATTTGATGAAGGCGTGACTTCGAAGATAGATGTTCTGTGCTATAAGCCGTTTCAAATATATTCATTCTATTTCTAGACTTAAGCTGATAATTAGGTGCAGTGTGTTTGGTTTATATAATGTAGACACAAACCAATGAAACGCCAGAGCTGTATGGTATCCATACTGTATAAGTAAGAAGTCTCATTTTCAATATATTTATAAGGTGTCTGAGGCATCAGCTATCAAAAGAATGCCCCACCTCTTTTTCCGGAAGATAACAATAGGTCTATTAAATCAGGTATACTGTGATAGGTATGAAAGTTACAGGTACCATTCAAATTTTGGCTGGTCTAAAAATTTGCTATATCCGGTTACTACAGCAATTGTAAGAAACGTCTAAATAGTTGAAACACACAATTTTACGTGAAAAATCATTGGTGTAATCAGCGTTTAGTCCTAATCTATAACAAGGAAGCTACAATGTTGAACTTTTTTTAATTTACACTTTAAAGTAACCTTTTTGTCCTTTGAATTTCCTTTACTTTGACATAAATAGTTTGATAGTTTGCATACGATTGCTGTAAGATCTAAATTCAATTTTAACGATTCAGAGCTCATAAAGTGTATATGTCAGTAATATACAATTATAGACATCCATATTAATAATTGCAAACAAAGTTATGAAATGAATGCAAAGTTATGAAAGAATAAAGAAATTTTAAAATAGCTTTATGATAATATGTAAATGAACATTTTTTGCAATATAAAAGGCGTTCAAGTCCTCCTAGTAGTCCATTCCAACAAAAACTTCTGTTTTGTACTATTTTCAGTTGCATTAGTTGTCAATTTGACAGAGTATTCGTTCAGATGCATAGTTGATAGGAACTTGTTAAAATTGTATTGTAATTTAAAACTAATTTAAAATGGTTCTTACTATTATACCACATAAATCATTCATGGTTGAATTTTATTTCCGAAACGGACGTCAGATTAACAGACAATGGCGGTTTTTCTCTTGAAGATTGTTGAGAAGAATTAAGAAATTTCCCAACTTCGTCCTTGATTACGATAGTTTTCAGCACACACTTAAATACTGTATTAAGGTTTTCAGGGAAATAGAGAGGGCTAAACAGAAAGGAAGCAGTGGTCAGCCCAAAAAGCGCACGGAGGAGCTAGTTGACAATGTAAGAGAAATTATAAATGATACACCAGAAACTTCCATACGAGTAAGGACTTAAATTTATTTCAATATCGTATTACCCGTTATCAAGAAATCAATGAAATCGTTTATTCTAGAAGAACAACGTTTACTAGCGGTTTTTAAATTATTTTGATAATGACCTTCTTGACAAAACCATTTTTTCTGACGAATTATGGTTTTATCTGAATGGATATGTTCATAAAATATGATAACGTGGATTATTGAGAAACCACATGATTTTTATGTTGAAATCCCATTTCATCACCAAAAAGTTGATTAGGCGAAGAAGAATTATTGGTCTAATTTTTTTTAACAGTACATTAACAAAAGAAAAGTATCGACAATAACGTATTATGCAATTTATCAAATAGCTTAATGAAGAAGAAATAACACAGAGTTACTTTCTACAAGAGGAGCCTTGAGCATACACAGCAAATGAAAGAAGGAATACGCTATAGGAATTTTTTCAAGATCGATTCATAAATTTAAACACTAAACATGAATTTCTACCAAGATCTTATGATGTTATCCCCTGTAATTTCTTTTTATGTGCTTTCTTAAAGAACTCAATTTATCGGGTACAGATATCCAATCTTGCAAACCTTCAAATCAGAATTGCCGAAAGAATTAACGAAATTGACGATATGATCCTACAAAACGTTTTTTCTCTATTAGAAGAAGATGTGAGAAACGCCTGGAATAAGGTGGAGGCCACTTTCAAAAATTTTTATAAAATCTTACTTGTTTGTTACAAATAAACATATTTCATCCGGTTAAAAATTTTCGTTTTATGATTTGGCATTTGTCGTCATTCAAATAGCTTATACCAAACAAAAATTTGTATTAAGAGTTTCAATAACAACGCATGTTAGTATATGTTAATATAGTATCATAGATACTTCTAAAATAATGCCTGGAAAATAACACCAAGCTAAGAAAACGCTGTAAGTACAGCTTTCTCGTGGTATTAGTGAAATCAATTCACGAGAAAGACATGTGAGACATGTCCGTGTGTTAGCGTTTTCTTATCTTGGTATCATAAATACCGTTTACTAAGCACAATGTTCTCACTGATGTAGTGACCAGACTCTTAATACTGTTCTACACTCCTTTAATTACAAGTTATGAGTAACGAAGAACTTCATAGATGAAAAGCTGAGACAAAGCATTATCAACAAATGGCGAAAGAATAAAATTAAAAATATTAACAATCAGTAACTTAGGCATGTGTAAATTGATAGCATCTAACACAAAAGTTAACGTTTTCCAAAACCATTAAATCCGTTGTATAAAAAAATATTCATTTAACCAACTAAACTTTACTCATGGTAAAAATAACACCTCTTAAATTATCTTTAAGTGCTCCTAAACATAAAATAGTGCGAAAATAGTAGCACATGCACTTCAAAAATTGTTTTCCTTAATTTTATTTTTCACATTAAGTTAATGTGTAAATAAAATAAAATTCTGAAAAAAAAAAACATCCACTCAATATTACGAAAATAAATCAAATACACTAGGAACATCAAGAAGGATATCACGAAAACAGCAATAGGTTAGAATAAGGGACATTAAAACTACTAGCAATGCAATTAACATCCTGTAAATTAAAAGAACAAAAGCAACAGTTACTATATTTAATGAAACATTATACATTATAACTTACTCCTTTCCGCTTATTCTTCTCCGTTTATTCGTAAAACCATCTGAGGACCTTTTACGAATTATTGGTGACCTAGTGATGCTAGGTAGGCCTGCAAGTTGTGCTTGTCTCTTAGCATACGTAGTAATTGTATACGTATCACTTTGGGAAAGGGTACTCAAGGCAACTGCAGCTTGCTGCTTGTTTATTAAGCCGATATAAGCCGAAGTATCGTTTATCCATGCTATATGAACAGAACCTGCGCGAGAGATAATGCGATTAATTTAACAAACCTTATTTTCTTTATAAAGATATTACCAAACGGACCGAATAGCTGCGAGATATCACTTGATCTCCATTCCTTTGGAAATGTGAAATAGAATACATGGTCCCTTGATGGATTAGCTACAGAAAAATAAGTGCTATTAAAGGTAGAGTTTATACTCCCCATAGTAATATTTTAATGCATTATTGTCATTATTAGATCAATAGATAGTATCAAAATCGTAACAACTACTTTGTCGATAAAAATCCATTAACTGCACACAAAGAAAATGTTGGTAACATTTAATGTAATCAATGTTTGCCATTTGTTACACGGTAAATACTTTCTACCCCACGTTCTTTTCATTTTCTTTTTTATTTTGTCGGTGCTGAACGGCCCAGCGGGGTTATAAGCTATTTTAAGCTTGTCATAACCTCAGGAACCTCAAAATGTAGGAATAGTGTGTACTGCTAGCGTACAATTAAAATCGGAAGAAACTTGCGTAGAAGCCAATTTGCGCATTAAAAAGAAATAACACTATGAAATCGAGTGAAACAGATATACATTTCTCTTATAAAGCTGTACCTACAAATATCGACTGTCGATCAGCTGTTCGTTCCTTAGAGTACGGTATTGAATAAATAACTTTCTAAGATATTATTTCTTATACACTAGGGTGACAGAATAAAATAGACACCAGGTAAAGCGGTATAAATATGTAAACAGCTGAATTCTAAGAACGAATTAAGAACTTTCTCTTGTCATTAGCGTAGGCGTAGATGTATCCGAAGGAATTCGTCATAGTTTAGCATCGTTACATCTATGCCTCGCTTACAAGGTTCGAGTGATATTAGCGACTTCACCCCGGGTCGCATCGTTGGCCGGCGCTTCGCAACGTGAAATAAGTAAATTTTTAAATATTCCGTTGTCCACAGTTAACCGTGTGATTAATAATAATAATAATAATAATAATATTTAATGCCCAACAGATACAAATATCCAATTACAAGGCAATGTTAAATAATGTACACATGCAAATATAAATAACATAAAATTAAAGTATGTCAAATTAGAAAACTTAGTAACTAGTTGCTTTAATTTAAATTAAAAAAAAAAAGTAGTTTACCTGTGGTTAGCAAAAAAGAGAGAACGGAAAAAGTATTCAACTAAGTGTAACGCACCAATCTACATACCGTCAAAAGGGACGGTAAAGTGCAGGTATGTATATCCAACTCGGCAAACTCCATAGAGTTGAAATTGCTACACAATCTGTGTATTGGGGACCTGATGGCGATGTTTGTTCTAGGTGCGAAACAGTAAAATGTATTTGTTTGCCTAGATCCTGAACGTGGTACAATGAAGTTGATTATACTCAACAACTCAGGGACATCAAGACCATTATGAAGTAAAGTAAATAGAATTTACACTCAGCCTGTTTTCGACGTAGTTCTAATGAATCAATATTAAATGCCTCTAGCAGAGCACTGTGGCTAAATCCTTGTATCGGGTAAGTATTAAATTTTTAAAGTACAAGAACTTCAAACATCTTCTCTGAATCTGCTCTAGAAGATGTATCTGATAGATGTACATAGGTGACCAGACCAAGGACGCATACTCCAGTCGAGACCGAACAAAAGCGAAATAAAGAGGAAGAATGGCTGTTATAGAAGCAAATGGTCGTGTAACACGTATAATGAATCCTAGCATACTCAACGCTGATGTACAAATACTGGATATGTGCTCCATAAAGGTCAGTCTTGAGTCAAAGACGACGCCCAAGTCTCTCATAGAGGTCTCCTAGGTAAAGAAGATCCAGCCAAGTGGTAGGTATATATAATTGGAGTCGTCTTACGAGTGTAGGAGACAATTTTGCATTTGTTTACATTAACTGTTAGTCTGTTGTTGACACACCACGGGTGGAATATATCGAGTTGGCTTTGCAAATGATTGCAATCCTGAGAATTATTAATTGTTGAGTACAACTTCAAGTCATCTGCGTATAACAACTTTGACAGTTCAGTTGATAGCACAAATCATTTATATATATGAGAAACAGAAGTGGACCCAAGTTACTTCTGAGGAACTCCAGAGCTCGGCGCGAAGTAATCAGACTCAAATCCCATGTATGTCACAAATTGCTTTCTATCAAGAAGATACGATTGGAATAAAGACAAAAGAGAAGACGAAAATCCAATATTGTCCAATTTATTAATAAGCACGGTGTGGTCGATTCGATCAAAAGCTTTTGTTAGGTCAGTATACACAACATCTACCTGTCCACCGGCATCAATACTATCAGATAGGTATTGTGTAATTGTAACAAGATTAGTTACCGTAGATCGTTGAGCAACGAAACCGTGTTGGTCATTTGAAATCCAGGGTCTAACTTGAGCATAAATATACTTGTACAAACATTTCTCAAAAACTTTAGCAAAATTATTTAATAACGATATGGGACGATAGTTGGAAATAACACACTTCTCACCATTTTTAAAAATAGGCACTAATTTGGCAATCTTCCACACAGACAGGAATGTGGATGTTTTGAGAGCGAGATTGAACAAGTAGCAAGAGGAGAAGCAAATATATTTGCACAATCCCTAACAAAAAGGCCGGAATGTCATCACTACCCGCCGTGCAATTATTCTTTAAGGATTTACAGCACACACCACATCCATCTCAGTTACAGAACCTAGGTCAACCATAGTAGCGCACGAAGCAATTGGAGCAACAGGCGTTGAGCAAATGAAGGAAGGTACACCGATTGGAAAAGCTCCGCAAGGCGCTCACTATGGAAGGTGGGTCGTTATACGTATTGCCGTAGTCGTCCTTCATAGTTCTAGGAATACCTCCCGCATCCCTCCGAGATCGCACAAACTGCCAAAAATGTCTAGGATCGGTTGAAATGGAGAATTCAGCGCTCTGAATAAAATTCTTATATAACCGCCTAGAATCTGTTTTCAGCATCCTTCTCATATCTTTGAAAGCATTTAAATCGCTTAAGCATCCTGTTGTTTTATACATCAATCGATAATGATTTTTGAGTTTGATGTTATTAATGTGATCACGCGTGAACCACTGTGGATAATTTGTATGCGCACTGGTTTTTACGGGGACAAACATATCTAAATTTTTATAGATTTCCAGCATAAAATGCAGAACAAGCGTCATCTATACTGGTATAATTGTAAATAAAATTCCAATCTGTAGTTAATAAAGAATCATACAAGTTAATAAAGTCTGCTCGCTTAAAATTATACACTCTTTTGTCTTTATTACCACACATATTGCTATATCGTGACGATGGAATTGATAGGCACAGCGCTAGAGCAGGATGATCGTTGTCCTCGGCAACCAGAGGAAACATCTCTCTATCAATAGCAACAGTGTGAACATTGGTAACAACTAAATCTAATATTCTACCTCTAGCATTTGTTACTGAATTGTTGTGACAAATCAATAAAATGTAAGAATTCATTCATTATTCTACTTTTACCATCATTTATGTCAGGTCTGTTGTAGTGGGTAATGTTAAAGTCGCCGAGAATGATAGTTTTTGTAGAACTTATATTTATTGTGTCTAAACTACTCAGAAAATTCTCAAAATCGAGAAGCGAAATATCTGGTGGCACATAAACCACATAAACAGCAAACTTATGATGGCATAAACTAAATACAGCTCCGACAATATCAACAAGTGAAGTCGTGTCCTTAACATGTGTAAAATCTACCTGATTGTAAGGTACGGTGGACTTAAAGGCTAAAAATAACACCACCACCACGACTTCTATTAATTAATTCAAATTTACGGTCTTCCCTAAGCACATAATACGTAGGTGGAAAGAGTTCGCAATTAGATACATCTGACGACAGCCAGCTCTCAGTAACACACACAACATCAAAGTCGAAAGTACATACGTTACCGTAAAACACATCACACTTGGTCCGTAACCCTCGCACATTTTGATAAAAAATGACAAGATCTCTGTTAGGGCTCCACTAGTTTAACTGCACAATAGTCGGTATACCTTGTTTGTATTTAATTCTTAGATTCTTCTCCCCATTAGCCACACGAGTATCTAACTCAGCCTTAATCTTTTGAAATAGTCTATTTGGCGGCGGGTTTATCAAGCGATATATTTATATGTTTGTACTGCTCATTTTCACGCAACCGTTTAGCATGCTTTAAGACAGTGTGAGCCTCTAGAGCTAGAGAGCCTCACTTTGATAGGGGCGCCGCCTGTCAGGAACAAAACGACCAATACGGTGCACCTCAATGTGGTCGGTGTTCATGCCAGATGGAAGCGCTTTTAGTACCGCCTGAACTGTCTCCAACTCCGGGACCTCCTGGTGTTCGCATCGTGCGTGTCAGACTCAGGTACACCAAACATAATGATATTCTGCTTGCGATTGTTTCTGTCACCCAATTCAGCCAAAAGTTCCTCAAACGCTTTATCGTCAATTCCAGCACTCTCTCTCTAGCCGCCAAGTCGTTTCTCAAGCTCAGTATAGCTGCCTTGAGATCGCTTAATGTCGCTGCTCAAGATGTTACAATTCCTGCAGGACTAATGATACCCCTTTCTTGCTCTTTATGGTACGAATCTCAGTTATGCTCAGCTCTGCGCACGAATGCAAATATATCTTCTTGCACACACAACAGTCAATGAATTTGTGTGTTTCTGATGACGTGGTATTGCATCCACAGGAACATTTAATAGATACCATTGTGAGGTAATCACCAACTAACACCAGGTGATGACAGAAAAGGTATTAAGGAAGAAAAACAGGAAGACACTCTTCACACCTAGGGGTCCGTCAAGGTGACTAACAACACACGGCAGACCACGGTACGGAGAGGCAAAGGAAAACGAGGGAGTATAATTTAGGTCAAGACTGTAAATGCGCCGTATTACAAGAACGAAGCGGCGAAAAAAGGATGTATAAAGCGGACAGACAAAAAGTGTCTGTTTGTATTAAAAAAAGTAATGTGAACGAGGTATTTATACAAGCTTAATATACTAACTATCACCAAAACTACCGCGCAAACAAAATCAAATAACATCAAATACTCACCGTGAGATAGAGTAAAGAGTGAGCTTCAAAACAATATATAACAAGCAAATTAATTTTAAGACGAAGCTATCAAATTCTCACAAACAACCAGAGTACGAATTTTCACGTGTACACACTATGCTGTACTAAACTATACTGTACACCACTATACTATTACACAATTTAAACGCAAGGAAAAAACAACACTGGAGCCGAGACCAGGTCGTGCCGGACCTTCTGAAAGAAGTAAAAGGATGCTTGTGCGCGAAGTGTTAAGAGAACCGCAAAAAAGTACAGTTGAGCTTGCGGCAACTTCACAGAAAAGTCAGCGCACCGTTCTGCGATACCTCCACAGTGTGGGGATGTATAAAAGAGTGGCAAAGAAAAAACATCTCCTTACGGCGTTTCAAAAACGGCGCCGAATGGCTTGGGCAATCGAAATGCGAACAAAGCCCGAAGAGTTTTGGCGGTCTGTCATTTTTTCAGACGAAAGCAGATACTGCCAATTCAGTGATGGTGGTCGTACGTGGGTATGGAGACGTTCGTCACAGCAACTGGACGACAAATTTTTGCATCAGACGGTGAAATACGGCGGTGTGAACATCATGGTGAGGGGCGCGATATGGTATGGTGGAAGATCGCAATTAGTAATCTGCGACGGAAATATAAATGCGGCAAAATATATCCAAATATTAACAGAAGGACTACTACCGATATTCGACAACGCCATTTTATCTAAAGAAGATGCCACTTTTATGGAGGATGGAGCACCCTGCCACAAAGCAAGAACAACAACCAAGAAAGAAAGAGGAACAGGGGATTCGGATTTTACCATGGCCAGGCCAATCACCAGACATGAATCCGATAGAGAATATTTGGCACATAATCCAGACAAATATGGCGAAACGACCCCGAAAACCCAGCAATAAGGAAGAACTTGTGGCAGGTGTTACAGAAGAGTGATTAAATATTCCAGAAGACACCATTAATCATTTAATAGATTCTATGCCACGACGAGTCGCAGCACTTCACGCAAGTAAAGGTGGATCGACAAAATATTAGTCTAATTTAAAAATTGTAAAATATTTTGTATGTATAACGAGAATAGAATCTTTTTTTTAATTAGTAGGTGTCTATTTTATTCTGTCACCCTATTGTAGTTTGTCACTAAAATTACAACATATTTTAACCTACTATTTGCAACGTAATAAATTACTGAGAAATCATATCGAACATCTGCAAAATTACTTACGGTCTTCTCCGCCAAGATGAATGTACGGACAATCCTGAAGTCTCATTAGATATAATCTGTAAAAATAAATAAACATGAATCAAACTCTTCTTTTCTCCCTAATAGGATAGCAAAAAGCACAGTAAGGATCAACTCCAACTATTTTGGAAAACGAAACGCTCTATATATACCACAGCACGCTATAGATTAGTTTGGTGATGCATGTCGGTACTAAAAAAAAATCATTCTTTATATTGTTACATATTATCTCGCTCTATTTTAGCAATTTCATTAGATTAGTTCTATAAGACACAGATTGATTTTGTAAGGTAACAGTTGGAAACGTACAGGTTGAGCGCTGTAGCATCAATTGAAACAAGGTAATCACTTAAAAAAGAATAACATTACTGTAACAGGCCCAAGTTCAATTTTGCAAATAATCTTCTTTCATTCAAATATGCTCAAGCCTTCTTCCAGAAAATCAGAATCACTACCAGCCTTTAAGCCAGCGGAAAACCTCCCAAAATGTGCGTATCTTTTACTTCTTATATTTAAATCCTGCCACACTTTTTTAACTGTATGCCCGTCATTTAACCAGGTTTCATCGGCATAATATATTTTTCGATCTTCTCTCAAATATTCTTTAATACTTCTCAAAAAATTTCTGCGCCATAAAATTACTTCTTCTTTTTCAATGAGGGCGCTTTTTCTATTTCTTTTTAGATGCCTGAAATTCATTTCTCGTAATACGCGTATCAAAACATGCCTCGTTATTTTCGAAAGGCTTCAAAAGCTGCAGCGATTTTTTTCAAATATGAAATTTCATTTCTAAAATAAAATGTATGTATAACACGACAAATTGCATATTTCCTATCATCGTCCACGATAATTTTCTTTTTTCCTCTTGTTTCAGGCTTGCGTACATATTCATTCTCTCATTGGATTTTAATTAACCTATAAAGACTTTGTTTACTCATCTTTGCCAGATCCTACAGTGTAATCATCTCATTAATCAACATTTTTTTTCGCGAGTACGAAGTTCTTCGAACAAATTTCGAATCATTGCCTTTTCTTCGGGAATCAAATTAGGACGACGTTGTTTGATGAAACCGGAGCTATTGATATTTTGAGCCATTTTCATATATGCATAGCATTTATCGCTTTAATAAATTAACTAAAATCGAACCCCGGGATGCCAGTATACATACAACCCTGAATTCCTTACTACTCCCAATCCCTTAATGAAACTGCGAGAGATGCCCACGATATTCTTATCTCTGTTTTCACCCAGGTATGATAATAGTGGTTCAGATACTTTCGGCCGGTTTTTGCGAATGTAAGAGACAAACCATATCCTCGATCTTGTCATGTCTCTACAACATCGGCACTCGATTAGCTTAGACCACTTTTATAGAGCGGCAGAGCGATGTTATATGGTAGTCCAAATTTCGTATCTTACAGAATACAGCCGCCTTTTCCCAATAGTGATACCTTATTATGTATGTATCACTGTTTACAATATCCGAACTGTAGTATACAAGGGCGATCTGAAATGTTTCTGGAATCGACAAGAAAAGTACGGTATTGGCGTGGTTTCTTATTTTTATTTTTCGATGTAGTCTCCTCGAAGATCAATGTACTTTTTCAAACATTGCTCCAGTCTCTTCAAGCCATCGGAAAAGTAGGATGTTTCGAGGTCTGCAAAATAGCCACCTGGAGAGGCGATCACGTCCTCGCGACTAATTCGTAGTGCAACTCATTCAATTTGTACACGACCATGCGAAAGAATGAGCCGGTGCATTGTCGTGGTGGAAAAGCACTTTTTTCCTCTGATAACGAAGCCGTTTCTCCTTCAATACTGCATCGAATCGGATCAATAGATCGCTGCAGTATTGCCCCGTGATCGTCCTTCCCTTCTTCAGATAGTCGATGAGGATCACACCTTGGAAATCCCAAAAAATTGTCGCCATGACCTTTCCGGTCGGTGGAACGGTCTTTGCTTTCTTCGGAGCCGATTCCCCCGGAAAAGTCCACTGCTTCGGTCTCCCGTATGTAGTGATGGATCCAAGCCTCATCCACGGTTACGAAACGCATGAAGAAATCCCTTGGATTGCGTTGGATCTTGGCCAGACACTCCTCCGAAACGGTCACGCGATTTCGTATTTGCTCCGGTGTGAACATACGCGGTACCCATCAAGCTTTTTCATACCCAAAATTTCGCCAACGCATTCAATCGGTGATTGGCTAACACGACATCATGATCCTTGTCGACCATTTCATCGTTGGTAGCGGTTTTTGGCCGTCCACTGCGTGGTTCGTCATGTGTGCTTGTGCGGCCACGTTTGCACTCGCTCGCCCAGAAGCTGATGATCGAAAATGATGGAGTACATTCGCCATGAACCTCTAGCAAAATATTTCGAATTTCCGTGGCCACTTTCCCAGTCATTAAGAAGTGTTTTATCACTGCACAAAATTCGATTTTATCCATTTTTTCGAAACCTTCTGACTTGCTACACAAAACACACTCTCAAACAACAACTATTGACAGTAGACGTCAGAAATTTTAACAGTTGCCGACCAATGAATCCACTTCAAGCTTCCTTCATGCGCCATCTGTTGCCGATTCCGAAAACATTTCAGGTCTCCCTCATAGTAATCCAGGGATATTTGTGATTACATAGCAAAGATTCTAAAAGTTCACTTTGCATACCAATTTGATTTCTGTTCTAGAGTACCGCTATCATTGGGCACACGACTGTATAGAATACCTTTGTTGTTACCAAAGTTCGAAATTTATGCCACTGTTAGTTCTTACGGAAGTAAGTTTTATCAAAACTATCAATACAGGAACCATTAACCTTAACATGCATTTGTATTAAGACCGTAGAAGAGGGTACTTTCGCAGATGCTTGTGGCTCGGTTATTATCAATATTAAAAATAATATAATTACTATTTTAGTTTGATTGTGTTGTTGATATAGGCTTTGTTAATATAGAGTTTACATCAACAATACAATCAAATTAAAATAGTAATTGCATTCATTATTTTTAATATTGATAGTAATCGAGCCGCACACATCTCCGGAAGCACTCGTTTCTGAAGCCTTAATTTGTATTTATTAAAATTACTTACTTATTCATATATGGTGTCAATAAATGCAAATTTCCAAATATATTATCTTCTTCTAACTCGCCTTGTCCTATGGCAATTAAAAGTGTGAATTTGCAGTAACAAGATCGAAATAAGTACACTTACCTAAATACCTCCACATTGTCAATAAACACACACCTGTGATATAAGCATCATAGCCAGCTTCATGTTCCTTCTTTTGATTCAGGTTATATCCAAAACCACTTCCTTCCACTTCTAAAGAAACAAGAACAAAATCCCTAATAGAAGAAGGTTGATTAGTATAAAAATCTACTTTACCTATTTTTGGTATCACAAATGGTGGTTTACTTATCGTTTCTAACAAATGTCCCAGTACATTTGAAGAAATCAAATTGATGAATGGCTCCGCTATTGTTAGATATTTTGTATCCAATATTCTACATGAAATTCAAATTCAATAGTCTACTTTAATAGTGATTAGTAAAGATTACTTACTTGGGAAATAAGCAATGAGCACATTCCTTAAAATCTTCATAATCTTCTGGAAGAGGTGTAAGGAATTTATCAATTGTATGCAGTAAATCCAAAGCCATATTATGACCCACAATTAGCTTTCCCTGAATGAATTGTTACAGAATATTAAGGTGCATTTAAATCGCAAAAATAGCAAGTACATACATAAAAAGAAACAGATGGTGGACGGCAGAAATACAACTCAAGATTAAAGATAAGAAAAATAAATGGAACAGATACATACTGTAAACGCCAAATTAGATGGCGAGCGGTGGGGATGCGCCATAGTCGGTTTTAAAAACGCGCACGCCCACTTACTGAAATAGTAGTTACAGTATATTTGTCAGTGGCGGATCATAATGTCTTTGCTAGGGGATCATAAAGTTATATGCATTAAAACGCAAGAAGTAGTCCACGTCTTCCAAGATGTGGAGTAATGAAAGTACAACAGGTCTTTCCCAGAACATATCTGAAGAAACCAGACTATAATGTATGCAGCAGGCAGCATGGGTTTTATCCCAAACGCCCTATAGATTTTTAAATCCGCCGTAAAAATTGGTGCTTACCATTCATATATGAACGCAGACCATTATGACAGACGGAGACTTTACGAAAGTTGGCCACAAACTCCATTGTTCTAATTAATTGTTTCTATAACGTCTAATTGATTTCACAATAAATCTATACTGTTAAAAAAGTAAGTTTGTATAATTTTACTCTAATAAATTAATTTATTACGTGACAGATGTGTAGTTTGCGGCGCCTATGGTTTCTTGCAACTTTATGTAAAACCAATTACAAAACTTCCTACTATTTTTAATGCTGCGCAGACTTACTCTGAGCACCCACCTTCTGATTTACCATTCGCAATACAGAAAAGCCGAGGATTATAAGATGTACAAAATGGCGAGAAAAGAGGCCAGGCGCCAAAGAGAGTATCAAGCGAGCCAAACAAAATTCTTGGATAGAGTTTGGACTAAAACTGGGAGATAATTATAGAGAAAACCAAAAACTATTCTATGGAACAATAAAACAATCGAGACAAAGAAACACAGCAAAATTGAAAAATATGATAAAGGAAATACATTAACTGAAGAAAAGGAGATAATGCAAACAGTACTTCGAAGAACTCATAAAAATAAAACAAGTTAGATATATCATCAAGATAAGATAGAAAAGCATAAATATATAGAACATTAGAAAAAAGAGGTATTGAATGGATTGACGCCAAAGAAGTGGCTCAGAGTAAGAATCTGTGTAAGATAAAAATACGAGAAGAGTAGTCCGACACCACGAGGTATAAGAAAGTAGGACTAAATAAAAAAATCGCATGTTTGGAATTCTTTCCACTCTTAAACTCTCCACACTTTGATCATTAACATACCGATTCCACGAGAAATTTTATGACCTTTGTAAAACCAATTGTATTTTCAAACTCATTTTCTTCCTCTTCAATTAACCTCCCAAGTTCTTCTTTCCGTTCATTCATGCTCTTGAACCTCGTAATTACTATTATCCTATCACGATTATCTGCTCTAGTCCTTATATTCACTTTATTGTTAAAATTTTCTCTTACAAGTTGATAAATTAATAAACGTAGAAAACCATTACATCTGGGCAACACCAATTCTTCCTCGTCTGATTTAATAAACGCTTCTATTTGCTCACTGAAATGTAGAATTGAAAAAGCTGATATTAAACTATATTATAACAAACTTACTGCACATTTTTCACAAACGTTTTATCTGTTTCTCTTGTAGCGACAACTTTGTTTGTATTATCTGAATTGGTGCCCAAACCATTCTGGGCACGGAACTTCTGCATATCATGTAGTGCTTCTTTATATTTATTTTCCTGAACAGAATTTAAATATGGTATACCTTCCCAAAAAATCAAGCATTAACATAGGTATATACAATACATAAATAAAAACTAATTACCATGTTTAAACAATTTATTAAAATCGAAATCCTGTGCAACCAGAAAGTCAATACTTGATACTTGGCACAAGAATCTTTGATCAGACACATATTTTGGAATGGCTTTAGGGAATATGTAAAAGTTAAATGCGCGCTGTTTGAAACATTTATTTTCATTATCATATCTGCAAAAAAATTCCAAAATATAATGATAGTAATATATTTAAACACAGTAGAAACAAACCTAAATGTACACAGCCCAAATTGTATTACCAAAAAATCCCTACAGCCTCTCCGAATCTTCTCATAATAAAGTTTTTGACTATCAAAACTATTAATTTCATTACCAGTACCAAGACCACTAAATTCACAGTCAATTGCCAAAAATGTCGAATTGCTAATGCTCTCCTTAATTGTTGGCAATAACTTATTGAATGCTAAAATTCAAATGTAACCACTCTTTTAATTTTGCAACTTATCAACACTTTATACGCAACTTACTGGATTTTGTTACTTCCATTTTTCTTTATTTCATTGAGAGAAGACACAACATAAGAATTTGTTATAATGATACAAAACACACTACCAATGTTCTCAGAGTTTTTCAGAACTTGGCGCAAATGCACGTCAATTTGATGCAAATACGACTAATATTCTGTAGATTACACATTCAAGATGACAATTTTGAAACTATTACATATTTCAAAACGGTTTGTTAATGAAGGGAAACTTTTTAGGTTATATAAACTACTCCATAGCGGGAAATTGGGAAATACAGTCTCATTCGTGTGCGTTCGTCTGTACGGACATTCGGATCGGAGACACTCGATTTCGCTGGAGGAAATTGTAAGAGCCACGGTGTATAATATTAAATACAAGAATTAAAACTGTCATGGCATTCTTGTTCTTAATCTCCGTAAGAGGGCGCCCAAGTACCTCTGGTACTTTTAGTTTGATACAAACATTTACTAAATGTTTCTATCAAATTTTTCAGCTACTTACAGTTTTTGTAGGTAGTACACCGATTTGCAATGTATAATAGCGAATGTATTGCGAAAAAACTAGATGTCGATATAAAATTTCATTGTACAATAAAAGCAGTTTATCAAAGGATAATTAGTGCCGTAATGTAGATTTTTTAATTAGCTAGACGTGCGGTGTTCTTAAATGTTTGTATTATTTTTTAGGCGAAGTTATCAAGATGGGGTGATAAATCAGGTTCTGCAGTTTTTAATGGCATTCCAAATAAGATAAATCGTGAATATAGTTTCCCAGATTCTGAAAACTACATCAATTTATTGGCAAACTAATTAATTTTACAAAAGTAGTAACTTATTTGCTGCTGCCAAGTTTGAGAAAACTATATTAGGATTTAATTAAAAAGAAAACGCGTTACAAAGATAAACTGGCACAAACATAACTTTAAGCTAAATATTTGCAACACAAAATTACATAAATTCTTGACAATTTTTACTGTAATGTGAAATAGTTATTCCATATATAGAAGTGATATTTATTATCTACCGGTAATCTATATTAATGTGTGGCTACTCTATTTGAAAATGGCATATATAACGTCAAAATGACGTCATATTAACATCAGTCTGCTACCTCGGATACATGGTTTTAAGCAGTTTTAAGTATCTTATATTTAGTCGTCGCTTGAACTTGGATACCGATACAATATTTTTGCGGCTTTTATTAGTATCTGCACAAATTTCGGACGCGATTATTGAGTAGCACACAAGGTTTCTCTCAACTCCGGTGATCAAAATTTCTTCTAGTTTCCGATATCTTTCAATTTCTATAAACAACAAAAGTAATATTCACTTCTGCCTTTATTATGAAGAGCAATTACTGCAGTCGGTTTTTCAATGTTCAACTTTTTATTTTTAGCAATATCATATAAGTAAATTCAATACAACTGTAAGTTATAAACATTTGAAATAAAGATAAACCAAATTACCACTTAAGGACCAACACAATAACATTGATCGAAAAAAAAATTACCACATACAAGTCACAGAAATACAGTCAAGTTGAAATTATTAATATTTCATCTTTTGTCATTCTTTCATCTATTTTAACTAATTTTCTAATCTTTCCGCCTCTAAAGCAACTCGATACCATTATGCTTCCTCCTCCATGCTTTAGTGTCTTTCAAATACACTCGTCTAACATTCCTTCTCCAGGGCAGCGGCTAACAAACGTGCGACCTTTACTTGCGAATAATTCAAATTTCTAGTCGTCCGACCATAACGCATTCTTCCAATCATTTACACTCCAATTTACGTGAGCTTTTGCCCAATTTAGTCTATTCCGTTTGTATATAGAACTTAACCGTGGTTCCTTACTGCTATACGATCCGTCAAACCGATTTTTATTAGTCCTTGTTCTGCTGTCGACACATTTACTAGCCGAGGGCATTTTAAATTAAACTCTGCCATAATTTGCGGCGGGAGGAGGCGATTTCTTAGGGAAACAACTCGCATGTATTAGTCGCCTCGTGCCATCGTTGATCTGTGCTTTGCACTTCGTTTTCTGCTCTGAATACTACCAGTCTCTTCCTTTCTTTTAATTGTCCTACACACACAACACTCTGAAATATTTAATTGTCGAGCAATTTCTCTACTTGAAACATTTGTTTCATGTAAAACGCATATTGTGTCGCGCGCTTCAACATCCAAGTCCCTCCTGTTTAGCATATCTTCGATCAAATAAACTAACAGTATGAAATGGGGTCTTCCTAACGCAAGCACACATGCCACTAGTATCTCGGCAATATACGGGATGTACAGTTTATTATAAGGCAGTTGGATGATTCAGTACCCCTCCCGGATTCTATTTCATAACGCATTCATCCCCAATTTCTTACTGTTAACGTATTATTGTTTTATTGCCATCAGAAAATTGAATAGAGAAACACATTGTTTTCGTCAATTTTGGATTTTGTAAATACGTCTATTATTATAAATATATACTATTAGACTGCAAATGCCATTTTGAAAAGACTAGTACGAATTTCCTTAAATATTTTTGAAATAATTCTAAGTGTGACACACTTTATTAACGGTAGTGTATGATTATAGATGCGTATAATACTGCTGCGCATTTACTGATGCCCATTTGTTCATAAATTTTGTTAAAATTAAAATATTTTCTGGCAAAATAATTTTATATAAAAACTGATAACAAATGTATATACTACACATTACAATATTGTGTAAGAAGGGTCTTAGATTTGTCTGAATTCGAATTTTGAAGTTTTACACTAAATGGCGTTAAAAGTGAAGTCGAAGAACTTATGATACTGAAACGGTGAGAATTCAACATTGCACTATTTTATCCATGTTTCCAGAGTGCCATAAATTATGGCACTTTGGAAACCGGAGTGATTTGAATGATTGAATTCGTATTTTCTCCCAGCATACAGCTTTTTTTAATTACGCAGGTAATTTTAGTTGACGATTCTGGCAATAAAAGTCACATCCGTCATTTTTTTAGGTAATGTGTGCAAATTAAACCACCAATGTCAAATATATATACTAGCATAGACCACAGTTTGATGAAGTAACATTTTTATTTTAACTTTACTTTATGGGTCCCTTTTATATTCTAAATAAACAACTCAAACTATTTTAATTATATATTGTACTTAAAAATCCATAAATTTTACATAAATAAAGCAATTATAAAATATTTGGTTCATATACTTTAAAGTACATAATGTCGCTTTACTCTACTTTCCCAGTCTTCTTTCAACTTTAAGTAGATATAACACATTTCCAGAGAAAAATTAAAAGACTGAATATATATGATAAAATCCAGAATTACTTTAATAAAGAAACCATGGCAGAAGTAATGCCCGGCGTCTTTTAAGTAGAGAACATCTAAATACCTTCCAACAAAACCCCTTTTTACGACTGCACGTATATGGACTCAAAATTAAATGAAAAACACCGAGCACTAGTCATGAATAGATTACGTCAAAATCATTTCTAAATTACATGGATGATTGTTGTTTTACCAATTGAATCCAAAAAAAAAGACAACGACAAGTATTTTATTAGTTTGATTGCTTATATTTCTTATAATTCGTACGATTTCATCCGCATATGTAAAAATACTTTTATTGCAACCTTAGCGCTTTTAAATTCAAAAGTGTGAAATCTAGATCTCACATTTTTCGAAAAGACGCACGTGATTTAACACTTACATCTAATAATTTCTTTAATAAAAGTTTTTATCACATAGTATATCATAAATCTTAACGTAGATACATTGAACTAAGATTATCTTTTCAGGCACGGAAGAGATTTGGTAAGACATTTCCCATGCAATATTGCCTTTAGAAGTCATAATAATAATAACGCAGAACAAAGAAAAAATAAATTATAAGTAATATTTTATACATCGCTTCGCGTTAGCATTCAAACTTTTTCTCCAGTTTTATTCGTTGGAAAAATTCATTTGCAAAATTAAAGCAGCGCTTTCTTAACCTTGTTTTAAATTGGTCATACAATTTATCGCAATAAAATCAACTTGTGTCTATGAAGGAGAACATAAAAGAATTTTAATTTCGATGCACAAAAAAAAAATGAAAATATTCCAAATATCTATTTAAATGTAATTGATTTAAAGTATTACTTAATTTACGTTTGAAGTTCTGGAAGTTTTATTCTATGAAATCTAATTCAAGCTTTATTGCCAATATTATGTATAACAAAGAATCAAGATATCCTAGATAAGAATTAAATTAGCAGTAGTGCTATTCCTAGTATAAACAGAGTTTATCAAAATCCAAAAGAAATTGACATTAGCTTTCTTTAAGGTACTACAAAACTACATATGGGTTTGTTTCTGCAACTGCAATTAATTTTCATATCACAAACAAGATCTACAATGCTTTGCTATTGCATACTTTCAAGAAATACAAACATTTCTGTTAGAGACCAAATAGAGGAAATTCTAACGAACTAAGTACCCCTTCGAGTCTTCATATCTCTAGTGTTCCTACCATAACCTGAACAGATATCGACTACTACAAAGCGTACGATTAAATTTATTTTAGAATGTAATAACATTCACCTTCTTTTATTTTAATAACACATTTTGTTGGACATCTTTTGGACACATAATTTGAGTATAAATTTTGTTTAAGTGTGAATTGTATACTTTGATGAGATTAACTGATAAAAAATGAATATGTAGGCTTTCACTGCTGGAGTCAGTAATAAACAAACTACTTCCGAAATTGGATCGTGCCATAATCGGATATACAGAAATGAAATAAGAGTAAGGTGAAAAGAAAAAAAGAACGGAATATAAAATTAAAAAAGAAAAAATGAAAAACGGGGGCGCAAAAGAAGAAAAGGTGAAAAGAGTAAGACAAGGAAAGAGAGAAGGGGGACAGAAAAAGGGGGAAAGAAAGAAAAAAAAATAGGAGAGAAAGGTGGGATCTCAACGTTTCGCCTCCGTCGTAGGAGGCTTCTTCAGGAGAAACAGAGAAACCAAAGTGGTACGGTAACTCGGCGTGTAAACCATGCCAGAGGCGAAACCACTTTGGAAGGTCACGGTAACTCGACGTGTGAACCACGCGAAAACCTTCTGTGTAGAAGTGTGGTTTACACGTCGAGTTACCATGCCACCTTGGTTTCTCTGTTTCTCTTGAAGAAGCCTCCTATGATGGAGGCGAAACGTCGAGATCCCACGTTTCTCTTTTTCTTCTATTTCTTTTCCGTTTTTTGTCACCCTTCTCTTTCTTTTGCTTACTCTGTTCACTTTTTATTTTATTACAATAATTTAAGGTACTGTACATGCAAAAAGAAAACCCTTTTCTCCATATCAGTGCTGTACAATGTTGCACATACACCTGCAATTTTCACAGGAGAGTCATATTGGTTCATTGACTCCAAATTAGGTTTACGTTGTCTGTATCATCAATTGTGTTACGTAACAATTTGAATTTTACCACTAACAAATATTTATATGCCCAATTTCAAATGGTATTGATTAATGGACTTTGTCAACTCAGGTTTAAACATATAATCAGGGAATAATTTCCTTTTTCTCAAAATATTCAAATAAAAAGAACTAGCATACTAAGGCAGGATTAGCACCAAACAAGATTACTTTTTATGGCATAATAGTGTCTATTAAATGACATAAACAATATTATGCAATAAAGTGAAAACATTAGATACCATAGATTACATCTAATTGGAACACTTACTAACACAGCACATGTTCTCAATTATCGTACAAACTAGTTAAGGTGTGTCTCAATTAACCATAATCTATTACAATCTCCATCAGTTAATATTAAACAGAAATTCTGCAAGAACTGCTATTTTAGATCTGGAAATTCTTTCCTGTCATATATATCGGGCCGTTCTGGGCCAGAGCTACTACTAGATTTACTAGCAAAGGATATGTATTCAGAGGAAGCGCTTGTACTACTGTCAGATTCATCGCCACTTCTTTTACCATTACTTGGATGCAAAGATGAGTCAAAGGCTAACTTTTTCATGCGATCTGGCTCCCGTTCATCTTCTGAATTTGAAACTTTGAAAGCATGCTCGATTAAATCATTGCCATAACCAAATCCAGTTACCTAAACAAAACATTTTCAAGGAATCAATGATGATTTTCTTAAGTACATACCTCACGAATGAGTGCTGATGTTTGACTTTCATTAAAAGTCGGCCTTCCACCTGGTTTTCGTATTATTACACCATTTTTCAAGAGGGGATGCCCTCGCACTGGTAAGTACTGAGTTACTGGTTGAGGTTCTTCTTCTTCCAAGTCATCGTCAAATATACTGGGTTTTCCACGTAACTTCTTCATGTACTCACTCGGCTCAGGAGCAGGTTGAGGTAATTTCGAAAACTCAGATAATTCAAATATATCATTTCTGATGTCATCATCACACATCCAATACTCATTCATTTTAAATTAAATAGTGCTTATCGATACTGCAAAGTAGAAAATATGTATTAGGGCATTTGTATAAATGTATCATTTCTAAAGTTCTCACTTTAAAGTACATAATTTTCAGGGTAATTATTACTCACATGAAATGTCAATGACTGCAATCTTCAGCTATTTGTTTTAAAAACGGTATTCGAAATTCTTTAATTTTTTAAGGTAAAAAAATTAATATACAAAAACCTCTTGCACAGTACGTTTATAATTTACGAACGTTTCTAACGAATAATGATATCACCTCCTAGCCTTGTTGAAATCGTAGATACCACTGTATATGTACTAGTTAACGGCGATAAAAGAAAATCCAAGGTTGACCACGAATTGCAGGTTATTTCTTTGTAAGTCTGGAATATTCTACGATTTTCTCTAACTTACTTAAATATGTCTGTACTGTCTGCAGGTATTCTTACATATTATTTAAGGCTTTTTAAATGACTAATCAAATTGCACTAGTAAAACAAATAACAACTGAGGCTATACACAGAGTGTTGAATTGGTCAGATGTTAAGTTAGCTGTTCGGAGCGCCATGTTGAATGTCACTGAAAGGCGCGCTGTTCAAAATCCACGTACTTGTACACAAATTCCGAAGACAAGCAATTTGTTATTAACAATGCCAGGATATTTAGATACTGATGAGTTGAGCTCATTAGCTTGCAAAGTAGTTACTGTGTTTCCAAATAATGTTAAACATGACTTACCATCAATTCTAGCAAATATTTTACTATTCAATGAGAAGACCGGCGGTTTGGAAGCTGTAAGTAGTAATTATTGCAATAAATCTAATTTATTAATAAATCAAATAGTGATCATCATTGAGGTAAAATGTATGTTCAACAGATAATGGATGGCACCGAAATAACATTATGGAGGACTGCAGCAGCGTCCGCAATTGCTACAAAGTATATACAAAGTTCCAGTAAAAGAAATGTCTTAGCAATAGTCGGAGCAGGTGCACAAGCGAAAATCCATGCTGTGACCTTCCAGATGGAATTTAAATTTGATAAGGTAAAATAAAGAGGTATTTAAACGTAGCATTAATTTTTGTTTATTATAAGCCCACATAATTATCTTAACAATGAAGTGAGTGGATAAAATTAACACCCTGCACTTTAGATTTTTTTAAATTTGAAAATGTCCACATTTTCTGCTAATCTACGAACTGAAAAACCGTTTCGTACTCAACACTTTCTTGAGGCATTCAAGATTCACGGGATAGTGGGAAGCCTTGCCTCACAATTACCGCACCAATTTCACAATTTTCCGACATTTCGTAATGATAGCGTTTTATCTTCGTTTTATGTCGATTTGTGCCGTTAATATTTCATTTTGTGCTTGTTTCATTCCCGAAATATTCAAGATTAAGGGGTTACTTCGCAGTCATCGCCCTAATTTTTGGATTTGCTGAAATTTAATAATGCGCATTGTGCTTCTTTCGTGCTGATTTTTGTCGTAAACAATTCGTTTTATGCCTATCTTACTCCAAATATATTCAAGCTTAAGAGGTGGTGGGGAGCCAACGGATCAATTTTACGGTTTTGGAATATATAATGACGGTTTCGTTTGATGTTCATTTTAGACTGATTTGTGCTGCAAAAATTTCGTTTTGTGTCTGTCACACCCCAGAGATATTCGTGATTAAGAGGTATCGGGAACTCTTATCTTGGGTTTATGAAAAATAGCAACTGTTATTGATCAGAGAAATAAATAAGACAACAATTCGTTGGAAGTTTGACCAACCTGTTTTTCGCGAAAATTCGCCATTGGACCACAACTATAACTTTGATATAGAAGGTTACGTTTTCAGTTTGGATATTTATATTTGAATTGGACTAATCATCAATAGAGTTAAGTGCTCTTCGCTGATGCACCACACTGTTATCGATAATTATCTTAAGGTCGAAAGCACGTCGAAAGAGAATGTTGAAAACACAAAATGAACGATATGCGGGTTATACCATATTTAAGCGGGTCTTTCCGATGAAGTTTCATTATAGTGGAGGTGGTTATTTCCACGGAAAAACGTACTGACTGTAGAAAATGGAGCCCTGAACGTCCATGAGAATTTGGAAAATACCCTTCAAGAAGCGATCGTTACATTTTTTTCATTTTGTTGTGGAGGGTTTCATTGTAACGCACGACAACGCGACACACTGCTTGTGCTATATCTAAATACTTGTTAGATGAGGTCAATATTCGAAAAATGCATTGGTTAACATGCAGCCGAGTTCTTAATTCGATTAAACTTGTTTGAGACCAACTCCGATGTCCTCTTCCTATTTTTCATTAAACCAACCAAAAGCTGTAATAACTGTTATTGTTACTGTACATTCAGTATTTATCGACAATCAAAACTAATAGACCAAGTTGTAACGCAAACATTTTAATTTACTAATTAATTTGATCTTTATTGTGCTAAGAATATTTAATTTAATGTATATTATGAACTATTTTTGTAAGCTATGCCGAAAATTAAAAGTTATACATTTTTGCTTCATTTCATTTGAGGTCCACATATGGAACAGAACGTACGAGAGAGCTGAAAATCTGTGTAAAGAACTTAACTCCAACAAATCAGGTCAATATATTCCATTTAGGAATTTGGATCAATGCATCAATCAAGCTGATGTAATAGTAACAGCTACTTTCGCCACAACACCTCTAATTAAATATGAATGGTTAAAGACAGGGGTGCATATAAACGGTAAAGTTCTTTCAACGTTTTTTGGATAGAGTTAAGCGTAGCAATAGAAACTAATAATCTAACAGTTAAATATTCGATTTACAGTATCCAGAAAAAGTACACTAGCTCAATTTTAAAATTTTCAATTGCTATTTCGATGAAAGACATACTGTAATACACAAAACATCAAACCCCATTTGGTGCACAAAAAATATACATAAACCAAAATCATAAATGTTTATAAATAACAATGTAAAATAAATGGTTGCTCTGATATATATATATATATATATATATGTATATATATATATATATATATATATATGTATATATATATGAGATTAACAAGGAAAAAGTATTTGCACACTTTTATTTCAAGGTAAATTATATGTTAATATTTTGTATTTTAGTCCATTCTCCCGTTAAAGCAGTTATTAGTTGTTCCTTATTTTTTATTTCGCATAAACCAACTTGCTGATTCATATCCTGCAAATTGTCAATAGGGTTCAGGTTCGGTGGTTGTTAAGGTGTTGGTAACAAATGCGGCATATTATAGAGTAGCCATTCTTTCTCTATCTTCGACGAATGTTTAGGTCCGTTATCGTGGTGAAAATGAAAGCGACTGTCTACATTTAATTTTTCTTTACTTTGCTTTAAATTTTGTTTTAAAGTGTGCATTATACCGTGAATAAAAGATGAGTCCCCTACGCTATTTGCCGTAAAACACCTCCACAGCACAACACTGCTTCCATCACCTTTCACTGTAGCTTGTAAATTATAATTTTTAGAGCTTCTCGGTGTTTTCCAAACATTAATTTCTTGTCATCTGAACCAGTAACAATAAATTTTCTTTCGTCAGAAAGAATAACAAATTTCTAAAATTCTATAAGTTGGTTAATACATTTCTTTGAAAATTCCGATCGTTTCCGTCGATTGACTTTCCTTACAAAGGGTATGTTTTCGACAGTACGGGTTTGAGATCCAAGTTAACTTAAAACATTTATTATAGTATCGGTATGCACACGCTTTCCGGTAACATTACAAAGAATCACTGCAGATTTGAGTGCACAACTAAAGGGATTGTTTTCAATTTCTCTGATTATAACATTTCTCATCTCTTGCTGTTAACTTTCTTGCACGACCTGAATGAACGTAATGAATTATTCAACTATCCTGTATTTTTAAACTTTGTTATGTTTCTTATTGTTGAACATGATTTATTTAATATGTGGCCAATTTCTCTAAGAGTCTTCATTTCATTATGTAATTTTATCAGTAACTGCTTCTCTTCAACTAGACTTTCTCCGCTTACTTTGACTGCCATTGTTGGTTGTACGTACACTGCAAATCTTGACCAGTAATAACGCGTCATTGAGAATTGACAACCATACGGGATTCCCCTGATTATAGATCGTTTTTATCCATAAATTCCAGCACAATATGCAAATACTTCTTCCTGTATAACTTTTGTATTGTTTACGTATTTTTTTATTGCGACGTTTATAAAAAAATATAATTTTGATTTATATATCCTTTTTTGTATTAAATGTAGTTTTGTGTATTGCAATATAAGCTTCTTTTATAAAAAAAATAGTCATAAAAAATGTTAAAATTGAACTGGCGTGCAAATACTTTTTCTGGATACTGTATAATTATTTGAAACCAAAAATAAATACAGCATAGCATTAACTTTTTTAATAAAGCTTTAGAATGTAATCGTCTATGTAAGTCGCAATAATTGCAAGGATTGTGGAGTTGTATAATGAAGAAATACCGTAGTAAACTCCATACAACACATATTAGTTATCTGTTCGGAATGCAGCACTTCAAGAGTGCATGGGCTCTCATTATCAACCGAGTTACTGTCTAAATTGTAAAAATTATAATGGCATACAATATTTCTACCGAAACTCTAAAACTTCTTAAATTACAACCTATTGGATGGTCCTAAATGTATCTGTAATTATTCGAAAAGGAGAAACGAAAAGAATCCGTATCTTGTAGCAGTCCATATGCATTACCGTAATAAACCATTAAGCTCGAGTGTGCAACTGGGGGCAGCTCTTTATTAAGCAAGTATTTGTCCTTGCGAATATCGTTTTACACGGGTCTAATTCTCTAGAGGAACATATTTTTATGTAACTTAAGGTTTTTCAATTCGATGTTACACTAGGGTGACAGAATAAAATAGACACCAGGTAAAGCGGTATAAATATGTAAACAGCTAAATTCTAAGAACGAATTAAGAACTTTCTCTTGTCATTAGGGTAGGGGTAGATGTATCGGAAGGAATTCGCCATAGTTTAGTATCGTTACGACTATGCCTCGCTTACAAGGTTCGAGTGATATTAGCGACTTCACCCGGGGTCGCATCGTTGGCCAGAGTGAAATAAGTAAATTTTTAAATATTCCGTTGTCCACAGTTAACCGTGTGATTGCACAATTTAAACGCAAGGAAAAAACAACAGTGGAGCCGAGACCAGGTCGTGCCGGACCTTCTGAAAGAAGTCAAAGGGTGCTTGTGCGCGAAGTGTTAGGAAAACCGCAAAAAAGTACAGCTGAGCTTGCGGCAACTTCACAGAAAAGTCAGCGCACCGTTCTGCGATACCTCCATAGTATGGGGATGTTATTTTTTCAGACGAAAGCAGATACTGCCAATTCAGTGATGGTGGTTGTACGTGGGTATGGAGACGTTCGTCACAGCAACTGGACGACAAATTTTTGCATCAGACGGTGAAATACGGCGGTGTGAACATCATGGTATGCGGATATGGTATGGTGGGAGATCGCAATTAGTAATCGGAAATATAAATGCGGCAAAATATATCCAAATATTAACAGAAGGACTACTACCGGTATTCGACAACGCCATTTTATCTAAAGAAGACGCCATTTTTATGGAGGATGCAGCACCCTGCCACAAAGCAAGAACAACCACATGGAAAGAGGAACAGGGGATTCGGATTTTACCATGGCCGGGCCAATCATCACACATGAATCCGATAGAGAATGTTTGGCACATAATCCAGACAAATATGGCGAAACGGCCCCGAAAACCCAGCAATTAGGAAGAACTCGTGGCAGCTGTTACAGAAGAGTGGTTAAATTTATTATTTATTATTAATCATTTAATAGATTCTATGCCACGACGACTCGCAGCACTACACGCAAGTAAAGGTGGATCGACAAAATAATAGTCTAATTTAAAAATTTTAAAATATTTTGTATATATAACGAGAATAGAATCTTTTTTTTAATTAGTAGGCGTCTATTTTATTCTGTCACCCTAGTGTATGTCCGGATTTCTCTTTTACATTAGATGATTCTGAATCAAAACGATGGTGTCTAATAGGTTCTTTAAATCTCATTGCGATACTTTTCTTTGTTTGTCCAATGTAAAACCTTATCACGATCATTACATAAGATTTGATAAATTCCAAACTCTCGCTTCTTACGAAGGAAAGAACTACTCCCAATTGCACACTCGAGTTTGATACACTTATTACCATAACACATATGGATTGGTACAAGACAGTGATTCTTTGCGTTTACTTCCTTTCGAGGAGATACAGATGTGTTTAGGATCATACAATAGGCTGTAAAGAACTGGTAGCTCAATAACTTTTAATAGATAGTAGATAATTAATTTGTGCATCTATATTAGTCACTTAATTACATGTATCAGTAAAAAAAACAATTAAACCTTGTTTTTAAGACATTAAAACGTATTTTACTATATATTTTTTATCAAACGAAGAAAACGCATTCTTAATATTAACTGAAAACTTTACGTTCTGTTTGTATTCTTATAAAACTACAGAAATGATTTGAAAACAGACTGTGGCAAATAAAATGTAAAAATAAGGTTCGTTTATAATAAGAGTGCTTCGATCTGCACGTAAAAACATTAGGAATTGAAACTTTGAAATTTAATAAATACGGAAAATTTAAATCAATTGAATTGCTATAATATAATTTTTTTATTGCAATTGGATTCATATTGATATTTAAGCATATATGATGCAAATATATTCACAATATCCTAGGGCCTACTATCAGTGCCACTTTTTGGAATTTAAAAAACCAACAGTAGCTGATTTATTTTTAAAGTTACGTGTATGAGTAAAACAAATAGACTTTGCTAAAATGATATATATTTAGTAATTTCAAAATTTTGCTAGCATAGGGATTGAGTTAGGTTCCTACGACATTTTTATCCCATTGTAAGCGATATGAAGTTTTTTTGCATTAAAATAATATTTTGCCTCAAAATTCATATCTTACTATTTCATAAAAAGTTGATATTACAAGAAAAACTTTAAATAAATGAATGCACAACACAGGAAAAATTTTATACAATTCCCTAAGAAATTTCTGTGTAGTACGTACGAAAAAATGAGCACTTTCTAGTCAAATAAATAAGGTTATAGGGGAAGCTTCAGAATTGAATTACGACGGCGTGAAAACAATTTGTTCGGTTTACGATCGACCGTTGTTGTCATGGGATAAACTGGACTGTAGGAAATATACAGATATAATCTGAGTAAAGTCAACGACGGCGAGGAATCTACAATCCTACCACTATAGCTATAACCATGATGTAGAAGGGCATAAGAGAAGTACTGCATTCGGCGAATGTATGTGCATGTTTGCCGCAATGTTTGAACACACTTGAACCTTGAATTTATGGCGCCTACCTCGTACTTTGCATGTAAGTGTTCATACAATCAAATTGATAGAAGAATGGATACAATAATTGATCATGCCATACGGGCCTTATATTTTTTGACAGTTTTAAATTATTATCTCTAAAAAGCAATGGTTTTCTACAATTTAGCACGGTATAGTCGTAGAAAATACACTAATACTATTTATCCTTTATTATTTTTTCATAAGGTAATTGATATACAGTAAAATGTAGACAATTCTGTATAATTGCCACAAATCGAAAACTTAGCAAGTGTGGATTTCTGTTAAAATAGAATAAATTCAAAGGAATTCACGCAACCTTGCCTGTCAACTGTGCTATTATAAATTAATGCTTAAGTATATTGCAGACAGCCTTCAGTTACTGCAACCTTTTGTTTCATTACAAATCGCAGTAGTGTTGTAGACCACAGTGTAAGAGTATTTATGTAAATAAACAAATATATGTATATACAGTCATATGCACGAAAATAGCAGTAGTCTTATTTGGCTGAAATATTAATTTATATGTTAAATAGAAGGAATTCAAGTTTATTGGACTCTTTGTTCTTGCATGTTACATAATTACAATAATAATAAACAAATTTTTTAACACCAAAAAGAAAATAAAACTGTTTATATTGTAGGATATAGAAAATAATTAAGCAATAAAATAGCAGTCACTCCAAAATACTATCCAAATTCAATTTTACTTAGGTAATGGGATTGAAAAAGTTTATATTTTGTTGCTTGATCTTCATTGTTTATCACCTCTTGACACATGCGGGGCAGCGAATTTACCAGTTGCCTATATGTCTCTACTGAAATCTTTTGCCATTTAGTTTGGCATATTCTTCGTAGATCGTCAATATTTTCTGGCTTAGCAGCACATACAGTCTTCTTCAGCTCCACTCATAAATTTTAAATTGGATTTAAGTCTGGCGATTACGCCAGCCAACCTAAAACGCGAACACTATTATCTCGAAACCTTGTTTTTGCTTTACGAGGAACATGTTTGATCGTTATCCTGTATATACAACCATCTTAGTGGCATTTCTTCCTCTGCATTTGGCAGAAGCATAATTTGTAATATGTTTACATAGACATCAGCATTCATTATGCTTTCTATTGTATGTAAAGCATGATGCTTGAGCCTTCGAATTTCATCGTCTTTTTAGTGTACAGGGGTTAAAGTATTGTCAATGGTGGTCTTCATGCGTGTTGTTGGTATACACCACAATTAAATGTGACTGTTTTAGTTTCATCTAACCACAGTACGTTACGCAATTTTCTTCGTCCTATTGTGTGTGGCCAACGACAATCTACTCTGTGTTTGCCTTTTGTTTAATAATGGTGCGTTTCTAGATTTTTTTGCACGCCACTTTGCTTGATTCAATCTTCACGTTAATTGTAGTTGAACTTATGAACGGTGTCTTCTTTGCACAAGTTATAATGTTTCTGTCTTCTCCAGGATTAGTTTCCTTTTTTCCGCCACGATTTTCTTTCACTTTTCTCCAGTTCTTAGGGCTTACAGTCATTTTCACAGAACAAGAAAGGATTTCTTGTATAAACTGGTAGCTTTTCCCTCTTGGTCGGTACGACCGAACAAATTTCTATTTTGAATGTGTATGTGTTGAAACCGTTCAATTTTACTTTTGTATATATTTTTACTTTGCATTTCGTTGTATAGATAAATATTAATATGTTTGCTCCGATCATCCGAACGAGGTTTTAATTTACATTTTACATACTTAGTGTTTTCACTACATTCATATTTGTACTCACACTAATTTCTACTTTCCATTTGGTTATACAGAGATATTTAGTCTATTATTTGCTAGTATATTTGCTATTATCTTAACCTATGTATTGTGTAATTAGTACTGCTAAGTCTCACTAATGAATTTTGTAAGGAAATCACAGCAATTACTGCTCTTTATTCAATTAGGATTATGTTCATTTCGATTCTTTAAATCATTAAGTATCAAATATCTAAACATTTCATTTTCTAGAATAATCTAAGCAACTTCGGATTGTTCATTAAGGTAAAACCGTTGCTTATAAATAACGTCAGTATACAATGTAAGCGAGTGCAAGTTGTAAATTATTTGAATACAGTTCAACGGAACTTAAGTCAAGACAACCTGTAGCTCAGTAGAAAATATTCAATATACTTATTATGTGTATAACGTGCAGTGTTTTATTCATCGAATGAATAATCAAAAAAGGTGAAAAACTCCAGCCACAAATTCTAATCTGCTAAATTAAGGTTTTAGTCGTTATCCACTATGGTGATTATTGTCCTATCTCGTATTTCGGGGAATATTGCTAGGCCTTCTATTATTACTAGGATATCATTGCCAAATATCTAGACAGAATAATTAGATAGTTTTATTAGTCAGTTTGGGGCTGCGCATTAATACAAGATCTAAACTGCTATAAAATAATTAACTCAACAATGTAACTTCAGTTAGCAATATAACTCCGTGAAGTTCACAAGATAACTTCGTACAGAACACTTCATTCAGCATACGGTGTAAGTCAGTGTAGCAAGTAATTCAGTAGACAACATATAAGCATTATAGAGTTTGAACTTGAATAACTAATTAGTTTCAATTCGTCATCAAGCGAATTAACTCGTCATTTAGTGTATTCAGTATATTCCTGTAAGTATAGTGTACATATCGTATTTACGAATTTTATTAAAAATATGTTACGAAAGAAAACATAACTTCTTCAAACCAGGAGGTGTTCAGTGTTCTTCAAACCAGCAGAACGTAACATCTCTATTAAGGAGATCGAGTATAAGTGCTTTTTTTTCTGATGAACAATATTTTCCCTCGCCCATATTACAGCAGAAATAGATCATTAGAAATGTATTACTCTACAACAAACAGAACCTTATACATCTGCATTTAGTGCCACTTGCTATGGTACTGCTATTTCAATCCATAAGCAAATAGCGCACGACGAGAAAATTCAGTATCCCCTCTCACATTCGGTACTTTCTCGGAACCATATGTATTTAGGATTTTTAAATAATTTTAATATAACTGCGTCAGAATTGGCTGTTGTAAATGTGATTTAAGGTATTATTATTATTAATTATTAATTTAGGATTGCTATCTTTATGCATATAACTGTAAATATCAACAAGTACGCATATATTATTATGTTGCAAGTACTTTTACTAACTGCAGAGTGAGTACAATAGACACTCGATTAATCAGGATGATCGGTTGACAATTTTCTCTAAATGTGATCGCAGCCTTGAACTTTACCAATCCAATAATATAATAATAAAAATAAAGTGTTACAAATACAACACAAGATTGTATGAAATACATCACAAAAAAATCATTACATTCGTACATACATCAATCAGCTGTGCTACATTATATGTATTCGCGTGATTCAAAAATATTAACGGAAAACTCTGTAGTACGTTTATAAAACGGATTTCAAAGCGAAAACTGTTTTAATTTATTTTTAAACGTTGTTTATAATTTCTGAAGAAGAATTACACACTTTTAGACTAAAGTATGATCTGATCAGTGGTGCATAAGAATTGAAATTATTTTTCTTCCGTGTATTATAAGAGCGAAAGTTCTTATTTAGAGCAAATTTATGTAGATCATTTCGATTTTGTACTGTATGAAATTTTAAATAAAATAATACGTTTTTGCTTCTTTTAAAAGTAAAGAAATACTATTAAAGTATATCGACAAGCGATCTAAAGTAGATATAGCTGTATCAATTAATGCCTTATTATGTGCATATATATATATATATATATATATATATATATATATATATATACATACGTATCTCAGCCAAACTATTGGGAAATACTTGATTTCTTTTTTCATGTCAGTTTTAAATCAATAAAAAAATTTAGATAAAAACAATTTTCAAAAATGGTGTGATTTCCAAAGATATAATATCGAACGCGTTAATAGAAATTATAAATTCAAGATGGTAATTTAAAATAATAAGTTCAGACAACTCTCTACAAGAAAGTCAGACGAGAACATTGTAAACATCATGGAAAGAACACCAATCGTATGCAGCCGATCTTCTAAGATGAAATAAAGACGAAATTAACCTTCTAAATAAGGAATTAAAATTTAGCATTCACGGTTCCAACCTGCCCGTTAACACTAGAAACCTGGATGTCGCTACGAAAGATTTTACCAGGAAAGCGTGTAAAATTAAGAAAAATGTTAAAAATTGCGGTAAAGATAGGTGAAATGTACACATTTTTAAGAGTCTCAGAAATAAAAATTGTTTTTACCTAAAAGGAGATAAGGGAAACAAAATAGTTGTTTTAGACAAACCGGATTATTACTGTTACGTTCTCCTGGTTTGAAGAACAACGCCGCTGTAGCCTGCTCGTAATTTCCTAAATTACTTGACCAATACTTACTTGTAGAGTATGTTCGCTTATTTACTAGAGGAAAGGTTGTACAGTGAAACTCAATGCGCATGCGCAAAAATATATTTAAAAATGAAATGGTTACACGGTTTCCACTCTTGCCTATGTACATGTACGATGTACGTAAGATATATATATTTGCAATAATTGCAGTTATTCGAGCTCTCTTATACATGTAATGTACATTAGCATTTGTATGTGTATTTTCATTGGTAGCAACATAAAGTAATGCCTCAGCATGTACGTTGCAAACCCATGTCTTAATTCTGTTTAAAAGGTTAAACTCTTATATGCTTCCGCTGAAGCTTTGTTAGAGGCATGTACTAATGCCTCTATCTGTTTGCATGCACCACTACCTTTTATAGGAGCCAACCCTATTTATTTCTTAAATTTATAAGCGCCCCTCGGTGCTATGCTTATTTATATGTCCCTTTCCGGGAGCCTAATATACTTTCCTTGTTTTAAATTTGCCTAAGAGACTTGGCCCTGTATTATTGGCATGTATTTGTACTTGACCAAATACGTTTGTTATATTCACATTTATAGGGGAACCCACCCTATCTCTTAGAGCTTGAACGCCTGGTCGAGGGCGACAGTAGCGATAATAGCCGATCTCAATACAAAAGTAATGTCACAGCTACCCAGGCGTTCTCGTTTGAAATATTACGCTATGTGCAATCTTTAGCTCTCTACTACTGCGCCCCAAAGAAGGGAAAAATCCAGTAACCAGCAAATGTGCGAACTGCGCACCGACAAGTAAAACGGAGCGATGATGCCGACATTACATAAGAAAACTGGTCCGTGACACTCGTCCGCCATGACGGGCAACTAAATGAAAAATTTCTAAGTCCCGATACGACAAGGACCGAACAAACGTACAAAAGACAACGGGCGCTGCGGCCGCAACGACCGTCAGCAAGAAGCGGAGTGATCGTACTTGTAGAGGAGGTCTATACATGCGCGCCGACAATCTCACCAAAATAATTTCCGACACAAACTTAACTGAAGACTAAAAATATGTATAGACGACAATGGACACAGTAGCCTCGACGTACGATGATAGAAAATCGAGAATTTATACTTATTAAAAAATCTATACATGTGGTCCGACGACGTTACCAAATGACTCCCGCCAGAAATAAATGTATAGACAACGTCCTCGACGATTCCCGCCAAAACTCGAAAATCTTAGAAATCTCTAATAATCTTACGACGACGTTACTGTACACGTTACGACGAGGCACGAAAGGTGACCGAGAGTGCACGATCGCTAATACCTCGACCGTCGCGCGGGAGACGACTGCCTATGTTTGTGTACCTTAAATTTTAAGAAAACTCCCACTACATATCCGACGACGTTGCAGTGAATGATTTCTAATTAGGCAGTTTTAGCTAGCGTAATACGAATGGCTGACTTGCATACATATTCAATGCGTAGTGTACATACATATTAAAATAAAATTGGATATAAGAGAGCAAAATAAATAAATATAAAAATGAAAATAAAGTAATATTCTAAATGAAAATAATAATGCAAAGAAGATAAAATACATAGTAGTAAAAAAAATATGAAATATAAAAACAATGTTAAGTCCTTAACAATTACCATCGCGTTAACACAGTGCTAACACCAGGATCGTGGAGAGAATTAAAAGGAATCCCCTATCTTCATGACAGGTTTTCCTGAGCTGATTTTTCGAAATAAAATTCTATTTAAATTACTTCCGTTTCTTTTTTTTCTAAATTTTGATATGATCCATAACTTCATGCAATATACTAATAAATAATAAGCTATTGTGCAAACATACATCATTTATGTTTTAAATTACATCAAAAGGAAAGAAAAATTGCATCTTTTTATCGTATAGTAATAAAAACATGTTCAGTATTTTGTGCTTTAATAGTTGGAGGTACGACAAAATGTCGTTGCTAAACGCATATAAATATATATAAATCTATATCTTTAACCTAGTTCATTTACATTATAGGTTGGTGTTTGTTAATAATTAGAAGCGAATATGCAACGCTGAACAAGCAGACATCAATTTCGTCAAGAATTTTTAATGACGTGCAATGGAACTTAGAAAATCTTTGCTGTACAAGTTAAAATATATTATAAATTATGACATTTCCAATAAAGAATGTTTGGTATTATTACAATTCTTATGGTTCGTGTATACATAAAAAATTACAAAATGTCCTTTTGGTCAAGCTTTTGAAAAACACGATTTTGTGGAACTGGTATAAGTTATGTACAACCCATTATCGTATTATTAAAGATCGTTATATTTCATAGGCAAATAAGTCATTAGAAGTATAGTAAGCAGGTTGTATCGATATAACGGACACAGTTTAATTCTATTGCTATGAAGTGGTATTGCTGTCAAGAGCCTTATTATAAATTAAAAGATTTATAGTTCTCGAGTGTTTTATTTAAAAGCTGGAACTAGAAACAAAAACAAAATTTATGTGGCTCATTATACACTGTTGGAATAAATAGTGTCTTCGGCATATTTAATACTGTGCTCCTGTGACGTCACTATATAAAAATCTATTAAGGTTGATGTTCGAAAACACACCTCGCTTGTGATAAGGTAGATTTAAATGGGATTAATGGGTTAAATGTGAGCATTTTTATAAAATATTGCAATCCATTTTTGAGATATAAAATAGACTTCGTCTTTTCTTCTGTTGACATATTTATTGTTATTTAAACTGTTGCTTTGTTGAAAGCGTATCACATCCCTAAAGTTAAGTTTCCATCGTTTAAAGATTTGAAAATTATAATACACAATGAGCGTCTTGTAGTAGCTTTTTTAATCTAGAAATGAATACGTAGGCTTCCACGGCCAGAGTTAGTAATAAACGAACTACTTCCGGAATTGGACCGTGTCATGATGAGATAATTATAAAAGAAATAAAAGTAAAAGGAGAAAGAAAAATAAGAAGAAAAGTAGATAAAAAGAAAAAAAAAGGTGAAAAGAATAAGAGAAGGAAATAGAGAAGGGGGGGGGGGAGGTACGAGAGAAAAAAGGGATTAAAAGAGAAAGGTGGGATCTCGTCGTTTCGCCTTCGTCGTAAGGAGGCTTCTTCAGGAGAATAGGGGAAACCAAAGTGGCACGGTAACTCGACGTGTAAACCACGCTAGAGGCGAAACCACTTTGGCGGAAGGTTACGGTGACTCGGCGTGTTGACCGCGCCAGAGGCGAAAAGTTTCTGACACGGTCCAATTCCGGAAGTAGTTCGTTTATTACTTTTTTAATGTAGTTACACTATTAGATCATGGCTGTATGAAAACTTTAGTTTGGAAACAGATAGCATTTCTGGAAGTGATTAAATACAAAATAATGTTATATTTTCAAAAGTATGAAGCTTTCCAATCAAATTTTACTGTCATATCTTAAACTGTAGTCAAATATGGTGTTTGGTATCAAACCAAAAATAAATTGCTTTACATTCTTTAAATAATAAAAAGTAATCCCCATTTTAAAAATGTTGCAATTAATTAAAAACAACCAATTTTGAAAGAAAAGTGGAGAAAACTGTAAAATGTGATTACTTCTGTTTTGATATTTTTTAAATACGAAACCATAAATATAATTGGAGTTTAATACCTGACCATAAAGCTTGGCTAAAATTCTTTATGCTTTTCAAAAAATAGCGTTATTTTCACTCTGAGTACTTCTAAGTATTGTTATTCATCTTTAAATAAATCAGTTAATCAGATCTGATTTCGTTCTATCTAGCAATCATTCTATTACAGCTAAAAAAGAAAATAGCAGTTTCAAAGACATTCTAAATATAAAATAAGTCGATTAGCAAAACATTTGGAAATGTGTTCGTTATAACCCAAATACAAATTAACTATATTTAAATTTAAAGACTTTTGGTTATTATAGAATAAATAGTAAAATTCCCTTACCTTTCTTTGCCTTCGGTTTTTTTTTTGCTTTTCTTTCTTGTTTCAAACCAAGTACTTCACAGTTTTCTAATGTATATTTTTACATATACTACATATATTACTCAACCTGCATATTTTTTCATGTGCACTTTCTCTTATGATTATTGTCGCTTTTTACTCTTGCGTTAAAACTAAAACCTAAACTTACTGACATATGCAAGAGTACAAAAAGTAGACTTACGCGGTGTGTTTGTGTATATATATTTATTTGAGTTAAATGAAGTATACTAACATATTTGCGATCGGAAGAGCTCGTGGAATAACGTAAAATGTAATGCCTATGCATGGCCTAGTGTTACCATTATCTGCGCCTTATCTATGGATGCAGGCTCTTAAGCTGTTGTTGGAAAGGTACTATGTAAGACTTCTCGAAACAGTAAAATACCTGAAACATTCGAACGATAACTCGACAAAATGATCGATAGTATACTCTGTTGTGATCATTAGTAAACTTCTACTCTAATTTCTTTATTATTACAGTGAAAGTTGCTGTATAGTTTTATACAGGACAAATTCTATATACGAGGGTCATTCGGAAACTAAAAAACGTTTTGTTTTCACATCTGATCGCGTCCCCTCACCACCTTCCTCCAACCCACACACACACCCACAAGAAACAATCTAGCAGTGATGAAATGTTGCTTAGTTTTTAATTAGTTTCTAATTTAACATAATGTACAAAAGTGCCCACAATATATCATTAAAATTTGATTTGGTATCCCTACTCTTCACCAAGAAAAGATAGGTTTGTGTATTCAAACATGCATTTATAAAGAAATTAAGTCACAGCCTAAAACTTTTATTAGAAATTACAGAGTTATTGATATCCCGTGTTGTATTTATTGATGTATTTATTTGAAATTTATTTATTTATTATATTTTACGTCTATTTGTAGGCGTCTTACACTGATTAAACTTAGTTAACGCTAATTAACTTTAATCAGTATAATACATCTGCATATAGACGTAAAATATTATAAATAAATAAAATAAAATATATGCACTTTGCATATAATTCGGTCTCTAATGATGACTATAAAGTGGTAGTGAAAATAGCAGTGATAGTTATACTAGTTATTGTAACTATTTTTTTCAATACGTCAAGCTGTATATTATACTAAAAACAATGGTTACGTATACTACCGTCTAAAAGTTTGGAAACAGCAACTGATTTTACAAAAAGTCACAGATACAATAACATTTTATTCTAATTATGCGTAACTTTATACAGCATAAGTGACTCTTGTCAAATAAAAGTAAATTAATTCAAACATAATAATGTTTATGCATTATTTAGCTCGCATGTATATTTTCCACGATATAACCTTCTTTTGCTTTGATAACCACTGCACAAGTTTTAGGCATTCTTCGAAGAAATTTTTCGAGACAGTCCGCGTCAATTTGTTGCCATGTATTCTGTGAATATTCCTGTAGGTGTTGGATGTTCTGAGTTCGTCGCTGCCCTTCGATTAAGCTCATCCCATAATAGTTCTATATCCGGACTATGAGGAGGAGAAACAATTAATTTTAGTTCATTTCTTGCTGCTTTCTCCTCTAAAAGTTTCTTACAGATTTGAGCCGTGTGTTTGGGGTCATTGCCTCACTGGAACGCCAACGGCTTCCAAACAAAATCTATCTTCAGCCCACTTCGTCTTATATCAATATTTTGTCCTGTCCCTCTTCTTCGGACCAATGTGGAATGCACAACTTTCAGTGAAATCTTTAAGCGTAGAGCAAATTCTTTCTCGGTACATCTTTCGTCGCGAGAGTATAAATATTACTACGTTATTCGACAGTCAACTGTCTGCGTTTTGGCATCTTTATGCTCAGTACCTTAACAAATTGTTACAATTGCGCATTGATTTCGAAAAACTAATTGCGCACAGGAAAGTGATAAGTTACTAAGGATTAATAGCTTTACCACATCCACTAAGCGATTACCGAAGTAGTACTGAACCATTTAACCGAAAGTAATTATTGCAGGTATCCTACCCCATCCTTGTCAAACAGTAGTCGTATTCTTGGAAAAGAGTAATGAAATGCATTTGGATGAATTTTGTTCCTAAATGTTTGGACTTTACGGATTAGGCTTACTATTCAGCACTTATTTGATGGCATTAGCAACTCAAGCAAATGCAATTGAACCATTCTTATTCATTTGAAACCGTTCATCATGATTTTTAGATGTCCGATTCTTGTAGCTGCCTTCGTATTTTTGATTTTTTTAAAATTTGGCTGTTACCGTTTTGTGGTGATTGTGGGGTACAAATTTTATTTTGTGCTCATTTCATTCCCGAATACCTCGGATGCTTAAACAATAAAACGTCATACTGTCCCGCACCTTCTCGTTCCGAAAATTTGACTATGCTATCGTGTTGTGCTGATTTGTGCGTTTCTTCCCAAAATATTTAAGACCAAGGGCTAGTAGGGCGCGCTTACTTAGTAGCCGGCGCACTGACTTCATAATTTTCTGAAATTTTAGAATTGTGACGTTTTGTGCTGATTTGTGCCAAAAAAATATTTTCCTCTCGTGTCACTCCCCAATTAAGTTTTCAAATATCGAAAGTGCGAGGGTAGCGTAATTTTGGCCCCCACTCTTCAAGGTCCAACATCTCGAGAATAGAGGGAGCACGACATAAAATTTGTGCAGGACAAATCAGTGCAAAACGGACATAAAATATGAACTCGAAAAGTTTGGGTACTTTTACACATACATTAAAACTCCTTCAAAAACGTTCAGCAAAAGAAATATACAGTAGAACCCGGTTATAACAACTTCGGCTGTAACGACACTCCATTTTTAGCGTCAAATTTTAAGTGGTCCCGTACTGTACTATTCAAACGTACAGGGAAAAACCCGATTTTAGCGTCAATAACCCCTGATATAACGACAAATATTTACCACTTGAGGTATGTATTTATATTATCATTTATGGCTCAATTCCCGGTATTTGCTTGGCCTGCAACCGACCGTTCGGGGATTCCAAGAATATTACCGTTTCTTGCAACACTCCAGGCAAAGTTCGTAAGAAATTTCCTCAGTGGTCATTTGAATCGTGTGAGTGAAACATCGAGATTTCTTTATCGAAAATGTCAGGTTGAAAGCGAAAAAGTTTAAGCGTTAACGACAAAGTCGCGATAACCAAAGCAGTCGAAAGTGAAAGGAACAAAGCGGACGTGTGTCGCGAATTTGGGTTAGTTAATTCTACGATTTGTGCAATTGTGAAAAATAAGAATAAAATCATGAATATCTTTGTGAAAAGTCAAAAAAAAAATCGATCGTGCGAAAAGGTTGAAATCGACGAAGCGCTTATTACGTTGTTTAAGCAATGTAGGAGTGCAAATTTACCTGTTAATGGACCACTGCTTATGCAAAACGCCGAAGAATTTGGAAGTTTATTTGGAGACACAAATTTTAAGTGCAGCAATGGGTGGCTGGAGCATTTCAAAGGGAGACATTCAATAACGTTCGGAAAAGTGAGCGTTGAAGCGAAAAGTGTTAATATGGCAGAAGCAGAGACGTGGCTAAATGAAGTGTGGCCTAAATTAAGACAAGATTATGAAGACAATTAAATTTACAATGGCGACGAAACGGGAATTTTTTATAAACTTCTTCCAGATAAGACTCTGGGGTTTAAAGGCGAAAAATGTGTAGGCGGTAAACTAGCCAAAGAACGGTTAACTGCATTTGTGTGTGCTAATATGACCGGTACGGAGAAACGTAAAATTCTTGTCATAGGAAAGTCAAAAAAGCCACGCTGCTTCAAAAACATAAAAACACTCCCAACAATTACTGCGCAAACAAAAGAGCATGGATGACTTCAGGAATCTTTGAAAATGAAATTCGAAAATGGGATAAAGAACTTGCGGTTAAAGGTAAAAAAATCTTGCTTTTAGTCGATAACTGCCCAGCACATCCATCATTAGCCCACTTAAAAAAATGGACCAAAGGACCAAGACGTAATAAGAAGCTTAAAATGTTTTTACAGAAAATTTCTTCTGCAGAAAATTATTACGGGCATGGACAAGAACGCACCATGTGCAGTTTCACTTCTCGACGCGTTGGGCTTTTAGAGAAGGCTTAGCGTAGTATAACCTCTGAGACTATAGCAAACTGCTTTAGTCATTCAAGATTAAGGAATAATCCAGTTTGTGACAACTTAAATGAAGGTGACGTTCCATTATGTGAACTTATTAGAACGTGGCAGCAAAATCAGAGTGACGAAAACCAGTTTTGTTTCGACGACTTTGCATCCGTGTACAGTTGCCTTATTACGTCGGGAATACGTTCAGTTTCTGATATCGTGGAGGACATAAAACAGCGGAATAACGAAAACGATAATGAAACCGAAGAGGAAGAAGATTCATGCGACGAAGAAGAACACGTACCGACAAACGAAGAAGCCCTAAGTGCCATAACACTTTTAAAAACTTATTATAGACAGTGAGAAACGTCGCCTCAAATTATTGATAAAGTGAGAGAATTAGAAATGGATATAGAAAAACAGTTTTGAGGTGCGAAAGCTGTGCAACGGAAAATTACAGATTTCTTTCATTAGACAAACAAGTTAGTATCTACCTACATGTGTAAGGTTATATGGTTAAGTACATTAAATTAATTAAATTCACATATGTATCTGTTTACCACCCGTAATATTGTTTCCCATCAATTCTTGTATGTAAACATGGAACTTGTATGTAAACTCCGCCTATAGTGTCACCTTGTTATAGCGTCAACAAATTTGCAGTTCCGTTATTCTCGTTATAACCGGGTTCTACTGTAATTATTGCCTCATTTATGAACTCTATAATATCGTCCGGAGTAATACTGATTTTCTTTCGTTTTATTGCATTAATTTTAATCTGAAACGCTATTTCCAGCTGTTGGTGCTGGTGGGACACCTATGGAATTAGATGAGGCTACATACAAATCATCTGTTGTATTTGTAGACCATTTATCTGGCGTTGAACACGAATTACAACATCTAAGTAGCAAAGGAATAACATTTAGGGGCGAAGTGGGCGCTATTATAAATGGTACTATACCACGTCCTTCTGATGATGAAATTACGATTTTCCAAAGTTTAGGTAATGGATTTTGATGGTTACTTGTAGGTATATTAAAACAATTTATCGTTTCATTACTGTATGTTTTAGGAATGGCAACGGAAGATTGTGCAGTGGCTAAAATCGTATATGAAAAATATAAAGAATTACAAATTGATGGTTCTGTTTAATAGTACAGATATTTGACTTCAATCCTATGTAAGCGTACTTTATGGGGAAATATAGAAATATATGAAAGAGAATTGAAAACTGATATTTGTTAGTATTTAAATCCTTTAAAAATAACCTCCACTTATCGTTTCATTAAAATTTGAACTTGACACCCGGGAACAACTTCTTGCTAGATATACTACCTTGTTAAGGCATCTGTATTTTTGTTGACATTACTTGTTAGTTATACTACCTCGTTAACGCACGTATATTTTTGTTGGCATAAGCTAAAAGGCGTATGAGGCGCTTCAATATACAAAATTCAATTTTGACATACACTACCGTCCATATTTGTTCGGACACGCTAATAAATTTTTAAAAAACGAGAAAATATTTAAACTTACTTTTCCAAAACTTAAAATTTTCATTGCATTTTATAAATAGCGATTAAAATTAGAGTGTGAAAGTAAAAAAAACGTAATTCTAACGAAAAATAAGCAAAATCTTAAACATTCCGTTAATCGAAGAAACTCCCGTTTGCGCGAAGAATAGGTTTCACAATTTGAGGCATCCGCTCCACTAGTTTTTCAAGGACTCCTTTGGCATATTCCTCTTGTAAAATCTTCCACAGGTGGCCTACGGAGAAAGGCATACTTTTCGGACCTTCCTGCCAAATTCATCCCATAACAGCGCAATAGGGTTTAGATCGGGGTTTTGCGCCGACCATGCCATCATTTGTAAAGTGCCATCTTGAGTTTTATTTAAAAAAAATTTGCATATCACTGCTGAGTGTTTGGGGTCGTTGTCCTACTCGAATATAAAATTTGCGTCGATGAGGCGTTGCTCTGATGATATTTCATTTTCTTGCAGTATTTTTACATAACCCTCTTTTCGTAAAATACCTTCGATTCGGTTCAAATCTCCTGCACCGGCGTAGAGAAAATAACACCAAACAAGCACACTTCTTCCCTGCTTGGCAGTTGGCACTGCACATTTCTGCAACATTCTTTGGCCTTCTGCTCTTCTTACAAGCACCCGCCTTGATTGTCCGAACATCTTCAAAGTTTGACTCATCAATTCGTTGTACCCTTTTTCAATCATCCACTGTCCAGTTTCTATGTGTTTCAGCCCATTTTAGCTGTTGTAGCCTGTTTCCTCATGGAAGTGGTTTTTTTTTTTGTTGCAACGCCACAATGAAGATTTGCAGCTTTTAATCTTCTTTTCACTGTAGTAAAAGAAATGTTCTTGCACGGTCGCGATTCATTTCCGCGGTGATCTCTGGTGTTCTCAATCCTCTATTTTGCTTGTTCAGCAATTTTATACGGTTATCGTCGGCGTGTGTCATTATTCTCTCACGACCTGAACGTGTCCGATCTCTTAAACTGCCCGTGAATGTCTGCGAATGATATTACTAACAATCGATTAATTAACATGTATTTTTTTGGAAACTTGACGCACTGAATAACCTTCTTGATGAAAAGCAACAATTACAGAGCGCCTTTCCTCTCGGCATTTTAATAATTTTAATCAGGTTCACCCAAAAAGATACGCTCTTAACGCTAACGCACGCACAACCAGGTTTATTTAGAAACTAATGCATTTATCGGTATACAATACACTTGCGGATGGTCTGCTCCCACACTAAAGGGTATCGTATGTCCCAAAACTAATCTAATTTGTGGTGATCAGGATTATTCTGTAAATTAGTATATTGGGTCATAAAATATAATAGGACTTTAATCATTCTTTAATCGATATTTTTGGAAATTTGCCTGTACAATTAATAAACAATAAACTTCATAAAGGGCCTAATATAAATTTTATGTATATATAAAAGCAAATGTATTATCTTTTAGTAGAGTTTACATTTTAGCGGGTGACCGATCTAATATGGACGGTAGTGTACAGTAGTTTTACAAAGTAGACCTCAAAGGTGTAAATAAAAAACGTTTTCTGTGCGGGCTGAAAACCGATTGAAAACCTTTTGAAATTAGAATGTTTCATATTTTCCCAAAATTAACTCTTTACTGTCAACACTAAACATTATTGAAATATACAATTACATATGTAACACTTAGAAGGGGGTATCCAAATAATATATATATATCTTGTTACAGTTTGCTCCATAAGAGTTACCCCTCACCTTCATCCATATATTGTGAGAGGTATTTCTTTCGTATTTAAAATATTTTTTCGGTTGTGTGTAAATTGTTTAATACTTTCTAACTATTGGCAATTAAATTAAACGTGAAAGCGGTTATGTGATTTTGAATATTAATAAGAAAAAAATATTTTCGAAGGCACAGCTAAATATTTAAAGCAGTCAGGAAAATGTACTTTTGTTGACATGCTTTTTTCATTTGGAACATTCTGGAGCAGGGTTTCGTACTATTCCACTTCTTAAGGAAACACATTTATACTTACGAAGACATTTGAATACTCAGGATTTATAAAATACAACACCCTTTTTAGTTAAACCTTACAAACTAGCGACTTCGAAGTAAGGCTATAGAAACGAGTGTTTTCGCAGTAGCGTACGCCTCGGTTACTGAGCAATACCCTGACAAGCCTGTTTAAGCTTACGATAGCGTTATAGAAGATTCAATAAAATCTTTTTTGATAGAAACTATAAATTGATATACTTTTGGATAACTGGAGCAACATGGAGCAAACATGTCACACGAAGCAATTGAAAATAAGATTATTTTAGTAATTTTCTAGGTTTAACTATGTTAGAATCCGCATCATTACAAGTTGGGTTACCGATATATTGAACTTCTCAGAGGTATTTTCCGCGTTTGTCTTCTGTAATATTCTACTACGTAAAAGAAGAGGCAAGGATGCCTTACAGCTTTTTAAAGTGCATACTAACACATTTAAAATACAATTCTCTCTTGCATCCACTGTGCCACCTACCGTCAGCCATATTTTTTATCTTTTAGCTCTACCATTTTTTGATCCGTAATCGTGTTTTTCACACGATGAAAATTATATTGTGTTTGACCTCTTGTTGGTAATCTCCATTCCGGAACGTATTTCCCCCAAAATTTTCGAAATTTGTCATTGTTTACAATATTTTGTAGAATGTTGCACACACTTAATATATAAATAAAGTCATATAGGAATTTATAATATGGCACATTACGTTGCGCATTTAACCGGTGTTATTTGCTATTAACATCTCTTTTACACACAAAAATACTGTAGGGAAAAATGTTGATGTTGTCAACAATACATTTAATAATAGTGCCAGTGTATTATAATGTCGGAAATCGACTAAGAAAACTAACTATAACACATGGGCTGAAAAGTCCCGGGCCTAACACATAGATGACGCTAGTTTTATTGCAGTTGCCTTTCTCTCAGTTAGTACTAACCTTCAAGGGACAGCTGTTAAAATTTCATGATATTCTATTCATTAGTTTGTGAGTTATTATGCTAAGAGTCACGCTACCTTTGTTATTTTCAAAACAATGGATCAAAAACAATTTCGTGTTTTAATTTTACACTGCTTCTTGATGGGACAAAATACCGTTCAGGCGAAGCAATGGCTTGAAAAGTGTTATGGGGACTCCGCTCCATCAGAAACAACAATAAAACGTTGGTTTGCTGACTTGGCGACGTGGTCGTAGAGACACCGATGATGCAGAACGCAGTGGGCGTCCAAATGAGGCGGTAACACCAGAAAACATCAAAAAATTCCACAAAATCGTTTTGAATGATCGAAAAGTGAAGTTGCGTGAGTTAGCTGACATCGTAAAGATATCAAAAAAACGTATTGGCTTTATATTGCATGAGCATTTGACTATGAGAAAGCTCTGTTCAAAGTGGGTGCCGCGTTTGCTCACTGTTGACCAAGAACAAGAACGTGTTGATGATTCTGAGCATTGTTTGGCTATGTTTAAACGTAACAAACCGGAATTTTTGCGTCGATATGTGACAATGGATGAAATATGGATCCATCACTTCACTCCAGAATCAAAACGATCGTCATCTGAGTGGACAGCAACTGGTGATCCTCGTTCAAAACACCCGAAAGCACAACAATCGGCTGGAAAGGTTATAGCCTGGTATTTTGGGATGTGCGTGGTGTAATATTCATCGACTATCTTGAGAAAGGAAATACCATCAACAGCGAATATTATATAGCGTTATTGGAGCGTTTGAAGGCCGAAATTGCAAAGAAACGACCGCATATGGCAAAGAAAAAAATGTTGTTTCATCAAGACAACGCACCGTGTCACAAGTCAATCAAAACAATGGCAAAACTACATGAATTGAACTTCGAATTGCTCCCACATCCACCGTATTCGCCAGATTTGGCTCCCAGCGACTACTGGCTGTTTGCGGACCTCAAAAAAATGCTCGCCGGTAAGAAATTTCGCACAAATGAAGAGGTTATCGCTGAAACTGAGGCCTATTTTGAGGCAAAAGATAAATCGTTCTACAAAAGTGGTATTGAAATGTTAGAGCGGCGCTGGAATGATTGCGTTGCTCTTGATGGAGATTACGTTGATGAATAAAGCTAATTTTGAACCAAGAAGACCGTGTTTTCTTTGTTAGGCCCGGGACTTTTCAGCCCATGTGTTACAATATGAATGCCGACTTCGGGCGTGTATGACCGCTTTCGAAATATATCATTGCCGCCAATGTGTGCGGACTCGTTTCTGCTGGTTTACTTCGAAGAACTTCCTCTCGTTAGAGTATTATTATGTCAGCACTTGCTTAAGTTCTTACCTTAAGGGTGATTCTTTTGAGTAATAACAGCAATTATCTAATCAAAACAGATTTGACCGTTTTGTAAATTATAACTATTCTTTAGTGGAACATATTAAATAAACATAGTTCTTCATAGTAAATTATTTCTCTTTCTTATGTATAATTTATCACTTCAAAACATCGGAGTAAGATTACATAATTTGTTTTAATTTCCGATGTTATAGAAGTCAGACTAGACGTGGCATATACCTGAGAATGAAATTTAAGACTTTCCACTTACAACAATTTATGAAAATTAATCACCCGAGAAGGCCATTTATAATAATAAATGCTGACACGGAGGTAGGGATATGTTGATTGACAAGGCATGATAAAGATTGGAGTCATTCGGAGAATAAATAAACATTTCTCTCTAAAACATTTATTGTACTTTTACTGTGATTTCTACACTACATCTTTACGCAGTTTTCAGTAAAGTTCAAATACTTATCACAACGTTTTACGTTTTTCTATACCTGTTACTGTTTTATATTATTGCCATGAATCATCAGAGTTAGTAATCCCTTCGAGTTGCGAATACGAATACTTATACTCGTAACTGGGATTCCACGCAGATACATCTAAAGCTTCTAAACTCAGTAAGTATACTTAAAGGCGATCAGTTATGTTTAAAAAGCGGAAGTGGAGTTGAAAAATTTAGATCCCACGATTACAATTATGCCCTGTTAAATGAAGGATAGTACTAATAGGAAATGGAAATATTTTTACTGCCGATGCGAATAAAAGAGATCTAAAATTTGCGTTGTATAAAATCCAAGTCTCTTCTTTTTTAAATGAGTAATACAAATACGCTGTGTGCTTATTTGCCGGTAAAAGCATATTTATATTTATAATTTTATGGATACATTTTATGGATCATAAAAATAAGTTTAGGTGTTTATACTACGTAGCAGGCAACATAATAAACGAAAAATGAAACGGAATTCGTCCTAACACCTTAAAAAATCTAACATTTTAAAATTTTGTGACACGATATTGGACAAAAGCCATAAGCTTCAGTTTTTTAAGTTAATTCAAAATTAGCTGAAATTGTAATTTATTACTTTACTTTAAATAAGATGTTATTACATATACAATAACAAACATTTTTTAGATATTTACAGGGTTTATATAGCAAATAACATAACACAAGTATAACAATTGTGTTAAGACGTAAAGAACTGTATTATTTTCCAATACTCTGGTAGCCCATGACTTCTCTAAAAGCGCAAACGGTTTGCATAATCGTATCTTATTTGTGATTCTTCTTTATTTAAATTAGAGTAGAGAGAGGTTAACTACATATGAGATGAGTTCTCCAATTTATGATTTTTGCAACAATTTATTAAACATATCGAATATGGGTAATACAGATTTAAACTGATTCTTCAAAGTCTATTGAATAACCAAATATTAATGACTTATGCGACGTTCAGTGTAACTTCGAATATTATTGGTGTTTTATTTTATTTTATTTTATTTTTTTTTCGTATAGTTTAAGCAAATAAGAGCCTTTTTATCATTAAGAAAAATAGTGTTTAAATGTCATTTCACATGTATTCTATTTATGTACTTGCTTTTCATTTATCACTCAGATCATTTCAATTATCAAGGGTCTAATATTTTGCCGCATTGATTACATTTCTATAACTGAATTCTTTCACTATATCTAAGATTATTATTTCCTTCTTACACCTTTTTGAACTTTTTTTCAATACATATTTCATCTGTACCGTGTAATTCATTATTTCACACCTCATAAACATATATATTCTCTCGTACCGTCGAAGTTTAGAGTGGCACCACCGATTTATCGACCTTTTCAAGTGGTGCCAAATAATTCTTGGTGGGCATAGATCTAAGCTTCTACGATAACTAACTCTTAATGTTTAGAACATTCTCATACACAGTATGTAGTTCTCGAAGGGAACGTTATCGAACTATTATTTATTCATTTCATTTCTATCCAACAGATTAATAATCAAAATAAGGACAAAATATTATTGCAGACTATGCTAACGTACTAATCTAATAGTAACAATAAGTTACAACTACATACATAGCAAAATAACACATGGACTGAAAAGTCCCGCGCCTAAGACATAGATGACGCTAGTTTTATTGCAGTCACCTTTCTCTCAGGTAATACTACCCTTCAAAAGACAGCTGTTAAAATTTCATGATATTCTATTCATTAGTTTGTGAGTTACTGTGCTAAGAGTCACGCTACCTTTGTTCAATGTTCTTCAAAACAATGGATCAAAAACAATTTCGTGTTTTAATTTTACACTGCTTCTTGATGGGAAAAAAATACCGTTAAAGCGAAGCAATGGCTTGAAAAGTGTTATGGGGATTCCGCTCCATCAGAAACAACAATAAAACGTTGGTTTGCTGACTTCAAACGTGGTCGTAGAGACACCGATGATGCAGAACGCAGTGGACATCCAAATGAGGCGGTAACACCATTAAACATAAAAAAAATCCACAAAATCGTTTTGAATGATCGAAAAGTGAAGTTGCGTGAGTTAGGTGACATCGTAAAGATATCAAAAGAACGTATTGACTTTATATTGCATGAACATTTGACTATGAGAAAGCTCTGTTCAAAGTGGGTGCCGCGTTTGCTCACTGTTGACCAAAAATAAGAATGTGTTGATGATTCTGAGCAGTGTTTGGCCATGTTTGAATGTAATAAACCGGAATTTTTGTGTCGATATGTGACACTGGATGAAACATGGATCCATCACTTCACTCCGGAATCAAAACGATCGTCATCTGAGTGGACAGCAAGTGGTGAACCTCGTCCAAAGCGCCCGAAAGCACAACAATCGGCTGGAAAGGTTATGGCCTCGGTATTTTGGGATGCGCGTGGTGTAATATTCATCGACTATCTTGAGAAAGGAAATACCATCAACAGTGAATATTATATAGCGTTATTGGAGCGTTTGAAGGCCGAAATTGCAAAGAAACGACCGCATATGGCAAAGAAAAAGATTTTGTTTCATCAAGACAACGCACCGTGTCACAAGTCAATCAAAACAATGGCAAAATTACATGAATTGAACTTCGAATTGCTCCCACATCCACCGTATTCGCCAGATTTGGCTACCAGCGACTACTGGCTGTTTGCGGACCTCAAAAAAATGCTCGCCGGTAAGAAATTTCGCACGAATGAGGCCTATTTTGAGGCAAAAGATAAATCGTTCTACAAAAGTGGTATTGAAATGTTAGAGCGGCGCTGGAATGATTGCGTTGCTCTTGATGGGGATTACGTTGATGAATAAAGCTAATTTTGAACCAAAAAAACCGTGTTTTCTTTGTTAGGTCCGGGACTTTTCAGCCCATGTGTTAACTCCTTCCTTTTTTAATATTTTTTTAACAAAGGACGTTAGCACAAATATATCCTGGTAACGCCGAGTATTTTTAAAAGGCTGTCATAATGTATGTCGCGAGTATTGCATTCAAATTACGGAACATAATAACGGTGAATAAAAGATCGCATTTAGGGTGGATCTATGTATATAAAACGTGAAGAATTGTCAACTGGACAATTTCGGTATTTGAAAATTTAATTGCGATACAAGGTAAATGTAATGAACCGTATTATGCAATAGGTTGTACAAAAGCTTCACGCTGATAATATTTTTGTGGGTCTTCAAAGATGCACGTAATTGCACTAACGTTTATTAAAAGTTAAGTCTAGTGTAATGTAATGACCCATTATTTCCTATTTTATGCAAAATATATAATCAATTATTATTTGTCTTTAGTATAATACAATATAATATATGTATCGTTAGCCATAAGTTGTTCATTTCATTTCTATTATCTTATTAATCTCAAATCAATGTATTCTGTCAATAGTTTATTTAGCAGTTTCTCCTTAAATATCCTGTTATTGCTGTTACTATTTATCACTATTCGAAGATGATCCACATTATCAAATGTACTTCCTGTAGACGCTCTGCAAACGTTCTCATCCAAAAACTTTCCCATCATCTTTGAACGATAAATATGTAATGGAGATAACTAGGCATACAGTGTGTATATATAATAGTAAGCGACGAACTTCGAGTTAGTCAAATTAATAGACTGTAACCGACGTTAGTCTAGGAATAAAGTTGGTGTTAAGTGAATTGTTGTTTGATGGAAGACTCCGTTACACTAGTTTAACGATGGATTGCAATATGGTATAATTAATATATGGTCTAAAGTGGGTTGTTTGAGATCCTTTACTCGGTCCAGGCTGAACTGAACTCAACTACTGAACTAATGGGGGAATAATACATTATTATTTATATCAGTTGCATAACAGTGAAGATCTTAAACAAATATATCATGTGGAATTGCCAATCTAATTATCAGAAAGTAACTAAATTCAAACTAAACTTCAATTTTATAGTATATATATTTGAGCAACCTTCTTTGTACTTTGTCCAATGTTTGTATATGACACTTATAAAATGGACTCCAGACCAAGCTGGCGTATTCATGCTTGCTCTTGGCATAAGTATTATAGAACGACATAGTAATATTGACGCTGCTTCTTTTTGAATGATGTATGAGAAATCCTAATGTTTTCATCATTTATATGAGATGCGAAGTTCAAGCTAGAGTCAAAACGTACACCTAGATCCTAGATGATAGTTCGATTATTTTTCCGTTAAGTAAATAATTATTTTGCAAGTTATTTATATCACACCATAACGAGATGTGGTCAATCTGTCTCCGCAAACAAGCGCAATCGTTCGCTGTGGTTATCTTAACAAATATCTTTAAGTCGTCAGCAAAAAAGACATTCTCCACATTCAACATACTCTAACAGATTGTTAATGAATAAATTAAAGAGAAGTGGCCCCAGATTTGAACCTTGCCATACTCCCGACGTTGCTGTGTAGATTATACAATGAATTGTTTAATCTTTATTGAATCGTTTAGTCTAGCTCGCTTGTAGTTTTGTCTAATCTCATCTATACTCTTTCAAATGTATTATTCAATCATTCATAGTACGATTATTTATCCTAGTGAATATAAAACTTAACTAGAGGACATTCATTATTTTAAAAGAAGCATAAATCATTAAGAAATAGTAGGCATAAATTTCGTTATAGTTGTTTAAATAAGGGAATTCAAATTGCTTTATTTGTCTTTTTCAGAAGTATTAATTATATTCACGAAGTGTTTATAAACTAATCTCAAATCAATGTATTTTTCTAGTTTGCTGTTAAAGAGAATGATAATATTTTTAGATCAGACCCAGAACAGTATTAGAAGTAGAAGCAGCGGATCTCGAGATATTAATCTCGACGTCTTGCAAATTTAAATAAAATTAATACGAACTTTGTATGTTTGAATTCTCGAAGTAAGTTCCGCAACATAGTCAACGACCCAAAATACACCAATTCCTTTTCCACTGCCGCTGTTGTTAGATTGTAACTTTCATTCATTTATCTGGTAAGTTGACAAAACTAATTTTAGTAGAAGTTTGGACTTTTCTTTGAATTGTCGACGTAAGAAACAGTAACTTTCACTATCAAATTTTTAAAATTATACCTCATTGAATTTTTCTCTTTCCAGATTTAATTTTTTAAACACTCTTCGTTTGATGAAACTCATTTGACGTTGGAAGAGAGTCAAGTATTTTTCATTTGTACGACTTAAAAAAATTAAATTAATTTGCCAAGTGACGTAAATTACTCCCAATGAAATTAGGCATCCTTTATAATACATTTAAATCTCTCACGGCGGAATATTTTTCCCGTTTCCGAGAGGAAATTATATTCCATTACGGTAGCCATTTACTCTCTGTTTCACGCGCTTGAAATTGCGATATGGTCGTCTGTAAATACGTTGCTATAAAAGAAATAGTAAAAAGAAGATCGGTCTACTTTTTTGCAGCACTATTAACAGCATAAATTTAATAATGATTAGTTAAGTATGTCTACAGAGGTTCAGTAGGTGGTTTCTGTTTCTGGCAATGAAGCACCATATCAGTCAACGATTCCTCGTTGGTATAGAGAACACGGTCGGATTAGTCTTAGCCAAGATCCAAGAACAGGTGCACCAAAAACGGCAGTCACCCAGGAAAACGTCAAGATCGATATGTGACATATCGCGAGATGTAACATAATTGGGAATTTCAAAGACCTGAATTCAAAAACTTTTGCATGAAGAATTGTGTGTAAAAAGATTAGTTTCCCTCTGGATACCGCATCTGTTGAATGAAGGACAGAAAGCAGCTAGGGTGAATAGGTGTCAAAAAAGCCTAGACCGCTTGAACTCCGGAAACTCTAAATTATTTACTTATGAGAGCCAGAAAATAAATGTCAGTCATCAGTCATCTGTTTGGGTGCTCCAAAGCGAAGAAAAGCCCACGAAGGTCATCCGTTCTCGAAGTGGCTCCAAGAAAATGGTCGCGATATTTGTTCCGAAACTAAGTCGTCTAGCAACAATTCCCTTGAAAGATCAAAGAACTGTTACTGCCGATTGGTATACAACCATTTGTTTGTCGCAAGTCATCGCTTAGCTTGGAAAAAGCAACCCCGAACGACGAATCATCTTCCACCAAGACGATCCAAGCTCGCACACGGTACGTATGACAATCGAACTTTTAACGTAACGAAATGGCGAATTGTTAGAATTCTCCATACAGTTCGCACCGAGGTCCCAGCGATTTCTTTACTCTCCCAAAAATCAGGAATGGACTGGTTAAAGGTTCCAGTCATCAGAAGTACCAGTCGATGCCTTCAGACACGCTATATTAACCAACAAACGAGTGGAATAACTGTTTCCAAAGTTGGTTGGAGGGTATCCAAAGGTGCATAAATCTTCGTGGAGAATACTTTGAAAAACAATAAAGCCTTTAAAAGCTATCTACTGCTTTATTCCAGCTCTACAATGCCAAACATAAAAGACAACCCTCGTATTTATGATATATAATTTTCTACGATTTAGTGTTATAAGTTTATATATATATATATATTTTATATAACAAGTGTGCATGTTTTCCCTATTAAAACTGTAATGTTTTCTTCTTAACAGATTTCTCAAGGTGATATTGAACTTATGAACGTAAGCGTACTATTTACTACTTGATTTTATTATTTTGTTTTCTAATTTCTCCCAAAAGAGCCCGATATATTATGTAAAGTACCACACACTCCCATTTGGCTTAAGACGACTGAAAGCTCATTGAGAGCTATTTCTTCTGGATAGGTGTTTTTAAATTCAGTGGAGGATGATGTCTGTACACATTTCTACACGTTTAAAGATTAGTTTATGGCTTTTCCCTCCTTACAGTTTTTTTAATCTCCTTCAATAACCTTCAGGATTTTATCAGATATTACCAAAATTAATCGCTTACGCCTGACTTCACGTTTGATTAGCAATTTCAAGCGCTATTGGATGTAAAGCAGCCGAATTCGGAATATCTGATGACGCATTGCTCTATTTCGCTGTTGTTATCGTCGCCCACCCGTGATCATTCGTGACCCCGCCGTTCGCAGGAAATCTTAACCGGGATTTATTGAGTATCCAACCCTCGACATTGAAAACAAAAGGCGAAAAACAGAAGCGTTACGAATTTTCTCTTCGCCATTCGTTCCGATAGCGTCGAAATTTAATTTACTGAAGAGTACCGATTCTGTTACCGCCAAACATTTGCAAATTATAATAGAATATAATAGAATTTCTTGGCTCTCTGATAAATGAGCTGCGTGTTATTCAATTGTTTAAATATTCGAATATTCAAAAGTTCAATATTTTGCGGTTACGCTCAGTTTTGATAGTGCAGGGATAAGATGTGGTTGGATTTTGCAAATAATTTGGCAGCTGATGGGTGAAAAGATATAGTTTTTCCTCTAACTATATACGCTATATACATATTGTGGTGGAAAATCTCAGGCTCTTTACTTGCCTTACTTACTTATATATAATGTTAAATAATTGAAATAACCAAATGTAAGGTTCTATAAATATATTAACAAACGAAATGTATACATATATATATATATATATATATATATATATATATAGTGAAATTCTCTTTGTTGGACGGACATTCTCTTGAACGGACGCGGATACGGGAAAAAGTTCTCTTAACCGGACAAAAAAAAAATAAAAAGAAACGCCTTTAGGGACTTCCCCAAGTTGGTCGGGGATTTACCGTTCTTATTCTTTGGGTGTACGCTTTCGATTGAGTCTGCTTTCAATATTAGTCTGATGTCTATGCGACTTGGCACCAAATAGAAAAATTCTCACGCTTAAACAAAAAATTGAAATTGTGGAAGTTTACAATAAAGGTTACCCTGTGATCTTCAGAACCGTTAATCGCCATATCAGGGCTTTCATGTCATGTAATACATATATTGTAGTGAAATGTGTCAGGATTCTCATCGATCTGTAGCTTTATCTAGTGACACTTTTTCAAAACATCTTCAAAGCAACCTATCATCGCTTTGAAATCATAGTCATTTGTTTAAAGAAAGTGCGTTGTGCAGCAGAACATATTAAATTAGTTAATATATACGGCTCGTGTTACTCCAATTGACAAATTAGTGTTTTTCTTAGGTTTTACAATTAATTGAATCGTTTGCCGGACAACTAGCACGATAACTAGTTCCGTCATGGAATCTTAAAGAGCGAGTCAATTTAAACTCCTGGATTTAACGATGCTGGCAGATATGGTGTTTTCTGCGAAATGGCACGATGATTAGTTCTACCCTAAAGAGGTTCTTCCTTAGCTTGCAATATGCAATGCGCAAAAGTTTTCTTTGCATTTTCAGGTATCTTAGCACTTTGAATAAGTCAAAGTATAGGTAGGTGAAACAAATGTAAGTCTAATTTCTAATTTAAATATGTATACTAGAAGAATATAAGTATACAAAGAGTTTTGCGAAAATATTCACTTTTTTCCTGCATTTTGATTAGCCCAATATCTCTTTGGTTTACTTCTAATTGAAAACTAACTTTACTGAAGAGTTTACAAAATGTAAAATAAAGCTAAACAGATTTTAGCGTCGTTATCATCTTATGGTCCATCACTATATTATATACAATGTATTATGGTCTATGATAAATTATAACATCGTTCATCGTGTGTAGGTGTAAGAATAAATGTTTTATATAAGAGTTATTTACAAGAACAAAACATAATACATCTGTTTACATTTTTAATATCTTATATCGGAAATATGGTTTTACCATATGGTCTTTGACACGGCCGATGGGCATAACTAATTTCGTCATAAGATACGATCTGGTAAACAATGTACGTATGTGCATGCTAGCCAACGACTCCTTGGGATTTAAACACTGCGCAATTTACAAGAGCGCGGAAATAAAGTTTGTTCTTCGCCGCTAGAACTTTGTACAAGTTCGTAAAATTTAACGCGGTCGTGACTTCAATAGACTCCAAGCGGCTGCACTATTTAAACTTAATTACCGTTAGAGCAGATGAAGGCCTACGTACTAAACTTTATACGTCATCTAGCATATATTTAAGTGACTGAAAGGTTACAAACTTTCAAGTTTTAGAGTGTGTGTGGCTAAGCTTGTCAGGTTCGCTATAAGATGGCATATGATTCTGTGTGTTGGGTCGTCAAACAATCATTATGGACCGCTGGTTTAATATGGGAAGGACAAGCTGGATTGTTGTTCATAACGCCACATACATTTTCCCTAGGTCGAATATGTATGTATCTCTTTCTAAAAGACCGTTAATTGTCTGATCAAATTCAGTATTTATACTATAGTAAGACATGTGTATAAATGTTGTGTGGGACTGGAAAGCCCATGTTGTAAAGTAATGGGGATCTTCCAGAATGTAAAGAACAGTTAAGTGTTACTCAATTAAAATAAAAGGCACCACAACAAAGTTTTATCCACATTACTATTGGACATAACTCTACTTTTCAGTTACCAATGTTTGTGAGGCACTTCTCATAATGTGCTGCAAGTTTCTCAATACTGGTGTATTCATCTGCCGGCAATGATTGTTACAAGTTATTGTGCTACGCCTTAATTTTTAGAAAAAAATTAAACTCATTTGCAACCAGGTCGAACTATGCTTAGAAACGTCCGACTTGAAACGGTGCAGTTCTTGTTTTATCGTTGCTGCTGTATGAGACAAAACATTATCGTGTAACAACATCATCTCTTTTCTTGGATAGCGTGGATAGTCTATTGTCTCCCTCTTTGGCATGAATTCAAAAGGCAGTAAGTCATCATGGTCTCAGAAGACAATTGTCATCAGTTTTCTTGTGATCATATTTGGTTTTCCTTTTCCGTGTCCTAAAAAAAAGACTTGTGCGATACCATTCCATTGGTTGGCTCTAGAATTCAAGTGTACGAAACTTACGTTTCATTTTCCTTTGCGATGCAGTCGAGTAATGCGTCACTATATTTATGGTACGAACTCAGACAAATCAAGAGCTGTTCCCACTCATTGCTCTTGACCTGATATTGTTGACGATGGATTCTCATAATAACTAGAATTGTTGTTTGGGCTGTTTCCATCATTCGTTGAACTTGTATAGTCCGACGTTTCGGCAGTCTGTCTACTGCCGCCTTCAGGGGCGCCCTGAGAAGGGCTGTTGCTTGCCAGAGCAATCATGCTCATTTGGTCGTGCAGACTTCTGTCGAAAGTATGGGACTGATTCTTTTCGTAGGCAATGTTATTTGTGACCACTTGATGAAGGAAAGTGGTCACAAGGAAAAATATAAAGTATCTGAGGTGAAACGCATGTTTTTTGTCGCTTTATTCTTCTTTTGTGCACGTTTGTTTTTTTTTTCTTATTTGATTTGTCTGTAAATCTCAATGAGGCAAACATACACAGTATCTCGGAAAAATAACGGAAATTTTCAAATAACAAAGAAACAACTTGTCGCCAAAATTATTTTATTTTTATTTAAAATGCACCTCTTCTGTGTCAATACAGCTCTAGGCCCGTTCAGCCAATGAATAGCATAGTTATTTCTTGGAATAACCTCGCAGATCCTCGTTACAGCTTCTTGGACTTGTCTAACATTGTCGTGAAATGTTGCTTTCATAGCTAATTTTGGTTTCGGGAAGAAAATAAGGAAATAGGCACATGGCGATAAGTCTGGCGTATACAGAGGGTGTTGTAACACACAAACTTGTATTTTGCTCAAATATTCGGGCCTCACTTGAACGATTCTGTTCCACAAATGCTCCGTAACCTCCACATAATATTTGCCAGTGATATTCTGACCATGTGGAATTCCCGATGTAGAATGCCTTTAGAACAGTAAAAACAAAACAAAATTGTCTTCTCTTATGACTTCTAGAAACGCAATTTTGTTGATTTTAGAGAGCCTGGAAGAGTTTTTGATAAGGCCGTGTAGCACTTCGGCGTTTTTTTTTTTGAGAATCGTACTTCAAGCACCAAGTTTCACCACAATCTATTCTAGAAATGTGCGCTTTGAACTGGCTGTTTTGATAAGGTCCTTGCAATGTTAGATGTAAGCAATTTTTTGGTCCTCAGTTAGAACAAATCGAGCACAGACTTTTTGTTTGTTTAAATCTTTCATCAAAATTTCGTAAATCATGTCTTTGCTTGTATTTAATTTCTCCGCTATCCATCCCACAGTCAAATTCGTATCGTATGCGATAATTTCACGCACTTTTTTGACCAGCTCCTTACGATTTTTGTTTCGTAGTGGCTTCGCTTTGGGTCGTCTTCCAAAGCATTACGACCATCCTGAAATCCTCTTATACCACTCAATTGATTTGATTAGTGGCGCCCTCTATCTAACATGCATATAAACACACAAGAAATATACAAAACCTAAGACATCCCTCAAATTCATGAAATTTTCAATTTCTTTATTGATTTGGGTATATCGGTCAGTTCAGTGCGCTTTGATTGTAATCAAAATACTTCGTTAATTTATTTTAAATTCGTTTAGCAACTTCAAACTTGCGCTCTACCATAAATGAGATTCCCATAATACGCCACCAATTCCAAGCAACTTGTATATACGTAAGTGAAATACATGTTAGAGGTCAGAATGAATGGCTTCTGGAAACTTGAATGTGTACAGATGTATTTCCCTAGATAATGATGCTCATCTCCTTACGTTCTCACGTAATTCACATTTTCGCACTCTATGCGTGTAAACACATTTAATATGCATCATGTTTTATACTTACTACATATCTTGGCAAACGCCAACACTCTGTTTAAAATCTCTTATTGCATTCGCGCACATGAAGGTAAAGGGTTCTCTGCTAGCTTGTTTATATACATATGTACATACATCAAGACAAATAACGTTATGTACATGATTCGTATAGCGGTCTCTATATCCTGTTTGTGTAACTTTCTTAGATTGCTACTATATAACACTGCAATGCGCTTTCCTTTGCTTTATTCGAGTTAATTTCATTTCTGCCATATATTTCTATAGTACGAGGGGAGGTTCAGAAGTTCGTGGAATGGAGGGAATGGAATGGGGATAGGGGCGCTTGCTAGGTGTCATTTTGATTGACGACTCATCATTAGTATATAACTTAAGTTGCAGCCCTATAGCGTCAGTCGTTTACGAATACTTGCCTGCTAAACAAGTCAATCCGGAAGAAAACTGAAACTATGAAGGAAATTGAACACCGTGCTGTGATAAAGTTCCTTACAAAGCAGGGAAAGAACGCTCAAACCATATTGAATTAAATGGAAACCGTTTATGGGGAACAGTGCCCTAGTAAATCAATGATTTATAAGTGGTATGGTCTTTTTAAATATGGTCGTGAGTCGATTGAAGACGACTCCCTCTTAGGGCGGCCAGTTGAAGCCACCACATCAGACATCGTCGAAAAAGTGCAAAAATTTCTACTGCAAGATGCCCGTTTGAAGAAAAAACAATTATCTGCATTAGTTGGAGTATCAGATACCACCATTTTGCGTATCCTACAGAACCATCTAGGTATGACAAAAGCGCGTCTGTGCGTCCAAACAATTTTTGAAGCTGTGTAGAGACAAACCTGCGCAGATTCTGGAACGGGTTGTTACCGGAGATGAAACATGGGTTCATCACTTTGAGACTGAGTCCAAACAGGAGTCCATGTAATGGCATAAAAAGGTGACACCACCGCCAAAGAAATTCAAAGCGTCAGAATCGGCTGGAAAGTTGATGGCTACTGTTTTTTGGAATTGTGAGGGGATATTATTGCTTGATTACAAAGAAAAAGGTAGGAGTATAACCGGAGAATATTACGGAGCGATATTAGAAAAATTAAAGGAGACCATCAAGGAAAAACGTCGAGGAAAATTGACCAAGGGTGTGTTGCTCTTGCAAGACAATGCGCCGGTTTACAAGAGCAAAGTTGCAATGGCTGCTCTGCACAAGCCTAGCTTTCAATCAATAGTCCATCCACCCTACTGTCCAGACCTGGCACCTAGTGATTTTTATTTGTTCCCCAATTTAAAAAAAGACTCACGTGGAAGAAAGTTTTCCAACGACAATGAGGTAAAGGAGGCAATTTTGGCCCATTTTAAGGCGAAAGATAAAAAATATTTTTATAAGGGTTTAGAAAAATTAATTCATAGATCTAATAAATGTACATATTGTCGATCAAAGAACGAATCTGAGTATTGTGGTAAAGTACCACAACTCTGTAGGGGATACAATTTGTACTACAGAAGAATATACGAATTTCTTCTTAAAGTATTTTTTTTTACAATTAAGAAAATTCAAATATGTTATCTAAAATGTGGATATGTGTATTCGTCCATATGTCCTTAAAGTTGCTATGCTGTTAACTAAAGATAATAAGATTTTCTTCTTATGTGAGAAATTCATCACCTATTCGCATAGCATTGGCATTAATAGCCAAATGAAAACCTGTTTTCAGTCCAAGTGTCGTTTATTGACGTTAGTATGCAAAATAACTTTCTTGTATCCATTGACGATTGCAAGGACTGTGTGGATGTACAATTCACAGGTATAGCAGTAAACTCCACTCACACAAATTAATTAATTATGCGGAACGCAGCGTTTCGAGAGCACGTGGGCTCCCATTGTCAACCGTGTTACCAATTCTTGTATCCATTTTTCATTCAATAGGTGTTCTTAATTTTGTTGAGGTGCACAAATCTGAAACAAGCGACAGTGGTAAACTATATGTGTAAAGGTACAAGGTGATTAAAAACTGGCCCGGTATTTTAAATTAGATAGAGGGATTTGTCAATATGCATCAGGTTCAGAATCGCAAAAAACGTAGAAAAAAATGACACACATGAATTAGGGCTTTACAAAATCTCTAATTGTGGATATCAAAAATGTTTCCTGGGAATCAAAGATACATTCGCCAGATTACCCCGGAAATCAATCTAACCATTATTAATAAAGATCCCAATGGATTCCTAAAAAAATTGTTAAAGTGGATGAAACTGAAAAATTTCGTGTCGTGTTATGGGCGGGTCAAATCATGGCAACATTTTTTTGTGTTTTTGAAGAGGTCATTTCGTCAATGTTTTACCATGTGGGCGCAGCTTAATATATGAAAAATAGATAAGAAAAATATGACGAGGACAGTCTTTCCATCGGAGCAACACTCCGGTCCATAAAAGAGACAAAATGTTGGGTTTTCAATTCCCCTACTTTCCATACCTGATTCGCGGTGACTACTTTTATTTCCAAAAACTGGAAGAATATCTTCAGGGAACTCACTTTCTTGGTGATGAAGAAGTGATGACTTCAACATTGTTTAATGAGGTGCTTCTTGAGCTTTGGTATCACCTATAACTTACGCCAATTACAAGGGGCACCGGACTGCCAGAAGTTACTATTGCTATTGCACCCGTGATAGATCTTAAAATGTTCATAAACAACATGCATTGACAAAAGCCAAAACGCCTCAGGGTTTATGGGTGAACAACTTGAAATGTGGGCACACTGAAGTCTGTACTACTGGTTTGGTTTTGTTGTAAATCTTTCCTGTTGAAATTTGGGCAGGCTTCGCGGCAGATCAATTCTTGAAAATAAGTTAAGCATATTATCGAATACGTGAAAATTGCCTATAGGCATATCAATAGAATATCAATATCAATGAAACATTAGTGTTAATACTGAGGAGGAGTATTAGTTACACAGCGACAGAATCCAGAAAAACACGGGATTGCAGTCAAAATTGAACTAGGACTAGGTAATAAAACTACAATGTTCCAATCTTTCGAATTTATTGTAATTCTTAATGTGTTTGTACAATTAAATGCACTTAATGAATGATGTTTTGTGATAAGTATTCCTCTCTGATGAAGAACTGAAGTAAATATACACTCTGTAAAAGAGAGTTCTATTAGCTTCCTTTCAATTTTGATTGCAATCGCTAGTATTTTTCTTCGATCTTCTAAGTGTTAACAGATTATTATCTTCTACTTTTCACAATTCAGCTTTTTCTTCAATTCAGTGATTTTTAAATATTTGTTATTGAATAAAGGACCATTTTCTGATACCTATACACGTGACGAGAATGTTACAACAAGAATATCAATGTTTTTGCTAAAAAAAAAAACGCTCATTAACTACTATACCAGCAACAGAAAGAAGAAGCCTCTGTGAAATGAAGTCTTCCCATAGGAAAACTCCTGGTGTAAATTATTTCATGCTTCCGTAAACAAAAATCTCAATTGTGATGTATATGTAAATGAAGAGGAGAAGGTAATACAATATGAGGGTGGTGTTTCAGAAGATAAAATATGCAAAATATCTGGAAGCAATTATCGATCGTATAAATTACATTATCAACTACCATTTATATGAAAATAACCGAATGAAGATTCTAATTTTTCAGTTGGATACACACGAAAAACACATCAGAATAATTTGCATCGTATATTTTATCATTGATTACTTGAGAATGACAAATAACGGAATAATGTATGATGCTGGATATGAAAAAATCAAAATCGTATAAGAGAGAAAAAGAGGGAACTTTCTAGAAACGATTTGGGTTTTAGATACGGCTGGGTGCAATTAGTATTACAACTGTAGAACCAATATTTTATGGTATATGTGGGCAACAACCGGTCCGCGGGCCGGATCCGGCCCGCGAGACATTTTGAAACACCCAATTAAAAGAACATTTCACGATTTCATTATAATGTTGCACCTGTTTTTGTCATTTCATTTTCTTATTTTAATAAATTGCATTATAACAACATTATCGTATTATTTCATGTCTGATACCTATCGCTAAAAATTCTGAACACTACTTTAAAACATTACTTTAAAATGCACTACTTTTAAACGCGGCCCGGGAACTTATTTGCACACTAAACTTGGCCCACAACACGTCAAAGGTTGGCCATACTTGTTTTACGGTAATGAACGAATTGTTTCGGGGATTGGACCATGTCGTAGTAAAGTACAAAGGCAATAAAATAAAAGTAAGAGAAAACAAAGGAAACAGAAAGGAAATGAAGAGGTCAAGAAATGGAAAAAAGGAAATAAAGATAATAAGGGCAAATGTGAAGGAGGAAAACAAGAAATATAAAGAAAAAGGAAAGGGAAAGAAAAAAGTAAAACGAGAAAGGTGGTCGGAAACAAAGAAAAGAAAAAGGAAAACCAGAAGGCGGGATCTCGACGTTTCGCGTACGTTGTAGGAGGCTTCTTCAGGAGAAAAGCAAGGAGAACCAAAGTAGTACGATAACTCGACGTGTTAACCACGCTATAGACGAAAACCTTCCTTTTTTTTTATATTTCTTCTTTTTCCTGTTCTAATCATCTCCTTTCTGTTTCCTTTGTTTGCTCTTACTTTTATTTTATTCCTTTTATATTTTAACATGACACATTTCAACCTCGGGGGCAGTTTGTTTATTACTGACTTTGGCCGTGGAAGTCTACTTATTCGTTTCAACATTTACGGTATTACTTTAATATTTCAACGTTATCTAAGAATCCTCCAAAATGAAACCAGAGCATTCCTAGGAGATATATATACATTAATTATAGACAAGATTCACAGATTGGTGAATCGGAATAAGAAAGCTAGTTGGGTGACCCTCGACGTCTCCTTATCCTACTGCGTTGAATTTTGTTTATATGGCAATTTTTAAGGAGTAAAGTGTATTACCGACCACCTACGTCACCAGTTACCAGTTAGTCACCATCTACGCTGTTATGTATAATTTTCTTTTCATCTGCTAACAGTGTACCGTTGCTTTGGGCAGTATTCGACGTGATTCTCTTATAAATATGTATTGCTGTTTTAATACTGACAATTCTATTTTAGAAAGTTTGTATAAACCTTGGAAAAAACATCAAGAAAGAACTCTCTGATATTCAATGAAGATATGGAATCTTGTAACCGTAAGTATTTCGAACTCTACAAACGTACATCAAAGATTCCGTCTGGAAATGGCTTATCCTAAATGTGTTTTTATATATATTTTTTTATAAATGCTGACATATGTTTTTGGAAAGACGTAAACTCATTTGGTTTGAAATATAAATAAAACTTTGGTTCAGTTCTCTACATAGTTATTTCGGTTAGCATTTACCACAGAGAAAATAAATATTATTAATTTCCTACATCGAGAACATAAATGAATGCTGGAATACCAATACGCGATACAGAAAATAAGTAACATATGCAAAGCTTGTCGGAATACAATTTTGTTTCTTTTTCCAAGTCAATTTAAAGTTCTTTTTCCGCTCTAGTAAATTTGAATGAAATTTCACTTTATTTTCATATCTCACGAACGTGGCATATTTTTGTTTTCCGCTTTTGCTCCCCTACTGAATTAAACGATATTCATCTTCTACGCAGGGAAACTATTGCTTCGTTTGCAGTTTTCCACTGGAAGCATAAAGGATTCGCGTCTTTTGTCTAACTTCACTGATTGTTAAAGTTACTGACAACTTTCTTCAGTGTGCAACTTCTTTCTTCTTCTAGTAGTTATTAATTAATAACTATTACACTTTAGTAAACTATTATTAACTTTAGTAATATAATCCTTTTAATTTTGTTTGGAAAATACTTTCTTAATTTTTTTCCAATAAAGCAGTTTCTTCTGAGTATCTGAAATCTATTTTGTAAATTTGAATACGCATTTGAGTATTTGAATTTGTACATTTAAAAGTTGATAATTGCTGCATTCTAAGAATTAATGATTTTCTTGTTTGCTGCATGTCTAAGAAATTTACTTAAATAAAACTGATTCTTTGTTCTGGTTTGATAGGATAAATGTACCTAAAGTGTTTCAGAACGAAAAAAAAACATAATACATAATCAATAAGACTTTATCAACGTGAAACGTAAAATATACTCCACTCTAGTACTCTACTAAATGAAACACATACTACACCTGACTAATTCAACTTTAAATTTTCTGGCGTAGCACTAGCTTTACCTCATCTTAATAAATTTGTTTATGAAGTAATTTAACTCTGCCTCAGTAACCGTGAATTGGCACATGCTTATACGAGGGTGGACCTCTACTTTATACCCCTGACCTCCTTACAGTAAAACTAGTGGCATTATATTTTTTATTTTTCGACATAATCTCTTTCTACACTAATGCACTTGATCCGTCGGTGCTCCAACTTGTCAACAGACCCCTGGAAATATTTTTGCCCGACCTCTGCAAACCACCTCTCTACAGCTTGCGTCACTTCATAATTACCGGAAAATTTTGCCACATCTAAGGTTTCTTTTAATTTGGGGAATAGCCTGTAATCACTAGGCGTCAGATCCGGTAAATATGGCGGGTGTTCCACTAATTCAGAGCATTATCCTGATGGAACAGCAACACCGTGTCTTAACTTTCCTCGACGTTCATCTTTAATAGCGTCTCGCAATTCAGAAATCTATTCTGCATCTATGCATTTTGGCCTTGGGATAATAGAGGTGCACCCATGACTCCTCCATGGTCATATACCGACTAAGAAAGTTCTCTTTGTCTGCTTGGTACCTTTCCAAAAGACGCTTACAAATCAACACCCGATTTCTGTTTTGATCAATGATTAACGTTCGGGGCACCTGTCTTATACTCATCTTTTTCATATCTAATTCTTTAGTCAGTATGTTGTACGCCACATGATGTGATATGCCAGTATTTTCCACAATGGCCTTGCTGTGTACTCGTCGGTCTTGCAGTACGATAACGTGTACCTTAATGTTTTGTCTGTTGTTACCGTTATGGGAGAACCACCGGCATGTTGGTTTTCACGGGATATTCTTCTAAGAAATAACAGACTCACCAATAGTTTCCATAATGTTGTTATGAGTTTGAGTTGGCGTCATGCCCGTTTTCTGGAGTCATTTTTATGAACAATTACGACACAGAATTCAAGAATTAGCCGCAGCACAAGAACAGTTTGAGATACAAGCTTGATATTATGTAGATATGATCTACAAATGTCAGTTAACTAAATATATGTACATCCATAATAAATAGGTGAATTAACTTATTAGGCAGATATATATACATATATATATATATATATATATATATATATATATATATATATATATATACATATATATATATATCTTTATCTGTTCACACCAGCAATAATTGTAACTGTAAATCTTCCTAGCTGCAACTGAAACTTAAAACTGCGATGCTCTAAACTTTAAACGTATTACTTTACAATTCAAATCTATAGCTTATATAATTCTGTAACTCATATTTCAACGTTTTAAGCCTGCCTTACACATTAATGCATTTCGCTTTGATATCGTCTGTCTTATGTAAAATATCAAAGAAAATGCCAACGTCAAAACAAAGAATGGAACGTCAAGTGCGTGCTTACGCTCTTCAAGATTTATGTAGCGAATCGTCGTGCAGTTTCACAAAAAGTCGGCATCGCCCTGAGAGTGCCTTGACGCTTCTCGAACACGGGACTTACGAGATTTATAGCAGTACATGCGTTCCAACAAATTCTGCAATAACCGCTTATCTACGACGGTTTACGGTTAGAATTTTCACGAAAACGTAATATTCAAAACTCAAAGGTAAAATAATGACATAAAAATTGAAATTGAAATGAAATTTCCAACCATTGCGTTTTAAACATATAACACATATGATTTCTAATTTACTTTTTGTTAATGAGAAATCACAGAAATCTGTAAATACGCAACATTAAAGAAAAAATACAAATAAGATAAAGATACTTTAATGCATCCTAAAAATTTAACAAGGATTTTTTATGTGACTGCCATTAATCTCAAAGCATCTTACAATTCTTGACTGAATTTCTGTTGTGTAAGCCTTCTGAAGTAGTAAAAGGTTTATCTGACGAAATCCCAATCTAAGCTCTTGCTCCAATTCTCTTATTGAATGTATTGGATTGGCATATACTTGATGTATCTCCGTACTGATACATCTACGTAGGTATTAAAAATGATTTTGTTCCTAGAGGCTTCCGTGGTCTAGAGGTTAAGACACTCATCCAATGGATGAGGAGGTGTAGGTTCAAGTCTTAACGAGACCGACATTTTTTTCGGAAAAAGATTTTAACGTTGGTAATTACAAAAAAATATGACTTAGCCACATTAACCTCGTTCATTTCTACTTAAGTAAAAAAACCTGGCAGATTGCCATAATATAGAAAGTTCGACTATATTCGTTTAAATTTATTCTTGTTTATTGAATTGGTATGAAAGAGGATACCTATCAATGAGTGTCTGACAAGTTCTACTAATAATTTTTTTTCTTCATTTCGATTTACACAACAAGCCCACAGAATGGCTTAAGCTGTCATTCGCATGACATGGTAATGAAATAATTATCTAAATTATCAAGAAAGTTGAAACACATAAAAATTTTTCAGATATAATGTTAATATAGAAATAAAAAATGCGTTATTATATTTACGAAATTCAATTCTAGACTATAATCAATACATCATTGAAAATAAGGTAAAAAATGGGTATAAGGACAGCTAAAGAAATTTTATTAACATCTAGAAATGAAATATGAGAAATAGGAACAAGAGAAACCACCATTCCATTTATAATAAGGGTGGTGGCCATGCCTCAATTGATTTCTAAAAAAAAATGTTTTCTACAGTAAATAGTACTTTCAACGATTTGAAATATACTTCTCGCTGTGAAGTGGTCTTTTTTACACTAGGAATGTGTTGGATTTTATTTCTACTTAGGGTCCGTAGAAGAAAAACCGTTGTACCTCGCTACATTTTTGATATATTTTAATTCTTTTTTGCATCTGCTCTGCGATACCTGTGAATTATACAGCTACACAGTCCTTGCAATCGTTATGGCTGCATTTATTTATTTGAAAATGTTTTGACTTACGGTAAAAACGACTATACGGAGGTATGTATATGTACACAAAACATGTACTTAGTTACGTTAAAATGTAGTAATTAAAGCAAGTAGTACTTTAAATGGTACAAAATTATGTACAGTGGCTATTTTACTTCCAACAATTCGCGTTCACGTTCTACTTTTAGGTATATAATTGTTATATTCTCTGGAGACTCAGGGCTTACTCTGACGAAAGCGATTTCTATTCAGAGCATCTCTTAACACAGGAAAACGTTCGCGAATAGAGTTTCCTGCTTTACGATGCGCGAAACAGGCGACCTACGATACGTAAAATCCACTTCCGCTTCGTCGTGGTATAAATTTAAACGTTCTGAATGTAGCCTAACGATGTGAGAACGAAAATTACCACATTATCGCGAGGTAGAAGTGGAAAATCATGCAGAGAACAACTTGCCGGCGGACGAAAGAAAATAACCAGAAAATGGAAAATGCCCGACAAGCAAATCCGATTACCGTCGAATTCGGTATTGGGTCCAGCGGGAAATGACGTTTCCGCTGCGGAATGTGCGAAGGATTACGTTTCAAAAAGAGGATGTAGGTAAAATATGGAAATATTGAGGCATTGGAATGGATCAAACTTTGTACGTTGAATTTCAAAAACCTTCAAATGCTATATTTTCTATGTATAAAAATAGGTAGGACGCAATTTACGAGGATATTTTCACCATAAAAGAACTGTTAAAATAGTAACATCTGAAACGCCAGATTTATGGGAAATAACAATGGAAACAATAAATTTTGATACACTGAACAGCACTTTGGTTTAGATGAATTATTTAGAATTTACGAAACAGGTTCCATCAATCTTGGTAAAAATTTTTAACCCCTCAGTGTTTATCCAATTGGTTTTGTGCTAGTAATGTTAGTTTTAACGAAACCAAAACAGTCTTTTTGCTTTCTGATACTAGACAACACCCTCAAGATATTTCCTGTAATATCCGCATTAATAACCATACCTTTTAAGAATTTGATAAAGCCAAAATTTTAGGCTTTTATAGCTTTCCAGTATAATTTATGGGACGGTAGATGCAGCTGCATTTCCAGCCCCTTACACAGCAAAGCTTCCATTTTGAAAAGCTTAAGAAGCGGCTTATCTTTGGATACCTTGCCCTCTTTTAAACAAATTATCTAGACAGCCCAGCCCCTACGAGTGGAATTTGATAGTAGCTTTCCAACAATACTAAAAAGGAAATCTTACGCAATCAAATTGTTAGGAGTTTTGCCATACTAGGGAAGTCCTTTTTCAGTAAACAAAATTTGACAATATATAAAAGAAGTGCATTAAGCAAATAGTGAGAAAAATGACATAGAATAACAGTATGACCCAATACGCTTACGTTTGTCTATCAGTATATGTTTGTTATGTTTCGGTATGATACAAATAACATTTCCTGATACTACCGAACAACTTCTTTTGGACACGTCTTGCATGCATACCATTAACCATTAACTGCGGTAGTAATGGCAGTAAAATGCCATTGCGGTCGCAAAGTAGCTAACTTAAACAACATGTGTTTCAATTGTTCTTTGTATAGGAGTGTTTTATATTTAATCTGACTAGAGGTTTCACTACTTACATAACTATTCTTTTGTATTCTAGTAATTGTATTTTAGTAATAAACATTGATTATTGAAGATCTTATAAATATGAAAATTAGAATCTCAAGTTCAGTGAGATATTAACTTCCACTACTGTTTCGTCAGTATAGCTTGCCCTGCTTTCAGATGGTAGCATCCTTGTAGTTGTTAGATATCCCTATGTAAAGTGCATGTTCTTACTTCGACATTTAAGTTAGTCTTTTTATTGTTTGTTTACTTTTCACCGCAACATCTTTTTTAACGCCTGTACTGCTTTACATTTATTACTGAGGAGAATGAGATGTGATTTACAGTCGTCAAGAAAAAGCTACAAGGACAATTTTTTACTTCGTGTTTTTGCTTCATTTCTCTGAAGATGTTCATTAAAAATTCCTCAAATATAAAACATACTTTATTGTATATGGTACCACTCCACAACTGCAATATCCACTCAGTGTAATCACACTAATTACCATTCCTCTGTACATAAACTCTAATGCGATTTCTTGTATCTTGCTAAATGTTTGTTAGTGTTTTAAGGGCAATGTGGCGAAGTACTTGAGATATACGTTGTTTAAGATTGTTAATACTGCGAAACGGATCTCTGCATCTTTGACCAGTTATAATCCAGTAATTTGAAAACTACAGTTCGTAGTTTAATTCGAGAACTGTATTCTAGTTGGGCGACCTTCATCTACTAATACTTGAAATACGTGTATATGTTAGGCATGAACACCAATTAGACAACAGTTAGATAAAAATAACAGATACAACGAAAATAAGCATGTAAAATAAGTGGATCTCTTTGAACCGTTTTTTTGGTGTAGAGTATCTAGACATATAGTGCCAGACAGTATGTCAGAGTGACAGTTACATTTGAGTTCTACGCGTAACTTAAGTCAATTAATGTAGTCTTTACGGGTACATGTATTGAGAAATAAATTAAAAGAGTTAAAACGACGAAATTGAATTATTTGTGTATTTCTCTGGTTCTTCCAAATCTAATCATTAAAAGAAACTCGTGTTGGAGCAACCAGTTGGATACAGTCCACACATCGTTGATTTAGTTCCGCACACACGAGGAGCCTAACTAGGTTATAAGCTATTTTAGATTGTTATAGCCGCGGGAGCCTTAAGGTGTAGGAAAGTGAATATGGTGTGTTTTAGAAGGTTAGAAGTGTTTCATGGCTTTGTTTCTGCATTCCTTCGCCATTTTAAGTTAAGCACCGTTAATTATTTTTCCAACGGCGAATAGTGATTCGGGAGTATACCGGACCCACCCCTAAAAAGTACTGCCGTATATACTATATTTGACGCATAACACCTGAATTGCCAAATTCAGATGCAGGCCTTCTTCCCTCTGGAGCCCCAAGCTGTTAATTCACAGCAATTATAAAAGTTGGAGGATCTCATTTAGAATGAAAAGGTTAATATCTACTCCCGATATAATCAGAAGTAGAAGAATTTTGAAAATATTTTAAATCCAAAGAATTTAACCTGAAATTAAAACGTTTAATTTAAATTTTGCTTTCATCTATTGGTTATGACCTCCTCTTGATTTAATAATTGCAGCACACAATCGAGGCATTCTCGCAATAAGTTTTGCTAGAGTTTTTTGTGTTATTTAGGTCCAACTCGATTGCAATTTGTTCCATACGTCAGTAGCTGATGTCGGAGCCGATTTTCGTACTTCCCGATTCTAGTTCTTCCCATAGTAACTCGATGCTGGTCTGCGTTGTAATGCGGCGGTGTTTCTCAGAGGATGCCATTTCGATAATTTTGAGAGTTCCTTCCTCTTCTAAATGGTTTACGAATAGTCTTTATATAATTTAAAGGATGCGCGATTGGTTATCTTGCTGGAAGATATTGTTGTTAAAAGTCGAATTCTTAGAAGGATATTGCGTTGGTTCTCCAAAATTTCGCGGTAGCCTTCTTTTTAATATACCGTCAATTTTCACAATGTCCCCTAGACTAGTGCCAGCAAAACAGCCCCAAATGATCATAGAACCATCTTCTATAGGGTTTCATTGATTGTTATTAATATAGTTAGATGCGCTGCACAGTGAAAAAGAATATTATGTTTTTATTTTGGGTACCCATAACACTTGTCTATTATATCCAGTCTGTAGTAAATCCTATTTAGATTATCAGTAAAGGAAAATTTATATTTTGTTATTATATTCTCAACTAGAGTACAGTCAATAAATAACTTCATGCATATCGATAATTAAAATAAAATATCAAACCTACTAATTACACATTGCAAGAATCTTGTATGTATACATGTTACAAGTTTCTATAGTTTTCTCGTCTCAATATTTGAAGAAATGTTTGCTTACTTTTAGCATTTCATTTATAAAATAACTTATTTGTACATAAAATATATACATGAATTCTTATTAGCTGTACAACCATAGACTCGTTTAAATCAAGTGGTGGTATAGAATAGGTGGATAGATAATTTCAAGTATGCGCGAAAATAGCAGTGGTTCCAATTTGCCTGAAATATCAAGTTATACCTTAACTAAAAGAAATTGATGTTTATTAGACTCTTTACTCCAATCTGTTACAAAGCTACAATAATAAATAAATAAATTTCTTGATATCAAAGAGAAAATAAGATTATTTATATTGAATAGACATTGAAAATAATTGAGCATTAAAATAGCAGTTACTCCAAAATACTATCCAAATTAATTTTTACTTAAGTAATTGGAATGAAAAACTTAATATTTTGTTGCTTGATCACTTCTTGACACTTGTGCGGCAGCGAGTTCACCAGTTGCCTACATGTCTCTTCAGAAATTTTTTGCCATTGAGCCTGGCATATTCTTCACAAATCGTCAATATTTTATATCTTAGCAGCGGATAGAATCTTTTTCAAATCCATCCATTAATTTTGAATTCAGTTTAGGTCCGACAATTGCGACGACTAACCTAATACGAGAACGGTATTATCTCAAAATCTTGTTTTCACTTTTCGAGAAACATGTTTCGGATCGTTATCGTGCATATACAATCATCTTAGTGGCATTTATTCTTCTCCGTATGGCAGAATAGTTTGTAATAAGTTTACACAGACATCAGCATTTATTATGCCTTCTATCTTATATAAAGGGTCTATGTATACCGTGACAAAAACCCCTCTCAAGATGATGCTTGAGCTTTCGAATTCTATCGTGCTTTTGGTGTGCAGGGGTTACAATGATCTAGATGGTGGTCTTCGTGTTGTTGGTATGCACCAGAATCTAACAAAACTATATCAGTTCCATCTACATTAGTAGTAGTACATTACGCCAATTTTCTTCGCCTCATTGTGTGCCTTTATGAGCAAACGACAATCAACTCTGTATTTGCCTTTTATTTCATAATGATAGGCTTTCTTGCACGCAACTTTGCTTAAATCAATCTTCACCTAATAGTAGAGGTGCCCATAGAATGTTTTAACTCATTTTTAATTGCAATTGAGCTTATGATCGGTGTCTTCTTTTCACAGGTTATAATGTTTTTGTTTTCTTTAGGGCTAGTTTTTCTTTTTGCACCACGGTTTTCTTCCACTTTTCTCCAGTTTTTGGCGTTTCAATCATTTTCGCAGAACAAGAAAGCGTTCCTTGTATAAATTTGCAGCTTTTCCCTCTATCAAAGAGATAGAGTACAATTGCTCTTTTTTCAGAAGAATAATGATTTCCCCGGCCCATATTACAACAGAAATGGATAATTAAAAAATGCTTGTATTATTCCGCAACAGCCAGAACTTTATACATTTGCATTTAGCGCCGCCAGGTATGGTTGTGCTATTTCAATGCATAGGCAAATAACAGCGCATGCCTAGATAACTCAGTAATTTCCCCTCATATTCCGTACTTTACGGGAGCCATATGTATTCAGAGATTTTAAATAATTTTAATATAGCTGCGTCAGAATTGTCTGTTGAAAATGCGATTTATAAGAGTTCATTTAGGACTGTTATTTACGTATACATGACTGTATGCTTGGAATATTAAGACGGATATTTTGATGCATATGACACACATCTAGGCACATAAAGCCATAACCCTGGTTTTCCTTTTGTTCCCGCAGGAACAAAGCAGACGTCGGCTTTTATATTATGTCCGTATTTACTTTGGACATTGGGAGTCAATATTGTATCTTGTGTCCAAGATGAATTCCACATTTTGGTGTCTTCGAATATTCACATATTTCTGTAATGAAACTTGATATTTATAAAAGCTTTCGATGCACACAGTCTTGCTTTTAGTCACTTATTCTTTCAGAGACCAGAGAAACCTTCTAATAAATTCCAAAACTTTCGTGAGTGACCTATTGAAAATGCTAGGTGAAAGGTATATATAGATTAGCGTATTCGTTTCAAATTCAGTGGAATGTTATCAGGAAAATGTATAATAATAATTTATGGCCTAGATCATTGAAATTAAAAAAGCGCCAGACGAAGTGTGCGTCGCATTCGAAATTGAAGTTGTGCAATCGCAATCGCAATCGCCCCTTTTATACCGGTGACAGCACGATTTGTTCAAACACATGCACAAGCATGTTCAAACATGCTCTCGTAACGAGCGTTATAGAAGGAAACCAAATTACAAAGAACAGAACAAGGTGCTACTCCTAAATTGCTCATGGTTGTACACGTCATACGAGGGCGAGCTGAACAATTTCCGGAATCGACAAGAAAAACAAGGTATTGGTGTGGTTTTTTATTTTTATTTTTCGATGGAGTCTCGTCGAAGATCAAAACACTTTTTCAAACGGCGCTCCAGCCTCTTCAAGCCGTCGGAAAAGTAGGATGTCTCGGGGTCTGCAAAATAGCCATCTGTTGCGGCGATGACCTCCTCATTTGAGGCAAATCTCTTTCCTCCCAGTAATTTTTTCAGGTTTGGGAATAGGAAGAAGTCGCGGGGGGTAGGTCCGGTGAATATGGAGGATGAGAGATTAATTCGTGGCGCAACTCGTTCAATTTGGATACGACGATACGGGATGAATGATCCGGTGCATTGCCGTTGAGGAAAAGCACGTTTTCCGTTGCAAATGAGGCCGTTTCTCCTTCAATACTGCAGCGAATCGGGTCAATAAGTCGCTGTAGTATTGCCCCGTGATCGTCCTTCTCTTATGCAGATAGTCGATGAGGATCACACCTTGGGAATCCCAAAAAATGGTTGCCATGACCTTTCCGGTCGATGGAACGGTCTTTGCTTTCTTCGGAGCCGATTTGTCCGGAGAAGTCCACTGCATCGACTGTTCCTTGGTCTCCAGTATATAGTCTCATCCATGGCTACGAAACACATGAAGAAATCCCTTGGATTGCGTTGGATCCTAGCCAGACATTTCTCCGCACCTATTTCGTTTTTGTTCCCGTATGAGCAAACGCGGTACTCATCGCGCCGAAAGGTTCTTCATACCCAAAATTTCATGTAAGATCGGCCAACGTGTTCTTCTGAGATGCCTGTTGTCTCTGCTATCTCTTTCAGCTTCATTCGGCGATCGATTAACATGACATCATGAATCTTGTCGACCGTTTCATCGTTGGCAGTAATTTTTGGGCGTTCACTGCGTGGTTCGTCAGTTATGCTTGTGCGGCCACGTTTGAACTCGTTAACCCAGAAGCTAATGGTCAAAAATGATGGAGTACATCCGCCATGAACCTCTAGCAAAATATGTAGAATTTTCGTGGCCGTTTTCCCAGGGATCCAAAAGTGTTTTATCACTGCCCGAAATTCGATTTTATCCATTTTTGCGAAACCGCCTGACTTGTACACAACACACTTTTAAACAACAATTATTGACAGTAAACGTCTGAAATTTTGACAGTCGCCATAAAAAAGGTTGACCTTGCTGACCAATGAATCCACTTCAACCTTTGTGCGCCATCTCTTGCCGATTCCGGAAAGATTTCAGGCCGCCTTAGTACATTCATCTTCATATCCGTTGCTATAAACGAAGAGAAATATTAATTTTATTTATATCAATATTTACTATTTGGGAGGTCGCGGATTTAAGAAGGTGGAGAATCGCTGGCACAGAGGACACTTTAAATCTGTCTAAAACCTCTTCTATTTATCAATTTAACCATCACCTTGTAATGTATATACGTATAATTAACATATAATTTCTTAATCTCGCTTAAATTTCTAACAAATACAAAATCTGAATGAAACGGAAAGGCCATCTACTTCTTCAGTATCTACTCTCAAATCCTTAAGAATATCATGTGTTTTATTAAATCGAAAATGAGGTTACATTGCAGTTATTTCAATCAAAAGGGCAAAGAGAGGTCTGTGTAGAACTGTCGATGGCCTCTTGTTGGGGATGTGTTATCTTTCTAAAAAAATAGATTACTCCTTCTATAAGACCACTTAGTGCTGACAAGTATGGGTTTAATAAAACGATTTGGTCAAAGATATAGTATACATTTCCTTCAATTTACAATAATCACCATTTTAAGAGAGTTATGCTCTATAATTACCTAATTAATTGGCATGCTGCTCGGAGAAGATCAAACATTTGTATGCGCAATCTGAATCACGCCATCAACCCGAAGAGGTAATTTTCTCTTCGGTAATTAGCGAAACTAGTTTCGTGCAGAAGTCTAATCAGCAATCGGAGGTAATCAACATTGCTTTACTATTGGATAACTTCGACATCGTGCTAAGCAAGATCATTAATCACTCTACCGAATATTTTATAATGAATAAGAATGTTCAACGTGGAGTAAATTGTCAGACTATATTATGATTATATCTAACTGTAGCAGAAATACTGAATAACAGTGATATGTTCAAATTATTTTCTGAAAACTTCCTGGTTAATTGCTGAAACGTGGAAAAACACCTACTGCTTCGTTGACTTCTTAGAAATATTTACGTTCGTAAAAGTTTAATTGAAAACGACGCACAAATCTAATTTCGAACTTAACCTCCTCATATAACAAAAGAAAATTAGTGAATTGGAATTTATTGTATCGAAAGCCTATTTTTATGTATTTCAAAAATATATTAAAACTTACCAGTAATATCCTGCTAATTGCATTTCAATAAGATATTTGTAATAAGAATACAATACGTAAGAACAGCTTTTAGTGCACTTGTTATTCACAATACTGAAAAATCATAATTTTTTGGATTAACATTTAAAATTCAGAAGAGAGAAACTACTTTAGTTGGCAACAAATGTTGTTTACGACCTGCCATACTGCATTGATCGCACCGGAAGAATAATTCGTGATTTGGTTTACATCCAACGGATAAACTTTTTAGGTTTCTTTGATTCAAGTTTTATTGGTCGATAAAGTAACTTTGCGACAACTTCAATTCAAGAAATAAAAGTATTTGCGCTGTCCAATTCAGTTTGCTTGTTTAAAACTTTATTATTAAATATGAACGAAAAAGAGCGAGAAATAATTACAGTACATTTTGTATAAATTATATCGACCATAGAATTGTTCATCATAAAACACGTTTGCTATATTACACAACGTCTGTTTAAAAGAGTCCTATAAAAGGATTATGGCAGCAATAAAGAAAGACACCAGACGTTTAAGGAATTTACTTATTTTAAGATGTGAAAGTTATACAAAACGTAATATTTTTGTTGCAGGTAGGTCGACGATCACTAATTTAGCATGCATTGGCCAATATCTTAGTGAAGCGCTTGATAAGCGAAAGCAGTTGGATGTTATTTACGTAGATTTTTCTAAAGCTTTCGACTGCATTAACCACGAGATGCTACTACAAAAAATGGATAAATTTGGTTTTGGTGTGGGTTTCCTGACGTTGATTGAGTCTTACCTTACTGGAAGGGAGTGTTATGTCTGCTACAATGGTTATTCCTCTACGCCGTTTTCTCCAACATCAGGTGTTCCTCAAGGTTCAAATCTTGGACCACTTCTCTTCAATTTTTATATAAATGATTTACTATCTCTGTTTACGTATCACGTCTTAGCATACGCAGATGACGTAAAGATATTTAATACTGTTGGTAGCATTTTCGATTGTAAACATTTACAAGACAATCTTCTTCGCATTAATACTTGGAGCAAGGTCAATTATCTCCCTCTGAACATTAACAAGTGCACTGTGGTTTCCTACAATAACACTCACACTACTTTACACTATAACTACCAGATTAATGATGCAGCCATACCACGCAATATCAAAACTTTGGATCTTGGTGTTTTGTTTGATAATAGACTGTCATTTACGGAACATATTTCGTCCATGTGTTCATCTGCTTCCAAAACTCTCGGTTTTCTCATGCGTTCTTGCAGGCATTTCTCAGACTTAGGTGTAATGAAACGTTTATATTATGCCTACGTTCGTTCTAAGCTTGAATACGCCTCCATTGTTTGGTATCCCCGTTATTTACACCAAGAGCTTATGATCGAACGCGTTCAAAAGAAATTTCTAAAGTATCTCTCCTTTCGAATGGACAACGTGTATCCTGCAAGAGGTATCGAGTATTATAGCTTACTTGTTGAGCATGGTTTTCTATCTCTTGCTGACCGCCGCGAGCGTAACAGTGTGGAGTTTCTTTGCAGGATCCTGAGAAATACTATCGACTCGCCAGCCCTTCTAGCGCAAATAAACTTTACCGTACCTACTCATCATACTCGCTACTATAATATATTTCAAGTACCTAGAGCTAATACCAACATTTTGCTTAAGGCACCTCTCAGTCACATGGTGAGGAACGCAAACAAACGGGATCTGGATCCATTTTTGTCAGTCTTTCTTCTTTTTTTGTTTCATTATTATATACATTTTCAGCATGTTATTATTGTAGGCAACACGATTTTAATTATTTTATTTTAAATAAGAATTGTATTGTAATTTGTCCTGTAATTGGCCCTTGGGCTGTTGGGCAATAAAGGATTATTATTATTATTATTATTATTATTATTATTATTATTATTATTATTATTATTATTATTATTATTATTATTATTATTATTATTATTATTATTATTATTATTATTATTATTATTATTATTATTATTATTATTATTATTATTATTATTATTATTATTATTATTATTATTATTATTATTATTATTATTATTATTATTATTATTATTATTATTATTATTATTATTATTATTATTATTATTATTATTATTATTATTATTATTATTATTATTATTATTATTATTATTATTATTATTATTATTATTATTATTATTATTATTATTATTATTATTATTATTATTATTATTAATATACATTTAGAAATCAACATAACATATCGAAATCTAGATATTGACATCATCGTAGTGACGAAGAAAATCAAATTAAGCAACATGAAACCTATGACATAGAAATACGGATAACAGTAGGTTGGTATTCCTGACAATTGAGTTAGATAAAATCAAGGAACGTAAACAAATTTTTGGAAATCGATACGTTTGAACACGATACGTCATAGTTTTACAAGCGAAGCGTTTAGGTAATCATCCAACAAGACTAGAAGAAGATCTAAATATTCCAAACACTCCGATTTCGGAAAGCATCCTGGTTGAGATACTGCATCACTAAATGTAATCGATGATATTCTCAGAAACTCTAATCAGGGTAAATTGACCACGGTGTGTTTACTTGATTATTCTAAAGCATTTAACGCACTGAACCAGGATTTAGTGGGCTCTGTTTCACATTATATTAGAGTGGTGTATGGAGCCTGCGAGTTGCTGTATCTTACTGATAGAAACATGAATAGATGTCGATAGCAGGCACTCGTTCTTCATACGTATTACTCACAGTAAGGTTCAATACTTATGCATTTGGTCTATTTAATATACATTTTTACATTCGTTAATTATTTAAAATTTAGTTGCTTAAATTCAGTCTCAAGAAAATTAGAAGTGATAATCTTTATCGCAATAGAGTCAAAGTAATGGTTTTACATATTTTCGATGAAGATCTAAACTTTGTGTGTGTTAACCTATGTGTTTGTATGCCGCACTGAAAACTATGTATTTGCGCGAATAGGACGTTCTTAAGTATGGAACTAATTTAAATTCTTGTGATTCATTATGTATAAGTTGAACAGCGTATAATGAATTTAAAATTCAAACGAATCAAAATTCATGTTTTCGGTTAATTTTCAATGTTAAGCATTTCTGATAAGTTGCACAATTGCAAACAATTCCTAATAATTTAGAGGCAACTGCCGTAACATCTGAAACATGACTAGAAAAGATAAACCTCTCATCATATATCACACCGAAATCTTTAATAGAAGACTGACATGTAATATTAATATTGTTAATGCAATACTAAAAATTGATTCTATACATCTTTCCTATAAAAGGCGTAAAGGAACATTTATCTATTTTTAATTTTAGGTTATTGTTCGGTACAACCGAAGGTATTTCTCTTTTAAGTATGTACTAATCTCTTAATTTCACCTTTCTTCGTCAGACATGTACCTAGAATTTCGTGTATTATCGTCAGACATGTACCTAGAACTTTCATTTACCAGGTAGTTTTAAGGGTTGTTTAATAACGCAAAGTTGCGTCATTGTCAGTTTTACAATTTTACAGTAGTTCTATTACAGCTCAAGTCATGTACAGCTCGTAGTCTAGACTCGTATCACATAGTATTAGTTACATTCTTTAATATACAAAAATTACAAAACCATACAGTCTTATTATTCGAACCAGCATTAGTGGCATTTCCCCATAAAGAAACAGTTATTATGCAGGTACCAGGCATGAATCTTGTCCAGATTAAGTTGTAGAAAGTCAACACCAGTGAACAAGAGGTTTACAGCGTGGTAGATCTTAATATCGTCGGCATATGCTAATTAATAGTAATTAATAAATTTTAGCAGATCATCGATGTATATATTAAAGATGAGTGGACTTGGGTTGGATTCTTGGGGTACACTAGAAGTGGATAAAAAGATCGAGATTTAAAACCACTAAAGTAAACATAATTAATTCTGTTTAGAAGACACGATCGACTTGAGCTTTAGCACTCTTGGGGATATTTAATATTGAAGTAAATTGTCGGGTACTAATGGATGGATGTTCTTGCACTGTCTAGAATTTACTCTTCTAGTTGTACTGTATGTTTTTGCCTTGGTTGACTAATATTAGCATTTCTTATGTTAAACCGAACAATTGATCCAACCTTCGAAATATATTTCTATTAGGATGTCTTCGGTTTCGGAAACGTATACGGTAATCTTGCATTGCCGTGTGACTACTACGATTACAGAGACCGTTCATCATGTACATATCGGCATATTAATTAAATGTAAAATACATTATAAGTAAACAAGTAAATAAATAAGTTTATGAAAACAAAAGAACGAAACAATAGATTAAGATTCTAAAAATAATTGCGAGAAAAGTAGAAGTTACACAAAATTATAATACTAAAGTAGAATTAAATACTGTAAAAATTTGACAGTATGAAATTGGATTGAAGAAATTTTAAACACAAACATTGGATTCAGAAACTCTCCAATATTTAAAGCTTTAGTTATCTCTATCAACAGATATCGAACAATAACGCTTGTTTGTGGACTAATTTCCGAATTTCCAGAACTTCATAAAGATGTAAACACGAAGCTTGTTATAATATTTTGATTTCGATGAAGTTTTCGATTCAGAACCCAACAATATCGCTGCGTGTTGGTTTTGCGTCAATTTATACACACCCTATATATATTTATGGTTTTATATGTCACGTGCATCGATTTTTATATTTATGTTCGCAAAGTTATTCGCGTGTGAATACCACTTCTTTTACCCGGTCGTTAACACTATCTTTTCGCCATTATTAATCAACCGTAAAATTTTTACATTACTAAGTTCGTCCATCGATAACATTTTACGCGTTTGTTGGGATGCCTCGCAAGAATTTCCTTCCCAGCTCCCCGGCGACACATTTTTCACGCATGAGATTTAATATTAGCCTTTCTAGCTTACGACCGTATATATGTATTCCAACGGAACCTCTGAAAAGAGAAAAATTCAGGAAAGCACGTCTATCAGTCATATCGTTCAGAAATAGAAAATTTCGACAGAGAGGAATTTTAAAATAGGAAATTCTGAAAACGCACAATCGTCATGGGTATTACGCTATAACAAAGAAGTTAGATACAAACCATTCGGAAGCCTGCGAACGCAGTGGCAAATTAACTATTTTGTAGTAGTTATACATTTTACAATATTTATTTAAACATTTGTCATCCAGTTATATCCAATGTCCGTTTCTTTTGCGAATGAAGTACGTTATGATGTACTTCGATGCATTAAAACTTAATTTAGTAACTATATTTCAATCTTATATCAAGGTCAAGTTTTCCTGGAGAAGATGAATATCATGTGGGCAAAGAATCGATAAGAATAATTTAAGATAATTAAAAATATACTATATATAATTACGAAACAGTAATAGATCTCTAATACTGTTGTATATCACAGCCAACTGCATGGTCTGGACATAAACATTAAAAAGGCAAAATTAATGATCCTTAGTAAAGAAAAATTGACAACTGTCATCTCACAGTGAATCAAAACCGGATAGAACGAGTGAGCAGTTTCACCTATCTCAAAACTATCGTAAATCAATAATGGGACCACTCACAAGAAATACGTAGTAAAATCGAAAAGGTCAGGTCTACTTATAATAGAATGAAAAATCTGTTTATAAGCCATGGCATAACATTAAACAGCAAGATAAAACTCCTGCGCTGTTGTGTTCTCCGTTTTATTCTACGGGGTAGAAGCATGGACGCTTACAGAAGCAACAACAAGGAAATTCGAAGCAATTTTTTTACTGTATGTGTTTTGAACAACATTAGAGGTTACGTATGTATCTGGACATTTCGTTTAAAACATTAGCTTTTAAACAAAGGGCAAGTGTTTTTAGATAGCAATAAGTCAATTATGTACAATTGAGCGCTGAACTTCTTACTCAATGTAATGTTTTTGTGTTTCTAAAGCTTAAAAGATCGTTTACATGACTCATACTATAAAAATATCAATAATGAAATAAGCTTTAGTATATTCTATGTTGAATTTCAAGTTTCTTGTTTGGGAAAATTAACTCATTAGTGAAAACAAACACGATAAAATTTTTATTATTAATTTTAATTATTTTGTTTTATTTTTTTATTTTAAAATCAAATGTTTCGTGATTGTGGTGATTAATTTTAGCAAGCAAGTCAGGAAAGAGGTTGTAATCTATACTTAGGCTAATTTTACATACCTGCATTAGTTATTCTTTCCGTTGTCTGGCTAAAAGGTATAACTCTTGCATTTTCTTTCTTTTTTCTTTTTTATTTCTGCCTTTTTTCCTGGTCATTTATTGTTTTGGTTTCATTCTGATTTGTTTCGCCAAACTTTGTTGTTGAAGTTAATACGGAAATTCTATTTGGTCAAATCTGTGCTTAATATATCACAACTAGATTAAAGCCCATGGAAAATAGTGCACAAGGTGTCCCAAACGTCGTTTTCAAAGTAAGAACAATATAATGTAATAATGGCCAAGTTTAATGGATAAATATTTATTTTTTATTACAATACAGATTTTGGGAATTTATTTTTTAAAAAAATATGTCTTCTAAATGCGTTACATTATTTTGCTGGTTAAACGTGAAAAAATATTTTCGAGAATACCTCTGTAGATATTCTTCGTGAAAGCATCCATTTCTATTCAAATACTCTCTTTTAATCTATTCGGAGAGTGAGGACTGTTGCTGTATACTTGTGATTTAAGGTAGCCTCAAAGAAAAAAATGCATTGGTGTTAGGTCGTGGTTATGTGCTGGTCAGTTTATTGCATCGCGTCTGTATATCAATTTCCCAGGGAAGGTTTCACGAACAACTGGTAAGGATACACTAGGCGTGTGAGATGTCGCTCCATCTTGGCGGAACTAAGTGATATTCCGTTAAAAACAATTAAAAACTTGAAAGGCTGGCGTAAACTTCCAAAAAGTCCGGCCCGATAATTCTTTGCGGCACAGTATTTGGCGAGAGAAGTGACCTCTCGTGCTTCTGTTCTCGATTTGTTGAACTCCAATGACGGCAGTGCTACCTGTTTACATGGTCATTAAGGTGAAAATACGCCTCGTGTAAGAAGTTTTTATAAAACTGGCGTACCCTCCGCTCCCGTAAAACGCTCCATAGCGACTAAATGTGTAAATTGAAAGCTTAAATACATAAGGTCTCTGTCCATTTTATTAGGATCACTTTAGAAATTTAAGCTTTTATGTGTTTCCAACGCGATATGCGATTGTACGAAGCCGGATTAAAATGCAGACGCCCCCTGAAAAAGCCAAGATTAACACCGACGATGAAGTTATTTTCTCTTATCTTTCGCCATTCTTCAATTGTGCAATGTTTATGACGTGTTGCTCATTCATAATGTGCTCGCTTCATCATCGTTGTTAATCTTGGGTTTCTCAGGGGGTGTCTACATTTTAATTCGGCTTGATACAATCGTCTACGTACTGTAACAGTGGATATTTGCACTTTTTGCTGGGACATTAAATTTCATATTTCTCTTGCGGATAAACCTCGATTTTCAGTTGCTAGTTGCAGGATACGTTGATCATCTAGATTGATAGTGATCCTTTTCTTGTCGCAAAACGCTCTTCCGAAAGTTGTAGTGGGTATCTCTTCTTTCATCAAAACGGCGATTCGCTGCATTGTTTGTCGAGATACTTCTTCTTTTTCGCAATTGTGCGTTGAGAATACACTCCTGAAACCAGCAATGCCTCAATACGCAGTTTCTTTCTCGTTTGGTATGTCCTTTTTTTACCCGTAACGAAAAAATCTAAAGCGCATACAAGCAATAAGTTAAATTGCAACACCAACACGTATACACGGAAAAAATGTTACATAAACAGATAAATATTCTTCCTACAGTAGTAACCTACGCAAATAATACTCTACGAATTGCAGTTTCTTTCAATCTTGATTCTACCCATCTTCTATACAGTACAGATTCATGAGGGGGATAGTAATAGACAAGAGGTCATTAAATGGAACCTTCTGAATTTCTCAGACAGATATTTAGGGAACGTACTTGGATAGGTATTGTATTCATGAGTTTTATACTTGTATTTGTAAATTATCGCGTTTGAAACACACAAAAGCTTAAATTTATAAGACTACCCTAATAAAATGGGCAGGGACTGTGTATGTACTATATTTTGAATGTACGCGTACAGTTCCTTTTTGTCATAACTGCCCAAAAGATGCCGAAGTGAATGCACTTTATGCACGTTATGGATGAGGAGAAAAAAGAACTGCATATTCGAAACACAGTGCATGCATTTAAGTTTTTAACTTCCATTCGTTCCTCTTACTGCACACTTGTTTACTGTGTACTGCTTTACATGTATTTTAATCTAGTTGGTATTTTTAAGCATAGATTTGACAAGACAAATTATTTGTGAGAAACACATAAGAATAGAACCAAAACAATAAATGACTAGGAAAAAATTAAACCATTTGGCCAGGAGATAGGATTAAAATCTTCTTAAACCTGGAATTTTATTTCTAGACTTGGTTAGCCACCACACCTGCGAAATACCGTATTAAAAACACAACATAATAAATAAAAATAAGAAAATTATTTTTCTGTAATACAATGATCTAGTTTTCCTAAATAAAAAACTCGAAATTAGGAATAAGATTAAAAGGCTACAGTAAAAGTTTAACCAATATATTTTATGAACAATGGTATTTTTACTGCAATATATTATAGCGTTTTCATTAATAAGTGAAAATAGACATTCGAAAATGCTTAGGTATGGACGCAAGTAGTTCAATACTTTTAACTTAATATTTGCATGAAAACGGTAGAACACAATAGGAAAAAAACACACTTACGCTAATACTATTCACAATTATTACAAAGAGAGTCCCCTAGAATATCTGCAATTAAAACGCGCATTGACACTTTATTTAATGAAAATTCCTAATTCTTAAGACGTGCCTTTTATAAAGCGATAAGTGCATTCTTATTATCCTACACCTTCTTCCTATCTGTTTAAAAACCTTTCGCGAACAAAAAAAACACTTACTCACGTCGAAATGAAAGCGTAATCCAATAGCTCATTGCTCAATTAAACTATCTACGCCTGAAGTCATTCTTACATTTTAAAGAACAATAATTATTTGTTATTTCTAAGTTAATATTTTCTGACTATTATTGCATATTTATTTCAACTGATTAATATAACGCATATGTATATTGGAATACTTGAACACAGGCCGCTAACAAAAGAGGCAATTACTAAAAGTATTAAATCTCCTTAATAATTTGACACTCGCATTGGCACGTTCCTTCAAAGCAAATCAATCCCTGGGCGCAGACAACGTTTTCCTGCTGATCTCCAATAAACGGCGGTGCGCATCTTTCGTGTATTCCTACAACTTTATGGCACGTTGGACAGCAACCACAAAACCCGCCAGCGTGCAAAATGTAACCTGGTCGACAGCTTCGAATGTATAAACAGTCTACTCTTGCACAATATTCTCGACAAGGTGGGAGAATCGCGTGAGAACAAATTATAAAAGAAACTAATACGATTAGCGCTTTCATTTTGACGAAAATTACTGAATTCGATTAGGAAAATTGCTGTACTTAGAAAATGTACCGCTTTCAAAGAATTTATATAAGAACTGTACGTGCGCTATCGAAAAATTTTCGTTTTCCTGTAAGGGAATTAAAATGGAATCTATTACCAGAAACGTGCAAAATGATCCTTTACAACGTTTTCTAGTTGTGCAAGTTTTGTTTAGAAGTATTTAGAACATAAGTTAAATAATAACGACAGGGATTAGTGGAGTAGTTATAAATTTTACAGATAGCAGTAGTTATTTCTGTAGTCTATTGTCTTAAAATTAGGGTATTAAGTATGTAAAACTAACGTTCTACAGGTGATTCATTCAAACTTGGTATATGTTTATTTTAATACACTACAGTGAAATTTTTTAGAGTTTATTAGAATATGGTGTTCTTGCATTTTTGTATTTGTTTTAAATGGAAAGTCAAGAAAATATTTCAAAATTTCGAGTCTTTGCGTATACTTCAGGTATCGCAGTAAACTCTATACCACACAAATTAATAATTTGTTCGGAAGGCAGCGCTTTAAGAGCTCATGCCTTGTCAACCGAGTTTCCGACTGAATTGTAAAAATGTATCGGCGTGCAATATTTCCCACGCAGTCTCTAAAAATTCTTAAATTACCAACCTTCTACAACCTATTGGTTGGTGTCGGATATCTTGGATCTTTTCGAGAAAAGAGTCAACGGAAAAAAGACACATCTTTAACAAGCCATTATAGGAATATGCAATTGGAAATAATTATCTATTGAGCAAGTTTTTGTTCTTTTTCATGAATATAGTTTCGTGTGCGTTTAATTCTCTGGAAGAACATACAAGTAGCTTAAGATTCTTTACTTCCATATTACGTCCGGATGCTATTATATGCTCCGCTAGGTTGAATTATATTATAAGAAAGAAAACACTTGAAACATTTCACTATCTCCCTAACCACAACACTTCACTAAAAACTGGAGGCACGTTTCGATAGCTAAGCAGTAATACTGAACTGTTCAATATTTATTGATAGTTCGCCTGTCCAGTTTTTAGTGTAGTGTTGTGGTTAGGGAGATATTGAAGAGTTTCAGTGTATCAGCGCCATAGTGTTTTTGTGAGTTTTGTGATCTAAGAAAACACTTAATAACTCAAACTTTCATCATCCCTACTCTAGTTAAAATGAATCGTTCTAATAGGATTTATTCTACTCACAGATTCAATTTCGCAGGTTTATAGATCCGCAACTATTCCTAATGATCAATAAAATACTCCAAATGTACAGAAGATGCGCTCCTCAGAAGAATGAATGAAATTCTCCCCAATCCCAGAAGAGAGATGAGTTTGTATAAATTTACGCTCAGTTTTCGTTTTATTTGTTCAGAATTTCAATAAAATGATCTTTTCGAACCGTCTATATGTAAAATTTGTCTCATAATACAGAACCAAACCCAACTCTCTTTCTTGCCTGGTTGTTAAACAACAGCTACCTTCCTGTTGTCATTACTATGTCAACTAAAACTTTTTCTGTATGACTTTTTTGTTGAAAATGTTGAGTTTGAGATTTTTAATTTGTAGTATGACTCCTCTCTTGTTAACTGGGGGGCCCTTTTTAAATTAAATTTTAAATTATATATAGTAAAATTAATTTAGTAAATGTACATATCATAGTATTGAAGCTATCGAAAGAACGGTGTCATCTGTTCAGCAAATAAAGGAAACTAAGCAAAATTAAAGCTAAATCTAAACAAAGTAAAGTGAACGAAACATATTGATACATTTTTGTATTGAATATGAATCAAATCAAAGTCTCATTGTAATTATTTAAGAAATTATCGAAGCAGTCACTAGTTACAATTTCATGCTTCTTTTGGAAAAGAATCTTGAAACAACAATTGCTCAATTACAAAAAATATAGGTATGTTACATTAATTGCACTGCGTAAGTGGATTAACTTACCCCCCACGTCGGCCAATAATATCTGTTGCAGCACGACCGTGCTATAGACTTGGCAAACTCCAGATGCTTACTGAACTAAGTCTCCTTCAGACTGTTTGATGTTAGAAAAGTGTTGTCAAACAGAAAGAATTTTGTGCAACAGAAGTCAGGATGGTAACAGGAGATGTGCTCAATTATTTCTTCCTCATCTTCTAAGCCCAATTAGCACTCATATGGAATGAACCTTAGTCGCCGCATTGGTTTTTTTATTTGCTTGTAAGAATTGCATTTAGAGTTCTAACGGGGTTTTTAGGTGTATGACTTTTTTGCCAATATGTTGACTGGATAATATGAATGCCTTTGCATTAGATAGACCTGTAGATTCACTACAGAATCGGCGGACTTTCTTTTTGTCAATTAAAAATTCTGCTGTCAAGCCCTCGCAGAGAAATTGACCACCTCCTTACATTCAATGCCAGTATGTCCTGATCAGGGTTTAGGAATTATTTGATTAAAACTGGAATTTAAATCACGATTTAAATCAAAGTGATTCTTCGTCATATAATTAATTGTTGTGCAAGGGAAAAAAGATCATATTTTACATTTGTTTATTAACAAGTGACAATATTTAAAATATCTTCTGGAAATAGAAAAAGTAAAGAAACATAAGAAAGGGTTACGTGCTTTTTTATTACTACAAAATACATCTTCTTTTTCTTATAAAACTATAGTTTAAAAAATCTTTCGGAAGGTCAACGAATTTAACAGAAGTGTAATGAAAAAGTTCTTTCGTCATCAGCAGAAGAACCGTCCACATACAAAATTGAAAAGATGATATCCACTACTAATTTCTACATATTATAACATTATTCTGCGATCTCCATGATTGTGGCGTATTAACATTTTGCAGTATTTCTTATGAAAACTTTGTTTCATAGAATAGATGTAATTTAGCTTCCAACTTAATGGCCAATGGTAATAATCCTGTACCGGGATAATACTGATAAATTTTTATCTTTAGTTGACAACAGATACTAGCCTTTATTCCTAATAGGATCAAGTAAATGAAAAATTAAAAAGCGTTGTAGCTTGCATACTTCTGTATCTATGATTTCGAATAAGAAACTCTTTCCGTCTTCTGTTGTTAAAACTATATAAACTATTAGTTGCTTATGAACCATCCATCGCACAACACCCATAAACTGCGTTGTCTGATAGAATTTTACAAAATTTGGATTGCTTCTTCAAAAATATCATTTAAAAGAACCAATTCCAATTGAATCCTAAAAAATTACCTGACCTTAGTATATTTCAATTGCTTTTCAAACTTGTTTATGTTAACTGTTCTGAAGTTCATTTGTTACAAAAATGACCTTAGCTGCTTGCTTCTACATTTTTTCTGCTTATCCTAATCTGCTCTAATAATAAGAGAGCTTAAAATTTTGCCGCTCTTGCATCTGATGTGGCAACCAGCACCAAAATCATAACTCCCATGTTTATTAAACATTTGTTTTTATGAGATTTATAGTTAGAGTTTCTTTACTTCGTATTCCTTGTCTTGATGTTTTGGATTAATTTATATTTTTACTTTTATCATCACTATTATTTGACTGGCTTTTGAGTCTACCAATCAATTGTTTCATATCTTTACCACATCTTCTATAGATAGCGCGACAGCCAAATTTTCAGCTCTCTTAACAAAATATTGCCAAATGCTATTTTCTTTTCTGGTTCTACTGATTTTATGTATTAATGTCGCCTATTTCAAATCCGAATATTGCGTTTATGAGAACTGAAAGGAAAATGAAATAACATTTTGTGCTTAAAAGGTTAGAAAGATATCTCTTATTGAGCATACAGCTAAACTGTATTTTCTAACAAGATGCGAAATCATTGCCCTGAAATTACTTTGGAAAATAAACCTATTACTATCATTATTATTGAATACGGTCTGGATACTAGTGCTTGTAACTGCTGTGACCTACAAGATCTATTATAACAGTGCTCTAAATGAGACTAGAATAGTTCGAAGCCTAGGCTACGATCCTTATCCCTTAGTTCAGAAGAGGTAGTGAAAAATTCTAGGGCGATATGTGTTCTATAATTTTCAGATATTCCTAACATATACGGAAGAGTTGATCTTCAGTATTTCTAAGTTTGTGTAGATAATGTTTCAGAGCTGTATGTCTTGTCTGTATCCTTGTTAGTAGTCCGAGGTCTCCTTTGTCGAAAATTTCAATGTCTGCCGTAGTTGTAGAATAGTATAATTAAAAACGCAATTTGAATTGAATATTTAATAAGTATATTTACTTATTGTATAACATTCAAACTCTAGTTTATTATTTAAAGATACATTTATATTTGCTTGATTTGTTTTACAGATACATTATTATCAATAACATAAAATTACAATATATTTATTTCCTTTCGAGACATTCGCATTGACAAATTCCTCCGATGCAGACTAATCCTTTGGCGCAGACAACATTCAGCGGCGGTGCTCCAATAGCTGGCGATGCACATCTTTCATTGATTCCTACAATTTTATGGCATACCGGACAACAACCACAAATTCCACCATTCATCAAAATATAACCCTGCGGACAACTGATTATAGACCTACATCGTACACCGTCACAAAAATCTGGTGGACAGTATATTGCTCCCTGAGAGTAAATAACTAAAGAAAGGATTACTACGAACACTTTCATTTTGACACAGTTACTACACAGTGCAATTGTATTCTCGTAAGTTTTATATTCATTCAAACTTATATATCGGCTTGAACGTGATATATTAAATATAGGGTATTATGTTAGCGTTAAAATGTATTCCAGAAAATCTTTAGATTAATACGTGCAATATGATATTTTGAAATGTGGGAACTTAACCATACTATTTATTTTGCGATCACGTATACACAATATACAAGTACATATACACACTTTAGAATGAAAGATTTGTATCAGAACATTAGTTTAGATAAGTAATATTGATAATTGTTCTTAAACGAAATGAAAGAATCGTGATGTACAACAGTAATTTTATTCTAAAAAAAATCTTGACAGCAAATATTTCTGATGCCTAAAGTTATGGGCTTAATAGAAAGAAAACTCTTTCTATTCCACTGTTATAATTCATGCTAGCCATTTTGTAGTATACATTGTAATAAAAAATTATAGCGTTGTACAATTTTAATTGGATAATGTTTCAAACCAATATCGTCATTTGCAATACACTTTCGTATATTATACAGTAAAAGTGATCAGTATATTGTTCCAGATCTTGTCAGTATTTCCAACTATGTACATGTACATATAATAGCATTCGTTGTAGTAGTATTTTACAATAAAATTAACATGGGCCTTATTAACAGAATTAAATAAAATTAGTATAACAACCGTACATGGAGAAAAATGAAATTGTTACTTCAATACCTTTATATACGAGGTAGGCGCCATAAATTCTCACCGTGACAGGCTTATACCGGTTCAAGCGTGTTCGGACAGCGCCAAGGCATGCATGCACATACGCGAGGTCTACGCTATAGATATGACGGCTCGAAGAGTAGTTACTAGCGCATGAAAATGTTTGAAGTAATGAAAATTGAGTACCCTACGGTTATCAAATTTTTAAAAAAAGAAAGGCATACGCGTAATCACATGAAACAACGTTTAGATGGCGTTTACAGTGATTCGTCTCCTTCGTATTCCACTTTAAAAAAGTGGGCAAAATGTTTCCGCTTGGGCCAAGAATCCCTAGAAGGTGTTGCTCGGTCGGGTCGACAATTGAAGTGATAACGCTTCAACAAATTTCAATTACTGAAAAGTACTAGAAGATCTTTGTTTTAAAGCGAAGGAATTAGCAATGATAACAAACATATCCGAAACAAGTATTCGCCGAATTCTCAATGACCATTTAGGTATGAATAAAATTAGTGCAAGATGGGTACCGCGACTTCTTTCTGCTCTCCAATGTGAACATCGAGTTGAGTGTGCGGAGACGACCCAAAACTGATTTTGGAGTCCATTGTTACAGGGGATGAAACAATGGTTCTATCGCAAACGCGGTCTATGGAATGGCGGCGACCTGATGAACCTTGCCCAGAAGGGCGAAAGCCGTTCAATCAACAAAAAAGGTGATGGCCACAATATTCTGGGATTGTGAGGGCATTCTGCTAATTGACTTTAAAGAACGCAATACAATTGTAAACGGCACATATTATGCGTCTTTATTGCATAATTTAAGGGGCAGTATTCGTGCAAAATGTCGTAGAAAATTGGCAAAAGGGGTACAGTTATTGAAAGACAATACTTCCGTCCATACTACCGTCGTTTCACAAGCTGCCATCCGCGAAAGTGGCTTTCAAGAATTGGAATACCCACCGTATAGTCCGGATACGGCCCCTTGTGTTTTTTATTTGTTTTCTAATTTAAAAGAAGATGTTAGGAGACATCGTTGTAAGGACGACAGTGGTTTGCAAGCAGCTGTTATAGAAAGTTTTGGCGGAAAAACTTCAGATTATTTGTACAAGGGTATCGAATTATTAATTAATCGTTGTAATAAATGCATAGAAGTTAGGGGAGACTATATTGGAAAATAAAATTTCTTATATTGTTCCAAGTTTCTTGTTTCTATGCCAACCCGAGAATTTATAGCGCTTACCTCGTAGTTAACTTTTTAAACGTTTGCATGACAAAGAAATATGTTGAACAAACATTTTAACAGTTAATAGCCATCAAAATCCTCAAAGCATTCGCAACTCTCCACAATTTACAATGTAAACTTTGATTTAATACTAACCAACTGTAAATTACTTCCTGGACCGCATCAACAGATATGAAAGGACTTCTATTGCGCTTTTCCTTTTCGAAATACACTAGTAAACCACAAACTAGCTCTCGGCAACAAGAACTAAGCCGTCGACCGAGCATTTTGAACTATAATCTTTAAAACATATATTTCAGGTCTTCGTATGCTTCTTTTGCATCTCTAAACTTACTACGAACTAAACGATTTACTTCATTATAGGCCTGAAAAGAACTTTTAGCAAAGGAAATAGTGGAATTAAGTGAAAATAAACGTTGAAAACTAAGGAAGCCAAAATAAACAGTAAACAAGCAGATATCAAATATTAACGGAGCGGTATTCTCTGTTATAATTATTAAGGTTGCATGCACTGCAGTAAACATTCTTAAAACTCGTATATACGCATTACTCGACCGTATTATATCTCACTTCAACCCATTCATTGATACTAAATAAAATATGGACATATATCTTAAGAGTGTCGAATACCGTATGACTGGTTGCCTGTGTTTTCCTGTTTTTCTATGGAAAACTACGCGAACAATTACCAGTATTTTTGTTTCGTTTGTTAGTAACTGGCACCGAGGATGTTGTTCTTCGTCGGTACAGAGCCATTTTTCTTGTTTGTTGTTTGTTCTTTGAAAAATAGTGTTTTCGCCAAAAAAGCGAAAAGAGCCCTGTGCAAAAAATTTTAACAATTTTTTCAACAATTTGGTAAAAAGAAATCGAAAATTACAAAATAAATAACACCGTAAAACTGCCTAAACGAAATAAGAATAGAGGTCGTAACGTGATATCCCGACGAGGGAAGCTTGGGAATTCCGAAAGACAAGTGCAATTGGCAACGTTGTTGTAAAAGATTTTGCCTAAGTTTCATATATTGCAGCAAGGGCCTAAAATAAGCATAATATTTTACGAATGCAGTATCTTAATTATAATATAAACAACATCTTGTGAATCCGATAAGCGAGCACGAGGGCGTACAAGCTAGAAGACTTGCATTATATTAAAATGCAGGGCACCGGTTTTTCGAGGGAACATACGTACATGCTATTCATAACACTTTCGTAGCGCGGCTAATGCTTCAAGAAATTTTGTGATACTTTCAACAACATTCTATTTTCCATGATATCTCTGTACTATGAAAAGTAAAAACGTTTTTGTAATTATATAGTCAGTATTGTACAATTTCTACATTGAGAAATTTTCATTAGTTTCATTACAAGTGTATATGTTAAACGTGAACAGAGAAAATAAATGTTTGGGTCTCCGAATTGACATTTAATTGCGAGATTTTCATTTTTTTTTATGTCGCATTATACATACTTGTACATACTACAAACATCTTAATTTAACTGCAATGTAGGCATTTAATTAAGAATTAAACGTAAATAAATAAACAACCTCTTGTAAAGGTTACTATTTTTATATATTTCTTATTTGCAACAGTCAATTTAATACAATACATAGCAACAAAATCGCTGAAATACCAAGAAAAGCATCTGGGTAGATTCTGTATATGGAAGTAAAAAGCGGTGTTGCCATATAAATTCAGCCTGTCTACAGGCAACCAAGGCTACAAATTGGTAGCAGTTATTTCGGACATACATCTTTATTTTACTTTAAATAACAATTGTATTGTAATTTGTGCTGTAATTGGCTCTTGGGCTGTTGGGCAATAAAGGATTATTATTATTATTATTGTATGTTATAGTATAGTAAAAGACATCGCCTTAACGTATGCTCAATATTCGTATGTTTACTGTAAGGGTATGTCGCTAGAGACGTAAGATGAGGTATTTGTTTATGTTTAACTTGATCAGCTGGTGTGGTTCACTCTTAAATAGCTACGACTTATGTTATATACTTCTACCTCGCTTGTGTATACTTATGCTTCTGACTTTTAGATATAGCGCTTGTCTTCACTTTATCGATGAAACAATGATGTAAATACAGACTTTCGTGGTTTAATGTGTAAGTACCTTCACCATATATTTATTCTAAAATTATTACTGGTGAGAGTTAAGCACTCTCTACAGCCCGTGACAATTCTTTTAAAGAAATTTAGGTTTACGGTTGCCCATGTCAAGATTTCTTATATTTTGTATTCAAATTGCTAATATAAAATATAACATATTTTAGGAAAAACTATCTAAGTATTTCAAAAATCTGATATGATGAACAAACATTAATACTTTTTGCAGAATGCAATAACGTATAAGGAGCACGCAGTGCTGTGTCAGAAAAGGCCGTATGGGTTATTGTTATTTTTCCTCAACTTGTGAAATTAATATTGCCGTTTAAATTGTTCTAAAACGTAAATGTATGTATGTGTGTACGATGCTTACAAAACAGTCATTGTAGTTACGTTCTCACATGGTAAAATGTCATATTGCACGTATTAATCTAAAAGCAATCTAGAACACAAATTAATATCAATCTGTCATAAAGTTGATATATCACTTTAAATCGCATATAAATGTTCGACGAATATGGAACTTACCATACATTGCAGTGTGTAGTAGTAACGCTCATAAAATGAAAGTGCTTATAATAATACTCTCTGTAGTAATTTACTCTGAGGCGCTCGTAGTTTGCCCTGCAAATTACTGCCGCGGTGTACTTTGTAGGTACATAGAGAGTTGCCCGCCTGGATACGTTTTGAAGAACGGTGGATTTTGCAATTGTTGTCCAACATGTCATAAAATAGTAGGAATTAATGAAAGATGTGCATCTCCTGGCATTGGAGGACCACCGCTAGATGTTGTCTGTGCCAAAGGATTAGTATGTTTCAAAGAATTTTGTCAATGTGAATGTTTGGCAACAAGCGAATAAGAATGCTGCGATCTTATCCTATATGCTGATCATATTATAGATTTACGGTAATATGTATACATATATTAGTAAGCAATAAATGTTTGTTTCAAATTGTACTTTTAGTTAATCTGAAATAATATTACCCGAATCCTGTCAATTAAAAAACATTTAATATTTCTGTGCTCTAATTAATGATTAGGTATCGTAAATTTTTACATAGGGAAAGGAATAAATGAGAGAATAAGGAAATCCGCAAAAATATATAATGAATTAAAAAATAAAGAAGAAATACCAAAAGAGTGGTCAGACCAACACTAACATATGGCAGCGAGTCATGAACAACCACGAACAGAATCAAAAGCAAAGTCACAGCCATGGAAATGAGATTCCTAAGAAGAATAGAAGGAGTAACAAGGAGAGACAAAATCAGAAACACGACAATCACTAGTAGTCTAAATATTCTCTAAATTTTCTCATTGAGAAGGGATAACTGAGTCGGCTTGCACATTTACACAGAATGGAATAACAAACCCCAAAAAGGGGGCAAAAACAGAATAGGCAGACCCCGAAACGAATGAAAGAAACAAATGTATAGAGGGTGCATGGACATAGGATTAAGTAAAAGCTCTTACATAATCTGAATATATACTTACTATATTGCTAACAGTATTTGACCGATACGTTAAGTGGGTGAGACCTTCAAATGAAATTTTTTGGAGAACGAAGAAAGAACCTGGGTAAGCGATTGTACAAAGATTCTTTTATTTATTTCTTGGATCAATGTAACACGGAGTTAGTGGCTCAGTGCCTTGCGCACTGGCTGTCAATCTCGGGGTCCCGGGTTCGAACTCCGAGGCTGCTGTTCTGCTTTGTTGTTTTCTGTAGTCTTCCTCGCTCCGTGCTGAATGCCATGAAAGATATCTTAAGATGCACGACAGGCACAGGCGTAATAATAATTTATGCCCAGCCAATGCCCCCTGTAATTAGCGAAAATTGGTGGGGCTATGAGAACACATGGATTATTATTATAATACATACCACGCTCATGTTTATAGAAAATTTAACCACTTGGAAATCTGCTAACACAAGAGAGCGAACCTATGTTCGTATCAATTCGTAATTTTAAAAAACTGTCAGCGTTAAGTCCGCTGTTTGAATTCCTCATCGAACGAAAAGTCGTTGGAATAGTGACAACATATATCTTAGAGACTTTTACCTTTATAGATAAATATGTGCTAAATTAGAGGGTAATTCTGAATCGTATTTGACACAGAAGGCTATCGAAAAGTGAAACTCGATTAACATTTGCAGTGAAGAAATATCCAAAGCAAACTTACAAAAGACATTTTGTATAAAAACAGGAGCGTTTACACCAGACGTACTACAGTACACTATCAGAAATTTTTCATTATTTTATCAATACGGATGAAAGCTTGTTTCTCATGAGACAGTATTACATGGCACTTGGCAAAGGAATAACATTTATCAGAAGACACCTTCACTTCACCCTGTAAAATACTTTGCCTTATGCACAGAAAAAAAGAGGTGTTTTAGACTAATGCAAAGTTACACCAAAAACGTCGTAAAATCATCCGCACTAATGAATACTCATCATACCCATTGCCTGCGATTTCCGGATATAATTAAGAAGTGTAGTAAACATGTGTTAGTTATTATAATTGTATTTAGTACATAATGGCATGTTACAGCGTTTGAAGATATTACAAACTGAAGAAACAGAGAATTCCTTCTTAGGTTTGGTATTCCCAAGTAGTTCTTCATGAACTTTGAGTATACCAGTAATAACACCGGTTGTAAGGCCAAGTGAACAAATAAGTCCGGACAACAACGAATCAATTTCGTATTAAAACCGGTGTGTCGTCAAGATGGACAGACGAATTATGGAAAATTCAGTAGGTTTGACGGATTAAACTGTGGATTGGGTGTTGAAAGATTAGATATTAAGGTATTAGCGATGAATTAAGATGCTAAGAACCAAACTGTTGTTTACCAGTAGAAACTGGTATTAAAGAGTCTGGTGGATTCAAAAGGTTAGATGTCGGATGACCAGATAGGACGTGATGTAAAGTGCAAAGGACTTGCGGCAATACTAAAGGTTTTGAAAGGTGTGCCATATAAAGCAAAACGATGTGGAGGTGTAATTGTTCTTTATCATATAAAACGAAGAAATCTTAGAATTAAGGTATCTGGTGCTGTACTTGGAGCAAGTTGCGGCGCTGAAGCATTTGCTAATGCAAATATGACCGCAATAAGTTTTTCTTCGTATCTACATTGTAACCTATACTTATTCTAAGCTTATGAAATCTGTAGTTCAAATAATATATAATCTTCAACGTATAATAGTAACTTTGGTTGAGACCATGGCAGACGAAGCTTAAGTCATGCAGGACCATCAGCGCTTAGCAAAGGGTATAGATATGTGGTATACGCTATAATGATGAAAGCTCTAGTCAATTAGGTTCTTGGAGCTTTGTACAGGAAGCTATGTCGCAAGATACGCGTTTCGCATAGGTTCTGATGTTGTTTGTTGGCCCTGGTGGAATATGTGTGGTAAGGTAGTAAAATTATTGAGCGTTGTAATGATGAAGCAACCTGATCGGGATTTGTTTTGGGTCCGTCCATAGACCTGTTCCGAAACACTATTGTAAGAATGTTTTAAATGAAGTTAGAATAGTTCGTGACTTTTAATCAATCTTAGCGCTAGTTTAGGAGTTTTGCCATTTAGTTTGAGGTTCTGGGCGAAATAAATGCCATGATTTTGTCTGGAAATGTTTTTTCTCATTTCCTCATTCCGTGCTTTAGAACTTCAGAATTTTCACAATATATATCATTGGAATGATGCTAACTTTCACGTAATTGACCTAGGTCTTTGAGCAAACATTTTTGGCTGTACCTTATTGGAAACCCACAAACTTCCTACATTATTTAATAGAGCAACATGTTTCAATGTTCCGGAATATTTGGATGATATCTCTATAACCCTCCGTGTTTGGATATGGTTTATGCGCAAATTGCAATCCTGATAATTGTTAATAATGACGTATAATTTTAAGTCATCTGCATCTGTAACAACTTGTGACAACTCAATTGATAACACAAATCATTTATAAACATCACGAACAAAAGTAGACTCAAGTTACTCCCTTGAGAAACTCTAGGGGTCGGCGTGAAGTAATTAGATTCAAACCGCATATATGTCACAAATTGTTTTCTGTAAAGAAGATACGATTAGAACAAAGACAAAAATTAAAACAATAATGTTCAATTTATTAATAGATAGGGTGGAATACATTCAAGCAAAGGCCTTTGTTTGATCGATATATACAACATCTACCTGCTTTCCAGCATCTACGCTATCGGGTAAGTATTGATCGGCTGTAAACAAGATTAGTTACTTTAGATCGCTGGGCAATGGAATCGTGCTGGTCACCTGAATCGGTAATCGATAATTAGGATAATAAAGCGAGAAAGGTAATTAAGTACAGAAACGTATTTATTACTTACTTAGGATTTTTGAGACTTCTGTTCTCCTCAAAAACATCTCCAGTTTTTTTTGTATCCTATTTGTAAAACTTGCCTTTAACTGGGCTTACTTTTCTTATTTATAGTTTCCTTTAATGTAATTGTATTGTGAGGGAACATGCATTGCTGGACTGATTCTAAGACCGACTAACTCCTTAATATCAGACTAAACTAATAGATATCTTTATGTAAATGTAGATTGCAGTTTCTTCGTGATATATTTTACATTTAAATCCAATTCCCAACATTTCTCTTCGCCCATATTATTTAAAAATAAGTTCCTTGGATAATAGGAAAAGAGGTTAAGAAATTAATCTATCAAAAGTTTACATCACAAAATTGAATACAATTAATATAAAATTTTATACAATAATATTTAACACACACGCATCTACACACGGAAAATTGCAAAGGTCCATCCAAGGTCTACATCTACATCACTGAAAACGGATAGGAAATGTTTTCGTTCCTATGATGACCTTACCGTAGTCCTTTGTTGCCTAATATCGGGCCAATGTAACCTTGGATCCTCCGTCGTCGGCTTTCCTATTGCGGAAATCCTCGATAAAAGAATCCACTGTCTAATCTATAGTACTTTACGAATCCTGAGAAATTTATACAGAATAAATTGGAGGATATCAGGAACATCCTGCGAATGCTCTCAAAGTCTAGGTAAATGCATTGGTGAAAGAAATAAAGCTATGCCATCTATTATCTCGACACTTTTGAAGTAAATAATCAAATAGAATATATGGGATTTTTATAGTGAAATCTAATTTTTGAAGTCTGTAAACATTTTTAAGAACTTTATTAAGCGAATTCGTATATGAATTACTGCGTATATAATAGTTATACGTTATTATAGTTATAATTATTATTTACATGTATCAATATATTAACACTGGAAGAATTTCCTTCAGAAGTAACTATACTTCATTCACGTTAAGAATGCAGTAGAAGTAACATCAATTGCAATATAAATGTATCTTTCGGTTGTTTCATTTACCGAAATAATTGGAGCTTATTTAATTATGTTAAAAAGTAAATGAAATTGCATTTGGGGTTAGTCGAAGAGAACATAAATGTCATATGACAAGCTTTAAAATAACAATATTGCCATGGATAAACTTGAATCGAAAATATAACCTTGACATGAATGGTTATATATACAGTGTTATACCAAGTCATTTGTCATGAAGCAAATCTCTCCGTTGGTAATCTCCATCAATTTTAAAAGAGAAAGTTTCAATGGTATGATTGAAACTATGCAATTCAGTATATACAAGATAAAGCCAAACAAGGAAGAATGTTGTTGATTATGAACAATACATAATGGGTCCAACGGGACTGTATCCAAGTCCATCGAATGGCTTCAAAGTATATGCCAACACACAAATCCTTAAATCTTGCATAGAATTTCATTATTGTCAATGGTGAAGTTAGATGAGCTGTTTGCTGAAAATGAAAACAGCAGTGCAGGTATATTTGTCTACTGTATCCCGACTGCAGTAAAACCATTGTAAATTTTTTACAACAATACAGTCAATAAATAATCTCTTAACAAGTTTATATAGTTCTCTTCTCTTCATATCTGTAATAAATTTAATAAAAAGATTTCTTTACTGTTAGCATTTTATTTATAAAATAAGAAATGAAATAAACATACGAATTTGATTTATAAATCAAAAGGTAAATTGAAAAAGGTGAACAAATAATTTCAATTTATTTAATTTTCTAATGCTAGTTAAATACCGACGTCTCCATAGTACAATGTCTTGTTCCCCCATTAGCACACTGTTTCGATTCCTTTTTAACCACTTACCACTAACTTTTTTAAAATTGTCAATAATATTGTGCGCTTGAACTAGGGCAAATTGTCATCTGCAAAGGATTAACAAGTTGGTTTAAATCGAAGGTCAAAATGTGTTATATTTACATTTTATAATTTTGTACATGTAGGTAATTCATTTCTTAAAAACAATGAACGGACATGTCCCCTAATTATAGATTTTTGAGCTTCGCCTAAGTGCTTGTATATTCCTCTTGTATTAATTGGCATTGTTCTCATACTATTCACTTAAACCAAGTCGTGTTGCAGTCAACTTAACAGACCTTGACTTGCTATTTTCTTGCTTCAGTTGCAGATATAAATTATAAGCCATTAGCCTCTGCCTACTGCCAATACGCTTCTTTTGAGGGTTTTTTTGATGGTCCTGCGACTGGATATACTACTGCTTCCTCAGGCATACCAAATCAAAGCTGTAATTTCGTAATAGTACAGTAAAAATGATTTTGTTTGTATAATTAATTGTGTAGTACCTTGAATTATTAAATAATGAGACAAAAGAGCTCTGAAAATAATTGTTTTTGCCTTGTTTATAAAGATAAAACACCATTAAAAACTACAGGAAACAACGGCAACAAAATCGCAAGTAAATTTGACAACTGACAGAAATTTCATATAAAGAAATTGCATGAATTTCTCCAGTGTGAACATGCCTCGCCCATTAGCCAATGACAAGCCCGTATTTTAAGGCCTACTTATTCCAAGTCTGCAATCTTAACGTGAATGGAGTATAGATTTACTTAATGAGACTTTGTTTATTTTAAAGAAGTAATCGGTTTAACGAAATAAAAGTTACCATTTATTAACAGCAATATACAGCCAAATATTATAAATAAATATAAATGTTGTTAGCGAAGCATTAATCAAGCATTAGCAAATCCATTACAACCCGAAAATTAAATTTATTCTATGGGGGACATCGTGAAAACATGGGTTTTTGACGGCGTGTTCTAATGAATTTCGGCGTCTATCTAGATTAAGTCGTTACGCTCATTAAACCTTCGTAAACAATTTCTCCGCGGGTCGCTACAATGAGTAAATTGCTCGTCACGAATTTTTAATGAATTTCCACGGATAGACGACGCGAAACCAGCTGATGGTTAACGTGACAGCTGACGCTTTCGTGTCTGAACTACAAAGCAATGAATCATTCATAATCTATTTCGCTCTGTTTTACTGTAATCCTTTACGACAATAGTACGTGTGTATTCTTCTTGTACCAACTTCCTCGTAGATAAATAATGTACTCTATTCCATTACATTTGCCAAGCGGATTCGGTATGTAATGCAACCAGAATATAACTATGCAAATACGGTTGTCATGGGTGTTATTTCTTGTGATATAGAACGAAGTCTCTATAAGGCTACTAGTAATTATTGAAGTATGTGGAATGGGAAAGAACATTTACCATTTTAACGTAGACACGGAAATATTTGTTATGTAGTAGACAATCCCATTCGATTATTTTTCCGAGTGGGTCCTTTTCCTTAAATTTTTCGCTTAATTGAAAATTGCACTTTTTTATAATTAAATAATTAATGGCAAGTGTTGCAAAAATTGTTTTAACATCCAGCAAAATAAGCCTGCAGAAATGAATGCGCACTCATTGGCGGCGATGATATATTTTGAAGGCGGTCGGACATGCCCGAAATCTGGATTCATATGCGTATGGTTAGTATGTGTGTGTAAATGCCGGATTAGATTGATGATATCGAATCGACGGTGTTCGCTGTCATGTTCGACGAGTGCTAATAGATTTCTTTACCAATTTCCGACACTAGAATACACTAGCACTATTATTAAATATATTGTTTGCAACATCAACATTTTACCGTACCATATTTTTGTGTGTAAAAGACATGTTAATAGCAAACAAGACCGGCTAAATGCGCAATGTGATGTTTTATATTATAAATTTCTATATGACTTTAGTGTGTGGAGCATTCCATAAAATACTGACAATGAAGAAATTTCGTAGTTCCGAGGGAAATATCTCTGAACTAGCCTACATCTTTGATGTAGTTGAGTTCTTTTAGCGCCTGCTCTTACGTAACGGAAATTTAACGAGTTTTGTTGATCCCAATGCCATTAGTCAATCGTAATGAATCTATTGGAATCAGATGTTTTTTCTATAAATGTCTTATTTTTCATTTATTGTTATTACGTATGGCTAAAGTATCTAGGAAAGGAAGTCGATTATTAACTTCTTCAATTGTAAACTTGATCGTAGTTAATTTTGAATTTAGTTGCATTGGGACGTCTTGCGTGTTTCCCTTAGTAGTACCAAACACAGTGAAGATGTCATCTAAATGGAGATAATGGATTTCCTATCGCCTAGTCTTCCATCTGTTCGAAGCATTTTTCGCCTATTTGAAAATAATTTTGAGACATGCACCATCTTGCTAATCTTTTATATTCTGCGATCTTCACATGATAAATATACTCTGTGATTTTTGCAATTGGTACACTTGGGAAAAGTGAACAAACATCGAACGATACTAGGATTTCTCCTTCTGCTAGTTCAGTACTCTCAATTTTACTTACAAATTCTAAGGAATTTTCCACACCTAGGCTATCTATTTTGTTGGTCAAATTGTTGGATTCATTCACCAGGCATTTAGACAATTTATATGTTGGGAAACCAATGCTGGAAAATGTTGGTCTCATAAAATTATTTGGTTTTCAGAAGATTAATTACACACGACTGGTGTTTCCTCCATGATGATCACAATGATTTCGTCATACTTTTTTTGGGCAGAGTTCTCTAAACTTTTTATTTTAAGCTACCATTTTTAATTTAAACTTTTTATTATCGCGCTGGATGCTACATCCTCGGCAATCATACCATGTTTAGAACTGTTTTTATCTGAGTTCTTCATTAACTTCAAATGCAGTGTGTACCTATTTGTTACGTCCCAGATGCTGGTATCTTATTTGGTTTTCTAGCCAGTCTCTGTTAGCTCAGGTGATAATGATTTTCATGAATTTAGGGAAAATGATGTTCTTATGTTGTTTATGTTATTTAGCTCTTCAATATATTCCTCTTGGTCTCCTTGTACTGAGCAGCAATTAAGTTTTATCTATTTATGTTGCAATATACCTTATTTCATTTTATAGCCAAGTACTTTACCATACTCATTTAATTATCATATTATTTTGTATCGTTCGAAAATTATGTCTTTTGCTGTGTCGGTATTGTAGCTATTGTAAATTGCCGTGTATAGTAAAAAAGATTTACTGCTTATGAGATTTTTATCTTTGTAGAAGTTGGAAATTAGTAGAGCGGAATGTTGTCTCTTCGATTTACTTTATTCGACATTGCGTGATAGGAGAATTTCATTTGCTCTGTTGTTTGTTATTAATCAGATTCCTCAAAATATTTTTCACTCGAGAGGGATATTTATAAAAAAGTATATTTTATCTCTTGTGAATGTTATTTTCAATTCGCGTATGGAATATTTATTATTCGAGGAAATTGCTGAAAATATTTTTACTCGCGAGTGATTTTTATAAAAAAAATTTGTTTTATCCCTCGTGAATTTGATGAATAGTAAATATAAAGTATACATAAAAAATATCCCTCGTGACCGAAAATAGCAGTGTTAAAAGGTATCGATTCTTATCGTTTCTCTTCGTTCGTGTGCGAAATATTGCGATCGATGGAAAATATAAATTTTAATATACCGAGTGTGATTGTAATTAGCAATCGAAACTTTTAATATACAGGGTGTAACGTTGCAGATTAGAACGGCGATTTCAAGATCATTACATGCATCTCGACAAGAAAATCGGTACAAAATGTTTGGTATAATGAGCGCACTGTATTTTAAATTAACATAACTGTTTTTATATTTAATTTTTAGTAATTGTCTTCCAGCCACAAGGAAGCGTGGGAGTCGTTGGCAGTATAACACATGGGCTGAAAAGTCCTGGGCCAAACAAAGAAAACACGTTTTTTTTGGTTCAAAATTAGCTTTATTCATCAACGTAATCTCCATCAAGAGCAACGCAATCATTCCAGCGCCACTCTAACATTTCAATGCCACTTTTGTAGAACGATTTATCTTTTGCCTCAAAATAGGCCTCAGCCTCAGCGATAACCTCTTCATTCGTGCGAAATATCTTACCGGCGAGCATTTTTTTGAGGTGTACGAACAGCCAGTAGTCGCTGGGAGCCAAATCTGGCGAATACGGTGGATGTGGGAGCAATTCGAAGTTCAATTCATGTAGTTTTGATTGACTTGTGACACGGTGCGTTGTCTTGATGAAACAACATTTTTTTCTTTGCCATATGCGGTCGTTTCTTTGCAATTTCGGCCTTCAAACGCTCCAATAACGCTATATAATATTCACTGTTGATGGTATTTCCTTTCTCAAGATAGTCGATGAAGATTACACCACGCACATCCCAAAATACCAAGGCTATAACCTTTCCAGCCGATTGTTGTGCTTTCGGGCGCTTTGGACGAGGTTGATCAGTTGCTGTCCACTCAGATGGCGATCGTTTTGATTCCGGAGTGAAGTGATGGATCCATGTTTCATCCATTGTCACATATCGACGAAAAAATTCCGGTTTGTTACGTTTAAACATGGCCAAACACTGCTCATCAACACGTTCTTGTTTTTAGTCAACAGTAAGCAAACGCGGCACCCACTTTGAACAGAGCTTTCTCAAATGCTCATGCAATATAAAACCAATACGTTCTTTTGATATCTTTACGATGTCAGCTAACTCACGCAACTTCGCTTTTCGATCATTCAAATCGATTTTGTGGATTTTTTTGATGTTTTCTGGTGTTACCGCCTCATTTGGACGTCCACTGCGTTCTGCATCATCGGTGTCTCTACGACGACGTTTGAAGTCAGCAAACCAACGTTTTATTGTTGTTTCTGATGGAGCGGAGTCCCCATAACACTTTTCAAGCAATTGCTTCGCTTGAACGGTATTTTTTCCCATCAAGAAGCAGTGTAAAATTAAAACACGAAATTGTTTTTGATCTATTGTTTTGAAAATAACAAAAGCAGCGTGACTCTTAGCACACTAACTCACAAACTAATGAATAGAATATCATGAAATTTTAACAGCTGTCTTTTGAAGGTTAGTACTAACTCAGAGAAAGGTGACTGCAATAAAACTAGCGTCATCTATGTGTTAGGCCCGGGACTTTTCAGCCCATGTGTTAACTGTCCTTATGGTTAACTTTTAGTAATTGTCTTCCAGCCACATCATTTAACTTTGATTATGAACCGGTAAACATCGAAAGTGGATTGTCTGTGATGCTCAATTTCCTAGAAGTAAAGTTGAGAGCATTATACTGCTGTATATCTATCACAAGGAAGTGTGGGAGTCGTTGGCAGTATATTTCTCCTCTACTCTCAAGTAACAAAACGGTTACGACCTTTCTCAAGTTATTTATTCTTTTGGCAAATCGATGTCGGTCAACAACCACACTTATACATTCCGACGTTTGATCCTCGTTTCATATAGTATAAATTCTGATTCTGTCATCAGACCTCATTGGTAAGTCAGGTTTTACCCGATGCATTTATCATCTTTTTCCGCGGTCCTAGATCCTCTCTTACCATTTTTCACTCTTATGACCTTCTGGTCGACATATCCCTGCTGTTCCCAGCTAATTAATATTACGAACCAAATCATACCCCATATATTCAAATTTCCATTACGAATTACTATCATACCCTGTGTATTAAGACTTTCGATCGGGAATTAAAGTCACACTTTCTGAGTGATGTGCTTTTTGCAGTATGTCGTCTTTTCTCTCAATAAGTATTGGCCATCATGTATATAAGTTTGTTCAAACTGTTCTTACGCAAGGAGAATTAAAAAAAGAATGAAATAAATTCCGTCCGAAGTTTAGCTACGTAAAATAGAGCGAGAAACAAAGAAATCGGCCAATTTGCCAGCGTTGTGTATTTCTACTAATAGTTCCTATCCGCTTCGGATGCTGGCTGCCATGCACGCTATTTTAATTTTATTTACTGCTGCTCTGAATAATTCAGTCGTTTTCCAACCAAGAAGTTCGTCTTCTAGCAATACCCCTCTTTCAAATTACTTTTCATTGTAGAATATTCCGCAATAGATGAAGTTTGTTCTCATTTCTCATTATTGTCCTAAGTATTGTAGTTTCCGAAATTTCACGATATTAACCACTTCTTTTTCTTCTCCGATCCTTCTATAACTTCGATATCTATTATGTGTTCCATCCATGGTCAAATGCTTCCAATTTCCTTGTTGTGGCTTCTATAAGCGTCCATGCCTCTACTCCGTAGAATAAAACGGAGAACACATAACAGCGTAGAAGTCTTATCTTGGTATTTAATGTTATGTCATGGCTTCTGAACAGAATTTTCATTTTGCAATAAGTAGACCTGGCCTTTTCGATTCTGCTACGTATTCGTTCTGAGTGGTCCCACTGTTCATTTACAATAGTTCCGAGATAAGTAAAACTGCTCACTCGTTCTAGCCGTTTTTGATTTATTATAAGATGACTCTTATCAATTTTTCGTTTGCTAAGCTTCTTTGATTTTTCTGTTGATGATTAGTTGTTGTTTGTTCTAGTAATTCCAAAATCTCGTTGGTCATCCAAGATTTTTTGTTGTATTAGGTTGTAATAGGTCATCTTTACTAGTTTTAACTATTGTGCTGAATTTCTTCACATCTCAGGCCTGTCATCGATTTAATTTCCTTGTTTAAGTGTGTTGTGTATTAAGAACATATAATTTTCTAATTAACCTTAGTTGTTTATTAAGTTTGAGACATATGTGGATTTTTGTTTCCAAATATCTAGTTACTTACGTTAATTAAAGCTATGAAATACGACGTCTGTTGTATATCACTCCAGTACCGGTATGCTACAAACCATACACACTTATATATGTACATGCAGTTAGAAGTTGATAGTTAGAGGTTGATATATAAATCAGAATTGCACGACAGAGTGTATCATTACTTTTAACTTGTTCGTGAATATACCTATTTTCTCATTATACGCAGTGTTGGTGAAATATGAAACGTATTTTTGTTGTTATATAGGACTATAAACAATACGTATAACAAATTATGTCTAATGTGTAACTTGTATAATATTTCTCTATATTGAAACTTATTAACCATGATAAATATCTTCAAAATCTTTTTTTGAGAAAATAAAATCTTACAATCTATTTTATCTTAAAACAAGGAAAGTTATGCAATTATAAATTATTGATAATGCAACAAATAAGGAGAACTTCACCAATAGGTTTCTGGGATAATATCATCTTCTATTCTTGCTCCTAGATACTGACGTTTTGTCTACTCTTTCAATGAACATCTTTAGGGCTATATCTTATACTGAAACTACTCGAAGTTTTCGAAATTTGAAATGACAGACCATTTAGACTTAATTTAATCAATAGTCTCCAAGTATTGAAAACGACAAAAAATTATCATGGTTCGAAAAATCTATATATTTGCTTTATTTGTCTACACAGTCGCCGTATTAAAATCGTAAAACAAGCTTCTCTAAACATTCTGCATAAAATTCTGCCGCCGTGGATCTTAGCCAGTTCTACACTTAGGTTTATATTTCTTCACTTTTCTCAAAATGCATAGATGCAAGCCAGTTTTTAAGATGTTGGAAGAGATGGTAGTCACTGCATGCGAAAAGATATTCTCGATCTTTATCGTATATTGTTATTTCACTTTGCTCCTATGCAGTCGTTACTTGCTTACTATTACTATTACTTGTTGGCAATTTTTGATATGCTTGTTATATTCTCCTGACATAAAGGTAATATTTAATGTCTAGTCAATATTAATAGTAGACTATTCTTCATAGAATATAAAATATTAACTTCACCGTTAATCTCTATTCTATAACAACTTTGTCACGTTTTTCGAAACAAGACCAATTTCATTAAAAATTTCGATATTCATTACTACGGCACAAGATCAAAAGAACAGTGTTCAGCACCCCTGGATAAACTAATTTCAATAGAAACATCCCTGAGGTATTAAACTTTTTAATTCGCTTCTATTTCATCGCAAACTCTACGCGACTGAAAAAATCTTGATGGATCCAATCAAATCACACTTTCGTGGTATGTATAGAATTGACAAATTAAGTACTGTAGTATAGCTGTGTGAAAATTGAAAAGTAATTTAAAAAGTTTGTTCTTCTGGAACGAATTGTCACACAAGATAAAAGAGACTTCATCGAAACGTCGAGCTACTTCAGGTTCTTCTGGGAATCAACTATCTAGGCCAAGTATGGTCAGCCTTTGACATGTCGTAGGCCAAACTTTAGTGTGTAAATACGTTTGCGGGCCGCGTTTAAAAGTAGTACATTTTAAAGTAGTGTCCATAATTTTTAGCGATAGATATCAGACATAAAATAATACGGCAATGTTCTTATAATGCAATTTATTAAAATAAGAAAATGAAATGAAAAAAAGAGGTACATTATAATTAATTTTTTTTTAATTGGGTTTTTCAAAATGTCTCGCGGGCCGGATCAAATCTTACAGCGAGCTGGTTCCGGCCCGTGGACCGGTTGTTGCCCACATATGATCTAGGCAGATGAGCGTCGGAAGAAGTACATACATCATAGATATATATATATATATATATGTATATATATATATATATATATATATATATATATATTCTCTCTGAGTTTGTAAATGGAGTGAGTTCTTTTATCAGGGATTTTGCTTATATTGAAATTACCTATCGCATTCCCTAGCTAGTTAATAAATTCTATATTTTAAAATTTAGATTAATAAATGATTTTACTAAGAACGAAGTCCTTTACTTTTTGTACTCACGCGGACAATTTGATATTGTAGGTCGACGAATCTCCTATCTTCGCAATAATGATAGAAGGCCCAAGGTTATATTGGAGTTCTTCTATTGGTGTTATATAAATTTTGAGGTATTTTCCACAAAATAATTTGCGAAATTCGGGTAAATAGATACAAACTCTGTTGATACTCGCAATTTTATGCCGACGCTATTCGTCAGTTGTTTCGCGTATCGATTGTCGAATACGCTGGTAAACCGCTGCTAGATCCAGATATTAGGCGACAAATGATTATAGTAAAATCATGATGGCAACGAAAACATTTCCTATGTGTTTTCAGAGATGGAGGTGATCTTCTCTATGTGCCGTATTAAATATATTTATATAAAATTTTATATTAATTACATTGAATTTTGTCATATAAGCTTTGCATGGGATAATTTCAGTATTCTCTTCTCGTGTTGTCTAAGGGACTCATTTTTTTCAAAAGCAAGGGCATTTTCTACATAATAAGAACGAAAAAGAATTTTGTATAATTGAATTGAAACGCAGAATACATCTCAAGAAAACTGTAATTTATTATTACGTTAAGATATTTAATAATTAAATCTGATATTAGGTGCTATCTGAGCTTAGAGGGAGTCCAACCTTGCATTCTCTCTAACAATACAATTAAATTGAAGGCAAGTCTAGCAAATATGATAAGAAATGGGCATGTTCTTGAGAAGAAGGGGCTCCAAAGAATATATATATATATATATATACATATATATATATATTGTGATGGAAAATATCATGCTCGTTAAATTTTTTTAAATTAAGAGAAAGTTAAAGAGATAAATATATTCTCAAATTAATAAATATATACCGCTTTTTTACAAAAAAAATATGTTTTTTTTTTACAGAAAGCCTAAGGTAATCCCTGTTTAGCTAACCTTTAAATATTCTAATTAATTTACGAAACAAAACGAGAGCACTGGATACAAATGATTTTGAAGAACTTAAGAAGATTCGACGTCTTTAATCTTTCAAATCGTACTCACTCGCACGTGATTTCTCGCCTTTAAGGGGGACTGATCTTCAGCTTCCAAAATATGTGTCCGGAACTTCCAGATATTATTTATAGTATCAGCTGATACACTTTATGATTGGATATAAACGAAGATCTTTGTAAAATTATAGAGTTATATCAGGAAATAACAAATTATTCTCAGGAGAAATGATGCCGACATGCCTGACTTTGGCACAATATTTATTTATTGTTTTGTTTTATATCCATAGCAACGCATTTGTTCGTCTATATGGTAGGCCACACAGCACACACATACTTAATATGTGTGACATTATAAGCGAAAATGCTGCCAGTCGTGCCAACCTTCTGTCGTACGAGAAATTTTGAAGATTGTAAGTATAATTTCGGAATAATGCATATTTATACAATGTAATTGAAATATGTGAATACAGTACATTAAACGTTTTTTAAGAATGAAATTTAGAAATATTTATTTATATAGAAAAATATGTTTACGAAAAGCGATATATATGCTGCTAAACGATAGTAAAGTTTACGTCTCCTCTGCACGTGTTGTTGAAGTGACTCTTTTTTTTTTTTTAAACAAGAAAATTGTGAATAATAAGTTATTAAAGAATACCCAGTAGATGTCTGTAAAACTTTAGAAACAAAGCTGTATAGAAGTACTAACGGTACTTCTCTCAGTGAGAAGAAAATTTCTGGAATAGGTAAACTAGTAAAATTTAGAAAAAATCATTGATATATTAATAGGCAATATTTCATATCATTACAATATATATATATATATGGTCTACACAAAGACGTAATTTGCGAAAGAGGAATATTGAATAAGGTAGAAAATAAACAAATAAACAGATCCTTTCTAGCATTTCTTACCCCTTCGAGTCTGTAGAGCAGACACAATGAGTGATTTGAATGCTGAAACACGTAACTGTAACACGAAAGAGGAGATAGATTAAACGCGAACGAACAGAAAACAGTGTGCAAGTAAAATCATTATCCTTTGCCGACGGTGTCGCGTAATGAAGGTGTAGCATGCAAAGTAAGAGCTTTCATTTACAACAATTAAATCAAGAGCTTTACTAAAACTGTACATAAAGCGTTATTAAATTCACACTTAGCTACACCACAAACATTTAATATTAAACAGTATCTTTATATATGTTTATAAATTACTATAATTCATGTTTCTTAAAAAGAATTTCAATATCATCTGCTTAGGTTTAGTATTAATTATAAAATACCAATGCAGGAAGTTTGCCATTTTTATTCGATTAGCTTCAAGATTGTGACAGGTATGTTTCGTCACATTTATTTTATACTATTGAGAAAAGAGGTCGAGGTTAGTTTAATGAGTATTGAAATTCTAAAATTCTTCCACATTGGTTAGCGTTATGTACCACAATAAGCAAATAAATGACATGAATGTCATAGAGATAAGTACAAACTTGAACTGGAAAATTCCTATTTATATTAGAGAGTACCATTACTAGTAAAATAGCATTAATAACGAAAAGTACATGACAAATTAAAGAAGAATAATTTAAGGAACACAAAAAATATGTTGCGCATCTATTAGACAGAATTATAACTTGATAAAAGGCAGGGTAATTGAAAATGTACTACGAATATTATGAATAATTTTATAAGCATGTACACAATTTATTAAGTAAAGTTGATAAATAACGAAACTGTTGTGAAATGTAGTATACACTTAACATATAAATAAAGTCATACAGAAATTTATAATATAGTACATCACCTTGCGCATTTAACCGGTGCTTTTTGCTATTAACATGTCCTTTACATACAAAAGTACTCTGCGGTAAAATGTTGATATTGCAAACAATACATTTAATTATAGCGCCAGTGTATGCTAATGTCGGAAATGGGTTAAAAAGTTATTCATAACTGCCGAACATAACAAAGAACCTCGTCTATTCGCCATACTAACCATAGGCACATGAATACTTACTTCGAGTATGTCCTACCTCTTTCACACTCATTTCTATAGGTTTATTATTCTACCACTAATATTTTGTACTATTGTATATAAGGTGAATACGATTATCATAGTAGCTGGAAACAAAACGATTCCTATCCATTATCCTTATAAAATGGTTTTGTACAATTATTAAATAGAACTCCCGAATGAATGTTCCTACTTGCATACAGATTACATACGTAAACAAGAATTAGGAATAATGGATATTCAAAACCCTTTTCAATTTGTAATTCTGTAACAAATACGAACCCTTCTGATCAACATCCTAAGCCATGACGTCCTACTGTAGCTGATAATTAAATTCTCTAGCAATAATAAATGACGGTCGGAAAGCGATTCAATACAGGGTAGTATTTGTTTGCGTGGATCGTTTCAAAAGCAATCTCTTATGGTGCTTGTCTCTTTTGCTGCGTAACAATTTAGAATCTCAAACGAATAATTTCGTATTAATGAGTTGAGGCTAGTATGAATGGAACATGTAAAATCTATGATAGATTCAAAAGAATCTTGTATAGATTGATACTTTAAAAGGGAGGTGTAGACTATCACGGGTTAGGGGCTATGTACATATGTATTTTAAATTCTATGTAACTGGTTTATTGTAGATAACCATACACTACTAGGGCGATCTGAAATGTTTCCGGAATCAACAAGAAGAACACGGTATTGATATGGTTTTTATTTTTATTTGTCGATATAGTCTCCTCGCAGATCGATACACTTTTTCAACGAAGCCGTTTCTCCTTCAATACCGCACAGAATCGGGTCAAAATCGCTATAGTATTGCCCCGTAATCGTTCTTTCCTTCTGCAGATAATCGATGACCTACCTTGGGAATCCCAAAAAATGGTCGCCATTGCTTCGACTGTTCCTTGCCATAAAAAAGATTGCCCTTGCCGATCAATGAATCCACTTTAACATTCGTGCACCATCTCTTGCCGATTCCGGAAACATTTCACGTCGCCCTCGTAAAAGTAAAGTTGCAAGTCTGAAAGTAATATGCCGAAAGAAATGCAAAAAGTTACAAACTGAGTACCTTTGCCGTATCTGGGATTCTTATTGCTGCGGGCAAGCTGCAGTGACCCAGACTTCGTTACCGTCCCTAACCTCGAGGAGACGGCAACTGCAGTTGTTGTTAATGGGAGTAAGCCATACGAAAATTTTGAAAGTCGAAGTTTTGAAGTGAGAAAATGATTGATCCATGCTGTTGATTGATGAATGACATCTAGCTGCATCATTCCCCACATGCACATGTATTTATTGTATTGTCTATTTAGAAAGACTTAAGAGCTAGTATTAGTATTGTTAGTAAGAAGGTACCCTAATCATCTAAACTTAAAAACTAATGTTAGTAGTGTTAGTAGAGTTAGTAAGTAATGCGTCTTCTTCCTCTGGGCTTTGGAAGTCTTCTGGAGGTGGGTCGGTCAGCGCCCAACAGTCGCTGGAAATCCACACCTTCAAGCACATCAGTGCCAAGGGTAGATCAAATGGCTCTGATTGGCTCATGTTCGGGTTGTTTGTCTGGTTTGGGTGAATAGTAGTTGTCGGACTTTGGTAAAAATCGTGATAATCGTATATGTCTGTCCAGCAATTCAATGTCTTTGTCATTGATCCATGTAGAGTGCCTCAAGGTGGTTAGCAACCTTAGTAGCCAGTTTGTTTAATGTATCGAAGTGCTGCTTCAGGCGCAAAGCTTGCTGCACATAAATCCCGCTTAGGACATCTTTCTCATTGTCCGCCACTCCCCGCAGCGTCGGGCATTCCGGCAGAATGTGATCCGGCGTTCCTATAGCTCCGCAATCACATATAAGGGGAGGTCCAGAAGTTCGTGGAATGAAAACGTTTTAAATAAAATAATGCAATAAATTTTTCCTTTTCAATATAATCATCCTCAAGCACAATACATTTATTAGATCTATGAATTAATTTTTCTAAACCATCATAAAAATATTTTTTATCTTTCGCCTCAAAATGGGCCAAAGTTGGCTCCTTTACCTCATTGTCGTCGGAAAACTTTCTTCCACGTAAGTCTTCTTTTAAATTGGGGAACAAATAAAAATCACTAGGTGCCAGGTCTGGACTGTAGGGTGGATGGACTATTGATTGAGAGCCATGCATGTGCAGAGCAGCCATTGCAATTTTGCTCTTGTGAAGCGGCGAATTGTCTTGCAAGAACAACACACCCTTGGTCAATCTTCCTCGACGTTTTTCCTTGATGACCTCCTTTAATTTTTCTAATATCGCTGCGTAATATTCTCCGGTTATGATCCTACCTTTTTCTTTGTAATTAATCAATAATATCCCCTCACAATCTCAAAGAACAGTAGCCATCAACTTTCCAGCCGATTCTGACACTTTTTTGGCGGTGGTGTCCCCTTTTTATGCCATTGCATGGACTCCTGTTTGGACTCAGGCTCAAAGTGATGAACCCATGTTTCATCTCCGGTAACAATCCGCTGCAAAATCTGTGCAGGTTTGTCTCTACACAGCTCCAAAAATTGTTTGGACGCACAGAGGCGCTGCTGTTTCTGCAGCGGCGTAAGCATTCTCGGTACCCATCTTGCACTGACTTTTGTCATGCCCAGGTGGTCCTGTAGGATACGCAAAATGGTCCAACTAATGCAGATAATTGTTTTTTCTTCAAACGGGCATCTTGCAGTAGAAATTTTTGCACTTTTTCGACGATGTCTGATGTGGTGGCTTCAACTGGCCATCCTAAGAGGGGGTCGTCTTCAATCGACTCCCGACCATATTTAAAAAGACCATACCACTTATAAATCATTGATTTACCAGGGCACTGTTCACCATAAACGGTTTCCATTTCATTCAATATGGTTTGAGCGTTCATTACTTGCTTTGTAAGGAAAAAGTCACAGCACGGTGTTCAATTTCCTCCATAGTTTCAGTTTTCTTCCGGATTAACTTGTTTAGTAGGAAACTATTCGTAAACGACTGACGCTATAGGGCTGCAACTTAACTTATATACTAATGATGAGTCGCCAATCAGAATGACACCTAAGGAGCGCCTCTATCCCCACTCCATCCCTACTCCATCCCCACTCCGTCCCATTCCACGAACTTTTGGACCTCCCCTCGTAGGTCCGTGTCCGGCAGGCCTATATCACCTGCCTTTGGCCAATTGGTCTCACCTCTCCTGGCACAGACTGTAGATTGTATTTTTTATTTGCTGCCTGTTTTGAGGTCTGAGCAACTCCTCCACCTTCCCCATTCTGTCTTCCCTCCACCAGTACTCAGCCGCCGCCTTTACCACCTACAGATCCACGAAGATCTACAAAGTTTGTTAAACTAAAGTTAAACCCTTCCTTACATTTGCATTAACGAAAAGGGAAATAATAGGACAATACTCATTTGATAACTAAAAAACGCCATAAACTGCGATGTGTAGCATTGATTTGTTTTTATTCATATCCAGGTATGTATATCGAAGGATCAGATAATGTAACTGATAACGCGTATCAGTGACATAATTCATCACAGCCTCATGTAAAATAAAATAATATTGTACTTTCTAAACTGTACTCTGGCAACTAATCTCATAATTGTTAGGCATTACTTCGTATTACATCTTTTATCTCTACTACTGGTTTAGACTTCATCAGTTTTTATAGTTACCACTTTCATTTTATAATGCTATTACATATTTTGCTTTCATGAACTCTCATGCACTTTACATACACCTTACGGTAATTTTCTTCCCCTTAGTCAAATTCGGCCAATGTAATCTGTTCACATTAAAACAGTAACTTCATCTGAACGTCGAAGTATTCTTAATAAGCTATAACATCACGTTTAAGTCTTAAAGATTATGTCGCAGTAGGGGAATATAACTGAGGAAGCTCCGGGGATTAAGGGGGATATAGTATCGTCATTATGTGTTAATTAAGCGTAATCGTCTGGAATATTCACTAGGTAATGCAACGCTTTCAGGAGGATTAGTCTGTTAACGACCCAATTTGCTAATAATAAATTGACACTAGCTACCATATCCATTTACACTACTAATATAGTTATGCTTTCATAATTATGTCGTAAAAGACCGTACAGCAATATAATTAGAATAACGAATGTGCAAGATATTTCATTCAAAGTACATTAAAAGCATTGATCAGAAGTTGGTAATACACGCCATGTGAATATACGAGAATAATTTGATGACAGAATGAGTGTTCAATATTTTCAGATAGAATTCAATGCAAGAGTTCTATTATTTCAATAGTTAGTAGATAAATCAAGTTGAAGAATGCGAATCCTCTTTAATAAAGAGCGAAAGCGCTATGGGCCATTATATGTAATATATGATACTTAGGCGTTGTTATTGGCAATCCCAGACTAAGTGTGATACTTTCCACTTTACTAATCATCGCGTTAAAAACTCATTTGATGGTTTTTTCACGTACTCGACGATTCCGCTGTTAAATTTGAGAAAACTTACGGCATTGCTAAGTTGCATACGTAATAGTATACTAACTGGCTACAAATAATTGTAAAATGTTTTAAAATAGTGAAGCATATTCTAACTTGCTGATGACAAGGCCAACGTATAGCCGTTTCAAAACTAATGTGTTGCGGAAGAATTTGCAGCAACGTATAACAAAGCCTAATATTTTTACGCGGAAACACAAATGGAAATTGTACGACCAGAAAAGTTTAGACGTGAGTCAGACGGCACGCCAAGATTTATTATGTAAAAGGAATCTGTGAACTTTGCACGTAAAAGTTTAGCATTATCAAACAATTAGTTTTAAACGAAAACTACAACACCATTTAGTGAGAAAGTTTAAATTATTTTGCAGGTGCTCAACGTCATTCCAGGTTCTAAATTAAATTTTTAAATCGTTGGCATGTGTATGCACAGAACATGCGAAGGATGCAAGTAACACATGGGCTGAAAAGTCCCGGGCCTAACAAAGAAAACACGGTTTTTTTGGTTCAAAATTAGCTTTATTCATCAACGTAATCTTCATCAAGAGCAACGCAATCATTCCAGCGCCGCTCTAACATTTCAATACCACTTTTGTAGAACGATTTATCTTTTGCCTCAAAATAGGCCTCAGCGATAACCTTTTCATTCGTGCGAAATTTCTTATCGGCGAGTATTTCTTTGAGGTCTGCGAACAGCCAGTAGTTGCTGGGAGCCAAATCTGGCGAATACGGTGGATGTGGGAGCAATTCTAAGTTTAATTCATGTAGTTTTGCCATTGTTTTGATTGACTTGTGACACGGTGCGTTGTCTTGATGAAACAACATTTTTTTTCTTTGCCATATGCGCTCGTTTCTTTGCAATTTCGGCCTTCAAACGCTCCAATAACGCTATATAATATTCACTGTTGATGGTATTTCCTTTCTCAAGATAGTCGATGAATATTACACCACGCACATCCCAAAATACCGAGGCCATAACCTTTCCAGCCGATTGTTGCGCTTTCGGGCGCTTTGGACAAGGTTTACCCGTTGCTGTCTACTCAGATGACGATCGTTTTGATTCAGGAGTGAAGTGATGGATCCATGTTTCATCCATTGTCACATATCGACGCAAAAATTCCGGTTTGTTACGTTTAAACATGGCCTAACACTGCTCAGAATCATCAACACGTTCTTGTTTTTGGTCAACAGTGAGCAAACGCGGCACCCACTTTGAACAGAGCTTTCTCATGGTCAAATGCTCATGCAATATAAAGCCAATACGTTCTTTTGATACCTTTACGATGTCAGCTAACTCACGCAACTTCACTTTTCGATCATTCAAAACGATTTTGTGGATTTTTTTGATGTTTTCTGGTGTTACCGCCTCATTTGGACGTCCACTGCGTTCTGCATCATCGGAGTCTCTACGACCACGTTTGAAGTCAGCAAACCAACGTTTTATTGTTGTTTCGGATGGAGTGGAGTCCCCATAACACTTTTCAAGACATTGCTTCGCTTGAACGGTATTTTTTTTCCCATCAAGAAGCAGTGTAAAATTAAAACACGAAATTGCTTTTGGTCCATTGTTTTGAAAATAACAAAAGTAGAGTGACTCTTAGCACAATAACTCACAAACTAATGAATAGAATATCATGAAATTTTAACAGCTGTCTTTTGAAGGTTAGTACTAACTGAGAGAAAGGTGACTGCAATAAAACTAGCGTCATCTATGTGTTAGGCCCGGGACATTTCAGCCCATGTGTTATATCATTGGGCTATAAAATAAATAATAATGCTCCTAAATTTGAACTTTATGGCACTTCAGTCAAAATCCCAACAACTTATAAGCATTATATACTACGTAATTGCTCTTATTTGACAAGTAAGAGTATAGAAGGTGAAGTAGGGACGATCCGCATAAATCCGAAGGAGCCAAGTTTCTTGAGAAATATTACTATGGTGATTGTAACGAATTTCAAGACTTCACTGATGGAAATTAGGATATAAAAGACACAAAATTCGTTTTACTGCAATCAAAGTATTAAATTTCCGAAAATGGGCCTAATTAGCGTAATATCTTATCAAGCGAAAATATAGGTTTAATATAGTAATCTAAAATAAGCGAATGGTTATTAGCTCTAACTACACAAGTCTTTTAAAGAAGGGCAATCAATGAATTGTTACCTTTGTATTCCGCTATGAATTGGAGGTGATTAAAATTAAAGCTGTATATATCGAGAGAATTTACAAGGACTACAATGCTGATGTCATCAACGTACTTGCAAAGACTCTCTTAGTTTACTTTTGTACCTTTGAAAGGCATATCGTAAAGAAACTTAAGATTCATAAGAGCTTTTCAGCAAATGCTCCCGTTTCTCTGGTATCTCGCTTTCTCTTTTTATCGTGCTCCCAATTGACAAAGCGGTACATATACTTTTCCAGGCAAGTTAGAAGGAGGATTCAGTCGGTTTACTTATATAAAAGAGCTCCACTTTAATTCAATTTCGTTCGCTAAGTGAAGACAAATCCGTTCAAACGTGTTCAGATTTATATAGATATCAAAATTAGATTTACCAGCGCCTTTACGCAACAGTTCGGGTAAATGGTACAATATGTAGCGTTGCAATTCGCTAGTACATGAATGCGTTGCTCTTATACATCTTTTATTTGTATTCGGTTAGTTGCCTAATACGATCACGTCTTCAAAGCCATCTGGGAGATGCTGCATCTTGAATTTAGAGTTTACTGCCACATAACGCAAGCACATACATAAAATGTCATCTTTGATATCAAATAATACGTTCTGATGTTACGATTTAGTTGTTCCGCTGGTGTGCAGGTTTAAACGCGTTAAATGAAGTACAACAGTGAAATTTTTATAGTATTAACCTGATTAATGTTCTTTATTCAGTAAATTTTTGAGCGAGCTATTCTGTGTGGTTGTAGACGCATATATATATATATGCATCTACATCTATATTTATAAATGTATATATATGTATATATATATATACATACATACAGTTAATTACCTACATATATACAAGAAGTAAATTTTTACTCTATAGCAACACATATTTTCAAATCTAATCTCTAACTTCAAACGACGTTAAAATAGTGGCTAAGTACACATCATGATCAACAGTAAGATAATAAATTAGGTAAGACAAGTAACTTGGTACATCTGGGTGTTCATTTTCGAGACGATTCAAACCCTTTTCAAATTAATAATTCTTAGCTCCAAAGTAGCTAATGTTTCCCGAAGTTAACATTTCTAGAATTGTTGAATGAACAGTAAAATCATTACTGGATATTTCGGTGTTTTACAATCTAATGTGAAATTATAACTAACCTGTACTGTTTAAATCCGTAATGAATTTAAAAAGTGCATATCTATTTATACATAGGCACTTTTGCTTTAAGCCATTTATAACTTCGAAATATTAGTTTATTAAAATTACAAGTATATATAGTCTTGGCCAACAAATCGGATCGACTAACTTATAAATTTATTAAGACAATATTTTTTTGAATACGTGGGAAAATAAAATAAAGTAAAGTGTTATATAGATGCTGCTATAAAATCGATATTCCAAGAAACCAAGCAAAATGAAACCACTAAAGTTTAAATCAGTTAGACCCGTTTGCACCGGTTACACTTAAGCTTTCGGCTTAAGTAAGCCACCACGCTCAACTTCAAAGGGCAGATTAGATTGCACCGCTATCTTAAAAGAATCAGTTCGTTATGTTTCAGAAATGAAACTTTTTAGAATTTATTGGGACATCTGGGAATTTCTATTAGTGTATGGTTTTAAACCAACGTAATTTGGCGGGATTTTCTTCAATTTACTGTTTGATGTCATTATTTTTTTTCAATTCGTCCACTAATACTCCTTTTAAATTGGCAAAACTATGTATTACTTAAAATAAATAATTAATACTACGTATAATTCATATAATATTTAAAAACTGGCGTGGTTGTTGAAAATTAGATATTAATTACATATTATTTGAGAAATCATGGAATCCCATAGATGTCCGAATTTCACAGCCGAGGAATAAGTATCCGTATTATCACTAATAAAAGAATATAGAAATATAACTGATTGCAAAATAAAAACAGTTACAAGCATTAAAAAAAAGTAATTGAATTAAAAAATTATGAGAACATATTTTTATTTTCTATCAAGATAACGACTCAAAGCATAAAGCCGAGCTAACTACGACGCGGCTTCTATACAATTGCCCTAAGGTCATGAATACACCCCGAAAATCTTCGGATATTAATGCAATCGGGAATTTGTGGACAGATTTAAAGAATGGGATTCGCAAACACTATCTAATCAACAAACCCGATCCTAAAAATAAAATACGGCAGGAATGGTACCGTATTCAGTCGGTTTTCACGACGACATTAGTAAAATTAATGCCCATTAGACTAAATGAGGTTACCAAAAACAAAGGCAATCACACGAAATATTAAAATTTATCCTATATTAGCACTATACATTAGCACTAATGTTGGTTTAGAATACTATACGAATACGAGCGTAACTTGAACTTCTTACATATTTGAGATAGATATTGCATATTAATTCTAATAATACTACAATATCAGTTTGCTTTGTTTCTAATAAGAATTGCTAAGTGTTTTTGAAAAATGATGGATTTGTAATAACTGATGTGTAGAAATAGTGTGAGACTGACTGTACATGGCCTTACGCATCTAAAATTCCCAAGCCGTACAGAGTAAAACAGATGAGATTAATTACCGTGATCGCTTAGGTACGGAACCATGTTGATTAGGTGAAACGAAGTGTAGGTATTTGTAGGGAAAAACAAACATGATTCCGTATCTCAGGCTTCACAAATATTTCAGCATAATCTCTTTTGATAAGTGACTGAGCATGTGGTCATGGTTCATTGTCAAATTGTTACATAATTTGCGAATCTCCTATGTTTGCAAACCTTTGACGCATTGTCGTTATAATTTTGAAAAATTACATTTTTTAAACTCTAGGCAATTATTTAGATGAATTATTATTGGATAAAATGATTACATTCTAAGTAGTCATTTACGCAAACGCTTGTATAATAGGAAAATACCATTAATGCTTTAATGTGTTCTCCAGACATGTTTTTAGACTATATTGTATAATAACCACAATGGTCTAACGCTTTATAGTTAAGCCCCCCATCGAGAATGCGAACTGTGTAACGTAATCAAAATATCATCTTCCAAGTGCGCTGCTAACTTCTTTAATTTCTCTGTGACAAATTGCATGTATGAGCATACTTTACGATGCTGCTATGTCTATGTGTTCACCGAAGTCTGCAACAGCTCACACCATTTTATTACCTGCGTAATACTTTAACGTAAAGAATGAACTTGTTATAGTGTCAGATTTTTATTATAATTACGTAACTATGCAAGAAATTATTCTGCACTAGATTGATATGTGAATTGGTAAACATTTATTTTTACTCGTGAATAAATTTTTATTATTTGTATTATTATTAGTCTCGGCAAAGAGGGGCAAGCTTTAGTGCGAGGAACAACGTGGAGGGGTGAACGGCGCGGCACAGAGAATCGAGTACCCGTATCAAAGCACGCTTGCGCACTTTTATTTACAAAACAATATTTAAAATTACTTGTAACCTGTATTCTATACACTAATCCCCTTTTTATGGAAATACTAGGTCTGCTTGCATTAATTAAATAGTATAAAATGATCATAGATAAAGCTTCTTTTGGAATATCACTAAAGAAAATCGCCTAGAAGGACAAATTGCAATACCTCTAGTTAAATTTGCATTACGCAATAGACATGCTACTTGACTGCCCGATCTTCCAAATTTAACGTTCTTCCTATTATAATTTGGATCAGCATATATTACCATTGATTTGCAATCTCCGTAGCATGGGGACGAAACATTTCTTCAAATTCTGATCCATTGTTGGTTTGAAATACAAAGGAAGTTTATCGAACGCTGGTATCAATTTTATCTTTTACACTATGATGTAACTCTATTTCATGCTGACCACTTCTAGTTAATTGTTTTCCATTATAGTTAACATATATGTAACTATTATCAAACGGTCAATATTACTTGAATTAATGTGTATTATGTTGCTGATTCCCATTCGTCAAAGGGGAGCAAGTTTCAGTGGCGTGCGGAGAAGAATGTAGAAGGGTGAAGCGCGCGGCATAGAGAATCGAGTACCCGTATCAAAGCACGTTTGTTTACTATTATTTGACTGGTCGATGTGTGTATTTCTAAGTACACATATTTAGAAAATATAGCATTTAGCTACGTTTCGGAAACGGCGTATTTCAAATAAACTAGAAAGCGTAATAGCGAGTATGCCGGATTTAGAATACGAAGCTGATGGAATTAAATGTGTAAAGTACGACAACCATTTGACGTGCACCAGCAAGGTTTAAACACTGTTTTGCAATTTGTAGCAAATGGTATCGCGATTAATATTTGATGTAGGTGATTGTTTTATTCCATGTAATGTACTGATCACTTTACTAGACCAACAAGCATTTCTCTACTTCTGGAGCAACTATTCGGGTTATACATTGCCAAGTCGGACATCGTTAAGAAACTTTATGCCATCTGTTCGTGACTATGTTGAAAGAAGAAGTAAAGCAGTGGTGTATGTACAACGGAAGAGTTTGAACGGTCATCCCCTAACTTACTTGCTTCCAAGAAAAGTTGCAAAGTGTACTAGTCATGAAATTTTAAAAGTGGTGTTGAGGGCAGTGAACAAATTTCAACAACCCAACTTTTAATGTTTGTGGGTGACGGTGGCTCTAACATTCTTCCTTAGGCCGATCTCTTAAAAAAGAGACTGTTACATATACCATGTAATTTCCAAGCTTTAAACCTTGTGTCGTAATTGATTCCTAAATGTTATCAACGAGTAAATGCTTTAATCGCTCATACGAAGGCAGTATTTCTAAAGTTCCCAAAATGCACAAAAAGATTTCACGAATTGTGTCCCAATGTGTGTCCCAAGTTAAAGGGTGCGTTTTACTACTGTGAATATTTTGATGACGTGAAGAAGGTAGTTTTACAATTCGATCCGAGACACGTCAATGTTAGCAAGAAAAGCCAGAAAACGTTACAACACCCAAAAGGTAAAATGTGAGTTGGAAAGTATTCGCAGGGACTACTATGTACTAGAGGAGAGAATTGAAAAATTGCAAAATGATTCGATATCGTTTGTAGATTCTGTCCAAATTGTGGATGATGTTCACTCAAACCTATATACGGCGGAAGGCAAATTATGCGAATACGTAAACGTTACTGAACACTCGCCTTGATACGCCAGCTTGGCCCCTCCACGTTGTTCTGCGCACTGTACTGTAACTTGTCCCACTTTGCCGAGACCAGTTATTAAAGTGACATTAAAAGGTAAATTTATATTATTGAGAGTGATCTCTGTGTTGTACGTTCATAGGTACTTATGTAATTGATTGATATTCATATTAATCAATTACCATCAATCAATACTTGGTATTTTTGATTTCCAGTATCAAATATTTTTAATTCCTATTTTTTATTTGGTTCATTCAAAACTGTATTAAACAATAAAGTGTTCAGTAATTAATTCAATTAAGATGTTGACTCTACCCGGATCCTATTAATTCGATCTCCCCACCAACATTTTTTCAGGCCTTAATTGAAGCGCGGGATGTCAAAGTTCCCGCAGAAAATGTGATAACGAGAAATAGTACACCGTTGTAATTACGCCAAATTCTATCGTCGTCCCGTATTGTATGTGGTATACACGTGTATGTGTATTACATATATACAGTGAAGGACTAAGGCTTAAATATACCAAAGTTTAAATTCACAAACATCACTTAAAATGAAAATAAAGCATTGCAAAACAAGTGTATGTATGCAGTGTGTTTATTAGCTAAATAATAAACAGTAATGAAAACTAAAAAAATATATATTGTTGGGTATGAGCTATTACAGCATTTACTCGTTGATAACATTTAGGGATCAATTGCGCCACAAGATTTAAAGCATGGAAATTACATGTTACATGTAACAGTCCCTTCTTTAAGAGATCGGCATAAGAAAGAATGTTAGCAGCGCCGTCACTCACAAACATTAAAAGTTGGGTTGTTGAACCTTGAAATTTATTCCCAACACCACTTTTAAAATTTCGTCACTAGTACACTTTGCAACTTTTTTGGAAGGAAGTAAAATAAGGGATGATGCTTCAAACTCTTTCGTTGTACGTACCATTACATACACCACTGCTTTAATTAGATAACGGTAAGTTCGCCAGAAAGGAGTATGCTGGACAAAAGTTTATATACAATACAAAAAAAATTATCTCTTTTAGTTTTAATGAAATTTTGAAACGTAAACTTAAATTAACATTTAGTTAGTCCGCTCCGAGCTTCAATGACTGCTCTTAAAGGACGTGGCATAGATAGAACTAAATTTTCTGTTTCAGATATCGTGATTTCTGACCAAGCCTTTGTTAGAGCTTCCTTAAGGGATTCTTTGCTCTTCGGAGTTGCATAGTGAATTGTTCGAGCCAATAATTCCCAAACCTGGATTGAATTTAAATCTGGTGATTGGGGAGGACTTCCGAGCTTGAGCTGACGTGGAGCATAATGCAGTAACCAATCTTTCACTAAACGTGCGGTATGCTTGGGGATGTTGTCTTGTTGGAATATCCAATCTCTTCGCAGACCCAAATTATCCGCAAAAGACTGCAGTACACTTTTATACAGGTGCCTGTCCGTTATACCATCCATAAAAGCTAAATGTCCTACTTCAGCTGCTCAAGTGGCTCCCCAAACCATCACACTTCTGCCCCCAAGTTTAACAGGAGGTATTACATTTTTGGTTTGAACTACCATGCTGGACTTGCTCCAGATTTTTGCGCGACCATTGCTGCCAAATATATTAAATTTAGATTCATCTGTAAATAGGACTCTTCTCCAAAAGTCCTCATCCTTATCCTTGTATTTGTTTGCAAATTCTAGACGAAGCTGCCGATTTTTGTCAGAAATAAAAGATTTCTTACGTGGAATTCTACTTCGACAGCCCTTATCCCGCAAAGCTCTTTGTACAGTTTTCGAATGAACATGTTTGTCCAATACTGCAGCAATACTACCGACAAACTTTGGCGCACTTATTTTTGGATTTTTGCTCACTTACTTCACGATAAGGTTAATATCTCAGCGAGAAATTTTCTTGGATCCTCCAGTTCTAGACCTATTTTCCACTGTTTTGCAAGTTTTGTATTTTCTTATACTATTTTGCACATTTGCCAGTGATAAATTAAAAACTTTGCCTATATTTCGAGATTTGTCTTCTTGAAATGGTTTAATAATTAAATTTCTTACACTACTCTTTATTTACTTACCTTTACCCATTAGTTTGGTTATAGGTCTATCAACAATGCTGAAAGCAGGGTTAATACTGAGTAAAAATGCGTACGTAACGATATTCCTTTCGGAAAACCCCAAGAAAAGTTAGTGGTAAAACTTTTATGCAGCGTATTTTCATTATAATTGCTGTTACCTATGGGCCAAAGCAAATTTTTTAAGCTTTCGCTACTGCTTATTATTTAACCATAAATAAACTAGATACTTACATATTTCTATTAGAATGCATTATTTTCATTTTAAGTGGTGTCTGTGTATTTTAACTTTAGTGTATTTAAACTTTAGTCCCTCAATGTACATGCATGCATACATATGTATCAAGTATGGTCGCTTAATTTAAGCGCAATATGTAACCATAGTATCTGACTGCATATACAATGAGCTCGCTGAATAATATGGTAGTGCAATATTTCATATTTTATGACGACGTCCATTACAATGCGTCGAGGTCTTCTACTAAAAGTTGAATACTTTAAAATTTAAATTTTGCGAATGCAGCATATCTGCGGAAAGATACTTAATCATTGTAAGTGGTAATTTAATAATGGAGTTTAATAATGTAAGAATTTTATATGTGGACGAATATGGGACTATTGAATTGACAAAGGAGAAGCTGACGTCTATGAAACTAGTTTCCGTGGCGTGGAACAAATCCAATTTTATGGCGTGAAATAATATCACGCTTAAATAATCTTTCAAACTTTCTTATCGAACACTGAAAAATTGGAAAGTTCGCTAATCTAATGAGCTTCATCTTTATAAAATGTTTTCCTCAAGAGGAGTAGTAGATACTTACCTATAAGCGCCAATATATAACGTCTATATTATCTTTAAACTTGTATGTTGTACAGGTGATATAAAAACATATAAAATAATGGGAACAATAATAATGATTATAACAATAGTAATAATAATAATAAGGTCTCACGTGTCACAAGTTTCTATAGATCTTGCGAAAGTACTTTTAGGCAAGTTTGTAAAAAATATGGCTCACGGTAAATCATTATTTATTATTTATCATCTTTACGTAATACAGCAAACTTACAATTTAAAACAGTTTTCAATTTCTAGAGGAGAGTGAAGAAGAAGAAATCTCAAATTGGAAATGAAGAATTGAAATTCAGATTCTTCAATTGGAATGTTAAAGAAGATGGTCGAATTTCCCTCAGCAACAACAATCAGAACCAAGGTTAATAAGTAACAAATACAATTGGCATAGGGTAACTTTCTATAGGGAGAACGTAGACTGCTAATGAATGTATTGACCATGTATTTCTTCTTGAGGGTTCTCCGACCACTTAAATCTATTATGCCACACCAACAAATAAACGAACATGTAGATTAATACAGTTTTTAGTTTTGTAGTGTGCATAAAATAATTCTGCCAAATCGCAGCTGATTATTAGTATTAAGTATCTAACTTCATGTTTTATTTTCAAAATCAATTTCAAATCTTACCATAACCTTGTAAATTTCTTTCTCAATTTTCATTCATTAATTACTTGTATTTTCTGTCAAGGAGAAAACAGTATAGTACACATTATGATACTAAAAATATGTATTACAACTCAGATGAGTTTTTTGAAAAAGTGTTATTGTCGATGTCATAACACTGGTCGACACACATTTTGGTGCTTCGGATTTTTTAAGTGTAATCAAGCAATTTTGAAGTGCCTAAACCAAAAATGCCGTCAGATCACTCTTTCTGCCCTATTTTGAAAAAAATTCGCCAAAATTAGATATAATATTAATTATGTGCGTATGTTTGTAAATGTTACTATTTGACAACTGTTAAATGAAACACTGAAAAAATTGGTAGGATCTACCTATTTAACAAAAACATATGCATACACAACTTTCAATCATCAGTTAGAACAGTCTCACTGAAGATTCTAGTAGTAATCGGCCATTATATGGGTATCCCATCTTCCTTGGTACCTTTACTCCATAATCCTGATGTCTTTATGAAATCCTTCCCCTTGTTGCTCACTAACATCACCTAAGTTTTCTTGAAAACGAGGAAAACGAACTAAGTGGCTGTGCAGGTAATAAATTTTGATGCCCATGTTACATCTGAGCGTGTGAAAGTTAGAAAGCATTTTCTCTACTAATTCGACGTAATTTGCTGCTTTATGATTACCAAGAAAATGTTTAACCACTTCAACAAAAGAGTACCAGGCTTTAGACTCACGCTCGATCATTGATTTCGTGAAGTGTGGGTTGTTTAAAAGTTGCCTTACCTGTGGACCATCAAAAATTCCAAACTTCGGTTTTTCTGTGCTAAGCCTTGGACAGTTTTGTTCCAAAACACGATCGATATCGAGATAAATCCTTAAGAAATTGCTTCATAAGTTCCAGCTTGATATTCAGTGGTGAGAAGTTTCTGTCAACCAACGGTTCGTTAAAAACGTTCTGTTCTTCTCGAACAAAAAAGATTTCCTATGGCCAGTTTCTGGCAATCTAGTGGTGAACCTTAGCTCTGCTGTCCCAAAGGCATAAAAGCAAGGATATTTGTTTAATTACTTTGTTACCCGAGAAGAAAGTTTATCATTTTTAGATTGACACATGATGATCTTCATTCTTGATATTTTGCATGACTAATGATATTGTACCGTATTCCTCTTTCATAGTGGAGGAATGTTCAATTGGTATAGAACCATGTTTATTACATTTGTGTAAAAGTACACATTCTAAACGTAGAGATGAACTGTCTATAAAAGGACGCAATTCACTTGGCGAGTATACATTTAATCCCATTTTCTTCAAGATATCTTTTATATTATTACAAAACACTAAGTTGTTTTCTTTAGACAAATACAGCAACAAGTCTTTGTGGTACGATAAAATGTAATATTACATGGACACAGTAAGCTCTTTTCCTTTAATCTGGAAGCAAGCAATTCGAACTGCTTCTTTGAAAGGTTCAGATCTCTAACAAGGCCATTAAGCTCTTCGTTGGTTAAAGCGTTGGGGATCCGCCGATGGTCCTACAAAATCATTATCACTTTTCTGGAACTGCACCTTGTCAGACGATGTGTCTGAATCATCCTCCAGAAGCATAGGCAAGTTACTGAACGTTGGAATAGGTCCAAAAGAATGCCTAGAAAATAACACAAAGATAAGAAACCGCTGTAAATACAGCCTTGGAATAGGTATGTCTTCAGAATGAGAAAGAGGTCTCTTTGCCGACTTCATGTTATGGTATTCCCATTTGTTCCGATTATTGCGGTTAAAATCTTTGATGTTGATAGAAACTGAAATAGTAGCCATCATGATGGTTTTTAGGCTTTCTTCATACTATAGGTACCCCAAATTTTAAGCTCTTTCTCTTTTCATTTGTCCACTGTCACAAATATTCTACGCATGTTTTGTGGTACCCAAGATCTATCCTGGTCTCCTGAAAATAACCCCAAATATGCCCTTTTTATAAAGAGAGATATAACTTTCCAATCTTCATTAAAAATGTATTCACCACAAATACAAGAAAAGCATCTGGGAGGTTGACACAATTCCGTCTGCGTGTAGAAGCCATTGTTGTCATTCGAATTATAATTATATTATAATTATAATTTCAGATAAGAACAGACAATTTAGGTCTCCTAAATATGTGGTTAATTATTTTGATTTACCCGCATGAGTAATAAATTTCACCGTGGTGCATCTCAAAAACTAAAGTTGCTAGGAAGAAATGCCAGTTATTTTTGTAACCAGCGCATCAGAAATACCATAAATCAGTTCGTATTCTACAGGCACCACTGCAAAAAATTTACTTTGTTGGGCGGTGTAGTAACTGAGTGTGATAATGGAAACGTTAGAACGTTGGTATTGCTTGATTTTAGCTGTATGTTGAACATTGTGCACTATTTCTTCGTCTCTTTTCTCGATCTTGAAGTATATTTGTATATTAGAATTTACCATGAATTGTGTATGTGAGCAACACACCCTTGGTCAATTTTCTTCGACGTTTTTCCTTGATGGCCCCCGTTAATTTTTCTAATATCGCTGCGTAATATTCTCTGGTTATGCTTCTACCTTTTTCTTTGTAATCAATCAATAATATCCCCTCACAATCCCAAAAGACAGTAGCCATCAACTTTCCAGCCGATTCTCACACTTTGAATTTCTTTGGCGGTGGTATCCCCTTTTTATGCCATTGCATGGACTCAGGCTCAAAGTGATGAACCCACGTTTCATCTCCTGTAACAATCCGCTCCAAAATCTGTGCAGGTTTGTCTCCACACAGCTCCAAAAATTGTCTGGACGCACAGACGCGCTGCTGTTTCTGCAGCGGCGTGAGCATTATCGGTACCCATCTTACACTGACTTTTGTCATACCCAGGTGGTCATGTAGGATACGCAAAATGGTGGTATCTGATACTCCAACTAATGCAGATAATTGTTTTTTCTTCAAACGGGTATCTTGCAATACAAATTTTTGCACTTTTTCGACGATGTCTGATGTGGTTGCCTCAACTGGCCGTCCTAAGCGGGGGTCGTCTTGAATCGACTCCCGACCATATTTAAAAAGACCATACCACTTACAAATCTGTAATTTACTAGGGCGCTGTTCCCCATAAACGGTTTCCATTTAATTCAATATGGTTTAAGCATTCTTTCCTTGCTTTGTAAGGAGCTTTATCAGAGCACGGTGTTCAATTTCCTCCATGGTTTCAGTTTTCTTCCGGACTGACTTGTTTAGCAGGCAACTATTCGTAAACGACTGACGGTATAGGGCTGCAACTTAACTTATATACTAATGATGAGTCGCCAATCAGAATGACACCTAGGGAGCGCCTCTATCCCCACTCCATCCCCTCCATTCCACAAACTTCTGGACCTCCCCTCGTATATACCTGGTATATTATATTACAATCACTACAATTTTACAACATTAAAGTTTCTGGAACTTTCTACGAAGCTACTTAGAGTCATTTTCAATCAATTAGCTATTTATAATTCAAAGATATATAAGGCAAGCCTCAGACAGGCCAAGAGGAGTGAGTAGTCGAGTAGTGGTAGACAGTAGTCAATAATGTAATTTCAAGATTGAAGTATTCATTGCATTTTTAGTTTAAATAGTTACTTCGAGTCTCTCACCTCTCTGTAATGTTCGCGTGGGATTAAGTGTTTATTAATAATATATAATATTAATAATATAAGTGAAGACGCACCTGCTTTTCATTAGAAACTGCCACCAACAAATTTAAAAATAAAGCTTATACGGAAGCTATGACCTGTGAGTGGTGAAATGAACCCTAACACCAGGTCTCCTATAAATGTTTTTAGTAACCGTCAATGTTTAGATACATTAAGTGCGTTTTCACTGTGCGACTGGTTTCGTGTTTCATATTTTCTAACATAGTGATGTGTTATAGCCATCCATCGATAACGTTTTCTACTTACTAAGACTGTAATGAAATATTACGAAAGCTTAAGGAACAAAAAGTGTACATTTCCTTTTTGATTCAACTGTTGCTATCCTCTAAAACTGTTCTTAGACCTTGATGTTGTATATCCGTCGGTTCCTTTACGAATTATGAATTCGTAAAGGAAAGTATAGTGGAAAACCACAAAACTATATCCATCCATACTTCTTATTTCACACGTGTAAGCGGAAAATTCTCACTGCTACCCGTGTACTCTACATTTTGTCATCGCACTACGTGTAAATGAAATTCTTTCCCTCGCGCGAAAAATACCCTCGATACTTCACCTGATGTAATAAAGTTAAATCGGTAGCTTGCACGGATAACGATAAAAGTGGAGTGAACTAAGATGATTCCATTACTGTGTCGGCAATCGCAAAGCGAATTATTACTTTAGACTGTCTAGATAATTGAGAAATGGAATGCTATTTCTAGGCGAAACAACAAAGGGCAATTTAAACCAAATTTACTCTTCTAGCATCAAAAAAGAGCTGTTTTCATTCGGACTGAGAAGATAATCCGGTCGATGCGGCAAGTAATATATTGCAATTGTTACAGAATACTTTCCGACCATGCAATAAGTGTTACATCTGGAATTCCTTAATTAAGTAACTTAAAATTGAAAGAGAAAGCTCACTGAAATTGGAAAACTTCCTCGCAGACGAATATTTCACTTAAACTGCTTGTTTACATCATAAAATTTAATTATACGCAACTTCGTAAATTCGGAACTGGGGATTATTAGGATTAATTAGTATTTTAAATACCCAGTGCAATTTTTAAAACACTCTTAAGATATTTAGTAATTTATTTCACATTGTATGTCACACAAATCTAAATTGTATATTCTAAACATATTAATCAAAAAAAAACTGAAAATTTAATGAATTATTAGTATCAGTTGGTATTACGAACTCTAATACACTTCTTACATCTTCTTCAGAGGTATCGCAGTGAACTCCGCACCACACAAATTAATAATTTATTTGGAACGCAGCAATAGTGTCTGATATGTTCTTTAGATCGCGTTTCGATACTCCTCTTTGTTTGTCCAATGTAAACTTTATCACAATCATTCCATTTGATTTGGTAAATTTCAGACCTTTTCATTATATCGCGCTTATCTTTGGGCTTGCCTAAACGGTTTTTTAAGCTTTTTTGATACGAAAGACACGTTCGTATTTTGCTGGCGGAAAATTTTACTCAATCCTTTTACTGTTAGGCAGTAAAGTAATGTTATGATTTTTTATTACCGGTGTCTATTGGTGACAAGATCGTGGAATTTAGGATGGGTTGCTTATATTAGACTTTGTATAAAATACAGTCAATATCCATATAACAGAAACCTGACTACATATTTGATGTATGGGGGAAGACCATTAAATAAAACAAACTGCTGTGGGAAGCTGAAAATGGAAGCCTTCTTCCTTATCTGCCTCTAGGCCTCAGCACAATTTAGCTTTAGATACTTAAGTCAGATGCCGTGCGCGTGCGCGCTAAAGTGATTACAGTTACTCATGTTGCTTCTGTTGGGTCGCTGGCTGATCCCGTCGAGACTAAGGCGCGATACTTCAAACACAATGTTATGAAATCCTATCATCGCGTTCTGTTGTTTTCTTTCGTCGATTAGCGTCTTTTTTGTTTATGACACTGCTTTTTAGAAGTCGATGAATTGTAAAAGAACTATACTTAATACGTTTACTTATAGTCTGAATTAGCCGACGTTCTCTTTTAAGGTAAGGACCGCTTTCAAGAAATTGTATTTCGCTATATTTTGTATGATGTACATGCATACAATCATTATTTAACTGCAACTAAGGATTTGGTTTACATATTTAATACGTAGATGTCGTTAATGCACCCTACTAATAGAATTAGGTCATGTATTACTTGAGCCAAGGTAATAACTCTTTCATGGAATTCCTAGAAATATTGTGATACTCATGAGGCAGTTGCCATGCACGTATGCAAGAAGTATTAAAATTGCGACCGTGCTCGAAGGGTGCACTGTGGAAGACGAGAGTGCTGTTGGGCTTTTTTTTGCAAAAGGACTTTCTGCAAAAGATATCTATAAGGAAATGTACCTTGTTTACGGGGCAAACTGTTTATTGCGCAAAGCCGTGTATAACTGGGTTGAGAAATTCTCTCAAGGGCGCTCGAAAGTTGTTGACGATCAGCGAAGTGGCCACCCCGTTCCAATTGCAACAAATGCAACACCTCGACGAGAGAGATGATTTGAACTGACAGGATGGTAACAATAGATAGTGTAGCAACTGTAACAGGGTGTTCTCGTAGCTCAGGCTACGAACTAATGCACGATCGTTTGAATTTTCAAAAAAATTTGCTCGCGGTGGGCACCTAGTCAACTGACCGAGAAATATGAAGAAGAAATTCGAATTGGCTTTTCTTTGCAACACCTGTCTCAATACGCAGAGGAAGGGGAGGGCATGCTTAACAGGATAGGTGCACCACTGCCAACCCGATACAAAGCGTGCCTCAATGCAACGGAAACTTTTTTCTACAAATATCTCTTTCTAATTTATTGTTATTATGTATAACTAAAGTATCTCGAAAGGAACCCGGTTGTTTACTTTTTCTCCAATTGTAAACTTGATCGTAGTAATTTTTTAGTATCAAACATAGTGAAAATGTCATCTGCGTACCTTAGTCAATTTATGTTGATATTAAATATTTATCTTAAAAGAATGCGAAAATTAATAAAAAATAGATGTTTAGAATCTGCTGAAAACATGTTTCAAAGTAATAATACCAATTCAATGCATATGAGCTATTCTCGACTCTACGCTTTGCAGTGCAACTTAATCGGAGGAACTATGCCGACACTTCGATAAGTGGTGGTCGTCAGTACGATCATCTATTGAACCTTATCAGATACTGGCTAGTGCTCTCTATGCGCTGGCTGTGCTTTGTATGCTCGAGCTGCGCAGGTATTCGTTATTACGGAGATTTAGTGACATACGATCTGTCTGCGCATGCATCACACAATTTGTGGTCTTTGACTTATCCGCTTATGTATGAGTGCTGTGGCAAGGAAAAAATACAGAGAAGTCTACGAACCCAATTATAATTGTTAATTAGCAAGATGTGGGTTTGTTGAGAGTCATCATCTTTACCAGATTCTAAAAGGAAAGCATTAGTGAGCTCCCAATAAGAAAAACATAAGACGCATATCTTACATAGCAAATACTAATACAAAAAGGACAGTTTGTCGGTACGTAAATATACGAATACATTTTTAGAATTTATATTAACAAAATATATAAATAAAAATCTTTTATTCAATTACAAACTTCACTTAATATTTGCTTAGCAATATCTTCATTGAAGGATTTTAAAGTACAAAATACTCTAGACACCATACACATTCCAGAAACCGAACGACAACAATGTATATCAACAAATCTTCGAATCGTAGAACTAAGAAATTTGTCAAAATAATGGCAACGATTTCACGCAAACGATAATCAACGAGGTATACGCCATAAATTCTCTACCTGATATAGAAAAGAGAAACAATATAAGAAATTTTATTTTTCAATGTAATCTCCCCTAACTTGTATACATTTATTACAACGATTAATTAATAACTCGGTAGCCTTGTAAAAACAATCTCAAGTTTTTCCGTTAAAATGTTCTATAACAACTGCTTGCAACTCACTTTCGTCCTTAAAACAACGTCCACTAGGGTCTTTTCTCAAATTAGAAAACAAATAAAAATCACAAGGATCCATATTCGGACTATACGGTGGATATTCTAATTCTTGAAAATCACATTCACGAATGGCAGCTTGCGAAGCGGCAGCAGTAAGGACGGGAGCATTGTTGTGCAATAATCGCAAACCTTTTGTCATTTTTTCACGACATTTTGCACGAATACTGTCCCTTAATTTAAGCAATAAAGACACATAATATGTCCTGTTCACAGTTGTATTGCGCTCTTTAAAGTCAATTGGCAAAATGCCTTCACAATCCTAGAATATTGTGGCCATCGCCTTTTGCGTTGATTGAACGACTTTCGTCTTTCTTGGACGAAGTTCATCAGGTAGACGCCATTTCATGGACTCCCTTTTCGATAGAATATCACCATTACTTCATCCCCTTCAACAATGGACTGGTTTTGGGTAGTCTCCACTGATGTTTAAAAACAACCGCGCACATTCGTTTCGACGTTCACGTTGGAGAGCAGAAAGAAGTCGCGGCACCCATTTTGCACTAATTTTATTCATATGCAAACGGTCATCAAGAATTCTGCAAATACTTGTTTCGGATATGTTTGTTACCACTGTTAATTCCTTCACTTTCAAAAGGCGATCTTCTAGCACGCAATCTTCAATAATTGAAATCTGTCGAAGCGTTATCACTTCAATTCGTTGATCGGACCGTTCATCATCTTCCAGGGATTCTTGCCCCAAACGGAAACACTTTGCTCACTTTCTTACAGTGGAATACGAAGAAGATGAATCGCCCTGAACGCCATCTAAACGTTGTTTAATGTGATTAGGCGTATGCCCTTCTTTTGTTAAAAATTTGATGACCGCGGGGTACTCAATCTTCATTACTTCAGACATTTTCATGCGCTAGTCAGGTTGGTTGGCTGGCTACTAAAAACTATTACTCTTCGAACCGTCATGTTTATAGCGTAGACCTCGCATATGTGCATGCATGCCTTGACGGAGTTTGAACACGCTTGAACTTGTGTAGGTCTGTCCGGCCGAGAATTTAAGGCGGTTACCTCGTACGTATGTACACACAGATTATTACAAAACGTAAACAATGCGCCATATTGCGAAGCTTAATTCTTTGATACTGTGCATAAAAACTGTTACCATAAAGTTTGGGCTTTCGTCTCTAGTGTTATATTAAGTTAAAAGCTTGCGTTCGTTTAGAAACTGCGTCCTTTCAGTATAAATGCTTTGCGGAACTGTATGAATGTTAGAAAGAGCAATTTTTAAGAGAATCCATGAGGCGTGAAGGATAAACCATGAAGTCTGATCGTATCGCTGTTAGTCCGTAAGTGAATGCAGTATATGATATCAAATATTGTTGAATGCAGAATATAGAACCAACTCCTACGAGCTAACAAAGTTTGGTACACAAAGCAAAAGGAAAAACTAAATTTAGCACTCATATAACATTTCGTCAGAGAACAATAAAAGAAAAAGCGTGGTCGTAAAGTGTTAAATCTTATATGAAGATGATAAAGCATTTATTGAAAAATCAATTTTAATGAAATCCCTTGTGGGAGCGTCTCGGTAAACGGATTTACAATCAACTTGACAGAGAAAAGAGAACGATACATGGCGTTTTTAATGACCGGACCATTAATGTCAGCCTAATACACGATATACTTCGCGAAATTTATGACCGCTATTAAATCAAATGCACACTGAAATTAGAGCACAACAGGAAATTAAAAGAGTGCGAATGAAACAGTCCCGCTTTTATTTAATTTTCTAATTAGTTTGCGCATATGATTTTAATAGATTGGCTAAATCATAAATTTCGTGAAGTCTTGGTTTGCCTAAACGTATGAGTTAAATCTAAATCTTCTCTTTAGTCAACTGCAGCCAAAACAAAGCCATTAAAATGGTCGTTAAATAGTACCACGGAAACTTCCACAAGTAAAAGAGTGTATGTAAGTTATTTGTCGATGCGGCGGAAATCCGGTAGACGCTGATACAGCTGCTGTGTAATTTGTAGGATAGAAATGGATGAGCTAAGGACGTAGTACCTGAGAGCGTTAAAAGATAGACATACTTAAAAAAGAAGAAATGAATGTGTTATAGGAAATGAATATACATGATGTGATATGGGTACGTCATAAAAAGAGCGAGTTAGAAGCGGTGGAAGTGCCAAATTTCAAATATACATACTACTTAAAATTTTAAATCGAATTAAGAAAAAATTGTATAAACGTGTTTGTTTTACTCGGCGGCAAGCAGTTTAAAGTTAAATATTTAATGATAAATTAAAAAATTGAACTATATAGTTTAGACCAAGCCAAAGTTTAGAAAAAATGTAATAAAGTAAGAGTTTTGTTTTACGTATTACCTCTAAAAATACTAAGAATCCAGGAATTGCTGAAAAAGTCTTGAACACGAGACACAAGGAGTTATTAGAACGTTAAACTGCAGCTACAGCATAGTAATTTGGTCTGAAGCAACAACTGTGTTTGCCTTTTGTAAAACTACAGAGAGAATCCATCTGATCTAAGGAGGATGGAGACAAATGATACATTTCATTTATTTTGATCAACCTGAGAAAGAAAAGGTGTTACCGACATACACATTCTGTCCGATCGAGTACGGTTGAAACTAACTTCATCAAGTTAGATCAGTTCTAGAAGGATTTTCTCTGGCTCAAAAACTCCATATGAGTAAAGTCGAGATGAGTGAGGCTGGCGCCGACAAGACGAGTCACTCCACATTTGAATTGAATTGTTTGCTTTTCTCATTGTAAAATGGTTGTAATGGAAGTAGTTCCGGTACCTTCTTAATTACAATTTTCTATTAGATTTAATCTCGTAGTTATTCAACAATCAATGTATATTTTTAGTACATCTGTACATGTTTAATAGTAGGTAGCTGCTAGCAAACCGTAGTGATGTTTACATAGGTTAAGTATGTTAGTTTATAATGATACTTTGATGGTTATCCCTTTTTTCTGATAAGTAGAAAAGAATATGCTGAAGTATATTTTCTGTAAAGAGAAGATTACCACAAAGAAGAAATGCTGTCTTATCTATATCATCGATCAATGTGCCAGAAGTCGGATAGAGGCTGACACTGTGAGTTCTAGGATATAGGAATTGAGGAGTTAGGGAGACGACACGCTATAGTGTTAGTATATGTAAAAAAGGAGTCTATTATAGAAAGTAAAGATAAGGTAGAAGTTATATCTGCGTTGTGAATAAGCAGGCTTATTATAATATCAGATTTAGCGCAAATAACAAGAAGGAGTGACAAGTATAAACTAAATACGTATTGAATACTATGATGAAGACTTATCCTTACACATGTGAAGAAATCAAGTAGAAACTAGTTACCATGCATAGCAAATAGTCAATTTGTGGAGTTTATGTGCATGTTGCGAGATTGGGACAAGTTATATTACGCGCCTTGAATAAGCTTGAATAATTAATAGCATAATTGTTAGCAGAAAGTTTGAGTACTAGTTCTGTTATCATTGAACATATTTACACTGCTACTCCAGAAAGTTTGGACGCCTATATTATTTTCAAAAACAAAGTCAAGTTAATTTCAAACACAAAAAAACATAGTACTACAATGGAATAAAAATTCAACATTTATTTCGTCAAAATAAATGACTCCCACCTTTAGCACCTAATATCCTTGTATGATACCCGGCATTCTCGCAATTACTTTTTTCTTACTTCTACTTACGAATACTTCTCCATTCTTTGTATAGAATATCCCATACATGTTTGTATATAAGAGTTTTTCCTATTACATAATCGAATATCGAGCTCGACCAATTGGAGCTTTATGGGGTTCAGTCTAAAGCTTTGTGGAGGCCATATCATCATTGTGTGTATCGTCTACACAGCACTACGTGTGTTATAGATCGCCATTATGCGTAAATATGAAATTTTTTTCGGATAGTCCTTTCCCTAACGGAATTACACGTTGTTCTTGGGAGAATACCGCCAATTTCCAGTAAAGCTTCAGTATCCCCATATCTACACCAAATCTAGCCCTGAATAGATCTACCCCTATGCTTAACTTTTGGCATGATATAGGATCGCACCATTTTTTTATGGTGGCTATTCCTATAACGACTCTTTACTTTGTCCACGCACTTTAAACTTGCACTTACCGATCCAAAGCATAATTTTCTACTTCTCCGTCTTTCTATATTAGCTTATACTAAAAGCAACTGTTTTACTGCAACCACATTATGTAAGCCAACTTCTTGTATTCGACATATTGCAGTACTCACTGAAATCTGATTCGCAGACCCATGTGATAGCCGAGTTACGGAGTTATAAAATGTTTCAAAGTAAAAACGAAAGTTGTATGTGAATTTTCTAAATACAAGCAAGCAAATAGAACTAAATATTACCAAACCAGAACGAGTAAACTTTAATTCTAATCTTTTAGATATCTTTCCTTCTTAGAAAAGGTTGAAAGATGGATGCATATTACTTAGCTGTGACCGGCATTTTTGGTGATTTTATATTGTCACGGAGGGTAGGCTAGACGTATCTAATTACATTATCAATATTTGTGAAAAGTTTTAGGTCTATAAAGGATGGTGAATGCAAGAACGTGGACTACGATTGTAGTAAATCGAGTCAATCTTAGCTACAACTTATTCTAGTTTGGGACTAGAAAAACCTTTTATGTATAGGTAGTTGTGTTTTCACATTCTATTAGGTACTTAGTCAAGCTAAGTATCTCTACCACTGAATATAAAACAGTTACGAGTTACCATGGAACACCCTCAAATTGTAGTTTAACAGCCTATAACGTATATGGTGGAGGTGCCAGGTCGTCCGTTCGATTTGTTTTATTTATATGACGTATATGCGCGCACAAATACATATAAGCTTTTGCATGTTGTGCGTTATCCTTTCTTAGAAATATATGGGCCGATGCTCTATCCCAGTCCAACGGTGTCAATTGTCGATTGTCCGAATGCCTGTCGCCGTTATAATTTCCTACAACGTTGTGTCCAATATTTTATTTCCTTTTTGTATGTTTCATATTTGAATTTTACTTACACACTATACCAAACAATTTGTTGTAAATATTTTTGATTTTTGTTGCTAGCGTTTGTAAGTGAATTTTGTTCGCAAATGTATGTATTTTTCAATTTTATAAAGTATCGCTTTTGTTACTTATAATGTCCTTGCTGATACCCGTATGTACCGAAAGTACATTTTTTGAATCGTTCTTTTGCCATTGTAACTTCTTTGCGTTTGATTAGAGGTATTTTTTCAGATGGTCATTAGGCAATTATTTCTAGAGATGAATAACATGTTGAGTTTTTTTAGTCGGTGTACTGGTTTAATGTTTGCTACAGCAATTATTGTCAGATGCTTTTATATTTTTCTCCCAAAGAAATTATTGTTTGTGATTCTACTTTTATCTGCATTGTTCCGTCTATTTTTCTTCTAGTAAAGATCATATATACTGTTTTGTTTTCATTTATCAACGGATTATTATCGCACCATTCTTCAATTCTTTTCATATCCTTCCATATGTGTGATTGGATTTGTGTTTTGTTTTTACCGTAGTACACTATACTTGTGTTATCGGCATATGCATACAGTTTCCTTTGAGATTTAATCCTAGGACACCATTTGCGTATATGATATATAAAATTGGGAGTAAGTTTCATCTTTGCAGTAGATTTTATTCTGTGCATAACTGATCGCTTTCTTCTTTGTTTGTCTTTGTGGTTTGTAGTCTCTGTATTAAGTAGGTTTTTATTCAGTTCCATCCCTTTTATGGCCAAGGCCCTCTAGATTTTTAATTACTTTTGTTTTTGATACTGTGTTGAATGCTTTTCCAACAACTGCGAATAAGGTTACTTCTATATTCTAATCATTTTGTTTTTTTATTCATGATGTTGTTAGGAAGGATCTGCGCTACTAAAAGAGGAATAGTACATATAAGATTATTGATGCAATTTTGCATTTTTTTTGTATTAAGTGACCCAGCGCTATTTGAGCTTCCCATAAATCGTAGAAGCCTTAAAATGTAGGAATAGATGTATTGTAGACAATATATTTTGTATACTCCTAATGCTTTCTTTCCTTCAAAATTTATTTCATATGTTCGAAAATTTTAAAGTAACTCCCAGGACAAAGTAAATTTCCACCGAAATTTTTTATCACAAATTTTAATAACTTTTATTATATACGCGCTTATATAATAACGGGGTAATTCTGCAGTAATATAAAATATTATTTAAGATTGTGTCTACGTGATTAGAGGTGCTATTGTTTTTTTTATTAATATTCCACATGTGGTTTCAAATAAATAAAAAATGTGTTTAGACTGCACATAAACGTAATGGAATGTTGGTTTCATGCGCTATTACAATAAATAGAAGTTTTTCCTCTGATAACAGTGTTTACAAATGAATAAACAAATACATATGTATAATATACGTATACGGACGGATGTGTTAGTATGTACGAATTGTAAACGTAAATATGTTAATATTGATATAATTAATTTTATTTGAAAAATTGCATAGAAAAAACCAGCGGTACTATTTACCAATATTCCAGTATATGTTTTAGTATGCGTTGATTGGAAATGGTGTTATTTTAAAATCCCGGCTAGTAAAATAATATTAATTTGTTTGTAATTAAATGCAAACAAAGCTAGGCCGTGGAAGGTTTCCGCAGATTTTAATGGGAATATGTGCAGGCTTTTACCAGGTTTTCAAAATCATTATTTACAGTTTCTGAGATATGATTGCTAAGTAACAACTGAGTTTGTAATTATGAATGGAACCCCATGTATATTTCAAGCATTCGAACACCTTTTCAATATCACCGCTGCGCAAAAAGTATTTAGAAAATAACAACAAATTTTTAAATTAAGGAAAGTGGATTAGAAGAAAGTAGGAGAAAAATCATGCTGACCAACACATATTTTGGTGCCTCGGATTTTTTAAGCGCAATTAAGCGATTTGGTGCTTAATCCAAAAATTCCGTCAGACTTGTTCTATCAGATCTAGTTTTCGAAATTCATTCTTTCTACCGTATTCAGGAAAAAATCGCCAAAATTAGATGTAATGCTTTGTTATACATATACGTAACTTTTTAACTATTACTATTTGATAACTGTTAAATGGGTGGAAGGTATTTATTTAACAGGAAAATATACGTAATACAACTTTCAATCATCAGTTAAAAATTTCCTTTTATAAGATTTTCTTGCGTGATGTTTACCGGAATAGCCCTGCTGAAGATTTCAGCAGTAATCGACCATCATATGGAAATCCCATCTTCCTTGGTACCTTTCCTCCATAATGCTGATGTCTTTGTGAAATTTTTAACATTTTTAACATGAACCTTAATCTAACCAGAAGATACACCTTTATAAAAGTGGTTAAAAAAATAAATCGTTAAAACATTAAAAATAATGATAATATTTCAAAAACGTCATTTCGTTAAAACAACTGATTAAATTGATTACGAATTATGATCGATCACAGTTGTCGAAATTTTTACGAGTAAGAAATTATTGTAACTTTGGCTGAAACTTAAATAGTGTTAAATGTAATGTGAAGCGAGGAGGTGGCAGCAATTCGAGTTTTATTTTATCCTTTCTCTGCACAATACATTCGATTATTGAGCAAACGTATTGTTCTAAAGGGAAGGCATCTTCTTTACAACCAGTCTTGGACTTCTTTTCGCTCATTGACGTTCGTTTAGTTTAAAAACTCAAATATTCGCCGTTTACGGTTCTACCTTTCTACCGAATTTACTCAAGTGCATTGCATACCCTATGCTGCCCAAAATAGGACGAGCACGGCTTAAACTTGGTACTACAGGGCCCAAACGTGTCGACGCTAACTATCGCGAACTAATACTAATACCGTTTCTAAGTGAGTACGGGGGCGACCTAAAGTGTTTTGGGAATCGATAAGAAAAACACGATATTGGTGGTTTTTTTATTTTTATTTTTCGATGCAGTCTCCTCAAAAATCAATGCACGTTTTCAAACGGTGCTCCAGTTTCTTCAAGCCGTCGGAAAAGTAGGATGATTCGCGGTCTGCAAAATAGCCATCTGTAGCGGCGATCATCTCCTCATTTGAGGCAATTCTCTTTCCTTCCAGTGATTTGGAGGGATTTTCAGGTTTGGGAATAGGAAAAAGTCGCTTGGGGCTAGGTTTGGTGAATATGGAGGATGGGAGACTAATTCGTAGCGCAACTTATTCAATCTGGTCACAACGATGCGGGATGAATGAGCCGGTGCATTGTCGTGGTGAAAAAAACTTTTTTTCCGCTGCAAACGTGGCTGTTTTTCCTTCAATACTGCATCGAATCGTCTCAATAAATCGCTGTAGCATTGCACCGTGATCGTCCTTCCCTTCTGCTGATGAATCACACCTTGGGAATCCCAGAAAATGGTTGTCATGACCTTTCCGGCCAATGAAACAGTCTTTGCTTCTTTCGGAGCCGATTTGCCCGGAAAATCCCACTGCTTTGACTATTCCGTGGTTTCCAGTATGCAATTGTGGATCTAAGTCTCATCCATAGTTATGAAGCGCATGAAGAAACCCCTTGGATTACGTTGTACCCTGGCCAGACATTCCTCCGTAACGATCACTAAATTTCGTTTTTGCTCTGGTGTGAGCAAACGCGGTAACCATCGCGCTTTGTCATGTTTCGTGTAGGATATGGCCAATGCGTTCTTTGCCTGTTGTCTCTGCTATCTCTTTCAGCTTCAATCGCCGATCGGCTAACATGACATAGTGAATCTCGTCGACCATTTCATCGTTGGTAGCGGTTTTTGGGCGTACACTGCGTGGTTCGTCACTTGTGCTTGTTGGAAACAAACTAGAGTTTAAATCTAAAGAAATCGGTCTTATAGAACTAACTTACTTTTGAATAGTATCTTTTCTGTAATGTCAATATTTCGCACTTAATTAGACGAAATATTTCCGGTCGCCCTTGTACACATAAATTATTTTTACTATATTTGAAAGTAGCTGTTTTTGGTGGTCAGCTTAGATTTTGTTTGGGAATGCACATCGACCATAAGCTGGTAATTTTTCGTGAAAATATCTGTTCACCAAACCATTGACCACTCTTACAAAGGTTGATCCATTCTATAAACTTTTACACTTTAAAATTTATAAAGAAAGATCCCAAGGTGGTAATTAACGATTGGACTTCAATTTGATAAATTTATAGAATCTATCGCGTATTGTAAAACGCCGCCTTCCGTTTCGACGGAGTCCCATATTAAGGAAGTGGAAGCTACCATTGAAATTTTGATTGTTTCGGGATTTTTGTAATTTATGCCATATCTTAATATAATTATTTTTCTTCTGTAAATCTATCCAACTAGTGCAGGTGAGATTCTTTTGCCGTCTCTCCCACTATCCTCTTCTTCCTTTCCGGAGTAGGAGTTGAACGAAAAAGGGAAAAATATGCGCACAAGTAATCCCTTAGAAATGCCGTTTATGCGTATGTATATCCGTACTTGTTGCACCCTCACTCTAGCCCGAGAAAACGTACGGCATAAATCTAAATGGTTTTAATAATCTGTTTATTACTTTTATACGTTTTGTGAATGACAGAAATAAATGAACAATTTCTATTTTACAAAAAACTTCTTACGTCACAAAGCATACTTCCTTAGGTCAATGCATATTTCCAAGCAAAACTGATAAGATGAGAATATTGTTACGTACAGATGAAGCAGCAACTATCACCGGTCACATTAGAGATTTCATCAGTTCAACGTATCAAGAAAATTCCTCAGTTAATTCCATTCATTTTTTCTTCAGCAGGGATGTTGTTCCGTTGATGGTAAAAAGCGCATTAGGAGAAGTATTTACACATATTATCTCCAATAAAGACTGCCAAGGAATAGGTTCGGTTCACAGGTGTTTATTATTGCACTCTGAAATTCATTGGTTTTCAACAGGCAACATTTGAAGCAGGGTTCTGTAACTTCGTTACGAAATGTATATATTTTTAAAAAATCACTATCCTAAATTATCAGAAAAATTAAGCAATGTAATGTGTTGACGTTTTCTAAAAACTTTTCTGAATTAACGAAATTATGATTAAAAGCGGAACTTTGAGCGTTAAAAGACGGAGTCTTTACCAGCCCATATCGAAGATTCTTCCTAATTTCATTAGTTGATATCCAATCCAGTCCATCTTTAAATTTAAGATTCATTGAAACAGATGAACTTCGTTTTGGATATCTTGAGACTTAACAAGGGATTGTGTTTCCAGTACAGGCAAAGTTGTTTACCTCCATTTGTGACGTCCTATTTATGCGGATCTGCATTTTCTACAATGACAGTAATGACGTCCAAATGTAGGGTATTGTTGGGGAATCGCGCGCGAACACGTCTCACATTTGGCGATGTTTCGAAAATATATGTGCAGAATGACAGATTTTATTATCGGTTATCATTTGGTTTCATTTATAGTTCGTACTTCTTTTGTTTTGTTGAACTATACTTCTGCTGTTATAAAAGTACACCTTTGCATTCTCCTTCAAGTAATAAATTTTAGTTGCCTATGTTTGCATTTATTTATATTCCAAACATAAATATGTAGATGGCCTTAAGAAAATAATTTACTCTACTAAGAAATACCTAACACCTAATTAAAGTGAACAGTTAAAAAAACAAAAGAAATTTGGTTCGAGTGTGGCTGTATCACAAATGAAAAAGTTTGAGAAGCTGTGATTTAGAGAATAAGCTGACGATGATTATTACATATCGAAATAGCAGAACAACAAAAAAAAGAAGAACGGCACTGTACCCACCGGGATGAAAACATTGAAGAGATTAATAGTTTTTTAAAATTTCAAACTTGAAAGTTTGCTCGCCAACTCGAAATATAGTACTTTACAATTACCGCTTAAAATCAAGGAACAGGAAGAAGTAACAGAACAAACAAATAGTCCATAGCCCAGGTGGACAGGAGCGAGTAATATTCAAACCGATGTGTGGTGATTATCCCAAAAATTGACAAATGTAGTCAGCGTCGTAATCCGTATAATTGGGGTCAAATTATTTGCACGTTTAATGTTGATCTCTCTTAGAGTAAATAAGCTCACCCCTCAGACTTTTAAGCACCTTGTCTGATGGCAGTTGGGTAGTAGGGGTTGGGAAAGCTCGGTCAACCAGGCGCCTCTCAGTGCGCTCCGATTCTCAGTGGTGGAAAGTGTTGTGCGCGCTTTTCGCACAACTCAACTCAAAATTCACGAAGATTTCCCCCGAAAAATCAAGAGTCGCTTCCCCATTGTATTGACGGTAGGTGATTTAATATTTACGTTAGCATAGGGTCTACTTAAAATTTAACTAGATTTATTGTCTCGTTGGTTAAATTCTTAGAAGTTACGACTTGGTTTTTGATTAACTTTGTTTTGCATATTTAGAGATCTTCGCTATATTAACTAACTTTCCGAAGTTAAATAAATTTGAAATTGTGAAGCCTTAACATTGCCTAGACGTTACAATACTCTAAATCTTCAATGGTAGTTCATCATCTGAGAGAGGAATCGAGAATTAGATTGCAAACAATAATTGTATTTATCTGATGGTAAATGACAACATTAATTTTCATGTTTCACAAATACCTAGTTAGCTTATTTATTATACGTATACAATAATGTGATGAACCCAAAGATACAGCATAACAAAATAATTTAAAAAATAAGTGCCATCTATTTGAATATTAATTATTTGAAATAACAACTTGCACAATGATAATATTTTTGTATACGATTCAGGTCTGATCTAACATCATTCAAAGAGCGGCCGAGCTTGAAGTTCTCATATAAGTTGAGTTTTCTTTCATGGAACCTACAGTATGGTGTTTTCTTTTTTGTTTGGATGCAGAATTATATTTTTGATTCAAATATATGTACGTATGTATATTTCGCTCACTACGAATGTATAATACTCAAACAGCTATAAAAGCAAAGTAGAACCTATTTATCAAAATACTCGTAAATAAAACTTAGGTTATGGAGCAAGCTCATATGAAAATGGTGAAAGTAATACCAAAGTGGTACTAAAAATATAAAGTTTTTGCAAATTTATAAGAAGAAACAAAAACAAAAGGGAACAATAAAAACATGTAATCAACATATATGTTCACTATTTAGGTGCTTGAAATGGCCACCATTATTTGTTCATATAATCTATGTCTTTTAAATTGACAATTGATTGCGTTGATTTATTTCTTTTACATTTTGCTGCTGATCAGGCTATATCTTGCTCTTCAGAAAATATCACAAAATCATATCCAAGTGAGTTAAATTTGCCCCCTTTGCGTGGGCTGGGATTTGTTAATTTTTCCCTATTCAAGAGAGACATTAAGATTCTAAATACAGAAATAAATACCTAATCTACTTGATTTGTACTACTGCGTAGTAAATGGAAATAATAGAGTTTATTGTCCAACGTAATACCAACTACATGACAAAATAAAATCAAAGAAACATACATACGCTGTGAAAAGATACTTAATTTAGAAACTGTAGACTTAAGAATAAAGAACGTACAGAATAATTATTTACTTGCTAAATTACACATATTATACAAAGTTAATTATTAATGCATTAAAGGTAAAATAATAGTTTAAGGACAGTTAGAGACATGTTCTCAATTAATTATCCTGACAGGCCTACACCTTGTGCGAAAACAATTCTAAATTTAATTAATAAATTCAAAGAAGATGGTTGTCTGCTGAATTCCCACAAAAAACAAATAAAACCAATCACGTTTTAACAAAAGACATGAAGTTGTATATCCTGTGTTATGTAGAGGAGCGGTCTGTAGGATCGCGTTTAGATGTAGTTAGGCTTTTGAGTATCGTACAATTCGGTGTACAAAACCCTGAAGGAATTTAAATATAAGCTATACAAGATGTGATGCCATCAAGAGCTTTTCGAAGAACACCAAGTAAAGCGAACCGTTTATTGCGAAATAATGTTTATTAATTATTAATTAATTATTAAGTTGCTATTAAAGACAACTTCTAGATCCTTAAATGATGCAACCATATGTACAACCTTATGATAATGATCATCTCTTGTGACGATTGCAAGGACTGTGTAGATATACAATTCACAGGTATAGCAGTAAACTCCACTCACACAAATTAATTAATTATGCGGAACGCAACGTTACAACCGTGTTACCGACTGAACGGTAACGCGGTTGACAATGGGAGCCCACGTGCTCTCGAAACGCTGCGTTCCGCATAATTAATTAATTTGTGTGAGTGGAGTTTACTGCTATACCTGTGAATCATCTCTTGTGATTTCATTAAACAGTTGGTAATTTGTATAAGGAGCATACCACATACTTACAAAAGCTACGTCCTTGTGATAATTGTGCGTGGTCTAGTGGTTGATATATTGTAGCATCAAATATTGTAAATTTTGCTCTAAGTTGAGAAATATAAATACAGAAAGTGTCATCGTCTTTTTCGTTAATATTTGTTTTTCCCTTTCTACAAATTGAAAACCATTTATTCTAAATTTCTTTAATAACGTGAACATTTCAATTTTTTGTAAGAGCAATTTAATGTTAAACCAATGGAAAAGCAGAGTGTCTATTTCAAAAATGTAATCAAATTTCTAACTCTTTCTTATTATCACTTTTTTTTGACCTGTCGAGATTTAGATTTTACGAAAGAGTTTGTTTGAAAATGTCTAAAACCATTGATGAAAGTGAGATTTTTATGCTCTGAAGACGTTAAGTGTTTATGGCTATGCAACTTACAAATACTTACAACTGACGATTCTTGAGTATCGAACATTCGGAAGCGTATATCAGGGAAACTATATTTAGAGTCAGCAAAAGAATTATACGAATAAAAGAAGTGTACATGTGCTCCATTGAAAGTTCGGGAAAATACTACCATTTCGAGAATTTAAACTATCTTGCAGAGTTGATATTAACAGAGACAGGATATTAGCTACAATGTGACATAAAATATGTAGCGACTTCTAGAAAAGGAGGGAGGATGGGTTAGCGATGTCGACAACATTTACTGCAAGTTAACTAAAGTTTTGCAAATAAATCGCCAGCAGTTAATATTCCCAACGTCTTTAACTTGTGCTAAAATGTGAATTACAAAAAGATTCCTTTCATTGTAAACACTTATAAATCCGATTAATGAAAAGTTTTGAATAACGGTTGCGTGACATAATATTGTACGTCAAATGTGAAGGATGTACCCATCTGTATAACATAAAAGTAGGAAAACAGATCAAAGGTACAAGGTGTAGACTTAGATTAGACAATACTTCACGCTTTTCCAGTGCTAAAATATGAACATATTTAGATAAATCATAGTAATTATCAAAACAATGTCCTGACTAAAAGCATATAAATTTGATAGGCTTACGCTGCACGATTTGTTTTAAGCTACAGCGGAGTATAAGCTTCTACAGTTGCCTAATCCCCACATATGGCATGCAATGAAACTTACACGCTTATATTAACAAAAGCATTTGATTCTAAATAATAAGAGTATAAGTGTGTTATAGTATGCATAGTTATGAGATAACTATTGATTAATTGGACCGTGTACGTCCTGACGTTTCGATGTAATCGCATACATCTTCTTGAGGTCGTGATTTCGACTGCCGATCGAGTCAAAATCACGACCGCAAGAAGAATATGTATGTGATTACATCGAAACGTCAGGAAGTACGTAGACAGGATAACAAAACATATATATAAATATAAATTTATATATATATAAATGCTACGGTTAAAAGACACCACATGCATAGGTCTGGTATAGAAATCTAAAGCAGGCAGAAGGATTCTGGATATTCTCATGGAATAACCTAGCATCCTAGTGCTTTTATTCTTTGAGACTGTTTACCATTCTAACACTAACCCACAGGTCCTTAATCTTATATTCTTAAAATATGAGACTTTTCTTTACTTTTTGTGAACTATTATGATTTCATGATATTCTATTCATTAGTTTGTAAGTTATTGTGCTAAGAGTCACGCTACTTTTGTTATTTTCAAAACAATGGATCAAAAACAATTTCGTGTTTTAATTTTACACTGCTTCTTGATGAGAAAAAATACCGTTCAAGCGAAGCAATGGCTTGAAAAGTGTTATGGGAACTCCGCTCCATCAGAAACAACAATAAAATGTTGGTTTGCTGACTTGAAACATGGTCGTAGAGACACCGATGATGCGGAACGCAGTGGACGCCCAAATGACGCGGTAACACCAGAAAACATCAAAAAAATCCACAAAATCGTTTTGAATGATCGAAAAGTGAAGTTGCGTGAGTTAGCTGACATCGTAAAGATATCAAAAAAACGTATTGGCTTTATGAGCATTTGACTATGAGAAAGCTCTGTTCAAAGTGGGTGCCGCGTTTGTTCACTGTTGACCAAAAACAAGAACGTGTTGATGATTCTGAGCATTGTTTGGCCATGTTTAAACGTAACAAACCGGAATTTTTGCGTCGATATGTAACAATGGATGAAACATGGATCCATCACTTCACTCCAGAATCAAAACGATCGTCATCTGAGTGGACAGCAACTGGTGAACATCGTCCAAAGCGCCCGAAAGCACAACAATCGGCTGGAAATGTTATGGCCTCGGTATTTTGGGATGTGCGTGGTGCAATATTCATCGACTATCTTGAGAAAGGAAATACCATCAACAGTGAATATTATATAGCGTTATTGGAGCGTTTGAAGGCCGAAATTGCAAAGAAACGACCGCATACGGCAAAGAAAAAAATGTTGTTTCATCAAGACAACGCACCGTGTCACAAGTCAATCAGAACAACGGCAAAACTACATGAATTGAACTTCGAATTGCTCCCACATCAACCGTATTCGCCAGATGTGACACCCAGCGACTACTGGCTGCTCGCAGACTTCAAAAAAATGCTCGCCGGTAAGAAATTTCGCACGAATGAAGAGGTTACCGCTGAAACTGAGGCCTATTTTGAGGCAAAAGATAAATCGTTCTACAAAAGTGGTATTGAAATGTTAGAGCGGCGCTGGAATGATTGCGTTGCTCTTGATGGAGATTACGTTGATGAATAAAGCTAATTTTGAACCAAAAAAACCGTGTTTTCTTTGTTAGGCCCGGGACTTTTCAGCCCATGTGTTAATAGCACTTACTGAAGTTCAAGAAAGACTTATTTCGTTTACGCTAAAATGGTTACATAGTGTCTTCAAATACCGATACATCGAATTCACCGATTAATTCGATGCATTCCTTAACTACACAACAGAATAGCAAATATTCAAGGCAAATAGAATTTATTATATCTATTAAAAAGAAGCGGTCCTTGAAATATAATCATATACCTTAACAAATTACGACGTGTTAGACATGTAAAATTATTGCAATCAAAGACAATCCCCACGTATGCCATCCCACAACAATTTATTGTTGAGAATTTGATGACTGAATTATGGAACAAAAATGTCAAAGAAGGCAAGATTTACGTATTTAATTAAAACCGAACCCAATACATTATGGCATTTAATAGTAGTAACCGGAGAGAGAAACAATAAATCTTTAGTATAATAATTTAAAAAGTGACGTATCCAAATCTGTATGCAGAAGTGTGCCTAAAATCGTTTAAAAACTAGATTTATTACCTTACAAGTTAAACTAATAACATACTGCTGGTTGTAGTTTTGTTCCGAGATGTTTTACATTCTTGCTTAGCATTTATTAAGCAACTGAAACTTACAGTAGTCCAAAGTAATAGTCAAAAACTACATATTGATTTTGACATTAATAAACTGACAAAAGAAACGCGAAAAAGCAAAAATTTGGACATATTAAAACACGCGATTACCTTCAAGGTATATGTGTAAGCCTAAACTAATTTGCCTCAAAATTTTCTGAAATGAGTTAGAAGTAATTATGTATGCACATCCGCATGCCGTCTAGTAAATTCCTTTTATATGGAAAAGCTGTAGACGGAAGTCCTTGAATAATTTCTGTCGTTTTCTTTGTATCCTATGTACTTTAACATTCCTTTAAAGAACAAACCTTTACTTTTAAATATTTTGGATAATGTCCAGAACGTAGGATATAAAACGAATATCTTGTAAATTTTGAACAATATTACAAAGAAGCGCTGTAGAAGGATTTTGTATTTATAAAATAAACAAGTTCCATTTGGAAACGATTCTTTATTGTTATAAGACGGTCGCGTATAAGACTTAGGCTTCAGTACCATATTCCTTACATACTGCCGCAGAAAATTTCCGGATAAGTGAAATTTGTGGATATTTTTGAATTAAATTTTGTCAATTTTAAAGTAGTATAAACGAAAAAGTATATAAAAATATATTAAACAAAAAAGTATTGAAAAATCAAATATATAAAATTTAGCATGCTTCTTTCCATTTTTGTATGACACGTCCGTATTTTTTTAACTGCTGTTTGGTTAGCGCCCAAATTTAACATTTGTATGTTAAACATAGTGTGCTATGCAACTGCGTTAACTGTCAAATAGTTTCTCGACAACCATAATTTGTTGCAAGATTTTTCAACGACTTTCATTGGAAAAATGATTTCTGAAAGAAATTAATGGACCTAGATATATGATGATTCTTCTAAGTTCTCTACTCTTTGACCCTCGACAACTATTAATTGGAATTGTCTGTTAGTCGTATTGATTTCGGATGAATATATTTCTATACCAATGTTCTCATTCTTCAGAAATAGCTTCTGCAATATAGATTGTAATTCACCCACTGTTTCAATACAAATCAGCAAATCGTTGGCAAACCGATAATTAGATAAGTTCTGCCCGTTTACTGAGATTCCTATTTCTAGGCAATCTATGTGTTTAAATATTTTGTAATAATATGTATTACTAACATTAGATCATTTAAAATATCAATGTTTTTCTAATTTTTTCTTATAGTTCTATCTTTGATATTTTCTCCTTTAATTTACTTTTAATATTTGTGCCGTACAATTTTCTTTCTGTGTATTAAATATGACAGATATCTACTTTAGTTGTTCATTACTGATATAGAATTTACAATTTTAAAGTTAAAAAAAAGGGTCCCTTAAACAACATTTGCAGTGAAGACGTAAACTACACTATCGTTCACTATATGTATCGTTTTTAGTAAACATATTTTTGTGTTTAATCATAATTTTTTCCAAATTTATTGCTAAAGGACGTATAATGTGCTCTATTCACATATTTTGATCATGTTATTAAAAAGTATCGTCCCGAAATAAAACATACTATTTCTCGTACGTTAGATGGATGGCACGCCTGCCAGTTTTTACTTGTAAATAATTTCATAATTATAGTTTTCATTTTATAGAATTCATTTGAAATTAAAAGTGTTCTAGCTGATATTTTCGCAATATTTTAGAGTTCCGCATACATTGGTGGAAGCCGAAGACAAGAATATCTAGAATACGATACAGTACGTGTGAGTACAATCTCAAAATTAAACATTTCAAATCATAATAAATTATCAAAATTTTCTTTTACTCTCATTTTGTATTTCGTTTATAATTTACAAATTTATCTAGATAGGGATTGATTTAGGTATTTGTTAAAAAAGAAACTTTGTTAAAAAGCGATATACATATATACTTTTTGGTTTGTCAATACACTTATAGAATTTTACATTTGGTTATTTCAATTATTTAATATTACTCATATTTGAATTTAAAATAAACAAAAATTTAAATAAAAGAACTCGGAAATTTAAGAGTCTGAGATTTTCTACCCCAATATATTCGATCACATAAGAAAATAATTATAGAGAAACCGGATTTCCTAATTTTGTACTGTGATTCAATAACAGATAAGTGTTCTGTATATCTTATGCATACATATTCCCGCTGATCTAAAAGATTTTAGACAATTATTATTAATCATAAATATACACTCCAGTATATCGAATGCTTTCTTGAAATTAGAAGAGCAGAGATAATACTAGATATTGCCTCTTCAGTGAGTTGATTAATTGGAACCCCTCCAGCTAAATATCGATTGCTAATTAAATAACGTCCGATATATGTATGTATATGTTTACGTTCTATACAGATTTATAATAACTCTTTACATTAAATATCTTATGTAAGCAACAATCTTTTATAAAAACGAATCTGACTATTTTTTTTTTAATCCTATGTCCTTTATACCTTGCGGTGTCGGACTATTTATTTCTTATTTTTATCTTCCACAGGTTCCTGTTCTCAGCCAGTTGTTTGGCTTCAATCCATCCCATACTTCTCTTTTCCAATGTCCTATACACCTGCTCCTTCCAGGTGTTTCGGGGTCTACCTATTCTGTTTTTGCCCTCTGTTTTGGCTTCAAATATCCTCTTTGTGATTCGATCTTCTTCTATTCTATGTAGATGTCCAAACCATCCTAGTTGTCTCTCTTCTATGACCACTTCTACTGGTTTGATGCCCAGACTATTTGTGATTGTCGTGTATCTGATTCTGTCTCTTCTAGTTACTCCTTATATTCTTCTTAGGAATCTCATTTCCATGGCCGTAACTCTGCTCTTGATTCTATTCGTGGTTATCCATGACTCACTACCATATGTTAATGTTGGTCTGACCACTCTTTTATACACCTCTGTCTTTATTTTTTTTGGTATTTCTTTTTTATCCAGAAACGAATTTCTCAATATGTTATATATTTTTGCGGATTTCCCTATCCTCTCATTTACCTCTTTCTCTATTCTCCCATTGTCTTCAATGATTGTTCCTAAGTAGTTGTAACTTTTAACTTGTTCCAATGCTTTTTCCCCGATTTTGATGCTATGTTTTCTTTCTTCTGCTGCTATTATCATTGTGTTTGTTTTCCTCGTGTTTATCTCCATGTTTATCTTTGTTAGTTCTTCTTGGTATATCTTCAAGTTTTGCTGTAATGTCTCTTCCGAGTGTGCTATCAGTACCATATCATCTGCAAACATTAGTTCCTGTACGTTAATTGCACTCATTTTCCGGTTTCCTACTTTCTGAATCTGACTATTATACATATTAATTATTTATAATAAACACTAGTATACCTATAAAAAATATAATCATAGCATATCAAATTACAGACATGTTTTTAAACAAATGCAATAAATACTGAAGACGAAAAAGTAATATATATATATATAATAGAGTAGAATAGAATTTAATGGCAATGGTAAAAAACTGCAGGCAAAATAACTTACAATAATTAACTAAACTTATGTACCAAAAAGACTAAATCTCCATATAGATTTCAAAATGCCATGAAAATTGTTGTTGATCGAAAGATATTTTAGATATATGTTACGTATGTATTTATGTACATCTTTCTTTTATCTTGTATTGTTTTGGGGTTATATTGAGAAAATCGGAAATTTGTCAATTTGGAGGGATATTAAGTAAATATGCTCTATATTTTTGTCACGTTTAATTAAAATTCGAATTTGATACTTGTATTTGTACATAAGAAAAGGAATAGTATTTTAAAGTAGCAAAGTAATGAAGAAAGCAAATCGTTAAGGTAGAGAACGGATAACAATGGTTCCACAGTGATGGTCTTGGGGCACACTAGATAAGGAACATAACTCTAGTGATTTAAAACCATTGTTAAACACATAATTGAGTCTATTTATCAAGACAGAATGTAGCATTTTGGATAAATCCAAGCTAAGTTAAAGGTAGAAAGTTTTATAGATAATATGATCGATGGTGTCAAATACATAACTAAAATCGATATAAATCACATCAACTTGACCCCCCTATCCAGTACTTATCAAATGACTGCGTTAGCGTGACTAGATTAGTTACATTTCAATACGCAGATATAAAACCATGTTGCTAAGGAGATATAAACGCTTTAGTATTGTTGAACAAGCACAAATGAATGATATTTTTACTTTGGTAAGATTTGAAAGAATTGATATCGATTTATAATTCACAATTCTAGTTTTGTTGTTCTTTTTAAATATAGGACAAACCCTGGGTTGTCGCTAACCCCAGGGAGATTCAATAGTTCTAATTACAGTATTGATTATAATTGCTAATGGTTTAGCTAATGAAAACCTTGCTTCCTTTCACAACCACAACAAAACTAAAATTTCTGTAATTAAAACTTCAAATAACATCATATGTGTCTCAGGATCATTACTGAGTTTTCGAAAAAATTTACAAAATTTAGTATTGTGTTTGCCTACAGTAATACGATTTTATCATTGGCTCGTTACGGAAATTGACCGCATCCCACTGGCATTGGCTAGAAATTTTTAATGAGAAGAAACACCCAGTTTCTCGGAATGCTACATAGAATAGGTTTACACAATTTAACATATTTTTCTTGCGTACAATTGCTAATTACACAGCAAACTTATCACTTAATCACACGATACTAGGAACATGTACACTAGGGTGACAGAATAAAATAAACACCTACTAATTAAAAAAAAGATTCTATTCATCTTACTTATATAAAATATTTTAAAATTTTGAAATTAGACTAATGTTTTGTCGATCCACCTTTACTTGCGTGAAGTGCTGCGAGTCGTCGTGACATAGAATCTATTAAATGATTAATGGTGTCTTCTGGAATATTTAACCACTCTTCTGTAACAGCTGCCACGAGTTCTTCCTTATTGCCGGGTTTTCGGGGTCGTTTCGCCATATTTGTCTGGATTATGTGCCAAATATTTTCTATCGGATTCATGTCTGGTGATTGGAATGGCCATGGTAAAATCCGAATCCCCTGTTCCTCTTTCCATGTGGTTGTTGTTCTTGCTTTGTGGCAGGGTGCTCCATCCTCCATAAAAGTGGCGTCTTCTTTAGATAAAATGGCGTTGTTGAATATCGGTAGTAGACCTCTGTTAATATTTGGATATATTTTGCCGCATTTATATTTCCGTCGCAGATTACTAATTGCGATCTTCCACCATACCATATCGCGCCCCACACCATGATGTTCACACCGCCGTATTTCATTGTCTGACGCAAAAATTTGTCGTCCAGTTGCCGTGACGAACGTCTCCGTACCCACGTACGACCACTATCACTGAATTGGCAGCATCTGCTTTCGTCTGAAGAAATGACAGACCGCCAAAACTCTTCGGGCTTCGTTCGCATTTCGATTGCCCAAGCCATTCGGCGTCGTTTTTGAAACGCCGTAAGGAGAGGTTTTTTCTTTGCCACGCCTTTATACATCCCCACACGGTGGAGGTATAGCAGAACGGTGCGCTGACTTTTCTGTGAAGTTGCCGCAAGCTCAGCTGTACTTTTTTCACGGTTCTCTTAACACTTCGCGCACAAGCACCCTTTTACTTCTTTCAGAAGGTCCGGCACGACCTGGTCTCGGCACCGCTGTTGTTTTTCCCTTGCGTTTAAATTGTGTAATCAGACGGTTAACTGTGGACAACGGAATATTTAAAAATTTACTTATTTCACGTTGCGAAGCGCCGCGTTCACTCTAGCCAACGATGCGACCCGGGGTGAAGTCGCTAATATCACTCTAACCTTGTAAGCGAGACATAGTTGTAACGATACTAAACTATGACGAATTCCTTCCGATACATCTACCCCTACCCTAATGACAAGAGAAAGTTCTTAATTCGTTCTTAGAATTTAGCTGTTATATATTTATACCGCTTTACCTGGTGTCTATTTTATTCTGTCACCCTAGTATAGATAAAAAATATTCATATTACTTTGAACTTTGCTACTTCAATGTTTTTTTGCTACTCTATCCGCAGAGCGTTCTTTTTAATTTGCAAATTAGACACCTTACCTCTTACCGTTAATTAGGTTCCGTTTTCTTTTATCTCTCATGTCCTTCCATTCTTCATACAGATGATTTGTTTCGTTCAACAGGTGTAGTTACCTTCCCATTTGAAATATTTGAGGTTCTTTCATTAAAGATGCACACTACTTTATAAAATTGAGAATTCTTAACGCAACACTCATAGTTATAAGCTCAGTGTAAACTAATACTAGCAAATTTTATACCCATACTCCTTTATTTTCTTTAAAGGAAGTTTACTCTCCGAAAGTTTTCAAGTGATTCATATGTTACACTTTTCAAACGGAAGAGTAACTGCTTGTAAGGGTATATAATTAGCCAACTGAAAGTAAAATCCTTAAACATATACTTATTTATTTTCTCCTTTAGTTAGCTACCTATTATATAAACTACTCTTTTATTCTTATAATTTGTAGGCATATGTATAATTTTCTTTTCTTAACAGATGCGCCATAATTTAATATTTAAAAATTCAAATATTTTTCTTCTTCAAAGTATTAGGTACTAGCAGTAAAGATACATCCATAATATTTTGTATTGCTTCCTTGTATGCGTATACACATTTTTCCTATATGAATTCATATAATTTTTGTTGGTAAATATGTAATAAAATGACTATTATAGGCCCAAGGTTACATCCTTGCGGAACTCTCGAAGCAGGAATAAATTCGCGAGAGCTAAATTCGTTAAAGAAAATTTACTAACGTTTACTATGCTGATACGATTGAAACAAATGGACCTGAAAATCATTAAATTCAAAGGACATTAGTTTACAGCGAATCAAAGAGTGATCGAGACGATCAAAACTCGGTATATTGAACATCAACCCGAGTACGTGAATCTAGATTTCATTCTGATGCCCTAGGAGCTGAGATAAGAACTACGTAGATTGACATAACTTAGTCACAGTTGATCGCTTTTCGACAAAACCATGTTGAGGGTATGAAATGCTGTTAGAAGTGCAAAACAACATCAAATACAACTTTAACCAATTTCGCTATTCAGTTTCACTTATGTATAACTATGCAACCAGATCCAAGTAAAAATTGCGAATGATCCTCACAAAATGCATTTAAAAACCTGTACCTACTCTATACAACTGTTTGCGAGAATAAATATTCTTCCTGGAAGTACTTTTGCTGCGTATATATGTATATGCCATGTGTACGATGTACGAAGATTTCAAAGTAAAGTATCAGTAAATTGAAAAGATATAAAAGGTAACAATAATTTCAAATTTGAAAAGGCATTTTCAACTATCTGTTAGATAAAGTAGTAATGACGATAATTATAAACAAATTTTACTGTTTCCGCTACTGCATATACATTACAATGAGAATGTAACTGGAATATCCAATATATACGATATATTAATAAACGAACTACTTCCGGAATTGAACCGTGTCATGATGACATATATATACATATATACATAAAAGAAATAAGAGTAAGAGGAGAAGAAAAAAGAGATAAAAAGGAAAAATGATAAAGGGTGGGGGGGACGTGAGAAGGTAAAAGGAAAAGAGCAGGAAACAGCGACAGAAAGGGGGTGGGGGAACGAGAGAAAAAGGAAAGAAAAAAGGAAAAAGAAAGAGGCCAAAAGAGAAAGGTGGGATCTCGATGTTTCGCCTCCGTCGTAGGAGGCTTCTTCAGGAGAAAAAAAAGAAACCAAAGCTGCACGGTAACTCAACGTGTAAACCACGCTAGAGGCGAAACTCTTTTGGCAGAAGGTTACGGTGACTCGGCGTGTTGACCGCGCTAGAGGCGAACACCTTCTATTTCACGTTTCCCCACCCTTTATCATTTTTCCTTTTTATCTCTTTTTTTTCTTTCTCCTCTTACTCTTATTTCTTTTATATAATATATCCCATCATGACACGGTCCAATTCCGGAAGTAGTTCGTTTATTACAAATTCTGGCCGTGGAAGCCTACGTATTTATTTCATATACGATATATGTATATCTGAAAGCAACAAAATATATTTGAAGAGTTAATTAGTAATATAAGGCAAACTAATAATATGCGGTAGGTGTAATAACGGAGACTGTGAATAATGCTCTGAGACATGGTATTATTCATATGATAATGCCTTGTTTTATAACGCCAGCGTTGGCAGATACATTGTAAAGATTCACATGTATGTTGTGGATGTTACGAATTATATGGATAGATAAGAGGATATAAACTAGAAACAAGAAGTAGTCTATGATTCTGCTAATAGCCCTTTGAATACTTTCCTTTAGAGGCTCGGTGGTCCAGTGGTTGGGGAACCTGCGTCTGATTACAGCAACATAAGGTGTCGCGCGTTCGAGGTCTACGACGGTATAATGATAGTATATTTTGTGATAGATCTGATATTCTTCCCGAATCACCAGTCACGATTGAGACAATAATTAGGGACACTCTATCCGTTACAACGAGATAATAGAGTTCCTACCACTTACACCCTAAACATCCTGCGATTATGATAAACTAAATCAATCATCATATGCCTGTTGGGATACACACCACACCTTAAGAAAAAAATGCTCCTTTCTTTATTAAGGATAGAAACAAGAAGTACAATCAGCTTCAGTAATTGTCGATTAAGTGAAATTTAACACTAATGTCAATGCTTCAATGACTTCAACTTTAAACTAGTATAATTTAGTAAATCATTTTCAATTAAGTTAAATTGCAGTATATGCCTTTCTCTTTGAAACCCATAATGAAACTGACTTATTCCCTTCAAAAGGAAAAATTTAATAAAAGGCATATAAAACTCGTTTTATTATTAAAATGTACAGTTGAGTTCACTTCATAAATCTTTAATATAAGCAGGTATTGCAGTTACAAAGGAAGCAACATTCTTGTGAACAATTGAGAGTAGATAGCGACGTTTATTTTTCAAGCGATATCTTTAAAATTAACTGAACTTTAACCAAGAAAAAAGACGACAAAAGGAACGGCTTTATCCTAAGTGAATTTCGATCTTGAAAAATTGGAAAAATCACGGAGCGTTGTTGACCTTTGGGACGTGCGATGATTTTTCCGATATACGTCTTTTACTTTAATATCTGAGCTCTTCTATATAAAGAACTTTTACCTTCATTTTCCCAACTCTTGACTTATAAGCCCGTTTACTGCCTCGCTCTTTTGTTAAGATTTTTCTGGTTTCAATAGAACGTTCTCGAGTATGTAATCTTACAAATTATCTGCTACTTATAATTGTGTTGACTTATGAATCCTCTTGTCAGTAACGTTTGCAATCCGTTACGTTTAATCTAGAAATTTCCAGCTATAAAATTACTTTGATCCCAAATTAAATCCGGCAATTGCTGCGACCTTTGAGTTGAAGTAGGTCTCTTCTAAAAACTGATTTATTTTCAAACTTTAAGGAATAATAATAATAAACTTGAATGCCGTATATCTCTATGGACGCGCTCAAACATAAATGAAAACATCAATTTTAATTAAACAAATATTTATCTTACGTAGCTTTCTGGACTTTCAATAAATTTTTCTGTCGGAACAAAAAAACGATAGCTAGGTTTTTTATCGAATGTATTAATTTAAATTCATCTCAGATTTTCTCTGAAAAAAGTATTTTAAATTTAAATTTGAAATAGGTAATTATACTCAACTCATAAAACTAGCTTCGCTTAATATTTTAAAGTATTTTTAAAATGCAGTAGTCACTTTTTTGGAAAAGAAATACTGCAGATGTAGAGTCCGCTATTGGCGAATAGTTTGTTATTCTTCTGAATACTCTCACATTTTCCTTCCATTTCGTTTTCTTATATACTAAAAAGAGAGCTTCTACAGTGCTACGGTGTTCTTAATAATTTCTGTAACAAATATAAACAATAAATAGTACTATAATAGAGTGCAATTATTGCAGAGGTCTAGGAAATTTGCTGAATCATACCTTTGGTTTAGAATAAAGCTTACTTTTAGGTCATCTCTTTCTTCACATTGTGTAGTATTTGTGGCAACTTATCAGCGACTAATCATTGTAAACAAAAGAAACTTCTCTAACTTCGAACTGAAGTAGAATTTATTTTTATTAAATGTACACTTTGTCTCGTCTTAGCCACCGAAGACTGCTGGATAAAATACGTTGTACACGTCTGTTACATTTTTATTTGTTGCGGGGTTACATTGCCAGAAGTGACTAACCGAAATATCAATGAGTTGCCTTTGAGTTAGTTTTTGATTACACCCCTTAGCGCGATTATTGTCGTAGGAATTGCCCAACATTATAAAATTATTGATGAGTTGATGAAATCGTCCTATTTTCTTAGCTATGGCACGGTTTCAAAGCGCTATATTTTGTTTCTCCCTCTGATAGTAATTTACCTTTCGACATTTTTGTTAACTCATATACATATTTCGATAATATACGTACCTAACAATAAATAAACTTTTGAAGATGTTTAGAGGCTTTCTTACATTGAAAGGTAATACCTGATTTCGTAGGATCTCTGTCTAACTCGAGTTCTAGAAATGTCGCTGGTATTTTACGCATATTCTTTAAAATGTTCACCTGCACCGAATTTTCCTTACAAAAGCCTTATTATTCAATTTAAATAGATGTTCGTTGAGTTTGAAGTAAAAGTGGTTTCTTTTCTTTACAATTATTACAATTCCGTTACCGTAAGAAGCTCACTAACTACAGTATACTGTCAGCAAGTTACCAGCATGTAAGTAGTATGGAATTAATTTTGAAATTGTTCAACTGTCCTTCGTTTTTGATTTTATAGTGCGTGGAGCCAATTTATGCATTTTACAAGTTCCAGTGTGCTGATGTCGATTTATAAAAAGGAAAACATTAGGTAACTGTAGGATTTCATTAGCTATTTAGAATATCTCTGAGTATATCTATATCTGAAAATTAGATCATATGTTGCAGAATGCTATTTTCCACCGCCCTATTATTTTTTACAAATGGCCTTAGTGGAAAATCAGAACGTTTTTGCACAAAAAAAACGCAAGTGTTATGAACTCTTATACATAACAAATGTTGTGTGAGTATAAAAAGCTATTGCATCAAAATTATTATATACTTAACACTTAACAAAAATTTTGCCTTTTTGTAAGTACAGTAGATGCTCGCTTATGTGAATGATATCAGCCGAGCACTGTTCACATTACTGAAAGTTTACAGCGAGCCTTATTTTATTTATAAAGAAATTGCATAAAAGAAAATATGTATGTTTATTAAGAAATAAATGATGAACGTTGAATAACATAATAGATATAATATTAAAAAACAAATTTCACATTACCTTGAAAAATAATGTCCTATTCTTGTTTGCGTAAATTTACGCTTGGTATTTTCTAGTAGTTTACGGATCACTAAAATATCGGAATGTAATGTCTTTTTCGTCAGCCCAATCTAACGCTTGACTAAAAATTCCTACAGCTTGCGCGTCACTCACTGTATTTTTTATTTCAATCGGAGGGTCATCACCTTCACGCACCCAATCCTCTTCATGTGCATCATCCATCTCTTTATCGTCATTCCATAAACTAACATCGGTAATTGTACAAACAATATGGCAATTTATTGCTTTTAATAATTTGAGAACGTCCGATGATGCACTGTCAATAACTTCAGCATCAGATAGTAACTGTTTTCTAATGATGGTTAACCGTGCATTGTCTTCATCGCCATAATCATCACTGGAGTAAAGCAAATTTTCCAACATTCTCTGATTGTTTGCTTAAGAGCATTCCACGCAACGTCTAAATTTAAAATTGCTTCATGTAAAGTTACTTGCTTTAAGGATTCAGAAATGTTTCTAGGATTTTTTGATAACGCAGACGAAAGTAGAAATTTTCGATAATTCAATTTAGTAATTTTTATTACATTTTGATCCATGGATAAGTGGAGTTACGTTGGGCGGCATGAATATAACAAAAATTGGGCCATCGTTGCTTCTTAATTGTTCTTCTGGAGGATGACTTGATGCGTTATCCAAGATTAACATCGCCAAATTGAATATGTATCATTAAAATACGTTACTTATTATTACAGTTTTATTGCCATACCTGAGAAACTAAGTGCTTCTGGAACCATTCCGGAAATACGCCTTTGGTATCGAAGCGGATTTTGAACAGTTATAATCAACGGAAATTTCTAAATGGACGTGGATGTTTTGTCTTTCCCACTACTAGTGGCCTTATTTTATGTGTACCACTAGCATTAGTGCACGCTAGAAAAGTTATGCGTTGTCTTTCCGCCTTTCTACCCGGAGTAGATTTTTCATGTGATGCAACATAGGTTTTCGTAGGTAATAATTTCCAATAAAGACTGGTTTCATCTGCATTGTATATTTGCTCCTCATTTAAATGTAGCTCTTTGATTTTGTTCATTAACCTTTCCTTAAACGGTTGCACTAGTTGTGATGGTGCCGATAATTTTTCACCAGATATCGACAGCAATCGAATTCCATACCTCCCTTAAACCTTTTTAGCCAGCCATCATTGGCTACAAAATTTTCGGTCTCTTTTAGTTTTTTATTCAATAATTCCTTTATTCACCGCTAATTGGAACATGATTATCCCTTTGTTTCAGAAACCATTTATACAGACGATTTTCAATTCTAAGTGCTTGGGCATTTTTTAATGTTCTGCAATGTCCCGAGCCTCCGTGTGTATCTGACACACGTTGAGAAATTTATTGAATTGCTTAATTTTACAGATTATGGCTTTAGATACTGTATATTTTTTTGGCAACTGTGTCACCCCCGCACTTTTTTTAATTTCGTGGATGATTTTCACTTTGTCACTTAATTTTAAAAATGTTCTTTTATTGCACGTGGATGCCATGTCTGTTCTAGCGTGATTTTAGTTGCATACTACTTTATTTCACGAGAGGCAAGAAAGCCAACACCTATAGGAATCCCATACATAAATCCGGGAACAACCGGTGCTGGCGCTGAAAATGTTTACGTAAACATTCTTTTGATCGATTCAATTGCACACGTAAATCTGTACCCTAAACTGTTTACGTTACCGAATTGTACGTGATGTAAACGTGTTTACATTACCAGGCGTTCCATTTGATCCTATAGTAACAATTTTCTGTTTACATGACCACTACCGGGTATTGCCATGGCGAGCGTTTACTGTATTATATATTTTTACACATTGTCTTTTGTAGAAATTTCATACAGTTAGTGCAGTATTAATAGTAAAGTTGTGCTTAATTACTAAATAAAGTTTTCAAACTTGGTAAATGTTGGTGAGTATATGCACATAACTTTTTACTCTAACCTTTACATTTTGTTTCTTTAACAAATTTGTGATATAATGGACGGATTTATACGTTGTCTCAAGGTTTATTTTATAACTTCTTCTATAGTATGTAAGTGTTATTCCAATAGATATTTGCTTTGTTTCATTTTATGCCTTTCTATTTAAGTTCAACAGAAAACTTTCCAAAATGATTTACACAAATACGTTACTGAAGACGACTTACATAAATTTCTTATTAAAACCACATAAAAATTGCACGTTCTTTTCGAAACATTTGTATAAAACAAAAGTTTTGTATTAATTAAGTATAATTATGTTTTGTCTCCTTAATTTTTACACAAATTTTTGTGTTTATGAGATTTTGACATGTTTGAGTAACAACTGGTTGTTCTTTAGTACTTGTTGCTTGTGCTGAATCCAGTGCAGTGACACACAGCCTAAACCCTTTCGGTTATTTGGGATAAGTTTTTCCTATTCTTGAATAGAATTGAAGAAATAAAGATCCTGATATTGGATAGAGGCTGGTCACCAATTCGATAGTGACTGCAACCTAATATCTATCAATACCCTAAATATGTTTAGATTAGTTATGGATTCTTAGAAAACCTTAATAGTAGTCTAGTATGCTTGCTCTTTAGTTCAGAAGGTGGTAGACATCCCCTTTTGAAAAATTTGTGACATGAGTTCTAGATGTTCAAGATGCATTTTCCATGCTTGTGTAAACAATATTATTTCAAAGTTGCATGTCCTATCAATAGCCTTGCTAGTAGTCTAAGGTTCCTTAAAGATAATAATATGTTTTCTGTTGTTAGCGAAGGCAAAATGAGTGCCTTTGTCTATACACCACAACAGGGTTTGGACTTAACGACTGACATGCGCGCTGCTTCTTTGACCAGCTTGAAATCTGATACACTTAGGAATATATTGCCCTGTTATAAATCTCATTTAATTCTTCAGACAGTATTTCGACGATTAAAACGTAGTACGAGCGAATAATAGTTGAGCCAACTTAATCTTCATCAATTCAGGAAATGATATGTTGAAGGTATGCTTTTTTAGATAAGTACCTGTTTGAAATATTACAGCTTCAGAGCTGCGGTCGCCGTTTCACGCATGCATGAAGTACGTTTATATTTTGGCTAGCAATAGGCGCCATTACGGAAACATTCAACAGCAAAGTTATACTCATACTAGGTTCCAAAAAGTTGAGAGAATTGCATAAAAGTTACGTACGAGTGTTTAGCCAGTGCTTTGAGCTTTCTCGAGAAGTATGTCTGTCTTGAAGGGGATACATTTTTGGGTCAAATTTCCTTTGGTGGCGGAACGTGGGTTGCCCATATTTCAGCGGAATTCAAAACAGCAGTCAATGGAAGAGTGTAAAGCTTAATTAAACAATCTCTGATGGAGAAATATATGCATAACATTAAGGAATAGGCTAGGTGTCTGGCTTATAGATGTTTTAACTGGCAGTAACGCAGACATTGCTAGTACACATTGTGAGGCCTTAAATAAACTTCGTCGTGCGATACAAAACAAAGGGAGTTGCATGCCCAGTGGGGAATCGTTTCGCTTCACGGCAATGCTCGTCCACACATGGCTCACCGAATGCAAGATCTCATCGCTTCATATGGCTGAGAACAACTTGATTATCCTTCGTATAGCTTTGATCTAGGACCCAATGATGATCGTTTGTTCTTACCCTTAAAGAAGAAGTTTGTCGGTCAGCGCCATGACAACGATGACGTTGTCAACAGCCCTGCTAGACTGTTTACCAAATCAGGCGACAAATTTTTATGGATGGAATTTAGAAAGTGGTCATACAATATGGAAAGTTCCTTAATACAGGTGTAAATTATGTTGAAAAATAGATCAAGACCCAGGCCTTCATATAAAAATAAGGATGGCTTTGTTCTTTTAACTAAAATGGTATTCACTTAAACTGCGCCTCGTACATTTCAGTGCATTTCCAGTACCATTAATTAGTCGATGTTTCTAAATTAAATGTTTAGGTCATGTGGTCTTCATTTAAGTTGAATCACTCTGCATATACACTAGGGTGACAGAATAAAATAGACACCTACTAATTAAAAAAAAGATTCTATTCTCGTTATATATACAAAATATTTTAACATTTTTAAATTAGACTAATATTTTGTCAATCCACCTTTACTTGCGTGAAGTGCTGCGAGTCGTCGTGGCATAGAACCTATTAAATGATTAATGGTGTCTTCTGGAATATTTAGCCACTCTTCTGTAACAGCTGCCACGAGTTCTTCCTTATTGCTGGGTTTTCGGGGTCGTTTCGCCATATTTGTCTGGATTAAGTGCCAAACATTCTCTATCGGATTCATGTCTGGTGATTGGCCTGGTCATGGTAAAATCCGAATCCCCTGTTCCTCTTTCCATCTGGTTGTTGTTCTTGCTTTGTGGCAGGGTGTTCCATCCCCCATAAAAGTGGCGTCTTCTTTAGATAAAATGGCGTTGTCGAATATCGGTAGTAGTCCTTCTCTTAATATTTGGATATATTTTGCCGCATTTATATTTCCGTCGCAGATTACTAATTGCGATCTTCCACCATACCATATTGCGCCCCACACCATGTTTGCACCGCCGTATTTCACCGTCTGATGCAAAAATTTGTCGTCCAGTTGCTGCGACGAACGTGTCCATACCCACGTGCGACCACTATCACAGAATTGGCAGTATCTGCTTTCGTCTGAAGAAATGACAAACCGCCAAAACTCTTCGGGCTTCGTTCGCATTTTGATTGCCCAAGCCATTCGGCGCCGTTTTTGAAACGCCGTCGGAGAGGTTTTTTCTTTGCCACCCTTTTATACATCCCCACACTACGGAGGTATCGCAGAACGGTGCGCTGACTTTTCAGTGAAGTTGCCGCAAGCTTAGCTGTACTTTTTTGCGGTTCTCTTAACACTTCACGCACAAGCACCCTTTGACTTCTTTCAGAAGGTCCGGCACGACCTGGCCTCGGCTCCACTGTTGTTTTTTCCTTGCGCTAAATTGTGTAATTACACGGTTAACTGTGGACAACGGAATATTTAAAAATATGCTTATTTCAAGTCGCGAAGCGCCGCGTTCACTCTGGCCAACGATACGACCCCGGGTGAAGTCGCTAATATCACTCAAATCTTGTAAGCGAGGCATAGTTGTAACGATACTAAACTATGACGAATTCCTTCCGATACATCTACCCCTACCCTAATGATAAGAGAAAGTTCTTAATTCGTTCTTAGAATTTAGCTGTTTACATATTTATTCCGCTTTACCTGGTGTCTATTTTATTCTGTCACCCTAGTGTATCTGTGATCGAAGAAAACAATTCTACTTAGCTACCTTAAAATATTTTTGATTTTAATTTATTATTTTTCATTCACTGTAGTAATTAGTGGTATTTAGTATTTTTTTCCTTTTTTCGAGAATTTTCAATCAGGTGAAATAATCTATTCTAATTACTTCATATAATTTTATTTTACTTGCGACGCCCCTTCTTCAATACAATAATGATAATAAAAACGTTGTTAGAATTTACATACCAACCAAAACCCTTACAAAAGCTACATAACAGCCACGTTTAAAATTGTAAAATATGTTAGATATAATTATACATTGGATCGCTTCACTTAAAACAAAACAAATTCTAAAACAACTGTTGTAGTATAGAACTGTTATCCAAAACTTTCCAAAATAGGGCATAGTATCCAAATTACACGTAACCGGTGCTTCGCAAACGGCAGTAGGCACATAAACAGGTCTGTCACGTAGCAGTGCCCGAGGTTAATGCGTTTATTTTCTGTGAACGGTGACCTAATGGAATATTTCAGTTGATCGGCGATAATATTGTTTGTGAAAATGTATTCATACATGAATACGAAAAGAGCATTAATAAATTTCAATATTTTCCTATTGTTGACTGGTTAATATGATCTGAAAACGAAACAACGATTTCTTTGTGAAAACAAAAGTAACTAATACAAGTTTTAGTTACTTACTAGAATCGTCAACGATTCAATGGGCTGTCGTTAATGCAAGTACCAATCGTTCTTAAAAGGATTTTTCGCCACTTACACAGATTGTAAGTGCTCTATATAGTACAACTGGTGTTGATTTCGATGAGAAATCAAGTTTCAAGGATTCAACTGGATTCTCTGCCACGACAATACATCCGATTTCTTTATATTGATCGTATAATACCGAGTTCGCTCGTATGACAATCGTCTCTTGATTCTTTAGTTGAGAATTTCAGTCACTGGCTTCGTTTCCCTATAGAGGAAAGGGAAATTACGCGCCCAGAGTAATGTTCAGACAAAATTAACGACGGAGTGAACGTTAATTAACGGACTTGATTTACAGAGAAGAATAGAATATTAACTAAATCAACGAATTTTTATAACAGCGATTTAAATACATATATACATGTGAATCTCTTTATCCACCAGCCATTGATATCAAAGAGAGAAAAAAATCTTGATCTTTCACGGAATATGTCTAAGCTTCTTTTTGGTAGAAACAAAACACAAGCACAACTATACTCTAGAAATTATTGTTTCTTCTTTACAATAACCCCGGTAACTTATTATGAAATTATGTTTTATGTATAATAAAGTGACGATCACAGAAACAGCAGCCGTTAGGAAACCTATTGTTCATCTTGCACGAGCCTGTCTACGTTTCACTCTCAGCTCAACCACGACGCAGTTTTAATCCGGAAACCTGTATCCTTTAAAAGAAAACAAATACCTCGTGAACCTACAGCGACATATACCCATTGTTCATTTGAATTCTTAAAAGTACCAGAATAATTTTATATCTATTTTTAATGTATATCTATTTTTTTGTTAGCTGCAATAATAACTATGATTTGTCACTGTATTATATCAGATTATATAATCCCACTACAACGTTACAGTGCCCTTCCTGCAGAAACATACCACAGTTGCACTCAATAAACCTTATTTTTGTAGATCTTAGATTGAGCACAAAATGTATCAAATCAAGTATAAATATAATGTTTTATTCGAAATGGTTATTACAGAGTTATTTCCAAACTAAAGCTTTGAGATGTGCGAGGCGTGGCCCAAGCTTTATACTATTCTCGGTACAAGTACCAATACCACCAACCATGGCGGACCATAGCACAACTCAAGCAGCAACTGATCATTTCACCTATATATATGTATATATACGTACATATACATATACATATACATGTACATATACATATATATACATATACATATATATACATATACATATATATATATATATACATATATACATACATATATATATAACACATGGGCTGAAAAGTCCCGGGCCTAACACATAGATGACGCTAGTTTTATTGCAGTCACCTTTCTCTCAGTTAGCACTAACCTTCAAAAGACAGCTGTTAAAATTTCATGATATTCTATTCATTAATTTGTGAGTTATTGTACTAAGAGTCACGCTACTTTTTGTTATTTTCAAAACAATGGATCAAAAACAATATCGTGTTTTAATTTTACACTGTTTGTTGATGGGAAAAAATACCGTTCAAGCGAAGCAATGGCTTGAAAAGTGTTATGCGGACTCTGCTCCATTAGAAACAACAATAAAACGTTGGTTTGCTGACTTCAAACGTGGTCGTAGAGACATCGATGATGCAGAACGCAGTGGACGTCCAAATGAGGTGGTAACACCAGAAAATATCAAAAAAATCCACAAAATCGTTTTGAATGATCGAAAAGTGAAGTTCCGTGAGTTAGCTGACATCGTAAAGATATCAAAAGAACGTATTGGCTTTATATTGCATGAGCATTTTGACTATGAGAAAGCGCTGTTCAAAGTGGGTGCCGCGTTTGCTCACTGTTGACCAAAAACAAGAAAGTGTTGATGATTCCGAGCAGTGCTTGGCCATGTTTAAACGTAACAAACCGGAATTTTTGCGTCGATATGTGACAATGGATGAAACATTTATCCATCACTTCACTCCGGAATCAAAACGATTGTCATCTGAGTGGACAGCAACTGGTGAACCTCGTCCAAACCGCCCGAAAACACAACAATTGACTGGAAAGGTTATGGCCTCGGTATTTTGAGATGTTCGTGGTGTAATATTCATCGACTATCTTGATAAAGGAAATACCATCAACAGTGAATATTATATAGCTTTTGAAGGCCGAAATTGCAAAGAAACGACCGCATATGGCAAAGAAAAAAATGTTGTTTCATCAAGACGACGCACCGTGTCACAAGTCAATCAAAACAATGCAATACTACATGAATTGAACTTCGAATTGTTCCCACATCCACCGTGTTAGCCAGATTTGGCTCCCAGCGACTACTGGCTGTTCGCAGACCTCAAAAAAAATGCTCACCGATAAAAAATTTCGCACGAACGAAGAGGTTATCGCTGAAACTGAGGCCTATGTTGAGGCAAAAGATAAATCGTTCTACAAAAGTGGTATTGAAATGTTAGAGCGGCGCTGGAACGATTGCCTTGCTCTTGATGGAGATTACGTTGATGAATAAAGCTAATTTTGAACCAAGAAAACCGCGTTTTCTTTGTTAGGCCCGGGACTTTTCAGCCCATGTGTTATATATATAATGGTGTCGAGAATTACGTTTCTTTTAGATCTTTACAAACTTCATCCACTGCTTCCTATCCTTTCCCAACTTTGCCGCTCCAGTCCATGTTTTATTTTACAGAATTTTCGCTATGACATTGTCTCAAAAATAAGATAAGAGGAGGGCCAGGGCAGGTCTTCCTCTTATCTTATTTTTCGCAATATTTGCTTTCCATATTCTTCTAGGTTGTCTCTCATTAACCATTCTCTGCAGATACTTCCCCTCCCCCCTTTTCCAATTGTCTCTGCTCAATAAATTCCAGTACTAAATTTAATTTCTAAATCTTTCCTTAGGTCGATGTTTTTTATTCTATCCTAGTTTGTGACCCCTCTAACTCTTTTCAGATACATCATTTCCACGGCTCGTGCCTTACTTTTTTGTTTTTGGGTTAGTGCCCACGATTCGTAGCCAAACGATGACATCGATCGCCTATATACTTTCATTTTCCTTGTCCTAGAGATTTCTTTCTTTGATCATTGCATATACTATTCTTAAATCATATCATACACCACTTATAGGTGCTCCCTTCGTTATATACCATTCTTCTTTTATTCTCAACATAGTCTTCTGAGCAAATGCATTTCGAAATTAACTGGATTTTATTTACCTAAAAGAGATGGAAAATTTACAAACTAACCAGTGGAAATAATAGCATAGGATGATAGGAATTCATAGCTAATTAAATTAATTAATTAATTATATTATTAATATAAAACTAATTACTACAATTATATCTCTCAAAGAAAATAGCAATTATATTTTATTATAAATATTGTAAACGTTTTACCCCGAAAACAAACAAATTTATTTTACAAACAGATTGAATACGTAAACATGTGTATTTGTGTGTTCCTATAAAATCCCCTACTAGTACCAAATCTAAATGTTGTTTACTTTGGAATTCTTCTTATCCGCACAAATCTCGTCTAAAATACGATAGCTGCTGATGTTTTCGATGGATAACCATAAAAATAAGTAGTACTCCTACTACTAGTACTAGTACTTAATGGCTTATATAATAATTGTATCAATTGATATAAATAATTCCGAAAGAAAACAAACGTTCTTAAACACTTATCATATTTCTCTAATAGTATTATAATTTCACCAGCATTCCATTATTAGTACTGTGTATTTATATAATTTACATATTTTGTACAAAAAGCAACACAAGAAAAATATTGTAAAATTTTCCTCATACACTTAGCAACGTCGTATGATTTATTTTCATAAATATTTTCAGACTAAACTAATGAAATTACATACAAAGAGTTTTATTTAAAAATGTTGAAATCATAAACGAAGAAGTAATTATAGCTCTCAAAAGTCAGTATGCGTTGTACTGTACAGGATAAACGTAATATAACCAGGGACAATCAAATATAAATGATCCTTCTGTTTAAACGAATAAACTTCGTTTAAAATAGAAAACGTATATATTCCAAAAAGTTATTTTTCTATATACTTGTTCTAACCTGTTGGTAGTCCTCGTAAAACCAAATTGCGTGGGTATCCGTCCAGTTGCGCAAGAACGGTTCCACCTATGTGTTGGTCTCAAATCGTTCGCCCCTAAATGCTTCTTTGAGAGGTCCAAATATGTAGGAACCGCATGGCAGTAAGTCTAAGCTCTAACGTGGATAATCAAGTGCTTCGCAATGCATCTGTAGGACCTGCCGTTGTTGTAAATGAGCTCGTATAGGACAGTCTTGTTTTTGCATCGATACTACAGCGTAATTTGATCAAAGAGGCCACAGTTTATACCTTTAATGAATTCAATAATCTCGTCGATTTAAGCAGCGTGACCAACACTTTCCTGCTACACAAACAAATCTTGACCTTCAGCGGATTTACTTCCCGTTTTCTTCGCCATTCGGGGGTATAATATGCACCCAAGTCTCATCACAAGTGATTCTATGCGAAGAAACTCCCCCTTCTTCTTTAAAATGAGTTTAGAACAATTGGAAAATGCGAACTCGTGCAGCGTTTTGATCAATATTCAGCAACTTCCGAATCCAACGAGCTGAAATTTTTCTAAAACCCAACTGGCTTTTGATTAGACATTTCCGTAGCTGACACTAAGTTCTTCCGAAATTTCAAACGTTGTGAGGCATCGATCTTTTACGATCTGTTGTAATGATGCGAGAACTGTGCGGATGAGCTTAATCTGAAACACGTTCACGGCTTTGCCTGAATTCGTTGTTTTCGAACGGCTTCACGTTTTCACTGGTGAGAAACTTCACAAGTTTGAGTTACTTAATAGAGATAGACATACTTTTGTGAATCACCATGATGACTATTAAACAAAGCATCGAACAAGACAGTTTTCTATTTCAGGCATCCTTATTTAATGCATCGAACTGCCCAATAGCACCCAAATATCCTGCCAATGTTCAGTCAATAAAGCCTCGTTCATATTTAATCGCGTCTCGTACATTACAAGCTGTAATCGACTTTGTTTCATGTTGCATTGACGCTGATCTCGCTCATAATACCATCGACAGTAATACACCGTTAGTACTTACAACATTTATAACAAAGAAACCTCGTAACTAGTTTAAAGTTTTGAATGCGGTTTGTATATGCTAACTATCTCAGAGCCAGGTTCTTGTTTCCTATCTAAATTTACAAACACGTTGCACTCGGTCTCCCCCAAACCAGCCGCGCCCTACGGCAGCGTAGTACCCTAATGACATCCTGACTAACGCGGTTACTAATTACTCTGAATGACAGTCCGCTTTCCGAGAGACCTATATTACGGTCACGTCCAAATTCCGATGATGAAAATTAGCTCGTTTTCGAACAGGTGGTTGTATTTTTATCAGCATAAGAAAATAATGCAAGGTATGCATTTCAAAGACGTCTATTTAAGCCAAAAGAAAGAAATGTCCACAAAAGTTTCGCTCGCGAAGTTACAAAATGTTGCATATTAGAGTACGATAAAATTTAAGTACATATTTATATACTAACTTCGATCCAATCGAATCCACCTATACACTTTCGATGATCAGCAATGTATTTATAAGTTGAGGAAACATGTTTTTAAAACAACAAGTGCACCTGTAATTGTAAATTTTGTCAGTCCTGTAATCTTTCTACCGTGAATATCTGAAAATTAAATTAGTGACAATAAATAATAATTCATTTATTCAACTGATATCATTTACCGAATAAAATGCATTAGATAGTTATATATAAACATGCTATTAAATAAGGAAAATACAAAGATATACCGCAAGAAAATACAAGTAATGTAACGACTGACAATAAGTTACTAATTTACAACTACTAAGTAACATGCAAAGTGATGAAAAGTCGAGGCCTGCTGCATATTAAGGATTTAACATTATTTGTGTATTTTTTTGCAAGAATTTTACTTTATGAGAAAATTTATTTTATTTTATGCACTTTCTTCTAATTTATATATTTTATACGTCCTTATATTTTGCAACTGTATGTGTTAGCATTAATATTATTTTATTTTATTTATTATATTTGTAATTTATATTTTCTCTCTTTGTATATACATTACGCATTGTATACGTATGCATACACCCATTCGCTATACTCATACTACAAGTGCCTAATATTAGACCCATTAAGTACAACTTCGTCGTACGAATATCGGCAGTTTTCAATATTCAATGTTTTCAAGTACTGGCAGTAAGCTCTCGTGAGATGTCCGAGGTAATAGTGATGACATTCCGGCCTTTTTTGTTAGGGATTGTGCAAATATATTTGCTTCTCCTCTTTGCTACTTGTTCAATCTCGCTCTCAAAACATCCACCTTCCCGTCTGTGTGGAAGATTGCCAAATTGGTGCCTGTTTTTAAAAAAGGTGAGAAGTGTGTTATTTCCAACTATCGTCCCATATCGTTATTAAATAATTTTGCTAAAGTTTTTGAGAAATGTTTGTACAAGTATATTTATGCTCAAGTTAGACCCTGGATTTCAAATGACCAACACGGTTTCGTTGCTCAACGATCTACGGTAACTAATCTTGTTACAATTACACAATACCTATCTGATAGTATTGATGCCGGTGGACAGGTAGATGTTGTGTATACTGACCTAACAAAAGCTTTTGATCGAATCGACCACACCGTGCTTATTAATAAATTGGACAATATTGGATTTTCGTCTTCTCTTTTGTCTTTATTCCAATCGTATCTTCTTGATAGAAAGCAATTTGTGACATACATGGGATTTGAGTCTGATTACTTCGCGCCGAGCTCTGGAGTTCCTCAGGGAGTAACTTGGGTCCACTTCTGTTCCTCATATATATAAATGATTTGTGCTATCAACTGAACTGTCCAAAGTTGTTATACGCAGATGACTTGAAGTTGTACTCAACAATTTATAATTCTCAGGATTGCAATCATTTGCAAAGCCAACTCGATATATTCCACACGTGGTGTGTCAACAACAGACTAACAGTTAATGTAAACAAATGCAAAATTGTCACCTACACTCGTAAGACGACTCCAATTATATATACCTACCACTTGGCTGGATCTTCTTTACCTAGGGAGACCTCTATGAAAGACTTGGGCGTCGTCTTTGACTCAAGACTGACCTTTATGGAGCACATATCCAGTATTTGTACATCAGCGTTGAGTATGTTAGGATTCATTATACGTGTTACACGACCATTTGCTTCTATAACAGCAATTCTTCCTCTTTATTTCGCTTTTGTTCGGTCTCGACTGGAGTATGCGTCCTTGGTCTGGTCACCTATGTACATCTATCAGATACATCTTCTAGAGCAGATTCAGAGAAGATGTTTGAAGTTCTTGTACTTTAAAAATTTAATACTTACCCGATACAAGGATTTAGCCACAGTGCTCTGCTAGAGGCATTTAATATTGATTCATTAGAACTACGTCGAAAACAGGCTGAGTGTAAATTCCTATTTACTTTACTTCATAATGGTCTTGATGTCCCTGAGTTGTTGAGTAAAATCAGCTTCATTGTACCACGTTCAGGATCTAGGCAAACAAATACTTTTTACTGTTTCGCACCTAGAACAAACATCGCCATCAGATCCCCAATACACAGATTGTGTAGCAATTTCAACTCTGTGGAGTTTGCCGAGTTGGATATACATACCTGCACTTTACCGTCCCTTTTGACGGTATGTAGATCGCAGTGCGTTACACTTAGTTGAATACTTTTTCCGTTCTCTCTTTTCCTAACCACTGGTAAACTACTTTTTTAATTTAAATTAAAGCAACTAGTTACTAAGTTTTCTAATTTGACATACTTTAATTTTATGTTATTTATATTTGCATGTGTACATTATTTAACATTGCCTTGTAATTGGATATTTGTATCTGTTGGGCATTAAATATTATTATTATTATTATTATTATTATTATTATTATTATTATTATTATTATTATTATCACTTATTTGTTGTAGCTTCGTCGGAACTTGTATAGCAACAGACTTCACAAGTAGGATCTCTCGGCTTTCTATTAACGATCGTCGAGGCAATGGCATCCGTTGTCGTTTATACGTACATTCGGTCTTCTGTCGTAAGAGGACTTAGGTATTTTTTCATTAGTTGTCCATCGATACGAATGAGTTTCACGGGCCAACTTTCTACATATCGTGTTGACTTCAACTCTGCTCTTGTCCTTGGCGATGTACACTTCGCACAATTGTTGGTTGTTGGCTTTCACCTTCTACAAAAAGGTAGTAGCAGAGAGCTAAGGAATACATAGCGTGTTTTTCTGTTGCAAGAACGCCTGGGTAGTTTCGAGATTACATACTCTTGTTTTCAGATCGGATATTATCGTCACTGTCGCCCTCAACCAGGTTTTCAGGCTCTAAGAGCAAGCTTTAAGACATAGTGAAAGTGTTTGGATCCTCTACAAACATAAACCCTTGAAAAAGGGTCAAATCTCTTAGACAAAATTAAGGCAACAAAATACTACTTGGCTCCCACAAACGGACACATGGATAAGCACAGCACTTAGGTGCGCTTGTCACATAACAATTAAATAGGGTTGGGTCATCTATACAAAAGTAATGTTGCATGCATAAACATATAAGCATTATTACATGCCTTTAACAAAGTTTATGCGGAAGCCCATAAGACTTTAAACACAACATACACTACGTACACGCCGCGGCGGTACCTCGTATAGCAAAATATGATCATGTTAATATACGTGGATGTATAAGAAAGCCCGAATAACTGCAATTATTGCATACATAGTAGATGTACGTAGGCCAGAGTGGAAACAGAGAATAGATTTTATTTTTAAATATATATTTTTTGTGCATGTGCATTGAGTTTCATTGCAAAACCTATCAAATAAGCGAGCATTTTATACAAGTAAGTATTGGTCAAGAAATTCATGAAAGTATTTTGTAGCACGCTACAGCGTCACTATTTTTCAAAACACGTTACACTACTTTATTCTTAGTCATCCCGTTATAATTTCTACACATTCTATATAGCGGTGGCCGTAACAGAACGCTCGTGTTTCTATAGGCATAATAAAAAGTGTGACTACGTGGGGAATAATGTGCCACAAGGATAGGTACTTCTACTAATAGTTGTTGAGACTTAATATTGTCGTGAAGTAGAGGGTACAAAAAAGTTAATTTTAAAGATGGACGCAAGGGCAGCAGGATCAAATCTTTGTGGCTGGATAACTAACGAAGCGCAATGAAGATATTTCAAAACTTCTCTGTGAATATTTTTAGCGGACCGCCAATGGTCTTATAGAGCGAGCGCACAAAGGCGAAATAAAGCGATATTATTACATCGATTCATGAGAAGTATTTAATATTTTTTTAATTATAAAACTAAGCGCTTTAAGTACAAAGAACGTTATAGATTCTGTGTACTTAGAAACTTAGTAACCGTAAGTAACGCCTAGATGTTTAAAGGAGATTGAGCGAGCAGTAGAGCTTCCGTTAACCACTCTAACACATTAATAACACTGGCCAACACATATTTTGGTCTCCCGGACTTTTAAGTGTAAATAAGCAATTTTTGGGGTTCCTAATCCAAGGATGCCGTCAGATTTGTTTTATCAGATCTAGTTTTCTAAATTCACCCTTTTTGCTCTATTTAGGAAAAATTCGCCAAAATTAGATATGTTTTCTTATTACGTAACTTTAAATATTACTATTTGATAAGTGTTAACTGAAACATAAAAGAATGCATAGGAGGTATTTATTTAACCTAAAAATATGCATGTACAACCTTCAATCATCAGTTAAAAATTTCCTTTTATAAGGTTTCCTTGCGTGAGGTTTACCGGAACAGTCTCGCTGAAGATTTCAGCAGTAATCGGCCATCATATGGATATCCCATCTTCCTTGGTGTCTTTTCTCCATAATGCGAATATCCTTGTGAAGTCTTTCCCCCTGTTCCTGACTAACATCACCTTAGTTTTCTGGAAAACGATCTAAGCGGCTGTGAAGGTAATGCATCTTGATGCTTATGTTACATCCGAGCGTGTGAAAATTAGAAAGCATCTGCTCTACTAATTCGACGTAATTTGCTGCTTTATGATTACCAAGAAAATTTTTAACCACTTCAACAAAAAGCACCAGGCATTAGATTCACGTTCATTCATTGATTCCGTGAACTGCGCGTTATTTAAAAGTTGTCTTATCTGAGGACTACCAAGAATTCCATCCTTCAGTTGCTAAGTTTTGGAAAGTTTTGTTTCAGATACTCAAAATAGGGTCAATTTCGAGGTAAACCCTTAACAAATTGCTTCATAAGTCTCAGCTTGATACGTAGTGGTGAAAAGATGATTTTGTTTGTGTCAACCAACGGTTCGTTAGGAATAGTGTGTTCTCCTTAAACTGAAACATTTCTTAAAGTCCAGTTTCTGGTAGTCTAGTGCTGGACCTTAGCTCTCCTACCCCCTTCCATCTCCTCTCTCCATACCATAGGTACTCCAAATTTTAAGCTCTTTCTCTTTCCAATTGTCCACTGTCGCAAGTGTTCTACGCATGTTTTGCATTCAAAATGTGGTGCCCAAGATTTATCCTGATCTCCAAAATACGTCAAATATGCCCTTTTTTTATAAAGGGAGATATGGGTTTTCTACATTCCTTAAAAATGTATTCACCACAAATGTAACAAAAAACATCTTGGTGCTTCACACTATTCCGTCTTCTTGCGGAAGCCATTGTTGCCATTTGAATTTTTAATATCCATGCAACAATTTAAAGCAAATATTTAGTACACACTGAGATAGTTATCACAATACTAAACTTGCTGTGGGATGCGGACAGAGATATGCACCCTATGTTAGAGGTAAATGAAGTAGTGCGGATTAAGGTTGACTTAATATTGAGAATTATAATTATATTATAATTCTAATTTTAGGTAAAAAGAGACAATTTAGGTCTCCTAAATATTTAGTTAATTATTTTGATTTTGCTTATTGGTATGAGAAATAAATTTCACCGTGGTATATCACAAAAACTACAGCTGCTAGGAATAAATGCCAGTTATTTTTGGAGTCAACGCATCAGAAATACCTTAAATCATTTGCTGGGCGGTGTAATTAAATTATTATTTATGGACCAGATTCAATCAGTTACACTATTTATAGTATACAGTTTTACATCATCAATAAACACCGGTTTCCTAAAATGGAAACAAAAAGAAGCAAAGAACTTATTTTACTCCTATGTGGAACACTTAAGTCAAGGAAGAAAGATCTGGATTGGTGATCTCTATATATAACGTGTTGTCTCCGACTTGCTAAGTATGATGCGAAGATGGAAGATAAGAAAACGCTGTAAATACAGCTTTTTCATGGTATTGGTGAAATCATTCGTGAGAGAGACATAAAGACATAAAGCGCTAACACACGGATATGTTTCTGCCTACCCGGCGTCATCAGCGTGGTTTCGAGCGGTTTTATGCTCATGTCTCTTCACATGTCTTTTTCGTGAATGATTCCACCAATACCATGAGAAAGCTGTATTTACAGCTTTTTCTTATCTTGGTATAATTTTCTAGGCATTCTTTTAGATGTGTTTGAAATACATCATGGTAGGCCTGAGAAATCATTCACATGTGCAGTTCACCTTGCACTGCCCTTTGCACGAGAGAAGGGTGGGAAACTGTACCCGCTTCTTTTTGCTGTGTGTGACTTTACAGCCAATGCTTCATTCTTTTGGCACTAGTTAGCGCCAGGAATAATCACTGGTATTATAGGGTTAGATATTGCGATAGAAGCAGAGAGCGTGAATGTTTTTACCATGAGGAAGCTGTATTTGCAGCGTTTTCTTATCTTGTTGTTAAATCCAGCAGCTTCGAACTTGAATAGAAGACAATGATCTAGCTTATCGCATTAGAAAAATCAGTATAAATGACGTTCACGTGCCAATTCCTATTTAAGTTCTTAGTAGTAACCTGAGTAATAACGATAAGATTAGCTGCTGTAGAGAAATGATATGTAAATACATTTCGCAAAATTAATGAAAACGCTATTTGTCTGTAGTTCTCTATTAACGGCGTATCTCCTAACTTGTGGATGGATGCTAGTTGGAAGATTTTCCGACATTCCACATTTTGTGATTTCATAAATTTTAATTTTCTTTGATATTTACAATATTAATATGTAATTAGTTTGAGAAATTAAAAGCTTCGCGATTTCCTGCAGCAACAACAGAAACTATGAGTTTGAAAATTTACCAACGGAAGTTGTATTACTAACGTAATTTTGTCATTTGTTGGAATAAAATTTATGCAAAGCGAACGATACGTACTATGTTTTTATATTTCTCTTCTAATGTAGAACGTACATAATATTAAAGTATTCTGTGTATTTAAATCATACACGATGCTCTAAATGCAACTTACCAGCTTCTCATCGTTATTAATGTGTGCCTGTTATACAAAAGTAATATATAAACAGTGCACTGCAAACTCATAAAACTCCGGAATTATAAAACGAATATTTAGTGAAGCTGTCCATAAGCCGACACGCTATGTACATATGTATGCTGCAGCTGGTTGGATGTGTTCATCGATAGCCAAAGCATTCTGTAAGGTTTATTGCCTCGCAATATATCTTTTTCACACAAAGCTTCGCGCTGAACACCCATCCGACGTAATAGATTTTCGGATAGGGTAACGAGGTGTTCTTCAACCGATCGTTATGTTCTTCCGACAACCACCTACGGCCTCATCGCGAGCGACGGGAACGAAGCGCAAAAAATTGCGTAAACCGAGAAATTGACATTCGTAGGGGACGAATATGGGGTCGGGAACTCTACTACACTGATTGAAAATATTGGGGAGATGGATTCGTTTATTTAATATTATCGAACATCGTTAGTAATAACGAGATGGATTCTTCTAGCTCAGATGTGGTCTCGTATTACGAAAAAGAAGAGATACAAAATTATCGTTTGATTCGCCATTGATTCAGTCTCATAATATGAAGTCGATGAGGGAGAGTAACCGATAGAAACCTCATATTTAATTCATTGTTTTTGGTTTGAATTTCCCAAAATATTTTGGGTGATATAAACCAGCTTGTTGTATTGTTACAAATAAGGTGTCACAAGATTGTGATCGTAACTAGAACAGTAATTTTTTTAAATTAATAATAGCAAAGATAAAACAAAATGAAATAGTAAAGTACGGTTTCAAAAATTGTTTAGTATGATTCGCTTTCATACTAAAGCAAAGTGTATATGCAAGTAAAATACGTAAATAAGAAGCTGACTCTTGACTATAACGTATAATAATAATAATGCATCAGCAATATACCTGTTTGTAGATCACACAAGAATTTATTACAATAGTGTAAATAGTTAATAATAATTGAGCACAGTTCATTTAATGTTGGATGTAAGACGCCACCCTCAATTGTGTGGTAATATATGTATATGGGCTGTTTTTTTTTCAGTCTCCGATAGCTTATAAAAACAAGGCAAGTGTAAATAACAAAACGAATTTATTACCAAAAGTGGTGTACAGACATGGTTAGTTTTCTATATAATCAGCGTGAAGATTGATGCACTTGTCATATCTATGAACGAGCCTTCCAATCCCCTCTGCATAGAATGTTGCCGCCAGTGAGTTGAGATGGTCTTTGACGTTGTTTTGAAGTTCCTCTGTACTCTAGAAGCTCTGTTTTTCTAGTCACTTGACGCTAAATCGGGGCTATACGATGCGTGTTTAAAAACCTGCCATTGAAATTGTTCCAGAAGTCGTTCCGTTACAGCAGCAGTGTGAGGGCGAGCATTGTCATGAATGAGAAGAACTGCAGAGGTCACATACCTCTTCTTTTGTTTTGAATGGCTCTTCGCAATCGTAAAATCTAATAGTAAATAACTGTATAGATCGTACTTACATTACGCAACTCACACCTGGCATGATAATCAATTGTAGCAGCCATGTTTACATGCCTACAACGCAGCTGAAAATAGCGTGATGACGTTGCAAGTGACAGATATTATAGTGGTGGGGATGCGCAGTCACTTTCTTTACAGGCACAAACGGAGGTTGAAAAAACAGCCGTGGTATCTAGCTTTCGAGATGTGGGTCCTGAGGCACCTGGGAATTCTAACTTAGATCCTTTGATGATGACTTCATACTTCGTAAAATTCTTCAAGCCAAGCTGGAGCTACACTGATGGAACAAATTTAGTAATCTTCATATGAACGAACAGTTACCTGCTAAAAAGGAAAAATCCAAAATCTCGGTATAATATTCCAGTTCAGTTTCGCAGAACACATTTTGGATATGAGTCAAGCAGCTGTCAAGTCTATTAGATTCATAATGACAATATATAAAGATTTCGATCACGTAACTGCCATTAAGTCGTTGTACATTGCATGTGTAATTAACAAGCTAGAATACGGATCTTCCTTATGGTCTCATATATTTGGTACATTGAGCGAAATCAATGAACATTTGCAAAATACCTGTATTTAAACTCGATGGAAGCTATCCAGATGGTAATGTAGAATACGAGCACCTTCCGAATGAACAATTTTATATACATAAATGTTTTTAATAACACATTTCACTCTCCTTATCTCTTTGGTAAGATATATTTTCTAGACGAATACTCAAAAATCATATATAGTGCCTTTATAGAGAAATGATGATCAAGAGCTTAGTGAAGCCTTTTTTAATGTATTTAGATAGTGAGTTGTTAGGCAGTTAATATTTACGTTATTCAACTGTTCATGTGTAGTGTGTATTATCCTATTTGTTTATGAATATTGTTCTGTACTGGAGCCTTTCTTTCGCTAATTAAATATACAGCTTGTCCATGAAATAAAATAAAAAAAAAATATGAAAGGTGGAAAGATCTAGTTTTATTAGGCTTAAATCCAAAATATTTTGTGAAAATTCCTTGGCAGACGCGAAGAAATGATAAAGATATTTAAAATATCCTTTGTTATTATTCACAGACGAAATATTCGTACGTAATGTAGTGAAAAATCTCAGGTTCTTGTCTTGCCGAGTGGGTTCTCTTATTTAATCTTTTGAGTTAAATGTATATTACATAATTGGTATAGCCAAAAGCGGGACAAAACCCTAGAGAATAACAGGACATATATATATATATATATATATATATGTATATTGCTTTTTAACACAACTCTAAACACTCCTATATATAACAATCGGTCTAGCTAATTTTTTCAAAATATAGAAACGAAATATGAATTAGATTAAGAGAACAGTGGATTTTGGTAAGAATTACAATTCTAAGTCTTTAATATTGGTATAGTACTCATACACACACGCGTACTGTACTCTATTTAAGATTTCCTGGGCGTCGATTCCAGAAGTGGATTCGCAATTTCAAATTATTGCAAGTATAGTAGCTGGAACACTTTACTGTTTTAAATAGCTTTGAAAATTTGTATAAACTCTTACTACTTAACATCAGAAATAACAAGTTTTTCTCTGGAAAGACCACTCCATTATCAGTCACTTTGACGCTGTTGTTATTTAATCATCCGTTGTCTCCGGGGGCACTGACACTTTACTGAATTTATTTACCTGATCGATAGGCTATACAGCAAACACTCTTGATGTAATGAAATTATTTAAAAATAACAGCTGCAAGGCCAATTATATTTAATTACAAAAATATGTAGATTATGATGGTGGTGAATTTATGACTCTACTGTACACATTGTTTAAGGGATTATTTTTCAAATACCAATAATTCAAATTATAAATCAAAAGTCGGTAATTAGTAAAGTTAAAAAAGTTAAATTGAAAATTAAAGAAGAGGGAGCCCTAACGCTACTTTGCCCCAACAACAACAAAAATAAAATAATAACGGCGTGAACTAAACAATCTCGAGAAGAAAGAAGATTTTGAAATTGAAATAATCATCATGTTACAGTAAGCATGTTATTGAACTCTTAGCAAGCCGTTTGGAAGGTAGACAGTACTATCTATGTTTTTATAACATCGGCAGCTATGTTATTGCAGTGTATGTAGTCTGCGTGCATGTAGGCGAGCTTGGTTGGATGGGTGTATTATGTATACACATTCTACATCCATAGGTAGTACATATTACAATTTCGTAGGGGTTTTAATACTGACAGTCGCGTTGTAATTGACTCAATTTTTTTGGGTTTATGTCCTATGTAATTACACTACCGTTTTCCCTACTTTTCTATTTTATTTCAGAGACATCCGCACCAGACATTACATTACCAAATATCTTCAAAATTGCATTAAAAAGCACTTGTGGCAGTTCCAATGACTACGCTCTGGTTACATTTTTGCGAGGCATTTGTATTACGCAGAATTGAATTTGTAATTTAATTCATGTTATGTTGAAAATTACCCTACCGCTTGTTGTACTGGCAGGTTTTATTCATTGAATGTATGTGTAGTTTTTTTGTTTTACTTTAAGTTTCTTTACTTTTTTATAGTATGGGTTAACGTAAACAGTTTTTATCTGGACTTTTCCAATCGAATCGTATTCATTCAATGCATATTTATTTATTATTACTGTTTACTATTATTTATTATTACTATTGTTATTATTTATTATTATCACCATTATTCTTCTTCGTACTTTTCTTATTGCTATCACTCTTTTTTATTATTGTTATCGTTTCCAGTTTATTCGAAATACGCCGTTTCCGAAACGTACCTAAATGGGACATTTTCTAAGTGTGTGTACACTGACGAGCACTCACAACGACCAGTCGAATAAAACAAGCGTACGGCACTGAAACTTGCCCTTCTCTGCTGAGACTACTTATTACCTTTGCAAATAAGTATTAATCTTATTATATATTATAACAGTCAGCAACTATACGATTTGTATTTAAAATTTGTGTAAAAATTGCAAAATTCGGAAAAGCTTCAATGCCACATTTAAATTTTACTTCATGCATATTTCATATGAAATTAGCTAGAAGCCAAAATTGGAATTGTTCAATCTCTTTTTTTGTGTAGAGAAGTAAGGTTTAACATGGTGTACATTTTCTCTCGCTAAGCAACTTTCTACCCCCCACAAGATCCCACCTTCCTTAAATTACTGCAAACTACCGTTGCAGTTCGTAGCTATAAAGTACTACAAAAGGCAACTGCTTGAAGAACAATTTTTTTTCTTTTCACTTCTTTTTTGAAAATCAGAAAAATAGAAAATGGAATTCATATCGCCGTTCGCATGAAAATATTGTCGATTTACTTATTTATTTATTGACTGATTGTGTTGCTTAATTAATTAAGCAATTATTGTTATGTAGTTCGCAAAACAATGATGACCATGTTATTGCTCTACACGGTTGCAACGAAACCATATTTCTCACACTAATCCTTTAATATTATTCTTTCACTATAAGTAATCTTGTGTAATATTCGAATGCATACAAAAAAAAAAAACAAAGTGCAATACACTTTGTTTTTTCTTTTCACGTTTCATATTATTCATAGATAATTTTAGAAGAACATCTTTTTAAAAATTATACATGGACTCTAAAAAAAAGTAAAAAAGTTAAGTTGTGCCAGTTTACATTGCAGTACTAAACATCATTTAATGTTATATAGTTTACTGCTGTAATAGCGTCTAAAATACGACATGTAATAAATTAGTTTGAGTGAATTACAACGATGTTACATGTCTCCGATATTTTTGCGATTTAGACAACTTAAGCCTTCTTATGTCTTTTCATGTCAGAAGATACGAAGCTAAGTACATGTTGAAGAAGTATTTATAAGAGAAAATGTATATGTGGTTACCTGAAGATAACACCGTTGCGCGACAACGTTAGGGCATAAATACTTCGCTGGCAACGTTCTAAAACCTTAACAAGAAATTTGAAATCCCTCGTGAGTAAACTTTTCATATAATTTACCTTCGGAAAGGGATTCCTGAAAACTCTGCGAAAGCATTAAATCTTTTAATAACGAAGTTCACTAAGAACATTTATCCCCCGATTCTGTGAAGATTGAGCACAGGCACCGACACATATATGTTTGAGAATTGAATTAAGAAACCTTCTTCACGTGCAAATTTGGAGGATCGGATATTTGTATTTGTATAAGTATATAAGCTCAATATGTGCAGCGGTTATTGCAAAAGTTGCTCATATTAATGCCTAGTTGACTAAAAACAATAAAACCCGGAAGTTATTAAGCATTTAATCCTGTCGCTAACTTTTAAGTGATTCTAAATTATTTCTACTGCAGATTTCATTACAAAATTCGCAAATAACAAAACATAACTGGCTGTGGTAACTGTGGTTGCATTTTGTGGTTGATTAAATCCGTGTGAATGTAAGATGCACAGGATATTCATGATGACGACTCTAAAAGTAAAGAAACTATCGCTTTGGAATTTTAGCGAGGACAGGGATGTTTCTTTTTTTTAATATTGTATGACACTCCTAAAACCTAAACCTTTCCGGATTCTTTGTATATCTGTTTTAAAGACAACTTCAAAGGTATTACATTTCGTAGGTCTAAAATATACCAACATTGAGAATTTAGTTATTTATACCTTTTACTGGGTACCAGCTATCCACGTCAATTTCTGAGATATTTGTTGGTAATATCAGGGCCTACGCACTGGCATAAATACATTTCAAGAAATTTATACCGTTTCGAAAATTGGACCATTTACTAACGATAAACAACCGAAATCGAAGTAGACTTTATTTAAGAGAACGAAAAACGAATACTATGACAACGACATTTTCTTTATATCCATGTTAGAGTACATTAATTATGTCAGAATACAGTGATGAAGATTGTTACGTTTTCTTAGTTTAGGAAATATCGCTAGTCGCCTGTTGGAATGTTTTCTCGTGAAGCTTCTTGGACTAATACCTGCCTTGAAAGCTCAGTGGCGTTTCAAATAAAACACAGTCTGTGAACATTTAATAAAATATAGAACATATGACAAATTGTAATTTTTCCAGCTCTACGCGTGTATGTACAAATATACTCCAAAAAAATATCGCATGATTGATTTTTGTAGTGCAACAATGATTTTATGACTAAAGGAACTTTTAAATATATCCTAATATACGAGGGCGACCTGAAATGTTTCGGGAATCGACAAGAAACATGGTATTGGTGTGGTGTTTTTACTTTTATTTTTCGATGTAGTCTCCACCAATAAACCAATACACTTTTTCAAACGGCGCACCAGTCTCTTCAAGCCGTCGGAAAAGTAGGATGTTCCGAGGTCTACAAAATAGCCATCCGCAGCGGCGATGATATCCTCATTTGAGGCAAATTTCTTTCGTCCCAGTGATGTTTTCAGGTTTGGGAGTACGAAAAAGTCGCTGGGGGTTAGGTCAGGTGAATATGGAGGATTTGCGACTTATTCGTAGAGGAAATCATTCAATTTGGACACAATGATGCGGGGTGAATGAGCCGGTGCATTGTTGTGGTGGAAAAGCACTTTTATCCGCTGTAAACGAGGCCGTTTCTCTTTCAATACTCATGAAGTCGGGTCAATAAATAGCTGTAGTACTGCCCCGTGATCGTCCTTCCATTCTGCAGATAGTCGATGGGGATCGAACGTTAGGAATCCCAAAACAAAAAAGAAAAAAACCGATGGTCCGGTCTTTGCTTTCTTCGGAGCCGATTCGTCTGGAAAAGTCCACTGCTTCGGCTGCTCCATGGTCTCCGGTATGTAGTGGTGGATCCAAGTTTCATCAACGGTTACGAAACGCATGAAGAAATCCTTGGATCGCGTTGGGTCCTGGCCAGATACTCCTCCGAAACGGTCACCCGGTTTCGTTTTTGCTCCGATGTGAGCAAACGCGGTACCTATCTTTTCATACCCAAAATTTCGAGTAGGATATGGCCAACGCGTTCTTCTGAGATGCCTGTTGTCCCTGCTATCTCTTTCAGCTTCAATCTGCGATCGGATAACACGACATCATGAATCTTGTCGACCATTTCATCGTTGGTAGCGGTTTTTGGGCGTGGTTCGTCATTTGTACTTGTGCGGCCACGTTCGAATTCGTTCACCCAGTGGTCGGAAATGATGGAATACGTCCGCCATAAACCTTTAGCAAAATATTTCGAATTTCCGTGCCCGTTTTCTCAGTCATTGCGTGTGTTTTCCAACGTTGTATTCTTATATTTTGATAATTGTGGTGCTCTTAGTGAAGCGTACTTTGAGATTCAGTGTTATATGTCCCTGAATATTTAAACATATGCGTAGTTAGATTGACAGAAGATTGACATTTAAACTTTGTTTAGCCGCATACATTTTATCAATTCAAAGTTATCAAGTAATTCATATTTATTTTGCATAGATACATTCATGTAGGCTACTAGATGCGTTGCGGTTAAATTGAACTATAACTACGTTCAAATCATAAACGCACTTGGTAGCGATTTTTGGGCGTCCACTGCGTGGTTCTTCTCACTGACCCAGAAGCTGATGGTCAAAAATGTTGGAGTATATCCGCCATGAACAACTAGCAAAATATTTCGAATTTCTGTGACCGTTTTCCCAGCCATCTAGAAGTGTTTTATCCCTACACGAAACCGCTTGACTTGCTACACAAAACACATTCTTAGACAACTATTGACAGTAATCATCTAAAATTTTGACAGTTGCCATAAAGAAGGTAGCACTTGCCGACGAATGAATCCACTTTAACCTTCGTGCTCCATCTCATGTGGATTCCGGAAACATTTCAGGTCGCCCTCGTACTCCAAAAAACAATTGTTATGATTATTTAAATAATATTGGATCCAAATGACAACAGAAGCTCGTATTTCAACTTTTTAGTAAGGAGATATGGCAAAAGAAATCCTATTTAAAAAAAAATAGAAGATAGTAACTTAATATTCGATATTGCCACTCCTGATTCTTATGACCGCTCTCATTCAATTTGTCATGGCTTCAATTAACCTTCGTATATAAGTTTGGTCTAAATTGTCTCACCCCTCACGGAGGGCATCTTATAATCCCTGCAGTTCTGCTGGGACATGTTGAGTCCGTACCAGTTTGTGAAGGTAGTTCCACACATTCTGGATAGGATAATGTCTGGCCTCACTGCTGGCCAATCAAAAACTGGAATGCCAAACTGATCAATGTATTCCTGGACGATTATCGCCGGATCGGGTCGTGCATTAACAAGAATTCTTTGTCTATTGCTGGTGTGTATGGTGCTACATGATCTGATAAAATGTCTGTTATATACCTACAGGCAGTCATTATACTTCTGCTTACTGATGTTAACTCTATATGATCTGTTAAAGAGATGTTTTTCAAACCGTAATAAAGCCATCACCAAAATTAGGCATAGATCTGCTGTTGCACTGGTATACATCTATCTGAGGTGGAAAAACTAAATCATGTCTCATTTGCGAAAAGCATGTTGCCCCAGTCATTCACTTCCCAATTGACATATTCCCTAGCAAACCTAAGCTGGCTACTTGGCGATTCCTAATAAGACGAGGAGCTGGAGCGGATACTTTTGCTCTTATTCCAATCTGACGAACGGTTTGGGTAGTTATTCGAGTATTTCTGGCTCTAACCAAATCGATCTGCAATTGCCTTCCTGTTACAGGCCTCCGGCGTAAACCTTGTAATCTTAATGTGTGCAGATTTTGGGGAGTAGTACAGCTTGAACAACCTGGCACCGATCTTCATATGCAACCTCCTATTTCTCTATATCTGGCTACTGCCCTAGGAACAATTGACTGATTAATATTCATCAAATTAGACACATATGTTTGAGATCATCCATCTTCGATTAAAGCAACTATTCCAGCCAGTTGTTTTAAATTACTCATTTTACTTTTACTAACGTTAGTAAAGTACTTTAATAGAGCATTTTAAAATGTGTCCATATAGGAACACCTTCAATAAACAACTAAATGAAGCATGTATACATTCACTTTTCTAAAATATGTTTGTAGTAACAAAACAGAATTTATCCAAAAGCTAGTTGTATGATTTTCTTTGTATACTTATAGTCGGCGCACATATCGCAACATGCTGTCTATAAACGCCTCTTCGCAGTCTACGCGATATTTTTTTAACGGAGTGTATATTGCAGGTGTCCGTGCAAGCTTGCAGTACGCAGAAGTGTAGTAATTCGGAACACATATGAATATACCTGCACTAAGCCTTCTTGAAAAGACTGACGTCAATCTTTTCCCACGATTTTTCCAATTTCGTTATTTTTAATTATTATTATTATAGGGTATTATTATTAGAGATACGATGGTATTACAGAGAGACATCCGCGCCAACCAGAAAGAAAAGAGGGCGTTTGCTTATCTCTCTTAAACTTTTTAACATGTCGTGTAATATATTAAAGTCTTTGCATACATTACACAAGCAATTTGTTCTCGCTATTCACAAATTACGGGTTTAATACAATCCTGCAAAAAATCTGCGGAAGATTTCAAAGTCTGGCGGTCCAGGAAGCGCTTCATTTGTGACTAACGCCACACATAAATAATTCAACATAGCTGCAAAATTATACGCCAAGGGTTAAGCTGTTTTGTACAGAACGTACGTTTTGAATATTAATAGGCGGTTTCTTTGTGTTGTGAGAACAACTTCATTTTTAGAGCGCGCTTATCTTTTTTTGTGATTCATAATGCATCTCCAATATCCTTACTTTGTATACATTTTTTGTACGGTTTAATTACATTAAACTAATTTGTTACAAAGTTTCGTGTAAATGATTTCTATCAAGACTATTAGTTTCGTGTTTAAGCCAACACATTCCTGTTGTTTATATCTTAATTTGTGTGCCTTTGTTTACATGTATATTATTAAATACGAGGGCTGTATGTTTTATAAACATCCCAGAAGGGGAATCCCAGAAGGTGACCGCGTATCTCTCCCATTATAATATCTGCCAATTGCAACGTCATTACTCCATTTCCAGCTGAGCTTTTGGCCCGTAAACATAGTTGCACCAAGTGCGAGTTGCGTGATATAATTCGATTCCTTCAAGTAGAAGGGAATAGCGCAGCTGAATTTTTTCGAAGAATGAGCCGAGTATACGGCGAAAACTTTATGACATGCTACCTCCTGGAGTTCTGCTCATTCACGACAATGTGCGCTCTCACACAGCTGCTGTAACCCAACGACTTTTTGAAAAATTTCGATGAGAAGTTTTTAAACATCTTGTGTATAGCCCCGACTTAGCGCCAAGCAACTTCCATTTCTTTCATGAAGTAAAAAAGTGGATAGGAGAGTAAAGTTTCTAGAGTATACAGCAACTTCAAAGCAACGAAGCGAACCATCTCAACTCACTGGCGACAACATTATATGCAAAGGGGATCGGAAGGCTCGTCCATGGCTCAGTATGATAAATGGGAGCTTCTGAAACACTTTTGTCTGCCAAAAAGTTTTTGAAGTTTTTGATAACAGGTTGATATGGGGCGTCTCCTCAACGAAGACATATTTATTTAGTTTTCGTGATTTTAGTTCAGTAACATTGGCAGTAATTGATGATATTTCTTTTCTGATATTTGCTGTAATATATTAGAAATTGTTTGAAATTAATCTGATTTATTCTCCGCTGATTGCTTTTCCCCGAGTGGTGGTAGTCGCTGTTTTGGTTGTACTGTTTAACCATTCCTACATTTGAAAGTCAGTCTTTTTAAAAGTAATATTTGTGCATTAGCCGTCTGCAAGGTTAGTTTTACATATCACAGAACTGATATCATACATAGTATATATAGTAGTTTTTAATTCTGTTCGTTCATTAGTAGATTTATTAGCGTTATATCGTCATAGTGCACTTGAAATGTGCCGTTCGTGGATGCGATAATATATATTTATCTCGTCACGAGATACGTCCGGTATCTTTACGTGTGTGAGTAGCTGCTTACAGTAATGACAATGTAATCACGGAAGACTCTCAGCAGGTATGCAATTCTAATCGCACATATCATGCACATTTTCGTGATGAGTATCGATTCAAAAGTAATTTCTGAAGAAAGATACTATGCCACATTATAAAAATAACTACAGCAGAAAGAAATAATGGTAAGTAAATGTAACTGTACAGTATGCGTATTCAGAAGGAATATTATAACAAAGTCCCAAAAACAAAAAAAATTGTTATGTTGGTAATATCACAATAACACCGTTTAAGTATATTTCCAAAACTTTGAGATCACCAGTATTGCATAAATGTGTCTGCAACCACTACTAGACTGTTAGACTCCAATGGAGTATTCACAGGTACAGCAGTATGTTCTTTGAACCTCGTTATATTAGTCACTATCGTTTCGACAAACCAGAACTATCAAGCGTAGCAGAGCATATGGTAAAATCCGGACATAAAAATGATTTAAAAAATCTTACACTACTTAAAAACATAACCTCGTGTAGAGAATTAGACGCATACGAAACGATATTTATGAAAAAGAACGGAAACTTATTGAATAGAGAACCACCCCCAATTGCACACTCGAGTCTGATTTATTTCTTACCGTAGGCTCTGTTAAAGATACGGTTCGCTTTCGTACCAGATTTTAGACCACCTAGCAGATTGTAAATAGTCATATGTTTTAGAAATTTTAGAGCCTGCGTAGAAAATAATTTGCATGTGAGATACAGTTTTTTACATTCAGTCGGTAGCACGGTTGACAATGAGAGTCCACGTGCTCTCGAAACGCTGCGTTCCGCTAATTAATAAATTTGTGTGCGTGGAGTTTACTGCTATACCTGTGAATTGTACAACCACACAGTCCTTGCAATCGTTAATTAATTCAATGGAGTAGACAGAAGTTCTGTTAATCTGCCTAATAACTCAAAACCAGGTGAACCCAGAGATTTGGGATACCATCTGCGAAATTTAACCATGATACAGAAATCGATAACTGGATTCTCTTCCTAGATATGTAAGTTATAAGCAGTATGAATAAGTTAGGCATATATAGAAAATCTACTAATAACTGTAGAATCATTTTGGGAGGTTTTAATCACTCATGAACACATAATCTTTCGGCAATTAACTTTTTGGTTTATTGTTTACTTAATTCCTCTTTAACTGATACTCAATGAGTCAAAATTTGCAAATGTTAACAGATTTTCCGAAGCTGTGGTCTACAATACTATTAGATAGCATAAGAATATAATAAGAATTAGAAATGTGAGCACCGTCGGAAATACTAGTAGTAGTAATAAGAAATATGCAAAGTTGTCATTTTAACCATACTATACGAAAGGTCTTCAAAAAAATCTTTTCTAAACTTGATTACGAAATCGTTTTCTTCCGTAAATAATAACCTCAACAACTTTTTAAGAGGTCCCAAAGACCGAGTAGATAACATGGAAAAGTAGGGAATTTACAAAATATAATGTAAAGATTGTGATCAAGTATACATTGGGCAGACAAAAAATCTACTAAAATTAGACATTAAGAGAATTTGGTACATCTTAAATTTAGAAGGTTTAACAAGTAGTGTTGTCCTACATATACTTGAAATAAATCATTCTGTTGATAAGATTAAGCCAATTGTAAATGTGCATAACTATGTTCATTGAAACTATTATGAAGGTATGGAATTTACGAAAACCAATATGTTTTGAAGAATACTAATTTAGGCCCTCTGAATTCCGGCCTTTACTCATTATTACATCATGTAATACCATAGTCGCAACATGTGACATTTTTGGCATGTACAACTTATTGAAAATACATTTTTGCAAATGCCAGTATTATTTTGTCTACCATCAAGACTGCAGAAACGAATGCTTTACGCGATGCGTGCGGCTCGGTTAGTATCGATATTAAAAATAATGAATGTACTTATTATTTTAGATTGTGCTATTGATATAGATTCTACATCAACAACACAATTAAATTAAAATAGTAATTGCATTCTTTATTTTTAATATTGATAGTAACCGAGCCGCACGCATCTCCGGAATCACCATCCTCTGCTGCTCTGCTACCAACCCAACCAAAAAGAAAAATAAATAAATAAAAAAGCATTTAATTTTCTCGCCTAGAACTACCCCAGTGTGGACGTCAAACAACCTTTGATAACAGGATGATAGATGGCACTTTTTGGGTCACAACAATTACTATGGAACATTCCCATCTTATTGGTGGTATCTATGGGCTCCGTCCATAGATATGACAAATGCATCAATCTTCACTGTGATTATGCAGAAAAGTAACCATGTTTTTAAATAACTTTTGGTAATAAATTCGTTTTGTTATTTACACTTGTCTTGCTTTCATAAGCTATTCCTCCTCGTATTTTTATATCACGAAAAAATTTATTGTTTGGTAAGGTATTGTATCTAATTCTGTTCCAAGGGCATGCTTTCTTCCCGTTATCATCATTACAGTCTATTAATACAATAACGTTGCATCGTATTACATATTGTTACACAATAGGACTATGTGTAACACAATGGATAAAACTTGAAGACCATGCAAATTAAATGAAAACTGACGGTAATACTATGAGATTGCTTATTATCTTAAGCGTAAGGTTAAAAAATTATTATGTATACAAAAACTCAATGTATCGGACGAAACGACAAAAAACAACTAGTCGGTGCTTTTAGTAAGTATCTTAACGTTGACTTTGTCAATACTATAGTATTCCGCAGGCTAAAGTTGTTCAGCGGCTGCGTGTTCTTTGTGCGTGTCTTTTGTGTTTAGTCCTGAATATATTGCACCCAGTTTGTCGACTATCTGATTTCTCACTTCGGCATTGTAACTCGTAAATCCGCTTCATTTGTAACCTTGGCAATTGATCCTTGTGCGAAGGGACAATCTTTTACTGTGTGTGTTTTTCTGAAATGTTTTTAAACATGTCTGTTATGAAATTAAACACGGATGCAATCTGCGGACATTGTTAGATCAAATTACTAAAAATAATTCAGTACAACGATTTTACGACAATTAGATCGTCAAAATCATTTCGGACTATGATGGTTTCGGAGCTACCAAGCGATGCAGGAAAATGAGAAAACTGGCAAGCTGGCGAACGGACAACGAGCGTGTCTTTCATTGGATTAGAGTTCTGTTGCGGTCCAAAAAAGAATCTCGCGAAAGCTTATATTTTGTTCCCGCTGCAGTAAACATAATACTATCTTTAAGCAAGACGGACCTCATACTGGGGAAACTGATAGAATAGGTGTCTCCGACGTATCATTTCAACCAACTTGAGAATGTGAAGATCAACGCTGTCGTCTATGGCAGGAACATGTAGCAACGGTAGAACACATATTATGTAACACATGGGCTGAAAAGTCCCGGAGCTAACACATAGATGACGCTAGTTTTATTGCAGTCACCTTTCCCTCAGTTAGTACTAACCTTCAAAAGACAGCTGTTAAAATTTCATGATATTCTCTTCATTAGTTTGTGAGTTATTGTGCTAAGAGTCACCCTACTTTTGTTATTTTCAAAACAATGGATCAAAAACAATTTCGTGTTTTAAGTTTACACTGCTTCTTGATGGGAAAAAAATACCGTTCAAGCGAAGCAATGGCTTGAAAAGTGTTATGGGGACTCCGCTCCATCAGAAACAACAATAAAACGTTGGTTTTCTGAATTCAAACGTGGTCGTAGAGACACCGATGATGCAGAACGCAGTGGACGTCCAAATGAGTCGGTAACACCAGAAAACATCAAAAAAATCCACAAAATCGTTTTGAATGATCGAAAAGTGAAGTTGCGTCAGTTAGCTGACATCGTAAAGATATCAAAAGAACGTATTGGCTTTATATTGCATGAGCATTTGACTATTAGAAAGCTATGTTCAAAGTGGGTGCCGCGTTTGCTCACTGTTGACCAAAAACAAGAACGTGTTAATGATTCTGAGCAGTGTTTGGCCATATTTAAACCTAACAAACCGGAATTTTTGCGTCGATATGTGACAATGGATGAAACATGGATCCATCACTTCACTCCGGAATCAAGACGATCGTCATCTGAATGGACAGCAACTGGTGAACCTCGTCCAAAGCGCCCGAAAGCACAACAATCGGCTGGAAATGTTATGGCCTCGGTATTTTGGGATGTGCGTGGTGTAATATTCATCGACTATCTTGAGAAAGGAAATACCATCAACGGTGAATATTATATAGCGTTATTGGAGCGTTTGAAGGCCGAAATTGCAAAGAAACGACCGCATATGGCAAAGAAAAGAATTTTGTTTCATCAAGACAACGCACCGTGTCGCAAGTCAATCAAAACAATGGCAAAACTACATGAATTGAACTTCGAATTGCTTCCACATCCACCGTATTCGCCAGATTTGGCTCCCAGCGACTACTGGCTGTTCGCAGACCTTAAAAAAATGCTCGCCGGTAAGAAATTTTGCACGAATGAAGAGGTTATCGCTGAAACTGAGGCCTATTTTGAGGCAAAAGATAAATCGTTCTACAAAAGTGGTATTGAAATGTTAGAGCGGCGCTGGAATGATTGCGTTGCTCTTGATGGAGATTACGTTAATGAATAAAGCTAATTTTGAACCAAAAAAGACGTATTTTCTTTGTTAGGACCGGGACTTTTCAGCACATGTGTTATATGTATTGCCATTAGTTGACCATCTTTTGAACTAAAGAACAAGTTCCTAGCTTTAGGGTCGCAGAAGGTACGCTATCTAATAATAATAACAATAAATAAAAATAATAGAATGTTCGTTACATAGTTAAAATTATTGGGTTATGTAACGTGCTGATTTGATGATGAGTTTACGAAATGTCAATTTAAAAGTTTAATTTAATACACTAGCTCAATAATTAAATAATATATTCAGGTGTCAATTAAGTATGTTAAAAGAAGAAATCAAATTGATATTACGAACATATAAGCAAAATAAAAATAATCAAACTAAGTCATTTTTGTATAACATACAAAATATGTATAAAAAATCTTACGCATCCCAAAATGCACACTGTGTTAATAAAAGTATGGAATTTCTATGTAGCATATATTACTTCTTCGCCTCCCCACATTAATCGCGATAATATAAGTAGTATAATTTATCCCGCAAAAGAACATAATCATTCTTGTTCATCTACATATTAAACATTAACTTAAATATGGCAGCACCAATAAAGACTTTTGGCATTTCAATCGTATGAGAAGCAAGCCCTTATATATCGTGACACAGATCTGCAGTGCTAGTAGTAAAGCAATTTTTAACCTGTCCAATAAATTTTATACGTCTCTAAAAACAAACGACATAGCCGGTTGTAAATCTAACGAACTTGCTAGTAATTGAATAGATTCAGGAAAGCAGAACAAACGTAATGCAGTAAAACAGAAACGTACATTCACGTATGAAAAGCAATACACTAAAGTTAAAACATGTGCTAATATTTAACAAGCTTGACTGGAAATTTATTGTATAATTACCTATACTAAAAAAAGGGTAATATTAAAATTTTATGAGACAAGAAATTATAGTCCCAATAATATAATGGCATTGTTAACAGCGTAGGAAATCATATTATATTTCGATTGTCTTCCACTCCACGGCTTACTTTTGAACGAGCCAGAACTTTCAAAATTTTTCATAATTGTTTGCGCTGTAATTTTTGGTAATCCAACTGTTTCACCAATTTCTTTCATGGATATATTCTTTTCTCGTAGTGTAATCAAGTTTCCGTACAGCAATAGGTACTTCGCCTCCTTTTATTGTCATATTCAGCTACACATTCGAATCGAGCACTTTTCGAGTTCTACGAGGGCGACCTGAAATGTTTTCGGAGTCGTCAAGAAAAACACGGCATTGCTGTGGTTTTTTATTTTTATTTTCCGATGTAGTCTCCTGGAAGATCAGTACACTTTTTCAAACGCTGCTCAAGTCTCTTCAAGCGGCCGGAAAAGCAGGATATTTCGAGGTCTGCAAAATAGCTATCTGTAGCGGCGATGACCTCCTCATTTGAGGCAAATCTCTTTCCTTGCAGCGAATCTTTCGGATTTGGGAATAGGACTAAGTCGCTGGGGACTAGGTCCGGTGAATATGGAGGATGAGAGGCTAATTCGTAGAGCAACTTATTCAATTTGGACATGACGATGCGGGATGAATGAGCCGGTGCATTGTCGTAGTGGAAAAGCACTTTTCTCCGTTGTAAACGAGGTCGTTTCTCCTTTAATACTGCATCGAATCAGTGATCGTCCTTTCCTTCTACAGATAGTTGATGAAGATCACACCTTGGGTATTCCAAAAAATGGTCGCCATGACTTTTCCGACCAATGAAACGGTCTTTGCTTTCTTCGGGGCCGATTTGCCTGAAAAGGTCCACTGCTTCGACTGTTCCTTGGTTTCCGGTATGTAGTGTTGGATATATGTCTCATACACGGTTACCAAACGCATGAAGAAATCCCTTAGATTGCGTTGGATCCTGGCCAGACACTCCTCCGAAATGGTTACCCGATTTCGTTTTTGCTACGGTGGGAGCAAATGCTGTACCCATTCCGCCGAAAGCGTTTTCATACCCAAAATTTCCAGTAGGATATGGCGAACGCGTTCTTCTGAGATGCCTGTTGTCTCTGGTGTACCTTTCAGCTTCAAGAGGCTGTTGGTCGAAAATGATACAGTACATCCGCCATGAACCTCTAGCAACATATTTCGAATTTTCGTGGCTGTTTTCCCAGCCATCCAGAAGTGTTTTACCACTGCATGAAATTTGATTTTATCTGTTTCTGCGAAACCGCCTAACTTGCTACACAAAACACACTGTTAAACAACAACTATTGACAGTAGACGTTTGAAATTTTGATAGTTTTCTTAAAAAAGGGTGCCCTTGCCGACCAATGAATCCACTCAACCTTTGTGCGCCATATCTTGCCGATTCCGAAAACATTTCAGTTCACCCTCGTATTCTAAGTTCGATACGTCAAATAGTGACAGCAGCAGTATTATTTTCGAGTAATTGCCTCTTTGCAATGCACTGTATGTAGACTTTTGTTGCAGGCTATTTTAATGCAATATGTACTTGTGTTTTATTTCACACACATAATTTACTTTTTACTAATTTTTATTAGGTATAATATTGAAAGCTAAATGTAAATATGCCAATACTTCCAATTTCATTATTTATTTAAAATTTTTAATTAAATTTCAATTAATCTAATATCGATATATGTCTAAAATCCCTTTTCGCATTTTTATTGAAAATGAGAAATACAGTTTGCGTTACTTTTAGTTAAAATCTATAATTATTCCCTAATAATATTAAATTCGAAAAGTCATCATTTGTATAACAAGGCTAAGCCCCAATATTTACTTTTACCCATGCATAAATTTGCTAAAATGTTTACTAAGTAATTTTTTACTACATTTAAGTATTTTCATAATGCCAAGAAGGAGCACTGACTGCATAAAATGCTCATAAAATTCAGTTTTATAGAGCTGTTTTATAGCTTGCCAATAATGATGAGAATACTGAAACCGTGTTAATAAGAGCATAACGTCATTCATTAAGTGTTATTTACTAAATGCATTTAGCTATACTAAACTTTTTGTAACATTATCAAATTCTTATTTCAAAAAACATTTAGGGATTTATTTGTTGCCGCATACAAACTTTTTGAGAGTGCCAAACAGACGAAAATCGGACGGTGCAAGGTCAAGACTAGAAGGTACATTTCCCAACCCAAATTTTCGTTGAGCCCTCGTGTTTTCTGGGAACCCACCTCCAACATGTTTTGCAATAATTCACCTCGTCATAAATAATCGAATGTATTAATATTATAGCAATCAGCAAATGTTGCGATTCTTATGATTGTCATTGCGGACAAGGGGATTTATGTGATTTTGCAGCGCTTCATCCAAGACTTCAACCAGAAGGATGAATGTCGGCAACATTTACTATTCCCAATTTTAAGAATTCAATACATTTATATACGAGGTAGGTGTCATAAACTCTCGGCCCGACAGGTTTGTACAGATTCCAGGTTGTTCAAATTTCGTCACGGCATGCATTCACATACACGAGGTCTACGTTACAAATATGACGCTTCGAAAGGTAGTAGTTTCTAATAGCTAGCCAACCAACGTACCTAGCGCTGAAATAATGAAAATCGAGTACCGTACGGTCACCTAATTTTTAACAAAAGAAGAGCATACGCCTAATCACATAAAACAACATTTAGGCGGCGTTTACGGTGATTCATCTCCTTTATACTCCACTGCAGAAAAGTGGGCAAATTTTTTCCGCTTGGGGTAAGACTCTCTGGAAGATACTGAATGGTGGGGTCGACTAAAATTGAAGTGATAGCGTCTCAATAAATTTCAATTATTGAAGATTTACTGCTAGAAGATCGCCGTTTGAAAGTGGGAGAATTAGCAGTGATAACAAACATATCCGAAACAAGTATTCGCCGAATTCTCCATGACCATTTGGGTAAGAATAAAATTAGTGCAAGATAGGTATCCCGACTTCTTTCTGCTCTCCAAAGTGAACGTCGAGTCGAATGTGCGCGGTCGTTTTTAAACATGTGTGAAAACCCACAACCGATTTTGGAGTCCATTATCATAGGGGATGAAACAATGCTTCTATTTTACGATCCTTTATCGAAAAAGGAGGCCATGGAATGACGGCGACCTGATAAATCTCATCCCAGAAAGGCAAAAGTCGTTCAATCAACGAAAAAGGTGATTGCCACAATATTCTGGGATTGGAGGTTGGTAGTTGACTTTAAAGACCGTGACACAACTGTGAACGACAAATGTGGAAAATTGACAAAGTGTTTGCGATTATTGCACAATGCTTCCGTCCGTACTGCCGCCGTTTCGCAAGCTGCCATCCGCGAACATGGCTTTCAAGAATTGAAGCATCCACCGTATACTCCGGATATGACTCCTTGTGATTTTTATTTGTTTTTCAATTTAAAAAAACCTTAGGGGACGTCGTTTTACGGACAACAGTGAGTTGCAAGCAGCTGTTATAGAACATTTGGTTGAAAAACTTCAGATAATTTTTACAAGGGTATCGAATTATTAATTAATGGTTGTAATAAATGTATAGATGTTAGGGAAGACTACATTGAAAAATAAAATTTCTTATATTACTCCAAGTTTCTTTTTTCTATATCAGGCCGAGAATTTATGGCGCCTATTTCGTACATTTCCGCGACTTATCACTTTCCAATATACTTTTTCTAGATTCTCCAGAAAATTTCAGTCGGTTTCATACCTCCGGATAACAGAAATTTTAATATTGAAAGATACTTTTCTGTCGTACATGTTTTAAGAAGAATAAATTGAACAAATATTTCCTTTAAACAATATATTGAATTTGTCGTCAAGGTTAGCAGCATGACCTTCAGAAACTTTCATCAAATAATATGTAGTGCATTCCCCGTTACAGTTAGTCTCATTAGATACTTAACGTCCCTCGTACAATATGGGATGTATGTATGTAAAATGTACCGGAACGACGGAAAACATTGTGGAATAGCACTACCTAAATCAGGTTACAGTAGTCTAAAAAACGTATGTATCCCTTTAATAACAGTATAACATCATATTTCCGCAAAATCCTCAAAAGAAAGCAAAAACAATATTGGGTAGGCCCCTGGCTAAAGTCGCACAAAAGGAAAAAAATTTCAGCGGCCCAACAAATGGCAGTGATTCTCCCATTTGGTGAGAGTAAAAATCTTCTTTCACAATAACCCTCTTTTAACCTGTCATCTGCTTTATACAGTCACGATCCTTTTCAAAAATAAGGTACAAGTAAATTTGTTTTACGTTATTGAATTCTATTTCATTTTTATACGAAGAAGTAGTTTTAGAGCGAATTGTTAGTTTATCGCTACTTCAAATATGGGAATTTGCCTTGACATATCCGGAACAAATTACGCAAACAAAGACATGATTGCATAAAATAAAGTGGTTAATATGAATTAAAATGTCCAAATTTTTTCATCAGGAACAATGATGAAATAATAATTTGAAATTACTTATGATGCAATTTACGAATCAAGTATAAGTCAATAAATATATTTAAACCAACTGTAGCTTTTTTCAATCAAGAAACAAATTACCAGCTGTATAAGTTCTCTCCGATTTAATCAAGGGATAACGCTAGCGAAAAGTACGCACCAGATTATTTGGCATCATTTTATTCGCTTGACATTTAAACAACAAACACACACAAGATGAGTCCACCAAAATCTAACGTCTTTGCTTTATTGTTCAGTGATCATAAAGTTTTGTGCCAGAAAGAGATTGCGACACGCATTACTTTTCTTATGCAATAAAAAGAGAAAGGCTGTTGAAAGTCATCGTTTGTTGGTACAAACATAGAACACACAACATGAACACGCTCCATCGATTACAACATGTGAGACATGGTTCAGACAATTTAAAAGTAGTGATTTCAATGCGAAAGATGTTGAGCGCTTTGGTAGATCACAAAAATGCGAGCAATTGCAGGAGTTATTAGATAATAACCCACCTCACACTGACCGGCAATTAGTAGATGCATTACATGTTTCACAAGAAACAATCAGAAGATGTTTACGAGCAATGGGGAAGACCAATAAACTCTGCGAATCGATCCCACACGATTTGAATGAGCGTCAAATAAGAAATCACACCTGTAAAATGCTGCTTCAACGTCACAAAAGGAAATCATTTTTGTATCGAATTGTGACGGGTGACGAAAAATAGATTTATTTTAGAAACCCGAAGCGGAAAAAATAATGCCTTTCACCTGGCGAAGTCGGTCTTTCAACACCAACACCAAATCGCTTCTGCATGTTCTCTGTCTGGTGGAACTAGAGTGGTATTGTGTATTATGAATTCTTGAAGCCCGGCGAAACCGTTAATTCACAACGCTATCGCCAACAAGTAATTAATTTGAACAATTCATTAACCGAAGGATGACAGGAATGGGCCAGAACACATGACAAAGTGATTTTGTTACACGTCAATACACCGTCTCACACGGAATAACCAGTGAAAGACACGTTGAAATCGATGAGACATCCTTCCACATCCGGGTTACTACCCAGACCTGGCGCCATCTGACTATCACCTCTTCGCATCAATGGGACACGCGCTCGTAGAGCAGCACTTCAGCAATTTCGAGAAAGTTGAAAAATGGCTCAACAAATGGTTTTCCGCAAAAGGCAAGCAGTTTTTCTGTCATGGTATCCATAAATTACCTGAAAGATGGGTGAAATGTTTAGAAGCCAATATTTTGAATAATAAAAAAATTTCCTTGAAAATTACATGTTTCTTTTTAACAAAAAACCGTATAAAACTTATGTATGCACCTGGTAAACACTAAAAATTTGCATATTTTCTGGAATTATTCGGTTAAAAAATGACAAATATGTTGTTGTCGCTTGCAAATCAAGTCAGATTTTGCTAATAATTAGTTTCAAAGCAAATTGAATATAAAATATAATATTCTCTAATATCTCTTAATTTAAATAGAATCAATATATTGTAAATACTCGTCGGTTACTTGAATCGAACAGGTGTGAGTATCTTCGATAACGTGTTGGAGAAACTCCTGCAGAACCATGGTTACAATCTACTGGTAAACATGGTGGCGGCAATGTCCCGATTTGGGGGTGTATTTCATCACAAGGTGTTCATAACATATTACTAAAATTGAAGGGAAGCTTACACCGGAGAAATATCAAATAATACCGGAACGATATGCTATACCTTCTGGGCACTGTCTAATTGGCAATAACTTCCTCCTGCAGGAAGCTAACGACCCCAAACGCACTCCTCGATTGGTCAAAATCTATTTATGTCAGTTGCAATCCATTACACGTACGACTACAAACGCTAATGGATTAATTGGGTCGGGGTGTTATTCTGTATAATTTTTCATTCAATTGCACCATTCACCTAATTTTAATTTATTTTTACTCCACATACGTTATATTGTATTAGTATTATATTATATTATTGTTATGTTGTCCTGTAAATGGAATTATTTTCTGTTGGGCAATAAAGGATAATACTATTAAATCTTAAAAGGATAAATGATATGTCCTCTAGCATTTATTTCATGTTGTTGCTTCGTTCACTCCGATTACCACACATTAACAGTCATATTGCGATTTATGCACGAATATAAATATATGCATTACATGTTTGTATTCATCTACGTGTGCTTATGGCACACGTATATACGTATATATATACTTTTTGGACAGCTATGAACCCGGAATTATGTATGAATGTGGTAACATGGATAGAGAAGTAGTCGCGTAATAAAAGATCGACGCCATAGCAGTAAAAAAGACATTACTTGACCTGACCACAAAAAACGAATATTAGTTTTATAATCAGCATAGAAACCAATTTAAAAAAACAAGCTTTGAATTGGAAACTTTTATTGTATTGTACTGTGAAACATACTAAATTTTATTATTCCAATTCGTACTTTTTGGTGCGATATATTGTATAACTTAGTATATTATTTTAATAGTCACTGGTCAAAACTTCTTATATTACACCCAATACTTTTATAGAGATCTTGCATTTTCTAGTCGACTAGATAAGTCAACTGCGGATGACAAAGGTTATTCAAATATTCAAACATTTTCCTAGACTTTAAAAATTAGACTTCTGTAGCAGTAACCAAAAATTATTTATTGTAACAGTGACTATAAACTACAATTCATTACGAATTTTCCACGGATGTTTCGTAGTAATTTAATTAATAAAAACTTCGCTTTGAATAATATTGTCTGCTGAGATATTATAATATACTTACAGACAGTACCTGTAAACCTTCCTCAAGACTCATAAATAATCGGAAAGCGGAATAGCTCGAAATTTGGCGGAGTTAATTGTTTAAAACGGATTCCAGTACTAAAGTGCAGTAAAAAGAAAAACATCGAACATTACAGAAGACGTAACTCATTACTAATGCTATAAATTCTTATAATCTATAAAATTCCTTTTATGACGGCAAAACGTAGAATTTTAGTGAAATTCTACAGCAGCGAATTCTATAGCACCGATACATGCTCGTCTAGTCACTCTGAGTGTAACGGCATAACATAAATTCCGAAGGGGAACAAGATATTAACTCTTCTACCGGTTCTAAATCATTATTGTCAGACGCGTATTTTGACAGGATACGGCTCGATGCGTCTCCAGGAGTGACGTAAGTAATTAAGGGATAATACGCGTGACAACCAAAATTGGACGAAGAAAATTTGTCTTGACTTCATTGGCTAAGGTGCGAATTTTGTTTGCTTTCTCTGTTCCAATTATTCGAAAGGTTAAAGGGTAGACACGTGCGTTGAAATTAGGTGCTTCGGAACTAAATTATAGTAATTTGTTTTCATGTACGTATTTTACTTTTTTCTTTTATTCTCTTAACGATATCGTAATCTAATAATGTGGTTATTACTAAGATTAAAGTAATTGTAAATCAGTATAGAAAAAAGCTATCTTAAAATCAAAACTGAACTTATACAGATATCTTTGTTGAATATACAGGCTGCATATAATTTAATAAGAGAAACACTAACATTAGTGGTCATTTGATAATTCTTACAGATCTTAACCTAAACTTAAAAGGAAACCGTAATACTAGATTCTGTAATTAGGTGTATTAGAGTTTAGATGGAAGCTATTTATTTAGTTAATCCTGATAACCATCTTCCACAATAGAACTTTTGTCCACATATTGTTACAATAAAAAATATTGTTGTTGCTGCTATTCAACAATAAAAAAAGAACAATACCATACGAAAGTGCTCTACTAAATTTAAAGGAACAATTGATAGCACAATTTATAATAGATGCAAGATAATCCGTTCTGAACCTCAAAAGGTACTTAATCATAACTAAAAGAATATTTGCCAAATCAAATACAGGTCTCTTTACACAGGATGTGTCAGATAAATAACGGAACTTCTTAAATTTGCACCATCCGCTGAAACAATATACAATCTGTAAAAGCTGCATATTCCCTCGACAAAACGAGACCGCGAGCATTAAAATCGATCAAGTGATAGTTAGGGTATAGTGCTTAAAGTGACAGTACTTTCATCGGTTCGTTACAAACATATGATGGAACAATGTTAACTAATATTAAATTTTGTTTCAAGCTCGGTGAAAGATTTATAGACACATTTGAATTAATAGAAAAACTTCATGGTGATGCCTGTTTAGCTCGCACGCGTGTGTTTGAGTAGTATAGGGGATTTCAGGATAGTCGTGATGCTTTAGCAGACGACCCAAGCTCAGGAATAAACGGAAAGTCTGTGCTCGATTTGTTCGTCATGTCTTAACCGAGGACCAAAAAATTGCTCGCGTTGAACATTGCAGGGATCTTATCAAAACAGCCAGAGGAACCGCACGTTTCTAGAATCGATTGTTGCTGGTGATAAGATTGATGCCTCAAGTACGATCCCCAAACAAAACGCCACAAGTGCTATGTGGAAATTCTCTAGGCTCTCCAAAATCGGTAAAATTCCGCTTCCAGAAGTCACGAAAAAAGACGATGTTGATTTGTTTTTGCGACTCTAAAGATATTCTGCATCGAAAATTCGTTCCACTGGGTCAGAATATCACTGGCGAATGTTACGTGGGAGTTACGGAGCGTTTCTGGAAGAGAATCGTTCTAGTGATGTCCGAATATCGAGCGCCGGGAATGCACGATAATGCACCGCCACACAGGACTGTCGCTTTTCTCGAATTTTTTTGCGAAAAAACAAATTTGTACTTTGCAACATCCTCCGCATTCGCCAGATTTATCACCATGTGACCATTTCCTACCCCTAAACTGAAACTGGCTACGAAAGGAACGTTTTACCATAATGTTGGGCAAGTCTAGGAAGACGTGAGAAGGATCTGCGGAGTGATCCCGAAAAATGACCTAAAAAATCTATGGTCTCTTTGACTGAATGTGCCCAGAGTTGTACTGACGCAAAAGGAATGTATTTTGAATAAAAATGATTAATTTTGATGAAATAACTAGTCGTATCTTTTTTATTTGAAGAGCTCCGCTATTTTTCCGACATACTGTGTACGTTACCTCCAAATTTCATATGGAAATCTTCTGACAACGATGCCCCCACGCTCTTGCTTAAGGATCTGTATCCGTATTTGAAATTTTGCATTATTTGTCTTATATTGACAATCTGAAAGCATTTACGTGCCAAAAGCATCTTATTATGTAATGTAAAAGCAATTAATATCGTATATGTGGAGCTATGTTTCGAGGGCGCATAGACTTTCATCGTTAATTGAAGTACAGAATGAGTATTGTAATAACGGGATCTCGAGGCATTGTGTTCCCGATAAATGACTAATTTGCATGGTTATTAGTGTAGCGAGATACTTGTAGACACAAGTAATAATAGACATTATACGATCCCATGGCCCTTGCAGTCATAGTACTTACATTTAGTCTACAGATTGACTCAATCATAATTCTTTCTTTTCTCGTTTGTATTTTTTATTCCAAGAAAATGTATAAGTTTTACTGACGTAGCGGTAATAATTATATTTGTTATGTTCTCCTAATTTGAAGAATAAGTCCCCTATTCGTCTGCTCATTATATTCACTACGAATGTTTGTACGACCAACGTTACGCATCCAGTTTGGGGAACCAATGTCGCTAGTCGCTGCCCAAAATACTTTCTTGCGATGAATGTAGGACCAATACCTATACCTACCAATATGTAGGGACAGGATTTCATATTTATTTGTTTGTTCGCTTATTCAGTCCACGGCGCAATCATTTACTACAGTGCCTGCAAATATAACGCTGAGAGTGCTCAGCAAGTTCTAACATAAAGCACGCTGCTTATTACTAATTGTGAATTATTTATTTTAGTAGTTATTGTACGCCCATGGAATACGTCACAGTTTGCGTACTTTAGATACATGGACCAGGTTTTGTGCGATGTACAAACGGTATAAAGGAATGATTTTCCGGTTTTCCGACGAAGTTGTGTCACAAGTGTTTCGTTATATTGAAATTAAATACATTATCCTTTTACGCATAGGATTATAATTTGGTATACGCCAATATGCATATATAGTATCTCAGACTTTCAGGGCAGTTTGTCATAGTCGTAACGGTTGTCAGGTTCCACCGTGTCACTAGGTCCCTGACAGGGACAAAAAACCTAGTGACACGGCGGAACCCGGCAACCGTTACGAATATGCATATATGCATATGAATTTAGTAATGTAATAAATATGACAACAAATACACATAATATATAAAATGGTAAGTATTTCTCTGATGTCGAGTCTTTAAATACATATGTCTATTCGTTAACTATTCTACCGAGCTGACACTTCTATGCACTGTGTATAATGTTACGTGCAATTTTCACCAATTCTGTAGAAGTAAAATAATTTGGTCGTAAATATCTGATATGTTTGGTTCTTAATACAATAGTTCAAATATAATACAATATCATCATATATTAACTTATGTTAGTGTACAATCTCAAAAGGTGTCGCTAAATGTTATGATGTTTCGTTTTGCTTTCAGTCTTCTCAGAATTTATCCTTAGAGTGATTTCTCTTCTTGACATGTATGGTGTAAACAGGTATATTTGTCAAGTGTATTCAAGTATAAATTTCATTCTCTGTCGGAGTGACACTTTTTCAGCTACTTTCTTGCTACATCACTCGGATCCGCTTCAAATTGGTTTCTTTTTGTGTCACGTGCCTAACTGTATGTTATTAGTAATTCCTAGAGGTCACCAGAGATTGTACAATATCGAAATTTACTTTTTGTTTTTGCTTTTGTAAGTTCCTCCTTTTCAGAAATTATATACGTTTTTAAAATAATTTGCGTATTATTAAATTATATACATTTTTTGGATGTAAATAAATATATACTCTCTGAAAATTTACTCAAAATAGAAATACAGGACGGCGAGAAGGTAGTGTATTGAAGTTATAACTTGTTAAATAATACGTGTAAAAGTATTCTGAATGAAAGTTATTTAGTTACTTTAATGCAGTTCTAAAGTATAGGTGAAACAAAATTCAAATGAAATTTCAGATATAATTTTAACTAATGTAGTACAACTTAAAAATAGGCTAGGATATTGTTTAGTAGAGTAGAGTTATCAATTTTTATAAATAAGATGTTCGTTAAATTATTTATTTAGTAGTAGTAGTAGAACATTGTTTGATTATATTATAACAAACGGTAAAACAGTGGAACACAAAGTTCATTCAATGCCTATATGCATACATGAAAGACACTATAATAAATATTCAAAATTCCGCAGCATTACTTTGAATAGCATCAAAGGATCAAAATTATGAAGCATACTTCTCAGATGTCTGCAAATAGAATTCATGACACAGTGATTGCATTACTAGATGCAGGTAAATTTCCGGAAAACTGGAAAACATCGTACACTCTTCCTAAAGCGGTAGGAACCAAAGTATGTGAGGAATTTAGACCTATTAATACTATACCTAATTACGAAAAAGTTCTGGAACTGTGCATGAAAGACCAAATGCTAGATTTTTCTGGGCGAAACAATGTAATTCATCATAATCAATCAGTATTTAAAGGTCATTCAAGTGGAGCTGTTAGAGTGGATATATGTGACAAGTGGTTGCAGGAAATGGATAAGGGAATTGTCATCGTTGTGTTTTTAGACGTAGGGCTTTTGATTGATAGAAAACTATTAACAAAGTAATTAGGAGTGTGTGGTATTTGTGACAAAGTTAAGGATTAGTTCGACTCATATTTAATTAGACTGTGTTAGGTCCATTATTGTTTAATTTGTATGTTATAAATTCATTGTTGACAATGGAAATCTGTAATATATGTATCTTTGCAGGTAATACTACGGTGTACATAACACGTGGGCTGGAAAGTTCCGGGCCTAACAAAGAAAACACCGTTTTTTTGGTACAAAATTAGCTTTATTCATCAACGTAATCTCCATCAAGAGCAACGCAATCATTCCAGCGCCGCTCTAACATTTCAATACCACTTTTGTAGAACGATTTATCTTTTGCCTCAAAATAGGCCTCAGTTTCAGCGATAACCTCTTCATTCGTGCGAAATTTCTTAACGGCGAGCATTTTTTTGAGGTCTGCGAACAGCCAGTAGTCGCTGGGAGCCAAATCTGGCGAATACGGTGGATGTGGGAGCAATTCGAAGTTCAATTCATGTAGTTTTGCCATTGTTTTGATTGACTTGTGACACGGTGCGTTGTCTTAATGAAACAATATTTTTCTTTGCCATATGCGTTCGTTTCTTTGCAATTTCGGCCTTCAAACGCTCCAATAACGCCATATAATATTTACTGTTGATGGTATTTCCTTTCTCAAGATAGTCGATGAATATTACACCACGCACATCCCAAAACACCGAGGCCATAATCTTTCCAGCCGATTGTTGTGCTTTTGGGCACTTTCGACGAGGTTCACCAGTTGCTGTCCACTCAGATGACGATCGTTTTGATTCCGGAGTGAAGTGATGGATCCATGTTTCATCCATTGTCACATATTGACGCAAAATTCCGGTTTGTTACGTTTAAACATGGCGAAACACTGCTCAGAATCATCAACATGTTCATGTTTTTGGTCAACAGTGAGCAAACGCGGCACCCACTTTGAACAGAGCTTTCTCATAGTCAAATGCTCATGCAATATAAAGCCAATACGTTCTTTTGATATCTCTACGATGTCAGCTAACTTACGCAACTTCACTTTTCGATCATTCAAAACGATTTTGTGAATTTTTTTGATGTTTTCTGGTGTTACCCTCTCATTTGGACATCCACTGCGTTTTGCATCTACGACCACGTTTGAAGTCAGCAAACCAACGTTTTATTGTTGTTTCTGATGGAGCGGAGTCACCATAACACTTTTCAAGCCATTGCTTCGCTTGAACGGTATTTTTTTCCCATCAAGAAGCAGTGTAAAATTAAAACACAAAATTGTTTTTGATCCGTTGTTTTGAAAATAACAAAAGTAGCGTGACTCTTAGCACAATAACTCACAAACTAATGAATAGAATATCATGAAATTTCAAATTGTCTTTTGAAGATTAGTACTAAGTGAGAGAAAGATGACTACAATAAAACTAGCGTCATCTATGTGTTAGGCCCGGGACTTTTCAGCCCATGTGTTATGTAGTAATAGCGTTGGCAATATCTGGCTATGTCAAAATAAAGTGAGTATTAATGTTACTAAATCAAAATATACTGTTATAGGTAGTATGCATAAATCAACAATTTAGATATAACTAGTATTAGGATAAAAATTGTGATTTAGAGAAGACAGACGACATTAAATACGTAGGAGTTATTTCAGGTAAACATTTTCCGTTCAAAGAAGATACAAATATATTGTGAACAAAATGTCGAAAAACGCAGGGTTTATGAATACATATAGCAATCATTTATCACTGTATGTAAAATTTCTTGGTTATAAATTTACATCTGTGCCGCATAAAGAATTTTCTCCCACAGAAATTTTCAATCTAAAGAAGCAGGAAATTCAAAAAAATTCAAAATAGACCAATGGGAATAATTTTAAAATCTAATAGATATACCGTAGTTGAAGATATGTTAATTACCCTTAATTTAATAAATGTGCATCGAACAATGTTATTTAAGAGTCTACTGTTTATACATGAACTGAAAAATAATCGACTGCCAAGCTATTTCAGTAAGAGATTGAAAATCGTTCAGGATACACAACACTAGAAACGACAATAATTTTAATATTACTCACTTTAATAAAATCCAAACATCCAAGAACGTATTTGTAAATGGGCTCTCGTTATGCAATACTTTACCATATGAGATTAAAACTAACAATAATAATATAATTAATTATATGTTGAATACATTTTTGTTTATACTTTATAGCTTGTTAGGTAAATAAGCTATCAGTTTATTTATCCATGTATTTCGTTTTAAGTTACTTGATCCTGGTTTCAAAGGTGTCATATAAATAAATCATAAATCAGGTGTCTTTTTCAGCAGATGGTAGTATTAGTTGGTATGTAAACCAACTAACACTTACCCAATTAAATTATACGTACAGTTTTACAAACCAATGGTTTAATTTTTAAAATAGTCAAGTAGTTTATTAAGATGATATAATTGATAAAATCCTGCTTTGCCAATGTAGAAGCAATCCACCGAATTAGTATTCGCGAAAAGTGAGCAAAACATAAATGCTGGACACAGATGGCATACAACACGCTCCCGCAATTCTCTCCATTTTTAATAAAAATCGGTTCAATTTTCCAAAGTGCTTTTAAAGTAGTTTGATAATTTGTTTATAAGAAGTAATATCGCAAACAATTCTCCCTGCACAACTCATAAACCGACAGCGAATCGACAAAGTTTCTTAGCATCGATTTCACAAAAATTTCAAGACACAAGCTGCACAGAAAAGCAGCGCTTGTAATGGAAACTAATACGAACTCTAATAAATGAACGCTCGGCGGTATACTAAGGAAAGTCCCGAAAGCATAAAGTTGCAGCCGACAGCCGCTCGGACAATAACCGCTGGAAGAAATAGAAATATAATCGGGAACGTATTACTGGAGTGCAGTTTAAAAAACATTGAACGTGACGTTGGCACTTTTAGTATATGGTTGTTAATAAAACATTCGTATTTTGAAAAATACCAAAATTAAGAGTAGATGCGGGTCTCTGTGAAGAAACATTATTATAAACTTCCAAGTGATAGTGAAAATCTTTCTGTTCCACGAAACTAACTGAAATAAATGCGCGTCTTCTACAGGACCCACCAACATCAGATTTATCCACCACCAAATTGGCTTTTAGATATACAATACGGAACTATGAATTCTTTTATAGAAAATAGATAATTTTGAACAAATAACGACTATTAAAAACAAAGTCCTCTGTCAGCCCCTATTGGACAAACGAATACAACACAAGGTGCAAAATTCAATCTGGAAATTTTATTAATTAACTTTCGAAATCTTTTCTTTAATGTCATAGATCATAAAATTTTGTTAATTTGTTAAATAGATTTTTATTTTCTTGCCTTATTCTTATAATTCTGTTTGATTCCAAACTTTTGATAATTTTGCTACAAATGAATTGTCCAATTCCACACTAAAAATAATTTGACGTAATTACGAAGGTACAACCAAAAATTTCTAGCCTGACTATTAAAACCTACGGTAAATTCACAATTAGATGCTATTTTTTAATACAGTTCCCCTTGAGTGGAGTGTATTTATTACAACACTTCAGCAACAACTGAATACCCCTAAACATATTCCTTCTCTTTGGCTTCAAAATATTCCTATATTAGTCGTTATTTAAATTGCGCCCATGAAGTTTCTTTTTCAAATCTCCAAATAAGGAGATACTTCTGACTATGAGGAGGATGGTCGATTTGTTCGAAGACGAATTGGCGTTTGAACAATTCCAGCTGTATGCGTAGCAGTATGGTCAGTTTCATATGTTTTTCTCAAAAATATTTTACTCTAATTACTACAGGAGAGCTGCTTAGTTTAGTTTTAACGTTTCCCGTTGGCTATAGTGTTAGTTCTTTAAAGTTTATAACAGGAATGCCCTCACAATCCCAAAAAGAAATGGTAGCTATTACTTCTTTGTTGACTGGTTGAACTTTCTTGGTGACGATTTTCCTTTTCGCCTCCATTCTGGACAAAGGATAATAAAAGAGAACCATAATTTCATTCTCTATGACAATTGTCTTCAACGCCTGCACAAGGTTTTCTGCATAAAGCTCCAAAAGGTATACAATAGATGGAACATAACGCTGGGGTCGAATTGCCGAATTCCACAAATTTTATATCTAAGAGCACCGACATTTTTATATTTCCTACATCTTCAAGCGTTAATCGCCTAATGTGAGATTTTAACTCGTCCTATTCTTACGCGATCTTCCAATTTCTTACCCTATTCGTTTTCAATTTTGACCAATCTTTTACTACAAAATAAGGCAGCAAATTTTTCTTTTTCATACCATCCAGTCGATCTTCGATGTTTTGAGAGGAGATACCTTCTTGAGTAAGGAATTGGATAATACCGCAATACTCAATTGTCGTAACTTCTAACACAGTGACAAACGAATGACATGTAAGTTTCCATTCATAGTGTAGATATACATTAGATAATGTAGACAAGAGCAAATGTAACTGATAAATGCTGAATAAAAAATAATAAATTTATTAGTTACCTTAACTGCGATCGATATCGCTACGATTATACCTAATGTACGAAGCATTTATATTATCGCCCTGAGCATATTGGTGTGTACAATATATTAGAAGTAACTTTCGATTCCAGCAGTTCGTAACACTTCTTCCTGTAAGAAGAGAACATTTCTGAACATTACAGCTACGACTCTTTGTTTTCAAGTTATACTCAACTTGGCAGTTGGTAGAACAACTTTTCCATTTTATTGGAAAGTAAGTAGAATTACACCAGTCTTCAAGAAAGGAGATCAACGTGATATGTATAACTATTGACCTATAAATATTTTATCTAGTTGTGGTACCGTTTTTGAACAACTTCTATGCGATAGATTGTATAGTTGTGTTAAACCATATCTTTCTCTTTACCAGCATGGCTATTTCAGTGGTCGTTCAACTACCACTATTTCAATTGAAATTGCACAATCTATTAGCGAAAACCTTGATAAACGTCTACAAGTGAATGTGATGTGCGCCGATTTTAGCAATGCCTTTGACACAATTGATGATATAATATTGTTATCGAAGCTATCTGCCACTGTCCTGCGGTTGTTTCTTTAATTCGGTCATATTCTAGCAATCGTTCATGCTATGTCCACTACAACGGATTTCAGTCTTACGCATTTACTTACACATTAAACTTGTATAATTTCATAAGAGTGAGGTTCATGTATCCTCGCGCATTAGCTGATTATTGTATTCACCATAACCAAAGTACTCTTCAATCAAACTGCTCATTTTGTAGACCTTTGCTACACAATTAAGTATACTTCAATGGAGCAAAACAGGACCATTATAAATTAATACGAAAACTAGTCGATATGAAATCCATAAAGTGTTTAACAAAATGTTGATTCGCCATGATGCCTACGCTATGAAGTAAGGTCGTATTTCTGTCTCGTAGAATATAATAATTTGAAGTTACTTACTTTTCTCCTCATCTCGAACTGATACGTATATATTGTAATGACATGTATTATTAACATTTAAATCATTTAAAATATCAACGTTTTTCTAAATTTTTGATTCACGCCCTTATTTTGTTGTTGTTGTTGGAAGCAAATTACCGCTAGGACTCCCTTTTCTTTAATTTACTTATAATATTTATTCCGTATAGTTTTCTGTCTGTGTATTATATCATTGACATGTAATTTACAATTTTAAAGTTAAAAAAAAGAGTCTCTTAAACGTAAACTCCACTATCGTTAACTATATATATCGTTTTTCGTAAACATATTTTTGTTTAATTATAAAAAAATTATAAAAGACGTATAATGTACTGTACTCCAACATTTTCATCATATTATGGAAATAAGTATCGTCCCGAAATTAAACATGCTATCTTCAAAATTTTTCGTACTTCGGATGGATGGCACGCATGGCAGCTTTTAATTGTAAATAACTTCATTCCATCAAGAGTGTGTTTACTGTGTGGCCTGTTATATAGGTAAGTAAGCCAAGTATAGTGATTGTATCCCCGGAAAGGACTTGATATAAAATAACGACTGCGTCAACGTCATAGATGTCGAAGTTCTTTTTCCAGAGAAAAATTCGTTATTTTTCGAATTAAATAGAGCTTTTTGAAATTCTTCAAAGTTATTTGAAGTTAAAACTGTCCCAGCTCATATTTTCACAATAATATGGAGTTCCGGATACAGTGGTGGAAGCCGAAGAGAAAGATATCTAAAATACGATACGGTATGTGTGAGTGTGAGACTTAAAATTATAATAAATTATCAAAATTTACTGTTCGTTTCCTCTCATTTTGTATTTCGTTTATAATTTACAAATTTAGCTAGACAGAGATAGATTTAGGTATTTGTTAAAAAAATAAATTTTATTAAAAAGTTAAATATAAAAAATTTTGGTTTGTAAATATATTTATAGGATCTCACATTTGGCTATTTCAATTATTTAATATTATTTATATTTGAATTTGAAACAAACAATAATTTTAATAAAAGAACCCACTCTGCAAATGAAGAGATTGAGATTTTCCACCATAATATATATAAATAGCAATAAAAAAACTTATTGCAAATATTTCTCCTTAAAGGATAGTGTTCCAGGAAGCCGATATATAATTTAACTTAATGATACAGCGGGGTATCCTACAAGGCCAAAAATTGCATTTAAACTTATCTTCGACGCGCTGCTATGTTTACAGATTGAAGAGGTTCTTTCGAATATTACGCGCCTCTTTGCACAAATATACATCCTCAATCGTTTCTCAATAAGAAATCTCAATTTAGTGCGGACCATTGTGATTTAAAACAAAAGCTTTCCCTTGCTATTTGGGAAAAGCCTAAATGTAAACTCCCTAAAATAACATGAATTTCGTTCGCGTACCGTCTTTCTGTATTCTGTTTCGGCTAAATGCCTGGGTTGTTTGTAGATCTCCAGGGATTTTAACGTTACCCAGTATTCGAGGGGTATAATGCTTCGAAGCGCGCATAACTTCCAACAGAATGCGATATTAATATGCTATGTAATTAGAATCGTGACGAAATTTTAAAGAAGCGGACGATTATTTGAATTTCGACTTTCTACGAACTGTAATATATTTCTTAATTATTCAATAGAATTTTTCTTGTTATTTTTTACGTTGACTCATTTATTTTGTTTTGGACAATAAGTGTGTTTTTGAAATCGAAATTTCTGATTGTCTTGTAAGTTGTTAATCTGCGTATGCTTCCCTTGAAGCTGACTGGAGCCATATTCAAATTTAATAAATAATTGGATTCAAAAGACAGGCACATAGTACAGGGTGGCGTAGGGGAACGGGAAATTTTGAAATAACGTCATTTCCACGAATAAATTCATAAAACTAGTAATTTATTAACGAAAGTGCATGTATGCAGCATGCCATTTATGTTTTTACAATCAAAATGTCCAAAAGTGTCTCTTTACTTTTTAAAGATGACATCGGAATGATGTCCTCCCATTCGGCGTTCACATCACAACAGCCTCTGGAATGCGCGGTGTAGCAAATCTTGGGGAATGGCAGTGATTTGTTATTGAACGTTCTCCATCAGTTCATGGATTGTTGCAGGTCGTGTACGGTACACCTTGCCTTTAAGATACCCGTACAGGAAGAAGTCGCACACACTAAGATCAGGGGATCTCGCGTGCCATTCAATGTCACCATTTCGTGAAATAATGCGTCTTCCAAACAATTGACGAACTGCTGCCATCGAATGCCGAGCACTGTGTGACGTGGCTCCGTCCTACTGAAACCACATGTTTTCCATGTTAAGATTAAGTTCGTACAGTCTCGGTGTAAAGAATGTTTGAAGCATTTCAACATATCGAACGGATTCTACTGTCGCTGCACTATCATCCTCATGTGCAAAAAAATAAGGGCCGATAACACCATGACATGATACAGCACACCATATTGTGACCTTGTCGCTATGTAGTGGTCGCTGGTGTAACTCACAAGGATTGTCCTGGGCCCAATAACGAAAATTCTGTTTATTTACGAAACCGTTCAGGTGGAAATGGTCTTCGTCTGATATCCATATATTACCAACGAAATTCGCGTCCTCGTTAATTTTAGCCAATATCTGTCTACTAAACTCCATACGTGACGTTGGGTCTCGTTCATGTAATTGTTGCACAATCTGCAACTTCTAGGGATGGAAATGTAATTCGTGCAGTATTCTTTGTAAGCTTCGTCGCTTAATCCTTAGCGTAGATGCATGCTGTCGAACGGAGCGGCGAGAACTTCTCTCGATTGCAGCTGTAACAGCCTCAATGTTCTATTGGGTACGTACCGTTCGAATGCCAGCTGGAGCTTTCTTTTTCAAGACAGATCCTGTTTCTTCAAGATTACGCATCCACGTTGTAATCGCATGCGCAGATGGGACACGTCCATGACGTCCAAGCTGGTAATGCTGTCGAAATATTCTCTGCGCGGCAGTCGCAATATCACCATTTTTATAAAACGCTCTGACAGCTTCATTATAGTTTGCAGTATGTAAACGTGTGGGCATTTATTTGAAAAAGATGTAAAATAAAAGCAAACGAAGATCTGTAATGAACAGACAATAGTATTTCTTGTCGTGCGCTAATCCTCCTCAAAATATTACATTAATCGACAATTAATATAAACATGCGAAAATACCAACAAAAGTTGGAGCTTTTACGAAAGCATGATCCCCACCCAGGCCGATGCGGAAACCTGTTTGACAACGATAGCACATCGTACTACGCGTAATAATAATTAATTAAGCACGTTAAATACAGGTAAGGGGAAGAAGAGACCACTGACTGCCCAAATAAACAAGTTTATAAGTGAATATCCTAATTTAAAGTTCGACGGTTGTAAAATATGGTGTAATGTTTGGAAAAATTAATTTTAACCGTGCCTGTGTTACATCTGTCGATGATGAACGATGTTTCTCAAGACGCACGAACATTTTTACCCACCTGCGAGAAAATACTAAATATCTAGCAAGACAAATATTGGTCCTACAAGCTTGACAAGCCAAGATTCCGAGTAGACGACTCGACCAGCGTCATCTGTTCTTCTGGAACCTAAAAATAGATTGCTAGATATCAAACTAATAAAAAAACAATAGAAATCACTAATTAACAGAACTTACTTATTAATGTTCGCCATGCAAATCATCATGCACCCTGAGATAACCTTACTGTTAAGGACTTAACATTGTTTTTTATATTTTATATTTTTTTTACTACTATGTATTTTATCTTCTTTGCATTATTATTTTCATTTAGAATATTACTTTATTTTCATTTTTATATTTATTTATTTTGCTCTCTTATATCCAATTTTATTTTAATATGTATGTACATTACGCATTGTATATGTATGCAAGTCAGCCATTCGCATTACGCTAGCTAAAACTGCCTAATTAGAAATCATTCACTGCAACGTCGTCGGATATTTAATGGGAGTTTTCTTGAAATTTAAGGTACACAAGCATAGGCAGTCGTCTCCCGCGCGACGGTCGAGGTATTAGCGATCGTGCACTCTCGGTCACCTTTCGTGCCTCGTCGTAACGTGTACAGTAACGTCGTCGTAAGATTATTAGAGATTTCTAAGATTTTCTAGTTTTGGCGGGAATCGTCGAGGACGTTGTCTATACATTTATTTCTGGCGAGAGTCATTTGCTAACGTCGTCGGACCAAACGTATAGATTTTTTAATAAGTATAAATTCTCGATTTTCTATCATCGTACGTCGAGGCTACTGTGTCCATTGTCGTCTATACATATTTTTAGTCTTCCAGTTAAGTTTATGTCGGAAATTATTTTGGTGAGATTGTCGGCGCGCATGTATAGACCTCCTCTACAAGTACGATCACTCCGCTTCTTGCTGACGGTCGTTGCGGCCGCAGCGCCCGTTGTCTTTGTACGTTTGTTCGGTCCTTGTCGTATCGGGACTTAGAAATTTTTCATTTAGTTGCTCGTCATGGCGGACGAGTGTCACGGACCAGTTTTCTTATGTAATGTCGGCATCATCGCTCCGTTTTACTTGTCGGTGCACAGTTCGCACATTTGCTGGTTACTGGATTTTTCCTTCTTAGGGGCGCAGTAGAGTAGAGAGCTAAAGATTGCACATAGCGTAATATTTCAAACGAGAACGCCTGGGTAGCTGTGACATTACTTTGTATTGTGATCGGCTATTATCGCTACTGTCGCCCTCAACCAGGCGTTCAAGCTCTAAGAGATAGGTGGGTTCCTATAAATGTGAAAATAATAAACGTATTTGGTCAAGTACAAATACGTGCCAATAATACAGGGCCAAGTCCTTAGGCAAATTTAAAACAAGGAAAGTATATTAGGCTCCCGGAAAGGGACATATAAATAAGCATAGCACCGAGGTGCGCTTATAAATTTAAGAAATAAATAGGGTTGGCTCCTATAGAAAGGTAGTGGTGCATGCAAACAGATAGAGGCATTAGTATATGCCTCTAACAAAGCTTCAGCGGAAGCATATAAGAGTTTAACCTTTTAAACAGAATTAAGACATAGCGTTGCAACGTACATGCTGAGGCATTACTTTATGTTGCTACCAATGAAAATACATATACAAATGCTAATGTACATTACATGTATAAGAGAGCTCGAATAACTGCAATTATTGCAAATATATATATCTTACGTACATCGTACATGTACATAGGCAAGAGTGGAAACCGTGTACACATTTTATTTTTAAATATATTTTTTTGCGCATGCGCATTGAGTTTCACTGTACAACCTCTCCTCTAGTAAATAAGCGAACATACTCTACAAGTAAGTATTGGTCAAGTAATTTAGGAAATTACGAGCAGGCTACAGCGGCGTTGTTCTTCAAACCAGGAGAACGTAACATTGGTCCTTCGAACCGGATATTAGCCTTGTCTCGATAGAAATTAAATTTCCCGTCTAATAAAATGGAGGAAGATCTATCTTCGTTGAAAGCGCACAGAAGGCAAATTAAGAGCTCGCTAACAAGAGCAGGCAAGTTTTTAGACAAACACGATGCTACTACACAACTTGACCAATTACAAGTTCGCTATGAAAAGTTTACTTATTTGTACGATGAATTAGACAGAATTCAAGGCAAAATAGAAATACTAGATGAAAATGAGATAGACGCAGACGAACGCGAAGAATTTGAAGAGAAATACTTCGACTTTGAAACTCGCTTTAGAAAAGCTCTGACTGTACGCGGCAATTTGAATCAACAGAAAACTGAGGTTTCCACTCGATATAATAAAGCTGCCGAGAATAGACTTGCCAAAATTTTCGGGTAATTACGAAGATTGGCTACCGTTTTACGATATATTCAGCTCTCTTATACACAGCAACAGTAATGTACCAGCGGTACAGAAGCTGCACTATTTAAAAGCATGTTTAAAAGGAGAAGCAGCGAATATCCTGCATTCGCTAGAGACGTCTGCAGATAACTACGAAAACGCCTGGCAAATGTTACAAGACAGATATTGCAATAAACGAGTTATTATGCAGAAGCACATAACCGCTATCCTTGATCTCCCTTCTGCGACAAAAGAGAATGTGAGCATGCTACGTCGAATCTTGGATGGCATTTTAAAGCATACTAGGGCTTTAACTGCTTTGAAACGACCCACAGAACATTGGGATGATCTACTTATCGTTATCGTCGCCAAAAAACTTGATGCACAAACGCTAAAGGACTGGGAGACAAGGATACAAACAACAGAAATACCGACATTTAAGGAGATGGTCAGTTTTCTAACGCAGAAATGTCAAACACTAGAGGCTATCGCTAAATCAGCCGGCACGCATTCTCAGAAAGCAACCATCAATGTGGTAACGAAAAAGCCACCGGCGAATACACATAAAGCATACGTCGCTACATGTTTATTTTGCAAAGGCAAACACATGATACACCAATGCGAGAAGTTCCTCGCACTAGTGCCAAAGAAACGTTTCGAAGAGGCCAAATCGAAACAGCTATGTTTTAATTGCTTGAAAGCCAGGCACCAAGATAACACGTGTCCGTCAAACTATAGTTGTCGAATATGTCGCAGGAGGCATCATTCCGTCTTACACATTAGCGGAAGAAACGATGAAGCTCAACGCAGCCGACCTGGCTCTCCACAGCCGGAATGCTCCACTTCTGTTACAAGTCATAGTTGTAATACTAAGTGCCACGTATTGCTATCAACAGCCGTTGTGAATATTCTGGATCGCAGAGGACACTCTCGAAGATGTCGATTATTATTGGATTGCGGATCCCAATCCAATCTAATAACTAAACGAATGGCTGATACTCTTGGCTTTAGGCAAACACCCGCTAATGTAGCATTAGCAGGCATCACACCTACGAAAACACAGATTACACGAGCAGTAGACGTATCCATTAAATCAAGATGTACTGGATTCCAAACAAAGCTAAATTGCCTCGTATTAAATAAGATTACCGATCGTTTGCCTCTTGTTTCCGTATCACGAAGAAACGTTAAGATACCGAATAATATTAAACTTGCGGACCCGCAGTTTAATACTTCCACCGATATAGACATGCTAATTGGTGTAGAATTATTCTACAAACTACTTTGTGTTGGCCAAATAAATCCTAATCCAAATGGGCCTTGTTTGCAGAAAACTTTATTAGGCTGGATTGTTTCTGGCAAAGTACCGACGCCACGATCGTCAAATTTAACAACCTGCCATATCAGTACAATGTCGAAGGTGAATAACAATATCAGCAAGTCTTGTGAACTAGACACGATACCAGACCGACATATATTCTCCGCAAAAGAGAACAGCTCGGAACGACACATTCATGCCACAACACAAGGAGATCTTTATGTAGACGATCTCTTAACTGGACCTCAAACAATTAATCAAGCCTTAAAATGTGTTAATATTCATCCGACTAAAATAACCGGAAATGCATCATTAAATTATGAAAAAATAAATACCCTTCCCGTACAAACGGAAGGTATTTTGAACTCTCGACCTATTACACCGATCTCTAACGATCCCAACAATTTATCATTTTTAACTCCTTCGCATTTCCTAACTGGAGTTCCTGTTGCTACTATCCCTGAACCAAATTTGTCACATTTAAACCAACTTCAACTAAGAAATAAATGGCAATCAAATTAGGGATTGGGTATCGCTCCCGGCAACTTAGTCCTTGTACGTGAGGACTCTAGCATCCCGTGCAGTTGGTTAATGGGACGAGTAGTTGAAGTGTTTCCAGGCAAAGACGGTATTGTACGCGCTGCCAGCGTGCAAACTCCCCGTGGGATAATGCAGCGACCCGCTGCAAAGCTGAGTGTGCTGCCTCTCTCCAGCAGCGAAAGAAGACAGCCTTCTCCAAATCACCACACCGAAGAAGAGACTGAAATGTGCAGTGTTGTGCTAGTGCGCGATTGTTGTTCTCACCCAGTGCACCAATTTCCCTCCAAATAGACCAAAGACATTAAAAAACACTTTTCGTAGTGCATGTTGAAGATGGTCCCTTCAAGGGGGCCGGTATGTTAAGGACTTAACATTGTTTTTTATATTTTATATTTTTTTTACTACTATGTATTTTATCTTCTTTGCATTATTATTTTCATTTAGAATATTACTTTATTTTCATTTTTATATTTATTTATTTTGCTCTCTTATATCCAATTTTATTTTAATATGTATGTACATTACGCATTGTATATGTATGCAAGTCAGCCATTCGCATTACGCTAGCTAAAACTGCCTAATTAGAAATCATTCACTGCAACGTCGTCGGACATTTAATGGGAGTTTTCTTGAAATTTAAGGTACACAAGCATAGGCAGTCGTCTCCCGCGCGACGGTCGAGGTATTAGCGATCGTGCACTCTCGGTCACCTTTCGTGCCTCGTCGTAACGTGTACAGTAACGTCGTCGTAAGATTATTAGAGATTTCTAAGATTTTCTAGTTTTGGCGGGAATCGTCGAGGACGTTGTCTATACATTTATTTCTGGCGAGAGTCATTTGCTAACGTCGTCGGACCAAACGTATAGATTTTTTTAATAAGTATAAATTCTCGATTTTCTATCATCGTACGTCGAGGCTACTGTGTCCATTGTCGTCTATACATATTTTTAGTCTTCAGTTAAGTTTATGTCGGAAATTATTTTGGTGAGATTGTCGGCGCGCATGTATAGACCTCCTCTACAAGTACGATCACTCCGCTTCTTGCTGACGGTCGTTGCGGCCGCAGCGCCCGTTGTCTTTTGTACGTTTGTTCGGTCCTTGTCGTATCGGGACTTAGAAATTTTTCATTTAGTTGCTCGTCGTAGCGGACGAGTGTCACGGACCAGTTTTCTTATGTAATGTCGGCATCATCGCTCCGTTTTACTTGTCGGTGCACAGTTCGCACATTTGCTGGTTACTGGATTTTTCCCTTCTTAGGGGCGCAGTAGAGTAGAGAGCTAAAGATTGCACATAGCGTAATATTTCAAACGAGAACGCCTGGGTAGCTGTGACATTACTTTTGTATTGTGATCGGCTATTATCGCTACTGTCGCCCTCAACCAGGCGTTCAAGCTCTAAGAGATAGGGTGGGTTCCCCTATAAATGTGAAAATAATAAACGTATTTGGTCAAGTACAAATACGTGCCAATAATACAGGGCCAAGTCCTTAGGCAAATTTAAAACAAGGAAAGTATATTAGGCTCCCGGAAAGGGACATATAAATACATAGCACCGAGGTGCGCTTATAAATTTAAGAAATAAATAGGGTTGGCTCCTATAAAAGGTAGTGGTGCATGCAAACAGATAGAGGCATTAGTACATGCTCTGACAAAGCTTCAGCGGAAGCATATAAGGATTTAACCTTTTAAACAGAATTAAGACATAGCGTTGCAACGCACATGCTGAGGCATTACTTTATGTTGCTACCAATGAAAATACATATACAAATGCTAATGTACATTACATGTATAAGAGAGCTCGAATAACTGCAATTATTGCAAATCTATATATCTTACGTACATCGTACATGTACATAGGCAAGAGTGGAAACCGTGTAACCATTTCATTTTTAAATATATTTTTTTGCGCATGCGCATTGAGTTTCACTGTACAACCTCTCCTCTAGTAAATAAGCGAACATACTCTACAAGTAAGTATTGGTCAAGTAATTTAGGAAATTACGAGCAGGCTACAGCGGCGTTGTTCTTCAAACCAGGAGAACGTAACACTTACTTTAGTTGTGAAAGTAACTTTATTTAATTTTAATGCAATGTTTTCTTCTCAAATTTACAAACCATTCAGATATTGTTAAAATCAGTGCAATGATCGATAGCTTCATTTGCTCTTTCTTTGATTTAGTTGATTTTTGAAGTAATATTTCGCTTTCTTCAAAACAACGCTGTCATGACCAAATACTACAATAAAATAGCGGTCCGATAGAAATACCTACATCTACCGTTAACGCTCGAAAACAATAAAACCAGCGCGAATGTGGTAGAGGAGCAGCTTCGCATTTCCTTTCTCTCGTGTACGCTGAAAACGCCTTCCAGTTCAGGTGCTTGCGCGTATTTTGTAGCCGTACCACACTTCGCTAGTAATGCGAAATTACGTTAGCATCTCGCCAGGTTCAAAATTGAATATATGTATGCATGTTGTTGAATAGAGCTTATTGGAAATACACAGGTATCCAAGCGCTACGACAAACTCAGCGGGAATATTGCTACGTACTCGGCGTAAACGTGATTGTTTTACGTTACCTTATGTTATGCGAAATTGAAATTAATACACTGATATCACGCTTAAGGAAGATTATAATAGAGATTGGATGGTAAACATGTTACTAGATCAATATCAATATCAGCGGTTAGGAGAAATACATAGTATACGTATTTTTCGAGCTAGTATTTTCGATTATATGATGGTATACCATTTCTGTTAGTAATAAATATTGTAATTCCCGGTAATTAAATCAAGTTAAAATGTATTTCCTTTAAATAAGTTGGCCTTTTGATCACATAATGTAATAAATGAACTGTTTCCGGATTTTAGCCGTGTCGTTATTAGGTATATAAAGGCTGCTTTTTATAGAGGTATAAAACTTTAAGTTGGCAATACTTTTTTAACTGGCAGCCATTTTGTCAGCTGTCAAGTGATTTATCTTTAGTTTGGATTGGCATTTCAACATGAGTAGACTGACGACTGAAGAACGCTTCCAAATTGTACAAATTTATTTTGAAAATCATGGTTCTGTTCGAAATACGTATCGCGCACTACGTCCACCTTACGGTCAACATAATCGTCTATCAGAGCAATTAATTCGATTAAGTATGGAACGTTTTCGCACCACGTTTACTCTAAGTGATAATACGCATCCACAGAGACGTCGTACAGTGCGTACAGAAGATGTCATTGCTGCTGTAGAGCGTAACGTAAAGGAAGACTCGAATCAGTCTATCCACCATCGTGCACAGGAATTAGATATGTGTCCATCCACTTTATGGAAGATTTTGCGGCAATATCTTGGTTTGCGTGCTTACAAAATCCAACTCGTGCAAGAATTGAAGACATACGATCACCTAGCAAGGTGTAGATTCGGTGAATGGGACCAAAACAAGATTGCCGTTGATCCCGATTTTCATAAACGAATTTTGTTTAACGATGAAGCTCACTTTTGTCTGAATGGATACGTCAATAAACAAAACTGCCGTATTTGGAGTGATGGTAATCCTCAAGTGTATGTTGACACACCGTTACATTCAGAAAAACTGACTGGCTGGTGGAATCATTGGTCCGTACTTCTTTAAAAACGATGCTGGTCAGAACGTTACAGTCAATGGCCACCGCTATAGAGCCATGATTACTGACTTTTTTGTTCATCAATAGAACAACCATGATGTGTAGGAGCTGTGGTTTCAACAAGACGGCGCAACACAGCTCGTACCACAATTGATTTATTGAAGGAAACTTTTGGTAATCGCATAGTTTCACGTTTCGGACCCGTGAATTGGCCTCCAATATTGTGCGATTTAACGCCGCTAGACTATTTTCCGCGAGGATATATGAAGTTGCTAGTCTACGCCGATAAGCCCGAAACGATTGATCACTTGAAGGACAACATTCGTCGCGTTATTGCCGATATACGGCCACAAATGTTGGAAAAAGTCATCGAAAATTGGACATCCAGATTAGACTACGTCCGAGCCAGCCGTGGCGGTCATATACCAGAAGTCATATTTAAATTATAATACCAGAAGATTATCTTTCGAATAGAGTAAATTTCATGTCAATTTAAAAGATTCATCTTTGTTTTATTCCATTTCAAAGTTCTATACCTCTATAAAAAACTCCCTTTAAAAGCTAAAAATAAATAATAATAGTAAGAGAAAACAAGGAAATAGACAAGAGAAGACAGCAGAAAAAATAAAAGAGAAAAAAGGGGGAAAACGGTGAAAAGAAATGAACCTAAAAGGAAAGAAAAAGTAAAAATAGAAGACGGACAGAAACAAAGGAAAGAAGAAGGCAAGATATCGACGTTTCGCCTCCGTCGTAATAGGGTTCTTCAGGAGAAAGAAAGAGGGTATCCAAAGTGGCACGGTAACCCGATGTGTACACCACGCTAGAGGCAAAACCACTTCGGAAAGAGAGTTACGGCAACTCGACGTCTTAACCATGCTAAAGGCGAAAATCCTCTGACGTGTACCGCAGAGTGCCGTGGTATATTTGCCGGGACCTCGAAATTAGTTAACAAATTTGTAGATGCACCACCCAAAATTTATTGTAATATAGAAATCCTTTCTTATAACACTGTCGAAGTTTTTTATGGCATGACCGCGTTTTGTATCGAATATATTGTACAATAATGTATTTTATTTAGTTTATGCACTATTTCTATTGACTCCAGGCAACCCAGTATTTTCAAATTTTTCTATTACATCAGGTAATCCTTTATAATCGGTGTAAAAAGTATTTAAATCTATTGCAATGGAAGTATTTTGAAAATCTTTTCTAATTTCCCTCAATACCTACAGCTTTGTCAAGAATGAATTGTAGAATCACAGGTTTAATTTGTTGGAAATACTGAGAATCATAAAAAGCAGTCTTCGACCATGTTCCTCAACGTGTAAGAATTGACTCCGATAGTTTAAGAACACCGGGGCACCGTCTGTGAAATTCTCGAGTTCGCTCGCGGGATTTGAGAAATACTTTTTTAGCATTTGGTATTAATACATAATGAATAATAGAAAAAAAATTAATCTATAAACTTAACATATATTATCTAACAGAGATATGTAATATAAATAAAAAGATATACTATTCACTTTGGTTTCTAAACATGGAACGTAACCTAAAGCTTGATTCTGGTTCGATACGTTAAGTAAATGAAACGAAAAACGCATTTAGTTGCAGAGCAAATGTACTCCATGTATATACATGGAACGTATGCGACTAATGAACTTTATTGAAAGTCTTTGGGGTGTCTCGATATAGCACAACGAGATTGCAGCGTCAGTGCAAGCTAAGACGTCGTATGTGTAATAACTTCACAATTTAAGGAGATTGCGTTACGGTATACAAGCTAATACGTGTATATTTGAGTCTGAAAGGTGTTTCTGCTCTTTTAATTTTCAACAATAATGAATCCAGTGCAGAGTTTAATACCGGATCCATTTGGTAAATGTTCCCCGAAGGAATTGAAGTAAAGCAGTTTAGCAGCCCTATTACGACTTTAAATATGCTATTGCTATTTGCTATAAAACGCAAACATTCAATAGACTATTTAATCTCGATATTTATAATAAACATTTGTGGACTTACGGCTGTAATATAAAAAATGCACTACTCTTCCTTCCTTGTTTGCTATTAAAGGTGAAGAATTACGAGCAAAAACGGGTTTGAGTGATTTGAATTATTTAAGCGATTGTATTAAGAAACGCTGTGTATCACAAATGCATCTAACAAATGTTGTCCAACTTTAGCCTTTTGGAAATATTAATATTGTTGCTGAGGTAGATAGTGCGTACCGAAGCAATATAGCATTGCACAATAAGAAAGTGAAGCACAAAGGATGTGTATTGAACATTGTAATTAATTAAGTATGTTTTTGTAAAGATTTCGAATACGCGCTGAGAGGATACGACGAATCAATTTTGTCCTTTAAGTCTAAGAAAAAGCTACTGTTTTCAAGAGAACCTCGCCCAAAATGAAATTTTACGAACAATGCTCAGTGTGTATCAGGAAGAAATCTCTAAAGAAATAAAAGGAGCTGATTATTTGCCTCTAATAGTTGACGAAACTATTGACGTATCAAGTGGCCTTAGTATTTAGGTATGTAACTAAAGGTAAACATGTTGAACGATTTTGTTTTTAACGCTGTCAAATCGTAACGCGAAAACGTTATCTACAATCATTCTTGCAAAACTAGAAACACACATTAGACAACGAAAGAAAACGTTATGAGCGAATCGTGTAGTGGGTGAACATTTAGTAAACAAACTTGCAAATACACTGCTTACGTGCACTGCTACGCGCATCAGTTAAATTTAGTTATGTTAAATGCTGCCTCTACCAACACTAATGTCCGTATATTCTTTGCAAATTTACAAGAAATTTACAATATCGGATGAAATAGTTAGAAAGCAGTTGCCTCGTTCGGCCCTAACAGGATGGAATTTTAATTCCAAAATTTTGGGCACTGTGTTTAAACACAGGGAAGAAATCAGAAAGAGTGTGAAGAAGAATGTAAGTAAAACTGTAAGCATCACCATTTACGTTACACTTCTTACTAATAAGCGTCTTATTTTTTGACAAAATTTGTCTTACAGGATAATTTCTTAAGTAGATATATATTGTAACATTTCAAACTAGAGAAATTAATCCCATTATTACCAATAAATCTATATTATCATTTGAAACTCTATTAGCGCAAATTAGAAATAATATCATGAACACTCCACCAGTGACACTGGGCCATCAACTACAGAACGACGTAAGATCGATGGAACCGAATATATCCGAGACGCAAATGAAGTTTGTGGTATTATTATTTGTCAGGCTAAAGGTTTACTGGATACTTAACTGTAACTTCTTTATATTATGTTGATAAATTGGATCAATACAGCCTCCATTTTGAAAATGTCCTTCAGAAAATAATAAAGTCTTATCGATACTTTGATGAATGGAAATTCCATACTGAAGCAAGCGTAATTTATGAAACAGAAGAGTTTGAATCAATCTAGGGTTTGCTTCCGCTCTATGACATCATTTCACAAAATAGTGAAATAAGTGTGACTTTTAGTGAAACTTTAATCCTTTTAAAAATTTTAAATTAATTCCTGTGCTGAAGCAGAAAGTGTTTTTCTACTCTGAAAAGAATAAAGACTTTTGTAAGAAACAGCATGGCACAAGAAAGACTTTCTACATAGGCGATGCTTTTTCAAGAAAAGGATTTTATCAAAGTATTCCAGGTTTTAGTCAAAGACTTCGAGATAAATTTGCTGCTACCAAAGATCGTGCACGGGTTTTCTTTTTTAATAAAATCAGGATATTAGTGAGCTTTAAAAGTCTTGCTTATTTTTTTATAAGTACTCTAACAGAAATAACTGTTAATAAAGCATATATAGTCACCTACTGTAAACGGTATTAGTAGTCACAACCTCAACCTTTTTAAGTACGAGCCGCCACTAGTGTCCAGAGAGACGATCAAATTTGCAGGGCTACTATATAGGCAAAACACAACGGAATAAAAAACCCAAAGGTTTCAGAGTCTGTAGATATTGTTTATAACGCAGATGAGAGCGTTTTTAATTTGATTTCCATGGCAAATAAACATGTGAAATATTCTGGAAATGATTGATGGACGTGTTTTTGCACGGAATAACGAATGGGACGCAGACAACTCTGCTACTTGACTCTTGGAATAACCATCATCCTGCCAAATTGCAAGCACAAAACCTACCAATACACCTACACATATTCCATTTCTTCCAAAAAAACTAATATGATTGAACTTTTGTATGTATACAGCTTTCTATGAACTTTTTCAGATCAAGTTTTATTCGGTAATACGGATATTGATTTACACTAGCGAAACAACCTAAAAAAATGCAATCTACAATTTGCAATCAATTCGCCTTCCTAAAGTATCACAATTTATTTTTATATACCTGATATAAAAGCTATTATATGGACACTAAACCAGATCGTTTTATCCATCCAGTAAAATATGTCTTTTTACATTACGATGGGGGACATTATCTCTATATTCAATTTTCGGTAGGCCTGCTTTTGTAAAATGTACGCCACTGTAATGATTTTCATTGCAATGAGTTAGAATAATACACAACGAATGTATACTATCGACCATTTGCATGTTAGATATAACTATAAATATACATATTGTACGTACAGACCTCTATTGTTCTGGTACACCTTTTTCAGAACATTTCACATTCACCACGATAACATTAATTGCGGAACTCTACCCAGCTTTTATTTTCATTTAAACGATGTGAAGAAAATGTATAACAAAACAGCTACCCGCCGCAGTAAGACTTTGGCAATTATTATGCGTAAATAAGCACTTAAATAGGAACGAAAGCAAAATACTACGAATTCAACCATCAATAAAGCATCAAAGGAAATGCTGCTAATAATTCAACTTACTATCAAAATGATGTCATTTTTTGTAGGAACGTGAAATGTTACTGATGAAGATTAGTTATTTATAACACTTGATCCTTATATATCTCAAATTAATTTTATAAGAAAGTACCACAAACATGTTATTACTTTGAGATATAAATTTGATTTGTAAAAATATTAGAGGAAGAAGTAAACCATAAGAAATGAATTCTTAAAGAAATGATCCACGTGAAATCCGACTTAAATAGCATTAACGATAGAAATGATATATTGTAATGGGATTTTTTGAGGCCCCTGGTCTCCCCAAGAATATGCCCATGTTTTTATTGTATTTGCTAGACTTACCTTTCATTAAGCTCATTTGCCGTTATTGTAGTTTAATTTAATGGTATTGCTACGGAAAATGCAACGTTGGTCTTCCTATAAGATCGGATGGCACTTTAATAAAACATTTAATTACTAAATATCTTAACGTATTCGCAAATTACTGTTTCCTTGCGATCTATTATGCATTTATTTACAATTTCCCAAAATTCTCTTTCGTCCTTATTATGTAAAAAATTCCCTTTCTTTTCAAAAAGAAGCGTCTCTTAAACAATAGGAGAAGAGAATAACGAAATTATTCTATCAAAAGTTTATCATAAAAGTGAATGTAATTAATGCAAAATTTTATAATCTCTATTGAATCGGTCGATACTGGTTGGAAATTCATATTGAACAATCGTCGGAGAATTACCACTCAATTTACAAAATTTCCAATATATTTATCACGGCAGTATGAAATGTTTCGCTATCACTGCAGCTTCATCAGATATTCTACACCTACTGAGCGAAAACCTTATTTATACTCAAACTTTGTTTTATGTTCTCAATTTTTTTATGTAAGTCTAGTGAATTCACTAGACATAAAACTACCGAATAACGGGAAATTAATTTCTTTTGGCGCGACGAATGTATTTCCAAGTATTTCAATAGATGATACTATTAACTTGGTTGAAAAGCTTTTGGAAATGAAACATATTAATACTATAAAAAAAGGAAGAGATATACACTTGTAATGATGGCTTGATAACGGATAACCGTCTTAGCCAAATGTTATCAGAAATATTCATGGATTACTTAGAAAAACAAACTTCTGCACATTCAAATTTCAAACAATTTATTTATTGGTATAGGTATGTAGGTGATATTTTAGCTTGCTTCACAGGAACAGATAGACAATTAAATATTTCGTAGAATTCATTAATAATCTACGATTGAATATAGATGTAATTATCCACAATAGTTCGAATCACCCATTAACAAAAAAATGGCGTCATTTCATTGGATGATCCACAGACTAATTTCATTACCATTAAATAAAGAAAACTTCCTTAAAGAATTCAACATCACCAAACAAATAGCAGTAAATAATGGATACAAACCCAAATTACTAGATCGAATATTAAAGAAAAAGAATTATAGAAAAGTAATTGAGGAAGTGTATCCAAATATAAAGGAGAAAGGGATTGGTTACAAAGTATTACGTAATACAAGATCAATTACTGACGAAATAGGCAAACTATTAACCAAATCTAATTTAGCGATAAGCCAGAAAACCAATAATTCATTACGACAATTCATAAAAACAATAAGTCAAAAATAAACAAATTAAAAAAATCGGGAATTTATAAACTGACTTGTTTGGATTGCCCAAAAACGTATATCGGCCAAACAGGTACGAGTTTCGAAAAAGGAATGCAAGAGCACTTCATGAGCTATGTACATAAAAATAAAGATTCCAATTACGCTCGCCATTTACTGGAAAACAACCACAATTTCAATAATAATTTCGAAATTTTACATTTTGAAAGTACTCGAATCCCTTGAGATAAATAAACTTAAATATTTAGATATATTAGTTAATGATCAAATAGACTTGAATGATTCACCTTCCTTGAATTTGTTTGCGAACTCTAATACTACTAGTATCTGATGAAGCTGCAGTGATAGCGAAACAAGTCATACTAATATTGTGATAAATATACTGCAAATTTTGTAAATTGATTGTTACTTCTCTGACCATTGTTTGAAATTTTATACAAATATATTTAACACACACGCATATCTACATCGTACTCCATCACATCCAAGACCTACATCTTCATCTCTGAAAACACATAGGAGATGTTTTCGTTACCACCATGATCCTACTGTAGTCATTTGTCGCATAATATCTGGATCTAATAGCGGATTACGAGCGTAATCGGAACTCGACACGCGGAACAACTGACCAATAGCGTCGATATAAAATTTCTGAGGATCCACAGAGTTTGTACGTTCCGTATTTAAGCGAATTTCCCATATGATTGCGAGGAAAGTACCTCAAAAGTTATATAAAAGTTGTGTAGTGCACCTGTCGCCACAATTATTGTACCCGAATATCGGGTGAAACACCGCTGATCCAGCAGAACAACTCCGGCATAACCTTGGGCCTTCCGTCGTCAGCGCGAAGATAGATGATATACCAACCTACAATAACAAAGTGCGTGTATGAGTACAGAAAGTAAAGGACTTCATCCTTAGTAAAGTCATTTATTAATCCAAAATTTAAAATACAGAATTTATTACCTAGCTAGGGACTGCGATAGATATTTTTTGAACACTTTCCGATGCAAGTGACATATTCCAAATTTGATAATATACTGTTAGTTTTTTTTTATTTAATCTCACCTATTTTTATTATTTCAATTAATTTCATTAACAAATTTATTTCAGTTTAAGCAAAATCTCTAATAAAAGAGCTCACTCGTTAACTTTTCCGAACCCAAAGAGAAAAATTCACGACAATATGCATATACATAACAATGTACTACGTCGATAAAATTTGTATGTTGGCGGTATGTCGCTGAAAAACTACACCCAACATAATAAAAATAGTGCATTGGAAGAAACAAAAGAAAACACCCGTGCTCTCTATGTTAAACAATTTACCGAACACTTTTAGTATAATTTTACCGTGTTGTGTAAGATTTTAAGTGTTTTAAAGAAATTGTTGAGGTGCCGTAAAAAATGCAATATTTTGTAAGAAATGAGTATTGTTTGGTTATGTTAAATAACTAATCCTTAGCTATAATGCATTTGCTTTGAAATGCATAAAATGCGCTGTTACGTTCTCCTGGTTTGAAGAACAGCGCCGCTGTAGCCTGCTCGTAAATTCCTGAATTACTTGACCAATACTTACTTATAGAGTATGTTCGCTTATTTACTAAAGGAAAGGTTGTACAGTGAAACTCAATGAGCATGCGCAAACAAAATATATTTAAAAATAAAATGGTTACACGGTTTCCACTCTTGCCTATGTACATGTACGATGTACGTAAAATATATATATATTTGCAATAATTGCAGTTATTCGAGCTCTCTTATACATGTAATGTACATTAGCATTTGTATATGTATTTTCATTGGTAGCAACATAAAGTAATGCCTCAGCATGTACGTTGCAAAGCCATGTCTTAATTCTGTTTAAAAGGTTAAACTCTTATATGCTTCCGCTGAAGCTTTGTTAGAGGCATGTACTAATGCCTCTATCTGTTTGCATGCACCACCTCGATGCTATGCTTATTTATATGTCCCTTTCCGGGAGCCTAATATACTTTCCTTGTCTTAAATTTGCCTAAGGGACTTGGCCCTGTATTATTGGCATGTATTTGTACTTGACCAAATACGTTTGTTATATTCACATTTATAGGGGAACCCACCCTATCTCTTAGAGCTTGAACGCCTGGTCGAGGGCGACAGTAGCGATAATAGCCGATCTCAATACAAAAGTAATGTCACAGCTACCCAGGCGTTCTCGTTTGAAATATTACGCTATGTGCAATCTTTAGCTCTATACTACTGCGCCCCAAAGAAGAGAAAAATCCAGTAACCAGCAAATGTGCGAACTGCGCACCGACAAGTAAAACGGAGCGATGATGCCGACATTACATAAGAAAACTGGTCCGTGACACTCGTCCGCTACGACGAGCAACTAAATGAAAAATTTCTAAGTCCCGATACGACAAGGGCCGAACAAACGTACAAAAGACAACGGGCGCTGCGGCCGCAACGACCGTCAGCAAGAAGCGGAGTGATCGTACTTGTAGAGGAGGTCTATACATGCGCGCCGACAATCTCACCAAAATAATTTCCGACACAAACTTAACTGAAGACTAAAAATATGTATAGACGACAATGGACACAGTAGCCTCGACGTACGATGATAGAAAATCGAGAATTTATACTTATTAAAAAAATCTATACATGTGGTCTGACGACGTTACCAAATTACTCCCGCCAGAAATAAATGCAGAGACAACGTCCTCGACGATTCCCGCCAAAACTCGATAATCTTAGAAATCTCTAATAATCTTACGACGACGTTACTGTACACGTTACGACGAGGCACGAAAGGTGACCGAGAGTGCACGATCGCTAATACCTCGACCGTCGCGCGGGAGACGACTGCCTATGCTTGTGTACCTTAAATTTTAAGAAAACTTCCACTACATATCCGACGACGTTGCAGTGAATGATTTCTAATTAGGCAGTTTTAGCTAGCGTAATGCGAATGGCTGACTTGCATACATATACAATGCGTAATGTACATACATATTAAAATAAAATTGGATATAAGAGAGCAAAATAAATAAATATAAAAATGAAAATAAAGTAATATTCTAAATGAAAATAATAATGGTAACCCATACGGTTGCAAAGAAGATAAAATACATAGTAGTAAAAAAAATTTATAAAATACAAAAAACAATGTTAAGCCCTTAACATGCGCATCACTCTGTGGTTGACTGAGAGTGCACAAGCAGTCGGTCGCGAAAAGTTTTCCAGTTGATCGCATAAATAATTGATCACGCACTTATGTTTCAAAGTATCTTCAGCGCGCGATAACTCTCACTGCAAACACTCAGGCTTAAAAAAAATGCCTAATTATAATTTAAACACGCATTTCTAGACAATTCAAAGAACTTTAAAACCGCACAGCAAACAAATTTGATTGAAGTTTTAGCCGGCAATAAGCGTTTTCGATTGACAAAAAGGATTTGAAAGCTATCCTTAATAAAAAAAACACAAAGAAGCAAGACTGAATTTTGCGCAAGATCGAGTAGTTACGACGTAATTAATGGAAAAACATCGTATTTTTTAAACGAGCAGAAATTTAATTTAGACGGGCCTGATAGTTAAGTTAGTTATAAGTTGACGCTTTAGGGCGTTACTGTTTACAGTATGAGCGGGTTTTACGAATCAGTAAAACACCTATATGCTTCGTTTCGATTCGAGTGAATTCCGAATTTTGCAATAGAGCTTTTGGAAACAATTCTAATAGATTCCGGCGAACAAATGCCATCCTAAGACTGGATTGGCAAGACCGCTGCTATCCGTACTTCCAGACGAACAAAGCATTGGTTTCATAGAAGAGCGATCAAGTTATTACAATGACAACTTGCTCATTCGACGTAAGCTTCATTAAAAGTCTCAGGGGAGTGTTTGTAATAAAGGTGTATGCCAATAATAACATCGATGAACTGAAATCCAGCAGAAACAGATGCCGAAATGAGATTCTTTTTTTGATATTAACAAAATTGATGGACAGTATAAAAAAAAAGGGTTTTAGAAGTTATTTTGAATAAGAGATCCAACACTCATCATTAAGTTTATCCTTTGTTTAAATCAATTTTAAAGAATCGTTATTGTATGTGTATGTCATTTTCTCTATCATTTGCTTTCTAGTATTAGATTTAATGCATAAGTTGCTGAGGATATTATTAAAAAAACAAGTATTCTAGTCAATAGTGTACGTGAGCTACAACACAGTTGAAGCCAACACCGGACTTCGGGAGGTGCTTGTTTTGACGTCGATGATCATTGAAAACAAGTGCTATTGTGTTATTAACCTCATTGTTCAAATATACCGTTCTCCTGCGATCTGATAGATAATGCTTGAACTGAGTAAGTGCTACTCCTCGAACCCTAACAACTGCTGTAGTACGAGGCGCGGCCCAAAATTAAGAGTCCATCAATAATAAAACGAAAACTGAAAAAATTACAAATTTACATATTTAGTTCTTTCTTCGATATAATTATAATGTGGTTGATATAAAACAAGCTTCTACAAACCTTTTATGTAAAATTCTGTCCCCTAAGATTCTTAGTCAGTTTTGTAGTAAGATTTTCAATTCCACAGCTGCCTCGAAAGGCTAGATAGTAAGCGAATTTTTGTGATGTCAGAAAAGATCGTAATCATTGGGCGTGAGATCGAGACCATACGATTTTTCTGAAAGGCTTTCCTTAGACTCACGACAGCATTGTCTCACTGTTTCACGTAATTGACAATGAACTTCATTATATCTTCGTTCGTTTAAAAATCTAATCAGTAATCGAATTACACAACTGGTCGGATTTGCTATTGGCGCACTCATTTCAACACGCTGGAGGTTACATTCTCAACAGACTAGATAACGGTATAATGTATCTGCGAAGCAATTAGTATGACCCATCGCAACGCGTAATCAGCCTTTAATTTTAAGTAACGCCGCGTCGAAAAGAATGAAAAACTACATCAAATACTTCAGTATTTGCAGGAAACGGCGATTGTTTTAATAAAGGAATTTCTTGAAAGTTATGTTTTAGTATGTTTTAAAGATATCAACTTTCTAGTATAAACAATATATTTTCTTATGTGAATATAGTACCGTTAAGCGTAGTTAAGTAATTAAATCTTTTTTGTCTGTATGTAAAGAAAATTCTTTTTCGGCCTCGCTATAAGTGTTAAGGCCTTAACATTTTATTTTATAAAAATATGTGTATGTTATTACATTTGTGTTATCATACTAAGCATAACCACAACATCAATATTCAATATTAAAAATAACTTCGTTATAACAACAACGCATCTTAGCCCACAAAATACTATCAGGGTGTAATTTTTGATATTATTGAACACCACTTCCAAGAAGGGGCCGGTTGTAATGTGAAACTTCGTCGAAGAAATCCGGTAATACTGCTGTAGATGATTTTGTCTAAAAATATCGTATCAAGTACGAATACTTGAAGTACTAAAACTTCGTCGGAGGAGTTTATTTATTATATACTATTAAGAACGGCTACTATATGTTGTAGGCTTTTGCTTTTTTTAAGAATTTAGATTATCGGGTTGAAACTGCGTGGTAGTTGCATGAGTGTGCCGACGTTTTGCTCTCAGTTGTATAGAGCTTCTTCCGAGCTAGTGTATGTTGTAACGAGGGAAGTTCTTTTCACAGCAGCATTACGACCACCACTAACCCAGAAGAAACTCTAGGAGACTCAGAACGACACGTCAGTAGACTCATCCAATTACGACGTGGTTTCATCCTAGAAACCTAAATTCCTTAAAAGCAGAAAGCTACTGTTCGGAGTGATATAACCATTACCTTACTTGCTAGAAATTTGCAGATACTGTCGACAATTCACCCAACCATTCCTCAATTCCTGGTTGGAATTATCTTCGCATGCTTTGGAAGTGGTAGCAAGGAGCAATGTAAACTAACATGGTTTAGCAAATACGTCCTTTACCTGTTATACGTCTGGATGGTCATAAGTTATGTCGCATATATTTGCAATATTTAGATACATATACGTACGTACTCTAAGGTGCGCTTAACAATCTTATCTGAGGTAACTAAAACTATACGAACTAACTGAATACTTCAAATCACTACATCTCTGCGTACAAGTATAATCACGTACATTGCATTTTCACATGTATCCATAAGAGTGGCAACCACACATTATCGCTTTCTTGTATGTTTTCTAAAAAGAAGTCTTTTTGATAAATTTTATTTCATTTAAAAGGCCACTAAACAACCGAATGAATAAGCCAGTGCTATTTACTTATCAAGGCAAGTATTTATTCGACTTCTGCTGGCTTCTATGTGAGACTTATTTTTTTACTAATTTGGATGTGCTAAATCCGAAAATCGTGTTAGTTTTTGTGTATCAAGTCAACATTTAACTCTATGCCATACTATGCCCATTGCAGAACTACGTTTAAGTTGTTATTTAAGAACTTATAAGATAGGAACAAAATATAACATTTTAATAATTCATTTATTTATTTAAATACAATATTAGTCACAAGCGTAGTCCAAGTATTTATGTTAATAAATATTAAAAAATTACAAGAGTACTTGTAAAAAGACAAACAACAATCAGGAAATAAATTTTAATTTGCTGCACTTTTTGCTACGTGTTTTGGTTTAGTATCTTTGAACACTGCAACAGTACTCAGCCATCACATGAGGATTCCATCTTCCTTAGCACCGAGTTTCCACAGTTTTTAAATCTTGAAGTAATCTCTCGCTCTGTTCATCACTTGCGGCACCGAGATATTTGGGAAACCTATTAAGATGACTGTGGAAATTTTTTGAAACACTGATTTCACTAGATCTCAAGGCTTTTTCGTTTCCAAGAACTTTCGTAACTTAATCGTATAAAGCTTGCACAATCTACTTGAAGTCCCCTTGCAAATCCTGAGCTTTAACGTATTGCTTCAAATGACCAAATTTCGGCAAACAAGAAAAGAACCTGATGTGATAAGGAAGAATGGATTTCACATTTGGCATTAGCGTTAAGCTGTAAGTTTAGACAACGAAATGTACAAATACTACTGCATTGGTTTGTGCTCTATATTTTCATAAATTATTACTCCCTAAACAATTCGATTATGTTATACATCGCTCACAATATATACTCTTACCCAAAACCTATTTATCTAATTTCGTTTTTTATTTGAAGTTTTCCAAATTTATCGCTGTTGTAATGTATTCATAATCTACTTATCTCTAATATATTTATATCTGATAGATTTCCGTTAACGTATAAATGCATGTACATAAAATAGACGTTCGTGATGCAATTATTGACATAGAATAACGTTCTAAAAGGGATGCAACTCTATTGCATCTAACAAACACGGATTCCGTTTCGTTGGAATTTAAATATAACTTTCAGTGTACAACGTCTCTCGGCGGCAGTTCCATAGGTCAGGCTTTTGTATTTGTAATTGAACAAATCTAGAATCCGGGAAAGCGTGAAGTTATCACTAGAAAGTATGTTTCCAACCTATGTATGTATATACATCTACATACATACCTACGTGCACACACACATCAAACGTATGAATTCAGTCAAATGAAAACGTTTATGATATAAAAATTCTCGCTAGCTTCAAATATTCACAAACATACATTTATATGTATATATAACTATATCTCAAATGCAGATATGAATGTAAATATTAAAGTTACGTAGGGTTCAGCACTTATGCACACATCGGAAATTGTACGAAGCTCAATATCGACTATACTATTCACTGAAATGGGGCTGTTCAGGGACACGTGAAAGTACGTAGTTGAAATTTTCATCAAATAGAGAACGATTCAACGTGATCCTAATACGGTTCAGTGATATTTCAAGACTTCGCATTGAATTTTTATTCATATTGTAATGGATTTCAACGAATGAGAAGCTGTTAATAGAAATATTATACGTTTTCCTGTCTAAATAAAAAATATAATATTGTACGCAATGACGGGGCATGTATTGTTGTGTTCAAAAATTAAAAACTCCATAACGATCGAGGCAATTCTTTAATGCCGGATTCTTCAACTATTATGCTATCAGAATGTAAAACAGAAAAGGAAATGATATTCGATTTTCTTGGCACGTATGTCACAGGCTCAATATCTTTTCTGAAGGCATACGTTGAACTGCCAGGTTCTCTGGTTCATATGTTAAAAATCTGACGTTTATTTTTGCTGACTATGCCAACAATGGATTTTGAGTAGATTGACTTTGAGAGAGAATTGCTGAGGAAGCGATCCTCCAGAACCGGATGGCATCACCTCAGCCCTCGAGCACGCCGCGCATGCATATGACAATCATATGCAACACCATGCTTTGCTTGTGACATTTTCCATTCCTCTGGAAACAAGTGGCCATAATCTCCAAGCCCGGGCAAGCCGCCAACTGGCCGCAGAGATACCGACCCATAAATCTCCTCCCAGCCATGAGTAAGATCGCCAACCGAATCATACTCAGCAGACTACAAAAGGAAACCGACGACCTCGACATCATCTCAAACAGTCAATCCTGGTTCCACAGCGAGCACAACACCACCCTCTAAGTACTGCGCATCGTCGAGCAGATCAAAGAAGGCTTTAACATGCGAGAATACACAGGTGAAGCATTCCTCGACGTCGTTAAAGCCTTTGACAAAGTCTGGCATAAGGCATCTGTTATACGTATGTATGTATGTATTATGTCAACATAGGAGTGAAAGGAGCAAGTCAATTATAGAAATATGCTTGTTGCAAGACCTTTGGCACTAATGGATACTGAAGAGTTACTGAAAATTGTAGAGAAAAGCATGACAGTTGTGAACAAGTTAATATGTATTTCAGTGACTTAGAAAAAGCTATCGCTTAAAATGTGGATTTCCTATGTGTGATAGTGATACAATACGCGATACGGAAGATGATATACATCTAGCAGTTTTATTTCCAAAGTTTAATATCACTAATTTAGATTTAGAAAGATATTAATTAATTAATGATGATTTAATCAAATGAGAATTATGGATAATTTCAAATAGCAATAAATTTGGATAGTATATATTCCTAAATACATTTTGTTTGTTGTGATGTTATTACCAAAGCTACGGCATTTTAATTAATCTTCATATTTTTTTATAATTATGCAACACCTTTTATTTTAATGTTATTGTGTTTTAAATAAAATGAAACCTCTCTTTCCCCACACCTACATATGGGTGTCTGCTATTATGAGGTTATGCTGTGATATAAATTTTGATGTATCTTAATACAATCCAGAGATTTCTAAAGCGACAATAATAACGAAAATATTACTGAAAATCATTGTACTTGGATCAGTCTGTGTATTCAGCTCCTACATATTAAGTATAAAACACCCCTTTTTATATGCAAATTTATTTATTTTAGTTAAACATGGTGAAAAAAGGTTTTTTTTTGTAACTTGTTTATTAAGTATACATATAAAATCTGTCTGACGTATGTTGCCGATGGATAATTAAATTCGCAAATGATAACATGTCGTTCGCGTTTGCTCATTTTAAAAGCAAATTTCGCATGTTGCTCTTCCGAATTTAACCCTATGGTGTCGTAAAGTACCAAATTGACCATCAAATATGATCAGTCCTCATTTATCACATATCTATTTAATATATATCTACGCGAAATATAGTTAAAGAAAATTTTTTTCGTTGTCCGTACACGCATTATGTGAAGGAAATATTTTATAGGTTTTTTCATCTATTAATATCAATTTGCTATGGTTACGAGAGGTATACTACGCTATAAATATCCCATAAATTCACGTAATTTCTCCTGAAATGGAAGAAAAAATGCGGAAAACCGTTGGATTATGGGTAAGAGGGACGGATATACAATATAATCGATTTTATAAGCGACCCCGCATTGAAATTAAGTATGAATTCACATCGTACGCGATTGAACCATGATTGGAATTAATTCTATCGCAAAACCACCGGCTAGAAATTAATGCGGATTCGCGTTTAGTGCTTGGAAAATTTAATTGATGACATCAAAATCACTGTCGTAATTCTTTTAGACATTTTCTGAGGGTTTTTTTTTCTAAACTGATTTCACAGTATAATGAAAAAAATTAAAAGCTATTAACAAGGGGTATCTTGACAATATTATTTCTCTCGACGCAATTGAAATGAGAGTTATTGAAAATAAAGTTAAATCAATATGAATTCTAAAATGTATTAAGACCATTCCTAAAACGGGATTAAAAATAATGGATATTTAAAAACTACCTAGGATAATCTAAGTTTAACTTAACTAAACATAATGAAGGATATTTGAATCATTTTAGACAGATTAAACATTTGACGTAAGTATTGAAGAAAAATACAAACTGTGTATAAATAGGGGCATTTGTTAAACACTTCGACATCCTTCGTTTGACTCTGAATCAAAAATTTCAATATTAGGATGGTTCGTTATTAACGTGATAGTGGGTACCACTAGTAGTTAACAATAACAGGCAGACGACTTCTACGTTTTAAATTCATTACGTGGAAAATTAGATATCGAACAATAACACGTATCTTTCGATATTGAGATTTTCGATTGAGTACTAAAAATATCGTTGCCTGCAACTTTTGCGTCAATTTACCGGGTGTATGCATAATTTTTTTCTAGTTAGTCTCTTAGTTAAACCGGAAAAAACTTGTGGATACACCTGGTATATACACCCTTTATATAATAATGACAATAGTAACATATCTTTTGATTTTCCTGGAAACCATGCACATTTTCTACCGCACCCTGTACACAATGTCTTCTTAAATGTTGACCAATATAAAGTACTGATTTGTATTAGTATATTTTTTAACTGAAATAAAAGAGAAATATAAAAGACGTTTACTCCACTACATATTTTACCCAATATATTTGTTCGATAATTCTCCTTTACGAGGGGCGCTCGGTAGGCGTCATTCTGATTGACGACTCATCATTAGTAGATAAGTTAAGTTTCAGCCCTATAGCGTCAGTCGCTTACGAATAGTTGCCTGCTAAACAAATCAATCCGGAAGAAAACTGAAACTATGGAGGAATCTGAACACCGTGCTGTGATAAAGTTCCTTACAAAGCAAGGAAAGAACGCTTAAACCATATTGAATGAAATTGAAACCATTTATGGGGAACAGTGCCCTAGTAAATCAATGATTTATAAGTGGCATGGTCTTTTTAAACATGGTCGGGAGTCGATTGAAGACGACCCCGCTCAGCACGGCCAGTTGAGGCCACCACATCAGACATCGTCGAAAAGGTGCAAAAATTTGTACTGTAAGATGCCCGTTTGAAGAAAAAACAATTATCTGCATTAGTTGGAGTATCAGATACCACCATTTTGCGTATCCTACATGACCACCTGGGTATGACAAAAGTGAGTGCAAGATGGGTACCGAGAATGCTCACGCCGCTGCAGAAACAGCAGCGCGTCTGTGCTTCCAAACAATTTTTGGAGCTGTGTGGAGACAAACCTGCACAGATTTTGGGGCGGATTGTTACCGGAGATGAAACATGGGTTCATCACTTTGAGCCTGAGTCCAAACATGAGTCCATGCAACAGCATAAAAAGGAAACACCACCGCCAAAGAAATTCAAAGTGTCAGAATCGGCTGGAAAGTTGATGGCTACTGTTTTTTGGGATTGTGAGGGGATATTATTGATTGATTACAAAGAAAAAGGTAGGATCATAATCGGAGAATATTACACAGCGATATTAGAAAAATTAAAGGAGGCCATCAAGGAAAAACGTCGAGGAAAATTGACTAAGAGTGTTGCTCTTGCAAGACAATGCGCCGGTTCACAAGAGCAAAGTTGCAATGGCTGCTCTGCACAAACATGGCTTTCAATCAATAGTCCGTCCACCCTACAGTCTAGACCTGGCACCTAGTGATTTGTATTTGTTCCCCAATTTAAAAAAAGACTTACGTGGAAGAAAGTTTTCCGACGATAATGAGGTAAAGAAGGCAATTTTGGCCCATTTTGAGGCGAAAGATAAAAAGTATTTTTATGATGGTTTAAAAAATGTATTGTGCTTAAGGGTGATTATATTGAAAAGGAAAAATAGATTTATTGTTTTATTTTATTTAAAACCCTTTCATTCCACGAACTACTGGACCTCTCCTCGTATGTTAACTTTCAATTCAATTCATTCTTACGTACCTGTATACAGTTGTATCTAGTATAATATTTTTTGATGAGCACCTCAACGGGGTTACAAGCAATTTTAGCTTGTCATAACCACAGGAGCCTTAAGTCGTAGGAAAGTGTGTGTAAAGTGTTGGCCTTGTTACTACGTATCTCGTCGTCGTAAAGGATGAAAAGCAATTAATTATCTTCCCAACAGCAAATGGTGACTCGGGAGCATTCCAAACCCGCCCAAACAGTACCACTACTGTACTTGTCGGACGCTGGTTTCGAACGCACGACACCTGAGTTGCCAAGTTCAAGTGCTTTCTCTCTTACCACTAAGGCACCGATCCGTTAAATTCATAGTCTTTCTAAAATATTTCGTATTATAGTTTTCTCATAACAGTTTTGCGAAAGTCACATGAATTCACACACTTTAATGAAAAAAGATAACAATATCTGTAATAGGAAAGCACAGAGATCAAGTTGCCGAAACTGCGTTTCTGATTTGAACGTAGTTATAGTTCAATTTAACCGCAACGCATCTAGTATCCTAACATGAATGTATCTATGCAAAATAAATATGAATTACTTGACAACTTTGAATTGATAAAATGTATGCGGCGTATGTAAGTTTAAATGTCAATCTTCTGTCAATCTAACTACGCATATGTTTAAATATTTAGGGGCATATAACACTGAATCTCAAAGTAGGCTTCACTAAGAGCAATACAGTTATTAAAATATAAGAATACAACATGGCAAAACACACGCGATGGCTGAGAAAATGGCCACAGAAATTCGAAATATTTTGCTCAAGGTTCATGGCGGATGTACTCCATCATTTCCGACTACCAGCTTCTGGGTGAGCGAACTCGAACGTGGCTGCACAAGTACAAATGACGAACCACGCAGTGGACGTCCAAAAACCGCTACCAACGATGAAATGGTCGACAAGATTCATGATGTCGTGTTAGCCGATCGCCGATTGATGCTGAAAGAGATTACGGAGACAACAGACATCTCAGAATAAGGCGAAATTTTGGGTATGAAAAAGCTTTCGGCGCGATGGGTATCGCGTTTGTTCACACTGGAGCAAAAACGAAATTGAGAGACAGTTTCAGGAGAGTGTCTGGCCAGGATCTAACGCAAGGGATTTCCTCGTGCGTTTCGTAAGCGTGAATGGGACTTGGATCCACCACTAAATACCGGAGACTAAGGAACAGTCGAAGCAGCGAACTTTTCCGGGCGAATCGGCTCCGAAGAAAGCAAAGACCCTTCCATCGGCCGGAAAGGTCATGGTGACCATTTTTTGAGATTCCTAAGGTGTGATCCTCATCGACTATCTGCAGAAGGGAAGGACGATCACTGGGCAATACTACAGTGATTTATTGAGCCGATTTGATGCACTATTGAAGGAAGAACGGCCTCGTTTGCAGCGGAAAAAGGTGCTTTGTCATGACAACGATGCATCGGCTCATTCATCCCGCATCATCGTGTCCAAATTGAATGAGTTGCGCTACGAATCTGTCCCTCATACTCCATATTCACCGGACCTACTTTCCGGAAACTTTCTCCTATTCCTAAACGTGAAAAAATCACTGGGAGGAAAGAGGCACCGCTACAGATGGCTATTTTGCCGACCGCGAAACATCCTACTTTTCCGACGGCCTAAATGACTGCAGCACCGTTTGAAAAAGTGTATTGATCTTTGAAGAGACTACATCGAAAAATAAAAATAAAAAACCAAACCAATACCGTGTCTTTCTTGTCGATTCCAGAATCATTTCAGGCCGCCCTCGTACACGCAGTGTAGTCAAGTTATCTTTAACTGGCAATACTCATACATGCTCCTCCATAATAGAAGCTTCAGTTCAAACTTTTAGAGGATTTAAATTTCATTTTATATGAAAACTCTGGTTAAATTAAATGTGATTTTTCACGGGTGAATTTAACTTGCGGGAGGGATATCGCATATGATCATCAATTGGAAAAGAGCGTCTCATTATCTGAGCGCATATTACAGCAAACAAGTTCTTTTAAAAGAACTGATCGTAGTTAAGGGGAGCTAAAATATTTATCTGTAAGGTTTTCTAATGGAGTTATTGTCATTCGAATTGTTATAGCCAACCAAAGAGTCAGGTGTATGAAAGAAATGCAAAATACTGAATGATACAATTATTGAATGAAATGACCTATTAAACTGTAAGTTATTGGGTGTCTATTTATTAAATAGTATCTAATAGTTTAATACTTGTTCCATCATCTTTAGCAATTCAAAAAGAGCTGTACCTAAGTTACCAAAGATTATTATAAGAAACCTGATACAAAAACAATTTGGACCATTACCGGATTTAAGAAAAAATTAAGTTTTTGCCCCTGGAGTAGCTGGAGATAGGCGATGCTGTAACCAGCGACGCAATGTATTGACTGCAGTTTTTTTTTTGGCTAGGTAGATTTCATAGCATACCTACTTTCTTTCTCTGTTAGATTTAACGAACAACAACCTGAACTCCACCTAATTTCCTGTATTTGTTATGCTATTGTTTGTGAAATAAAGTAAATAAGAATATCAATTATTATTACTGTTATTATTATTAGTATTTGAAAGTTTTTACGAGGTATTAAGACAATATGATAATTTATATGAATTTTATGAACATACAAAAGCGCAATTCACAATAACAAATCAACAACAATCATTGAATGCATATGCACCATTTATTATGAATATTTTAGGAAATATCAAAAAAAAATAAACATTTAATACCAAAACAATATAATAGGATACCAAAATTGCAAACAACAATTAAAAACGCATAGAAAATGATACCATTCACAAGCAAATGACAGTGCTGGTCTTTCAATTAATGCAGAATGCAAACAAAACCCTCAACAGTTACATAATAAGAAAAATAGAGCTAAGAACTCAAACACCAATTAAAGCAATTCGAAAATCCAGAAAAAGATTATACCTATCCTAGTCAAACAAGTATACAAAAATAGAAAGTTAATTCTTGTTGTTAAACAAAATCCTTTCAAGTATAATCTACTGTCTATATATAATAAAACAACATAAGTCCATATCAACACTGTTAAGTTTCTTCTCGAAACCTCTGTAAATATCGGCCTTAAATCTTATAGGAAAAAGTGATTCTTCCAACTACCACAGGCATTTTACTAAAGCCCACATTCGATTTTTAAAAATCGATATTCCATTAAGTCGTCGAATCCCAAGGTATTTGTTTTGCGTTGTCCTAGATTCTTAGAATGAGTCGAAAAACTCACAATGCAACGCCATCAGGAAAACAACGTTCCATAATGTACATACGTATTCTTTGTTTCGTTGTTTTAACAAACGAATGCTGACACTCTAAATATAAGTACTAAATTTTTTACACTGATACGGATTTTGTAGGACATGCTTTCATTGAAGGAGATCTAAGGAACTTCGAGTTATTTAAAGTTATCCTTCATGAAGCGCTTATTAATGCACTTGGAGAGAACCTTGCTACTTCTACTGAAATTTCTAGTTTAGTTTTACAAGAATATTTTAACCTTAATTGAAGGTACCTAGTAGTGAAGAAAGTTTCAAAATTCTCGTTACCCACGTACTACGGTTGAGCACATATTATTTCTTGAACTAGTATAGAAAACACTTCTTTGTATGTCAATAAAAAAGAACGCTGGAAATTGAAATATAGTACCTCCTTAAATATCACATTCAAAGTAGTGGCATTTTGACACTAATTATGTAATAATAGTAATAGGTGGTTTAACTGCTGATAACACTATATGTTCGTTTATAAAAATAAATATAAATACATCTAATCTAATAATGTAAGATATTTTTAAGCTATGTTTACAAGCTGTTTCAGCAATTATCCAGAAATATGCATCACAAAGTTCTGCATTAGTATTACTGTTTTTTCACAATTTTATCCTACGTTCCATAAATAAAATAAAAAATACTCACACTTTTGGTCCTGATCAAATTCCTTCAGTTTTCAATAAATATTGCAAATGTGTATTAGCGAATCGTTTGTCTAAAATTTTTTCTTCGGCCTTAAAAACTTCACTCTTCCCGAACAAATGGAAGATTGCTCGCACTGGGTCTATATTTAAAACTAGTGATCCTGCCGTTACATCCAACTATCGCGTTATATCTATTCTGCCAAAGTCTTTGAACAATGCCTACACTCTCTTATTTATCCTTGCATCAAAAACAGCATTTCATCCTCTTAGCCGAGCTTTTTTGAAAGGCAAGCAACTGTGACTAATTATGAGAATTTACCCAGTTCTTTTCTCATGTCCTAGATTCACGTACTCATGACGACATTCTATACATCGATTTTGTTAAAGCTCTTTATCGCCTCGGTCACTCTTTGATTCGCTATAAAGTGATGGCCTTTGGATTTTGTGATTTTCTAGTCTATTTGTTTCAATCGTATCTATTTAGTAGTACACGTAAATACGTTTCCTTCAATGGATTTAGTTTTCGCAAAGTTATTCCTTTTTCTGAAGTTCCTCGGGGGTTTAACCCTGGGCCTTTAATATTTATTTTATTTGTAAATGATAAAACACCTATATCTCATCTCATACATGCTGATGAAGTTTTCCGTGAAGTATCTTATAATTTGCGACTTAGGTCGACCTTATGGAGATGTCTAGATGATGAACATTCAGTAATCTAACCTTCAATATCAACAAGTGCAAAGTGATTTCCTTCACTCGCTGTTATACGACCATTACCTTCGACTACGAGCTTGATCAAGTGGTTATTGAATGTACTGAATAGGTAAAAGACTTGGAAAGTTTGTTTGATACACAACTTACCTTTACGCACTGTATCATCGATATATCATACACCGCTAGAAGATCTCTTGGTTTTCTTATGCGTAACTGTAGGCAATTTTCCATTGCAGAAGCATTGAAAGATATATATTACGCTCTCATCAGATTCCGTTTGAAATACATGTATGTCTGTTCTCTAGTCCCCTCTAGTCCTATATGACTCACACACGTCTAATAGAGATGATCCAACATAGATTCGTAAAATTTCTGTGGTTTCGGTTAGACAGAATTTATCCACCTATAGTCCGTTCATACCTTAAAATTTAGTATGGCTCTTATGGAAAATGCGAACACAGTTGCCACATTGAATCAAAATTGTATTCTTAGAATGTTTTAAACTCTACAGTTGGCTGTATGAAGAAATGACAAATGGAACATAACCAATATTTTTCATATATGTTTGTTGTGGTATTATATTACACGATAGTATTTAATATAAATATTACAAGTTACTTCTATATTTTCCAAATACGAAACGGATAATTAATGAATCTAACATTTCTTTTTCTCTTAGAATTGATTCTACAATTGACTATGGTCATGGCGTATAGCTAAAACCATTGTAAAATAATAGAATACAATTGGCTATAATATGATTAGTAAACAAATTTATTTATTGAGAATAGCATTGCAATGATACAATATAAAAAGTGATCTTCTATTATCTTCTATTAATGTTTGTTAAGCAAATGGATGGCAAGGACAAACATAACGTTTTTCGAGTTAAAGCAGAACAACTGACGGGAATAAGTAAAAGTTAAATATCAACTTATTTGTTGGTAACGGAGGTGTCAAAAAAGAATAGTATAAAATCGCGCATTTCTGCCCAGGTTGAAAAGAGATTTGCATACAAACATAAATAAACTATCTGTCAATAGAACAAGAGAATAACATTTCATAAGATCCATACAGAATTTTAAGATGCGAACGGACTATGGAAGTGTCGATCAAGTTTTATTATTGTCCCGGTTTGATTTGTATCTATTGACATACTTTTCCTCTGGAAGTTGTGTAATGGTCACATCGACAGGGCGGCAATACTTCGACAACTACAGTTTTCAATCCGCGCTTTAGCATCCTCAATGTTAATATGTTTTATATACCCTTTCCTCAAACGAATGTTATTTACGTTGTTTGTATTAATTTTAACATCGTTCCCAGTGTGATGTGTTTTACGATTGTATAAACACACTAAAAATAGTAATTACTCGTCACTTTAATAAATTTTTGCAACCAAATTTTTCTTTTGTACTCGTTTGACATTGACTATTTTGTATTTATATGTTTGTCCTATAATTGGTTGTACGTAAGTTAGCCGGGCAAAAAAGCTTATTGTTATTATTAATTCAGAACACTGCTCTATAGGTATAAACTCAGTTTTATATGTTAATATCTACTAAGGAAGTTCTCGACGTACTTATTTCACTGGTCAAAACTAGCAGTGGAGTATGTTCAAATTAATACACAAAATAGTTTTAAAATTTCAGTCTATTTTCTTTAGAATAATTTCGTTTTTGAAATATACGAGAGGAGGTGCAGAAGTTTGTGGAATGGAGGGGATAGAGTGGGGATAGAAGCGTTCGCTAGGTGTCATTCTGATTGGTGACTCATCATTAGTTGAGTTGCAGCCCTATAGCGTCCCACACTTCGTCCATCCAACTAGGACGAATGCGAAGAGGTAACTGTCGCATAGCCTTCAGGCTGAAAAGACAGAAAACGCAAGGCAAGAAGAAAAAACTCTAGCGTCAGTCGTTTACGAATAGTTGCGTGCTAAACAAGTCAATCCAGAAGAAAACTGAAACTATGAAGGAAATTGAACACCGTGCTGTGATAAAGTTCCTTAGAAAGTAAGGAAAGAACGCTCAAACCACATTGAATGAAATGGAAACCGTTTATGGGGAACAGTGCCCTAGTAAATCAATGATTATTTGAGTCTGCCAAAGCCTTAAGAAATAATCACTATTTCAAATGCATTTCTATTGTTCCTAATCATTTTTCTTCGTCGAAGCGAAAGGCTACAAACAAATTTGCACGAAAAACCAAAATCGAGATATCTTGCGACGAGTTTTAAAAAAATATTCGAAAAGAAATAAATCACTTCGCGATTGCTAATATAAGTGGTAAAGTAAATCAATATTTTAACAAAGCAAAAGGAGTTCTACCTTAAAGTAATTTAAATATGCATGCTTTAAGCAGACCGCATCGAGTCCCAACTTAATGTTTGAATTTACATTTCAAACGCTTTAATTTGTAGAACTTGCTTGTTACATGGGAAAAGGTAACAACTAGGAAGCAAAGATCAGCACTATTGCCGTGCCAGATACATTTATTCTTCCTGAACAATTACATTCATAAATTTGGCAATCGTATAACTTCTGGTAATAATTCTTGCTGTAACGCAAATTTAGCGTTTATAGATAAGTTACCTTCGCGAATGAAAATTAATTAAATGGACCTGGAACGGTAATAACTAAATTATGTAGCGAATGATAAAACCGAATTTAGTCATTCTTAAGCTATTGACTTACGAATAAGGCAACTGATTTACAATATATTTTACGCGACTGCACGAAATCGTTTCACCAAGAACAAAATTCGATGAATACTAAAGAGGACATCTCGACAGAAGATGTTTTTTCTCTTTTCAGCTTTTCGATTAGATTGACATTCTCTGAACAAAACCAATTCGATCTTATAAAATAATTTGATTTTACTACTGTTATTCGCGATATAGGGAAGAAAATGTTTCTTATCTAAAAATTAAAATCTATTAAACTAAAGGACAAGGATAATTCATGTGCTACATGGTGTATTCAGTTGAACTAACCTTTAGTAAATTGTGCGCATTTTTGTACAAGCATCTACGCGTTACTGGAGCAAAGAAATATTAAGTTAAGTGAAGCCAAGAGGACTTAGTGTTATGCTGTGTAATCGGCCATTACTAGATATAGAGCTGCAGGAAGTTATAAACACATCACAGAAAGTGGACGCTCTAAACTCTAAAGAAACAGCAGTCAAAGAGTCTATTAAAGTGACATTCTTTTAGACATCGAAAGAAAACATTTTGCAAGTGTCAGTAGAAGTTAATAGTATATAATCCAGTATCCTTGCGCTGTAGTAAACGATTAAAGGGGATGGTTATGGAAAAAACTGTTATTAACGAAGATCAATAAGAATAAGTGAATATAATGGTAGAAAATGTTAGCATTGGATAATCGAAAAACTGTGAAAGACGTTTCTAGTCTAATGAAACAAATACAGAAGTAAATATTTTCAAAGATGTTTTAATTTCAGGGTTATAATCATAATTACGCTAATTTTGAGAACATTATGGTGCACTTGACAAGTTCCTATACGACAAAGTAAGCGTTTAGGAAATATGGATATTTCCTAAACCGTTTACCTTCTGATTAAAAATTGACAGTTGCTGACGTTACTTACTTTTCAATCATGGTAGGATATAACAAACCTTAAATCGTTCTATATAATGTACCAGAATTTATTTTTTGCACTTCCGGGATTGGAGTTGACACCTTAGTACTTGTTTGCAAGGACTAAAATGGACCATTTGATCGCTAGGAAACAAATATTGATTGAACTATTGTGTTTTTATAATAAAAATCGTACTTTTGTTTTTCTGCAACCAATAGAATTTATCCTAAAGAAGTATAATCTAAAATTATACCGCGGCTTTGAATTTCCATAATGCACCCACACACCATTATCCCTCTGGCAAGCTCCATGTCTGAAACTCTACTCAGAAACTCCCCTTCATCAGAATCAATAGCACTCAAATACGCACGAGCGTGTACGTATAAATCATAATACAATTGACGTACGCAACTCTACATCCAAAACTAATAATTAATTAGATGATTAATTACGTATCCATAAGTAGGGTTTTGGATAACGTGGTACAACTCCTGTAAATAAGATATAGAAATTAGACGTTCTGCTGCAAGGAGTTTAAAGTTGTATCGCTAATTTACGAAACTTGATCTAAGCATTTCATCTTATTCAATTAAACCTGTAATGCTGGTATTTTTAAGCTGGAGAATGAATTTCGGAAGTAGTAGGTTATGAAATTGGGTTTAATGAATTTAGTTATAATTACATGAAATAGGAGCATATGTTGCTTAAAAAATAAATTAAATTAATTACATTTATTAATTTCGTTTAAATATGCTTGTAATTAAACAAACAAATTAATCAAGACATAAAGAAATACCAGAAGTACATAAAAAACAGTTGTCTTCTAAAATCACATTTAAGGGAATCAAATGTGCCATTTAAGAATGAGTTAAGTTTTCTAAAAATTACATATTATTATTACTAAATTACATAGTTTTATAGTATTCGAAAAAGCTATCCAAGTATGAATATCACTCACTCATCATTGTGCTAAAATACCACTTCCCTCGCCCCATCCTAGTAATGAGGAGTTATTTTTTGTGATTAAAATACGCGTAGTGGCCCATAATCTTTATTAAACTTTAAACATACAGAAATCTACAACATTTTTAAGTTCCTTAGTAGTTCTTAGTATTTCTTGGTCTTCAAAAAACTGATGGGATCGTTTCCAGAACAATTATAAAATTCATACGGAATATACAATACTGGTAAGGTGGAAAAGTGGAACGTACACTATCATTGTCAGGAACAAGAGACGTCGAGAAGAAGAAGAAGGTAGCTACGGTTCCACCGACAAGCCAACAAAGAATCTGAGAGAAAAACAATAGATATATATACACTACCGCTCAAAAGTGTTTAAGCACCCCTGTTTTCATGGATTATTCATATAGTATTATGTTTACCAAAAAAACATTATAATAAAATGAAATACGTATTTAAAATGTAGTTCAGTTAGATAAACACCCATTATATCGCATAAAGTTTACTATCATTTACCTGCACTTGGTCGGATTACCATAAACTGTTCATTGCGGTGCAATTACAATAACAATCCCTCTGAATTTACTGGCTAAATTTAGTCATTTGTTAGATTGTAGGTAACAATCTTTAAATTACCTTCCTAGAAGAAAATAGTGAAATCTGTAACCTATGGTCAGTTGCAGTGTGGTACTGGTTACTCCATTCACGTTGTGAGCGAAATATCGTGTAACAATTTTTTTAAATGCCTCCGCGAAGAGAAATTAGTACGGAAACACGTGCGCTTATAATAGCTTGCCATAAAAGTGGCATAAGTAATCGACAAATTGCTAAGGAAATGAAAATACACCACGCTACGGTTGACTATAACGTAAAAAAATATCAGGAAACTGGCAGTTTTCTTAATAAAAGACGGAGTGGAAGGCCAAAACCGGCAACATCTGCAGATGGCCACAGAATAGTGGTTACCAGCAAGTTAAGTAGGCGCAAAACAGCCCCGGAAATCACCGCAGAATTAAATGTTAGTCGGCAAGAACTTGTCAGTGTTTCTACGGTCAAACGTCGCCTACAGAAGGCCGGGCTCCATAGACGTATTGCGATGAAAAAGCCATTACTACGCAAACAAAACAAGCAAAAGCGACTTAAATGGGCTCGTGAACACCAACACTGGACCATAGAAGAGTGGAACAACGTCCTATGGACGGATGAGTCCAAATTTGAGCTGTTCGGAACCCGAAGACGCATATTCGTAAGAAGATCTGCGGGTGAACGTGCTAGAGAAGAATGTATTGCTGCTACCGTGAAGCATAGTGGAGGTTCTATCATCATTTGGGGGATATTGTGAAAATTGACGGTATATTAAAAAAAGAAGGCTACCGCGAAATTTTGGAGAACCACGCAATACCTTCCGGAATTCGACTTTTGGGTCAAAATTTTATCTTCCAGCAAGATAATGACCCAAAACATACCTCTAAATTATATAAAGACTATTTACGCTATTTAGAAGAGGAAGGAACTCTCAAAATTATGAAATGGCCTCCCCAGAGCCCCGACTTGAATCCAATCGAGTTACTATGGGAAGAACTAGATCGGGAAGTACGGAAATCGGCTCCGACATCAGCTACTGACGTGTGGAACAAATTGCAATCGAGTTGGACCTCAATAACACAAGAAACTCTGGTAAAACTTATTGCGAGAATGCCTCGATTATGTGCTGCAATTATTAAAGCAGGAGGATGTCACATAGATGAAAGCAAAATTTAAATTAAACGTTTTAATTTTCACATTTATTTAACATATTTTTATTCATGTACGTGTATCTGTACATAAAAAATAAATATTATTAACATTTTTGCTGAGTTTCTATACATTTTTGCTGTCAGTGAGAGTGCCTAAACACTTTTGAGCGGTAGTGTATATATATGGTGTATTTGCGATTCTCGCGGGTATAGTACGTGTCGTTTTATTTTTCTCGGATTCTCCGCGTTTGTTATCCAGTCAGAACTCGATCACCTATCGTAACACGTTCAAGAGGAACATAGCTGTGATGCTACCGAAACTTCTACAAGGTCCTATCCAGGGCATTAAACAAACGTGGAGAATCCGAGAAGAAGGAAGCGATTTGGCCTTGATGTTGAAGGACCAGACCACGATTTTTTCTGCTTTGGATTTTCAAAATAAATCCATGTTTCGTCACCCGTCACAATTTAATACAAAAATGATTTCCTTTCGTAGCATTGAAGCAACATTTCATAGGTGACTGCGATTTTCTATTTGACGTGTGGGGCCCATTTACCAAGTTTATTGATCTTCCCCATTGCTGGTAAACGCCTGCTGATTGTTTCTTGTGTCTTTGCATTTTTGTGGTCTACCAAAGCGCTCACTTTCTTCACACTGAAATCACCACTTTTAAATTGTCGAAACCAGGTCTCACATATTCTAATCAATGGAGCGTGCTTACTATATGTTTCTACCAGAAAACGATGACTTTTAACAGCCTTTTTGTTTTGATCAAATAAGAGAAGTATTGCGTGCCGCAAATGTTCTTTTTCCGGCAAAAAACTCGACATGATTACTGAACGATAAAACAAAGACGCTAGTTTTTGGTAGACTCAACTTGTGTGTGTAGTTTAAACGTTAAACGAAAAAATGACATACGTGTCTTAGTTAAACAGAAAAAAAACGTATGCATCTACCTGGGATATATGTGTGCCGTAGTTTTCCCAGTGTTTCGGCATTGTTCCTGTGTCCTGGTAAGGACCGTTTCGATAACATCTCAATTATTTTACTCAGTTACAATAGGCGATCAAGTACAGAATTGAAATTGAAGAGAACTCCGAAATTATAAGCAAATGAATTAAGTGGCAAATCCAAAGAATAAACTACAACGCGTTTAAATGTGGAAGCTTTGAATTTAAACACATAAAAGTATATAAATATGGTTTAGATGTAAGTATTGACGTTATGCAATGTTAAAATTTGTTCAGAAATTTAGATTTTTAGCCTATATTAGTATTAAAAGGGCGAAAGTATAAATATATATCGAATATATTTTACATCTATAAAGGAGTTATCATACATTACTTTTAGAAGACGTTTTATTATAAATACTACGTAAAAAATGTGGGGCATACCGCAGTGCCCATCGCACTACAAATGCACTGGAAATCAAACTATCTTCATTTGTTTCTTGCAGCTCATTCGCATTAGCCGCACACAACGTGTCGCCCGCGTTTAGCTGGTACATAGAACTAGAAGAAAGTATTGCTCTTGGATGTTGTATGCATCGATCCAAAGCGACCAAGGCACTTCATTTTATGTATATTGTCGCTCTGAAGATGCGAGTATGTTTCACGTTGTTAACACATAAATGTTAATTGGTCGCAAAGAGCTACATATTTACTATACAAAAATAAAGGAATTATCTTACTTTCTTTTACTAATTAGGTAAAATATGCATGTATGCATTTCAACACTATAATTTCCAAGTATTTCAACAAATTTACAACAAGTTCTTATATTGTCCTTTCGCCTTTGCTTACGAATTCCCACAAATTACATCATTTCTATCATATATCGTATGTAATTAATTTTTCTCATAGTATTTGAAGTCTATAACGCTATCGATAGCATGACCGTTTTAAAAAACTGACTAGATGTAAAATACGCAAAACACGAGTAAGAGAAAATAAAGACTGGGAAAAATAGAAACACAATGACATATGAGGACAAAACGTCAAACAATCAGGCATCAACGCTCGTAACAGGAAAGGACAGCAATATACAAGTACATATCTAATAAAAAGAGGTGGCTATATTCCATAAAAACAATACTTTCTACTAAATGTGGTATAATCTATGCATTCAATATTGTTGATTGTACTACTAATACTTATGAAGTATTTTGTAACTAGTCTATGAATACTAAGGACCTCATTTTGTGAAAATTTCGTACTAGAAAGCCGTTGTAATCATGTTCTCCAGAGTGTAGAAGTTGTTTCGGAAGGTTCTCGAATGCCAGGACGGCTCTTGTATTCAATTAGGAGATTTAGTATCGGTTACAAAACCACCTACATTGTAATTTTTTCGAATAATTTTAATGACGAGCAGGCATCAATAACAAATGTCGCTACTTAGTGTGACGTCTCGTTTCAGTATAACAATAAAAACAGTTGAAGAAGAAAAAGAAAAAATGACCAACAGCTGAATTCTATAAAATAAACAGATAACAATTAATAAACCAGAAAAGATATGGAAACGAAGGCAAAGAATGGAAATATGAAAAAGGAACAGTATCTAATATCGGTAAATAAGAATAATTTATGCTTCTAGAAATTAAATCTGAACGACAGACTTACGTTTCTCATGTTTATGTTGATTATCAGTGGACTTTTTATATGAAGACATCACAAGGAAATAACTTATTTCTTTCTGTAGCTAAGTTTGTGTAGAAATAAAATCATATCGTCAAAGTTGTTCGACACAATTCACATCTCGATTAGGCGCAACTGCTCAGAATATTGATAAGGTAGGCCAAGACGTATCAAGAGATTAATTACTTTACATAATTATTTAGGTTGTAACTTTGGCTAATATGTTTTGTAGTTAGCAAGTGTCATTGCTACATACAAATTTCCCAGGTGTTGAAAATATTGAGCATTTTTAATTTGGACAGAAAAATATATGTTCACGAAAATGTGTAGATGTAAATTGTTTATATTCTACTTCCTGTAAAGTACTAACGACCTAAAAACAATATAGTGTAAGGATTATTCAGAAAGTTCGCATTACAATTACAAATAAATAAGTATTAAAAATACAATCACTAACTAACTAAAAAGTTAATAGATTACAACACCATTACAAATTTCTCTCCTTTATAGCAAAATGCTTCAGATATAACAAAAATGTATATACATTTCTTAAAAAGAAATAATTCGTCAAAAAGTGAAGAAAATTGTGATTGTACATCAAGTCTTTATTAAATTTATCTTATAGATACATTATAACTTATAGGTTTTCCATTAGTGAAAGAATTTCAATTAAAATATTCTAGATTACGTAAGGACGTACCTTATTTAAATATACGGCACAAAGAGTATGTAATGTGAAACTATTCCATTGTAAGATTGTACAGATTAATTGTACGTTCGTATCTTACATTAGGGGTCTCCTTTAAATGAACATAATATTATTTAACTACGTCAATAAAAATTCAAACGATACAATTACTCTAATTAACCAAAATTAATGCTGGAATATTTTATATTGCAGTTTAATTATTTCCATTACGTTAAAATTACTTCGTTGCCTAACATATCTCATAATTCCGTTGGCATACTACTATATTCGCTTTAAGCTTACAATCTTACCGCCTACAGAAATCTCAATTATCACGAGCAAGTCGATGTTACAACCCCATTCAGGCAATGAATAGACTAGTTTATGCGACTTTGGGGTAATTTTAGCCATTGGGTGCTGAAGGACTTATCTGCTTTGCCGCAAATATTGTGTTAGATCTGTCTTAGGAAGTACAACAATTATAAGCAGGAAGTTAGTTAAGATGTTTAAATACGATCGTTGGCGTCGTTGTGTTTGTCCAATATGTTAAGGATAAATTTGAAATTACTTCTTAAATTTACCGTCACCTATATTTTTTGTACTAGAATACCATATTATTTGATAAATGACAGGTAGAAACATTCCAACTGATAAAAATTCCTAATTGTTAAACTTATTTGAAGGCCATAAATTTTCCATTTGGATCCTATATACTCGATGCTTACATAGTATTCTCCAAATAAAACATTTTTTCTAGAATTTGCGAAATGTAAAAAATCACCACTGAAAGTACGTACCTAAGTAGTAGAAATAAATTCTTAGCAGACGACGTTACATTTTATCGATGTATTCTCATACTTGAGGTCGATTACTCAAGTTTCAGTATTAAAAAGAAGCTGGGACACTGTAACAAATAAGTACATACTGCATGCGCCTCTAGACAGTATGGCATCAACATAGAACTTATTTAATTAAAATTTTATTGTTGTGTTTATAAAAGGCTCAGACATGAATCGACCTTATTTCCTCATTCCTTGTTTTCTTTTGTGTTTCCTCATGGTCTCCATCCTGCTTTTATCTTAATACAGCTAGATAGAGTGAAATTATGCTACATATCCATAAAATTATTTGCTGAATCCCTTATTTTGTAACAAAAAATCTTGTATACTTATCGATTTTAGATTTGTATTCCTTGTTTTTTATCCTCGAAGCTTAATAAACTCTGAGGATACTATATATTCAGAATTTAATATTTCTTTTAATATATCTTGGAAATTGTTCTGGGTATAATACTTTTATAGTTAGAAAGATGTTGAAGGAAAACGTTTTTACAAGACGTTTTACTTTGTATCCTAAACCGTTAGTCGCTACAAATCGTTAGTATTGCTTTAAATATTAGCAGTATAGACAGTACAAAGACACAATTGTTTTCTAAATATACACACAACTATTTGTTGTTTTACATAACTTCCTTGTCGATTTAAGCATTTATCACAACAAACAATGAGATAGCAGTCACTAGATGCAAGATCTGGACCGTATAGCGGATGATTGAATTCGTTCCGGCCAAAACAGATAATCACATTTCGAGTTTGAGCCGCAAAATATTGTCCTACATGATCACGAAGCCATACGATAATAGTGGACGTCGTTGCATACCATTTGTTCTTGACGGCTTGACGTAATATTGTTAGTCTCGCAGTATAAAGCCGAGTTAATTGTTACTCCTTGTAGCATAAAATCCATCAACAATACATCCTACATGTTCAAGAACACATTGGTCATGATTTCGAGCTTCGAAAGATTAATTTTGCTTTCACTCTTATTGGCGGTGGCGTATGTCACTAATACATTGAGTATTGTTTTAAGTCACATGGAATTCCCATGCCGCATCTCCTGTGAAGATATGACTCAGTAAGTCGTCACTTTTCCCGTTGTAGCAGATCAACAATCTTAAAGCACTGGCCAAACTTTTTTGTTGGTGTTGGTCAGCTAGCAATTTAGGAACCCATTGAGAATACAGTTTCGTGCAAGTTTTTAGATATAGTTGTATGCAAAACTGACCTTGAAGTGTGTAAGAATTTCAAAGACAATTTAAAAATTATTTTATAATTGATCCCTTTGCTTTCGTGAATTTTGTATGTCACTAACAGTCTCATCCACTTTCCTACTCTGGTATCACTGATTACCTTCGCACCACATACCTCAAGCACTTGGCATTGAACATTTGCAGCTTTGTGGTTCTTTCGTGTATTTCTTCATAAACCAATCATACTTAAAAAATAATCCTCGTATATTATAAAAAATTTTTCTTTTTGATTTATGTTCTAGACAGCTCGCTAATACCACTTCCACTTTAGAGAATAAATTTGTTCATTTACTCAGACAAGACAAAAATAATAAATCACAAAAGCCCTACTTGAACATATAAAAATAATCTGACCCTTCCGCTGCCGCTCCAGTTTTAGACGTTAACATGAGAAATCTGTCACAACGATTTATGTAACTTGGCACATCTGGGTATCCATTTTCGACATAATTCGTACTCTTTTCAAATTAAACATTATAGCCCCGAAATAGTTAACATCGCCCGAAGTAAACGTTTCCATGAACTGTTGAATGAATAGCATAATCACTGTTGCATATTGCGGTGCTTCATAATGTAACTTGAAGGAACAGCCAACTTGATATGCTTTTTATCATGGATATTGTTTCTATTCGTCAAAGTGCATTGCATGCAACTATATAACATTTATATTTATACATAAATACTTTTGCTTTAATTTCGATTTATTGATGAATTCCAAACATTACTTTATTAAAATTACAAGCGTATACAGTCTTGACCAAGAAATCGCAAGCACTTGCCTATAAAACGAAAACAATTTGTTAGATTTTTGTAAATTTAAGAAGACAGTTTTTATTTGAATACCTGGAAAAGTACAACAATACACTACCGTATGAATTGCTATAAAATAATACTCATTATTCCAAGAATCCAGAGAAAATGACACCGCGAGTAATTCTAAAAATTAAAATCGCTTAAACTGTCAAATAGATGTTTGTCATAGAGGTACGAATGAGTTACGCTAACCGAGTTTCGTCCAATCCAGCTCAAACTGGCTCAGCATGTACACAAATGTTTCAAATTCTGGTGACGCTAAGAAGCTTCTTCAAAACAAGTCATTCAGTTCAACAAGTCCAACAAGTCCAACAACCCTCTTTCTGTCTGATAATGAAATTGGTTACAATAAATTACTTCAATTCTATTAAGTATAGAAGAGTACTATACTACTAAAAATGCTTGATTCTTTAAAGTTACGTTAGCCATATATTCAATGAAACTGAAGAAACAAGCGGTATTTTGCTTCCCAGTACTGCGTGAACGGACAACTTTTACTGATTTTGACTCACATTGAAACACTTAAACAATGGATTATTGTTTTACTTTTAAATTCGTACAAATAAATCTAAGTTTTGTCACAACTAACGATGTAGTAGGTTAAATATGAATCACTTGGATTGAGTTTATTAAACTCGTCACTTGACACGACCTGGTACTTGAGCTTCTGCAAATTGTACTTTCTTTTTTTTTATTTTAATAAATAAGCAACCAATATGAAAGGTAAAAAAAATGCAACTTTTCCAAATAATTTTAATTTTCATCATCAAAAAAGAAGTCCATACCCTGTATAGTTTCCGAGATAACTCATGGAAAAACCAAAATTTGCCCATTCTGTACAGTGAACCTCTAACAATATAAAATCACTTGATAAAAGCTCATTAATTATAGAACAAATATTGATTACTTCTAACTATAGGGTTTGAAAAGTTTCTTCAAAGCTAGTTTACCGAAAGAAGCTACAGGTTTAGTATAAGTAAGTTTTGTTTAATAATTTAATAGAAATAAGTTTCCATTGCAATTTTAAATGCGACTCCAAACATTTCCCTCCAAATAAACTTTCCGACGCCTAATGGTATACATCCACAAATAAAATTTAAACAGGTAACAAAACAAATATAACACAGCGCGCAATTTTAAAGTTTGGCTAGTTTATACCACCACGACCTCTGTTTTTACAAGGTATCATTGCCACATATTGCTGCTATATTACGTATTATATTAGCCTGTTGATATTCCATCGGAGTGAATGAAACTTGTCGACTTGTTCAAAATTCCATTTATCCACAAACCGAGTTTTACCACAGACTAATAACCCCAAAAATCATAGGTTAGCGATTTAAGTTTTTACGATACTATATACACTATTGCGCGTTGTAGTATGGCCACCTCCTATTTCAAAACTTTGAACAAAATAACTATAAGAAAAATATGTATTCATTTACTACTTATCGCACATGTGTACAAAAAAATAAAGTAACAATAAATATTAGAAAACATAATTTTATACTTTCTTCTCATCGAAAACTTCACCTCTTGATTTAATAACTGCTCACACAATGCGTGGCATTCTTTCTACCAATTTCCTCAGTATATCTTGAGGAATGTTGTTCCACTCCCTCTCCAATACCATCCAGAGATGGATTTTTGACATCTAAGTCGTCAATCCAGTTCGTCCCACAGAAGCTCTATCGGATTAAGATCTTCATTCTATGTATCGGCGAAGTAGTTATTGCATGATAAGTACGTGTGCTTCGGATCGTCATCGTGCATCAACTCAAAATTGTTGCCTAATAAGCACATTCGGATGGTAGAGCATTTTGCTCCAATATCTCCTAATAACTCTCCTTCTTCATTAATCCATCAATTTTCAAAAGTCTCCTGTTCCACTTAATGAAGAACAACCCCACGTAAGAATGATACTACCCCCTTCCGATTCATTTCCACCGTAATTTCAGAAGCTGTTAATCATCTATTTCTCTTATTAAGCAATTTTATGCCTTCATGGTCGTCCCTATATGTTGCTTCAGGACGTCCTGAATAATTTTTGCTAGCAAATGTATCAGTTTGTTCGAAGCGGCGACTAGTTAAATTTACTGTGGATGTTTTTATATTAAGTTGCCCGGAAATATTCCGTATAGAATATTCTTCTTAACGTAGTGTTAATATTACTGATGAACACTAAGCGGTTTTACGCGAGGCATTTTTACACAGGAATTAAATTATTTACTTTTTTATCAAAGAATGTAGATTTTCACGGCCGGTATCGTATAAGGAGAATTCTTCCGGGCTATTTTGCCGTTGGAATTTCTCCCCGACGTTTCGTTTACAGCTGCGGTAAACATCTTCAGCGGCGAGGTCGAAGTGTCAAATCATTCGACCCTGAGCCACCGTAGCGAACACTTCAACCTCGCCGCTGAAAATGTTTACCGCAGCCGTAAACGAAACGTTGTTTTTTTGTGTTTATTATACATACACATCCATTATATTTTATATTCTGTGGACTGATATAACCAGAAGTAGAATTGTTCCATAAATACTTTTGTTCGAAAGATTATTATCCAAGACTCTTATATTACAAACTTTATTTAGCTAAGTTGGGCTAATGGACAAAATAACTGTATCTTGTATAAGGACACACGAAATTAATTACTGTTATTTTTTCTGGACGGATTCAACTGGAAAAGAAAAAAAAAACAGATCAATTCCCATTTGACAACCGAGATTAATTTTTCTTATCAAATTAGCTTAAGATACTGCTGTATGGAACGTAAATATTTAACGTCCCTTTTTATTTCGCTACCGCGATAGTCGATAACGATTTATTTTCGCCTCCGCTTTTGTGCTCATAACAATTTAAAAGCCTTTCAAATCAGTATTTTTTCCCGTAAACGGGCTTTTTGTTTTATTACCGTTGTACAAAGTTAAATCTATATTGGGACAGTAAGGAAAAAGTTTTACTTTGTTTTCGAACAAACTAAATCACAAGAGATAATTAGTGTCAGGAAACGAGGTAAAACTTTAGTATTGAAAGTTGTATCAATGCTCTTATAGGAAGATTATTGTTGTGAATACGTAGGCTTCCACGGCCAGAGTTTATAATAAATACTTCCGGAATTGGACCGTGTCATGATGAGATATATAAAAAAGACATCATGACACGGCCCAATTCCGGAAGTAGTTCGGTGGCTCAGCGTCGAATGATTTGACACTTCGACGTCGCCGCTGAAGATGTTTACCGCAGCTGTAAGCGAAACGTCGGGAAGAAATTCCAACAGTCCACGGCTAAATAGCCCCACAGAATCCTCTTTGTACGATACCGCTGGTGAAAATCTATATTCTCTGATAAAAAAACAAGTTTAAGAAAATAGATATACAAAATAATAGAGTAGCACAAAAGAAATAGATAAAACCACGTACATACATGTATTTGTATATCATGCAACAAAAAATATACATACATAATAATAAATAACATAATAGGACAAACAAAACTATATGAAGAAGATACACCTGTGTTAGGCGAGGCTATTTATAATTTCATCGAATGTGTAGCATTCTAATTCTTACAGCTGACGCTTCAATTTCTTTTTAATATATTTGTAATGTATTGGTAACAGGTCACGGTTTTCAAATGACGATTGCAAGGACTGTGTGGATGTACAATTCACAGGTATAGCAGTAAACTCCACTCACACAAATTTATTAATTATGCGGAACGCAGCGTTTCGAGAGCACGGTTGACAATGGAGCCCACGTGCTCTCGAAACGCTGCGTTCCGCATAATTAATAAATTTGTGTGAGTGGAGTTTACTGCTATACCTGTGAAAGGTCACGGTTTTGTTTTAGTACTATAACGATCTTTGCTGTTATGTATTCCTTCCTTTTCAAAATTGCCTTTACAAGATTCCAAGCATTGTAGGTTGCACAGCAATCGACTTGCTTTCTTTTGCAACGAAAATATTCTAGATGCCTTGATGGACAATTCCTATAATAGTATACTATGGATGAACAGGTCGGGCACGTCGATGTGTGTTGTTCATTTTAATTTTGTGTCTATCCTCAATCACAAGAACTTATCGTTGGAGTTGGCGTTAGGATTTTTCGTGGTAAGTAATAAGCGTTGTCTTTTCTTTGTTCATTTTTAGTTTATTCGCTGCAAACTAAGTGCGTCCACTTTATTGACTGAACTCTCTGATGTTCAAATTTTCTATGATGGCACAAACAATCAGCGAAATATCGTCAGCATACAGGCATACCGCGGCACTCGAAAACATTGATAGGTATATATAAGTTAAACAATGTTGGGCTGAGTACCGAACCCTGCACAATTCCGTATTTAATTTCTAGCATCGGTGATATAACGCTTTTCCACGTCGTTGGTTCGCTTTTTTCACGGAGGCACGAAGTTAAAGCATCAACTTAGCAGCTAGTCTGTCAAGGCTTACGGAATCAAATGGATAAAGTCCAGTATGCTAACGTGCGTAGTTCGAAGATTACTGTTGTTTCACAGTAGAGAACATCGTTCGGTGCTTGCTAAAATCGAATGCAAAGTATGGAAAAAAGATGAAGATTTTTTGCACTTAACTCAACACGTTATACGCCTTGCCTAACTAACCTGGGTTGTTAGAATATAGAATTGTTCATTTTTAAATTAGTCTAAATAAGTAAGACTCTTAATTGTAGATAAAACTAAAAACGGGACCAAATCTCACAAATGCCTTTATTTAAATTGGGTTACCAGTTTCTGCATACAAAACTATAAAAGAGTTGTCGGAACGCAAATCAAAACATACCACAGTCCGTTTAATAATAAAGCACAGCTTCTTAGAGCGTGTCGCTTCCGGTTTTCTCATGCATTAACCGCAATCTCCTCTTTCAACCGACCGAAACGAGTCTTACATACTTGACGGAATAAACGCTCTTCTTTAAGCGAGCTCACTACGTACATAACGGAAGATAGAAGAGAGATGGGGATTTCCACGAAGGGAGTGATCGAGCGGACGAATATTGTCAGACTACACGAAGCTCCGGAAGCCGTGTTTTAATGTACTGGCAATTCGATTCTGATATACGTCAGGCTATTGAAGGAAGACATTACACTGCCTATCATGAACGCTACGTATACTCGATAAACAAATAAGCGTATTAAGTTATTCGAGCACATCAAAATAACGTCTCGTAAAGAGGAAATTTTATACGATGTGAAAAGGGAAGATGGCGACGGGAGAGTATTCAGACTGAATCTGGTTATTAAGAGCGTATCGTTACTTCGTAACAGTAGCCGTACTTGTACTATGTTGCGCTATAAATTTGAAGTATTGTCCTGACTTACGGTGTAACATAAAAGTTTTCGAAAATTGCGTGTACATTTTTAATGTATCTTACGTCCTAAATAGTTTATTAGTATGTACCATAATTATTTCTGGGGTATTCTAACCTACGCCGATATAGTTTTTGGTTGAATGAAGCTAAATCGTTCATAATGAATCTTTTTCTTAGTAATAAACGAACTACTTTCGGAATTGGAGCGTGTCATGATGAGATATATATAAAAAGAAATAAGAGTAAGAGGAGAAAAAAAGAAAAAGAAATAAAAAAAGAGAAGCTGAAGGGAGGGGGGGGGCGAAGAAGTGAACAGAGTAAGCGAAAGAAAATGAAGGGAGACAAAAAAGGGGAAAGAAATAGAAGAAAAAGAGAAACGTGGTATCTCGACGTTTCGCCTCCGTCATAGGGGGCTTCTCCAGGAGAAACAGAGAAACCAAGGTGGCACGGTAACTCGATGTATAAACCACACTTCTGCACAGAAGGTTTTCGCGTGGTTAATACGTTGAGTTACCGTGACCTTCTTCCAAAGTGGTTTCGCCTCTAGCATGGTTTACACGCCGAGTTACCGTACCACTTTGGTTTCCCTGTTTCTCCTGAAGAAGCCTCCTACGACGGAGGCGAAACGTTATACGGAGATAAAAAAAGAAAAATTAGAAGAAAAGGAGATAAAAAAAGGAAAGAAGAATGATAGGAGGGGAGGGGGGGGGGCGTGAAATAGAAAGAAAGGTGAAACGAATAAGGGAAGAAAAGAGAGACACAAATAGGGGTGGACGAAAAACGAGAGTAAAAAGAAAAAGAATAAGGGAAACCAAAGTGGCACGGTAACTCGACGTGTAAACCACGCTAGAGACGAAACCACTTTGGCAGAAGGTTACGGTGACTCGGCGTGTTGACCGCGCTAAAAGCGAAAACCTGAGGTGAGTACCGCTGAGTACCGGGTTTATATAGGACGCGCTCGGCCGGCGGTCTGAACGGCTGATTTGGTAGAGGGTGGCGGGGCTTGCAGGAGCAGTTTCCAAATCGCGGATAGATGATATCCGTCTTCCCTATTAATATTACCGGGGTGTTTTGAATCTTCATCGCCTCCCTGATTTTTCTACCATAGAAATGAAGATTTTTCGCGATGGCCGAGGTTTCTTCAAACAAAATATTGTGGCCCGTTTCCAGATAATGTTCGGCTACCGCAGACGATGATGCCTGCCCCGATTTTAGATAACGTTTGTGGTCTTTAATGCGGGTTTCTATTGAACGACCTGTCTCACCTATGTCTACTAGACCGCAAGAGCAGAGGATTTTGTAGACCCCTTTTGAAGATAGGGTCTGAACCTGATCCTTAGGAGAAGGGAGAATGTTGACAATTTTCGCAGAAGGTTTAAGCACTACCTTGATGTTTTGTTTTCTGAGGATTCTGCCAATGCGTTCGGTAACACCGTGAATGAAAGGAAGATACACCGTACCTTCGGCGATTTCGGAATCTTGAGACTTGTCTGCGTATAAGGGATGTATGTGTTTTTTGATGACCTTCTCTATATTCCGACCTCGATACCCATTATTTTGAAGCGATGACTTGATGTGCTGTAGTTCTTTCGACAGATTGTCAGGTTCAGAAATAGAAACAGCACGACGTACCAGGAACTTTTGCGCCGGATGATGGTGGGAATCAGCATGTAGATACCGATCCGTGTGCGTGGGTTTTCGGTAGACTGAATGACCTAGATGACCATTGGGTTTCCGTGTTACGAGGACATCAAGAAAAGGTCTTATTCTTGTAAAAGCGAAATAAAAATAAATTCTGGTGAAATTTGTACCTAAATGTTTGGACTTTAGGGATTATGTGTAACAGTTTTATATTTGAATACAATAAATTATAATAGGGATTAACGATTTCACGATATGCCTATCAGTTCTATTATTTTATTTCCAAAACTTATTTGTTCCAAACTTATGGATATTGTTTCCAAACTAATGGACGGTAGTGTATATTGAATCTCGAAGTAATAAGAATAGTTAACACCAATTGATTGTTTCAATTCAACGATCTACATATTGAAAGATTTAGCTTCGTTCCGTATAATTTAAATTTGGATTACAACGGTACGGAACGAGATGAAACTGTCTTACATATATTTTCATAACCCAAAAATATGGCTCCAATCAATCTTCTGTCGCATTGCATACAATGGCAAAAGGATTACAGTGACGTCACTCTTTTCAACGAATTTAAGTTAACACCGGAAGAATACATTACAACGTAGTAATAATAAATTATACACCATTTATATTGAGATTATCAATGTCAGAATAAAACGACAAAACATTTGGGTTATTCATCACGGGAACGCACAAATTGAAATGGAACTTAATAAATCAGGGTAATAAATTCTAAAACGAAAATAATTGTCAAAAAGTGCTCCGATCACCTAGTGAGATAAGGTCAAGCTACTTCAGTAAATTGCCGTCAGGAACCTGAGTGGCGGTAGCATTAAGGTTTCTCCGTAGTATTATATTTTTAAGGATTTCATTTGGAATTTTTCTAATATATCTCTCTAATACGGATATCTCGGATTCCATATAACTCAGCAGAATCCTCATTTGCATTTAATGGAAGCATTTATTATGTATTATAATCGGAACGTTACCGCTGAATTTTTGATAGCTTAAATTATATAGATTGCGAAACACATTTGAAAAAGTATTGAACGCGTTATGAAGGATTTACTTGTACAAATGGTTAACTTAAAAAGTATATGAATATATAACCTTCTTTTTTTTAATCCTACGTCTTTTATACCTTGCGGTATCGGACTACCATTCTCTTATTTTTGTCTTCCAGTTTCCTATTCTGAGCCAGTTGTTTGGCTTCAATACATCCCATATTTCTTCTTTCTAATGTTCTATACATTTGTTCTTTCCAGGTGTTTCGGGGTCTACCTATTCTGTTTTGCCCTCTGTTTTGGCTTCGAAAATCCGCTGTTATTCGATCTTCTTTCATTCTGTGTATATCTCCAAGTCATCCCAGTTATCTCTCCTCTATGATTATTCCTATTGGCTTGATATTTAGACTATTAGTGATTGTCGTATTTCAGATTTTGTCTCTCCTTGCTACTCCTTCTATTCTTCTTAGGAATCTCATTTCCATGGCCGTAACTCTGCTTTTAATTCTATTCGTGGTTGTCCATGACACTAAAATATGTTAGTGTTGGTCTGACCACTCTTTTACGCACCTCTGTCTTTAATTGTTTTGGTATTTCTTTTTTATCTAGAAATGTATTTCTTAATGTACTATATATTTTTGCGAATTTCCCTATTCCTGCATTTATTTCTTTCCCTATTCTCCCGTTGTCTTTAATGGTTGCTCCTCAGTAATTGTAGCTTTTAACTTGTTTCAAGGCTGTTCCTCGATTTTGATGTTGTTCTTTTTCTTCTGATGCTATTATCATTATATTTGTTTTCATCGTGATTATCTGCATGTTGATCTTTGTTAGTTCTTCTTGGTATACTTTCAAGTTTTGCTGTAATGTCTTTTCTCAGTCTGCCATCAATACCACATCATCTGCAAATATTAGTTCCTGTACGTTAATTGCATTAATTTTTCAGTTTCCTACTTTCATATTTCTTCCTTTTTGTTTGGTTTTTGTAATAGCATTATATGTTAATATAGAGAATAACAATTACACATCCCTGTTTTAATCCGATTTGTGATTCGAATTCAGCTGATTCTGCGTTGAAAGTTCTGACTTTATTCCTGTTGTTTCTATACAATGCCTTAATCATCTCTCTAATTCCTTTCTCTAACCTTCTCATTTCCAAATTCTGCCATATATCCTCTCTTCTTACTCTGTAAAAAGCTTTTTCAAGATCTATAAAACATATACGTATTTCTTTTCCTTTCCCTATTAGTTTTTCTCCTAACTGTCTGATTGCAAATATTAAGTCCTAGGTGCTTCTTACTTTTCTAAACCCATGTTGAGTATTTTCTAATGTTGTTTCCAGTTTCCCTCGAGGTCTTCTTTTCTATAATCTTCTTATCTATTAGAGTTTACTTTAAGAAAGATGGAAAATAAATATTTTACATAAGGCAGGGAAAAGTTTTACCAAAACCAATTATTAAAAATTTGGCTTGACAAAATAGAGTTAAAAGAATTTATTTTTTGTAGGTACCTTCATAATTTCAAATGTCTATCTTTGATAGAAACAACTGATTAGAAAGGATGGAACAAGACTTTACGCGGCTACTTTGTTATTATTCAAGAATACTTCCAAAAAGTACCTTGCTCCAAAAACTAAAAAATTGTATAGTAGAAATTTTCTATGTGCCGTTGAATGTCATTACTGATAACAAGCATTTAAATCTGTTGTAATTTCATTAAAATTAAAATTCTTATAATATCCCAATAAATAATAAGCTACTGTGTCAAGCATATCATTTATTTTTTAAATTACATACAAAATGTATTTACACCAACAGTAAAGAAAAATGACATCTTTTTGTTGTACAATAACTAAAAAATGTTTAATATTTTGTCTTTTAATAGTTGCTAGTATGACAAAATGTCAAACATTGGCAGATGTTGCTACGCTCGATTTCAGCTTTACTTTAATTGTGTTATAGGTTAGTGTTGTGTTTAAATAATTATAAGCGAATTTGCAACCCCGAACAAACAGACGTAATAATTTCGTCATGAATTTTTAATGACCTGTAGTGAAAAATCTGTACAATAATTTGTGCTATACCAAAATATAAAAGTAGGAGAAGAGAAGGCAGTAGACAATTTGAACAAATGCTGTAGTAGTCGTAACGATTGTAGGTTTCCGCCGTGTCACTAGGTTTTTTGTGCCTGACGTTTCGCGAACAACTACCGTTCGCATTTTCGAAGGTACCCGAGAACTATTATGATTATGACAAACGGCCGTGGAAGTCTAGGATACTATATACTTCTATAGTATTTTTCATAAGTTTTTTATTATGTATTCATTTAATTTCAATTAATTTAATTTGTTCGCATTCGAGGTGTGAATGGATACAAACCGGTCTAGCGAACTGAAAAACGCAAATGTCTGTTATAGTTTTCGAGATATTTACAAAAATTTAAGCATCGTACAATTTTTTATACAAGTCAGCTGCAAAATATTACGTGTCGTTCTTAAACCAACGAAGATTGAAGGCAATCTTCAATCTAGAATTTCTACCAAATCTGAATTTCGGGTTGGAGATATTCTTTTGTCGGTATATTCTTCTTACCCTCTTTCTATATCCTGCAATAAACTTATTACATATCTTTTCTAAAACAATTGGAATCTTAAACCTATATAAAAAAATTTGAACATTAATTTTCGAAACCATAGTTTATTCACGTTAAGAATGCAGTAGGCAGCGCTACGATCAGCGGCTGTATTGCACTGGTGAAATTTAACCGATAGAACTGTCAAATGACAACATCGTAAACGTCCAAGTTTGGTTATCAAAATTTTGCATTGTACATAGCAGAGTTTTTCACATTTTATGTTCAATACATTATGGTTATATAACCTGATAAAATAATATCGCAATAATAAACTAAAAGTGACATCAATTGCAATATAAACGCATCCTTCTATTGTTTCATTTACTGAAATAGTTGGAGCTTATTTAATTATTCTAGAAAATAAATGAGATGGCATTTGGGGTTAATCGAAGAGAACATAAATGCCATATGACAAGATTTCAAATAACAATATTGCCATGGATAAACTTGAATCAAAAATTTAACAACTTTTATAACTTCGGCATGAATGGTTATATACAAAGTACTATACCAAGTCATTTGTCATGAAGTATATCCCTCCGTTAGTAATCTCCATCAATTTCGAAAGAGTAAGTTTCAATGGTGTAGTTGAAGAGTTGAACACATAATGGGCTCAACGGAGTTGTATCCAAGCACATCGAGTTACTTCATAGTACTTGCAAACACACAACAAGATCATTAAATCTTTTATAGAATCTGGTTATTGTCAATGATGGAGTTAGATAAGCTATTCGAGCTGCTGCATGTCGTAACGCCGTATTTCAGTTACTAACCTATTTTTTGAGCAATATTTTCAAATTATACCAGTTTTTCAGGTATGTCTCAAAATAATCAGTTAAACTATTCCAACATCCATAGATAAAACAGGGAAACTATCACCTGTCAGCTGGATAATGGATATTGCGAGAGTATTTTGCTTTGATGTCATCTTTTACAGATGGAATACCAGTATCTTTTGCAAGTAGATGTAATATGTGAGCAAAACAACCGTAAGTTATTATACCCGGCCTACCAACACTCTGTGAACTGGTTTCATGTTGCCTCCTGATCGGTAGGAAAATTTTCAGCACAACAACCAAGTTTCGACAATCCTTTACTGCTTCCATAGCTAAATCAAATAGATCAATAGAATAGAATCAATAGTGTGCTTCTTTTCTATCGAAAATTAATCCAGTTAAATTTAACGTTAATAATAATAATAAGGAGATTTAATATTAGTTTTGCGTCAATTCAATGTTAACACGTTGTTGAAATAATCAATGAGGTTTAAATTAAAGCATTAAAATAAAATTCCGAACACATAGGGAATACACAACTATAAAAAATTGTTGATTGAAGGATTTTTTTGTTAATCAAACATTTTTTTTTCTTAGCGTATTAATGCATTTTGCTTGCCTCTAAAGAGGCATTCTTATTGATTTTCCTCTAGCTTTCAAATACATTATTAAGAAATAAAGTGCATGTATTTTAAAAATGAACACTAAACTAAAATATTTTGCACCCTTTGAAGCAATTACACCAACTTATTAAGAAACTGCAAATTTGTTAAACGCGTCTTTCATCCCAATTGATTTTTCCACAGATGACTCTTGTCGAGTTTTTGTACCCCAGAAAAGCGCCTTCTTTTTGAACTAAGATGGTCTAATGTCATCACCTCACGTAACTTTTAATCTTACTCTGCGGGATACTTCTTTTACCAACTTCGCTATCAACTTTTGGTGCTTTAGTTAAATTAATTTCGGTTGCTTTTTTTATAACAATTTACATCTTTCGTTTTTACCTTTACAACTAATACTTTTCATCTAAAGACCACTTCTTTTCGCGAAACTTTCTCCAATATCTTCCTATGTATTATTCTGTAAGTGCGTTCCGCACTTATAAACTTAACAGTTACTCTACTGTTTTATTTTCCTTTTCTTTCGGTTGCTTGTGAAATAAATAAGCAAAAAATGTATTTAATGACAAATCTCAAACCAGAACTTGATATACATAGTGTTTAAGACGTTACCAGTATAACTCTCATTTGGTAGAAGCAAAGTGCTTCTATACAAATTGAATAATTCGAAAACTTGTTGTAATTGCTAAACCATAAAAGCAGTAATACTTTCTTCTGTAAATTTTGAAACAGTATATAAAGCAACAGTGGTGTAATTAACATTTTGTGTTAATTTGTTCAGTTTTTTTTGTACTCTTTGGCCAGTTTAATTATTTTGTTTGATTCTCTGAAATTATCGACCAGTGAACGAATTTTTGTCAAACTGAACAGCAGACTTAATGACAACTGGCTGTCTTAATTTAAGAGATAAATGAAGACAAAGCAAGCATTTCAAAACTTTTTTGCATATAAAACACTAATTGCTCAAACGTTGAATACTATGCTGCAAATTAGGGAAATTGAGTGCGTAAGGGACTTTTGAACTTCGTGGGGGTCCGTAGTGACGTCACCCTTTGAATTGACGTTTCGGATTTGGCTCGCAGCAACCATAATTATGCAACGCAAAATCCTTCTTCTTCATGCTCATTGTATTCCAAGTGTATGGAAGAGCCGTTGCTACCTTTGAGTTTTTGTCAGTGTATCAGGAATCCATCGTGCTTGCAATTTGTCGCATTTTCAAGCGCTCCTTCAAAATGGTAAGCGCAGTGGTATAGACTAATTCAGTTTCTAAGGATAATTCGCAAATGACACAGCGCTGATGTGTTTTCAATAACACATAAAAAACCTGCCCTTCTCCCTTGTTTATATTTGGTTGAGGTATATCAAACACATTCACTTTTCCAGAGCATCAAACAGATCCATCGCTAACCTTTTGAAGACTTTCATAACACAGTTGTGCTGTATGACCTTAGGTATATCCAATTTTTATTTATAAATAGGTTCTGTTCCTTTCCCCACTGTAAGAATGTGTAGAGTGGGAAGAACGAATCCAATAGATTTGAGATAAGGATGATATGTAGTACCAGGTGTATGTGTAAGTTATTTCCATTTTTTGGCTAAAAAGAAACATGTAATTTTCAGGGGAAACTAATTCTTTTTATTCAAAATATTGGTCATCAGCTCCTACACATTTCACCTATCTTTGAGGTAATTAATGGATACTATACCAGAAAAACTGCTTGCCTTTTGCGGCAAACCATTTATCGAGCCGCTTTCCAACTTGCTCGAAATTGCCGACGTGATGCTCTGCGAACGCGTACCTCGTTGATGCGAAGAAGTGATAGTCAGATGGCACTAGATCTAGGGAGTACGGCGGATGCGGAAGGATGTTCCATCCAAGCAATTTCAAGGTGTCTTTCACTCGTTTTGGTGTGTGAGACGGCACATTGTCATGTAACAAAATCACTTTGCCATATCTTCTGGCCCATTCCGGTCATCTTTCGATTAATGCAAGGTTTTCTTTCTGCTTTGGGTTTGCAAAATAAATCTATTTTTCATCACGCGCCACAATTCGATACAAGAATGATTTCCTTTCGTGGCGTTGAAGCAGCATTTCACAGGTTATTTTGTGATTTTCTATTGGACGTTCATTCAAATCGTGTGGGAACCATTTACCGAGTTTATTGATCTTCTCCATTGCTCGTAAACGTCTGCTTATTGTTTCTTGTGATGCATCATTCAATAACTCGTGCAATTGCTCGTCTTCGCATTTTCGTTGTCTACCAAAGCGCTCACTGCCTTTCACAATAAAATCACAACTTTTAAATTGTCGAAACCAGGTCTCACATGTTCTCATCGATGGAGGATGTTCACCATATATGTTTACTAGCAAGCGATGACTTTCAACAGTCTTTTTCTTTTAATGAAATAAGAAAAGTATGCGTGCCGCAAATGTTCTTTTTCTCGACGTGTTCACTGAACGATAAATCAAAGACGCTAATTTTGGATGGACTCAACTTGTGTGTGTTTGTAGTTTAAATGTCAGACGAACAAGATAACGTATGTGGCAAATCAATAGGTTGCATACACCAGGCACACTTTACCTGACTTTATCGCGAAAGCACTATTGCTGCTATGAAAGTTCAAACCTTTTTGAAAATATCGCAACTGCTTTGGAAATCTGCGAAATTTTAAATCTTTAATAACAGCATAATTCTATGTATTTAATTTGCTACATTCTATGTCAATAACTTGATACAATCTCCTAAATAAAATAATGTGAGCTGTTGGCAGTGTATATCGGATTTTGTTTCAGAATTTCTACCTTAAAGGATATTCGTCTACGTAGAAACTATAAACGTATTGTGGTGGAAAATCTGCATTTAAATAAAGAGATGATGTTTTCTAATTAAAATACCAAATGTAAAGTTGAAAAGATAAATATATTGACAAATTAATAAATATATACCGCTTTTTTTTACAAAAAAATATGTTTTTTACAGAAAACCTAAGGCAATCCCTGTCTAGCTAAACTTTAAATATTATAAATGAGTGTACAAAACAAAAATGAAATCGAAAATACAAATAATTTTGAACTTAAGCAGATTCGACGTCTTTAATCTTTGAAATCGTACTCACTCGCACGTGATTTATCGCCTTCAGTATGGGCTGGTCTTCGGTGTCCAAAGTACGTGTTCCAGATTTTATTTGTAGTATCAGCTGATACATTTTATTATTGGATATAAAAGGAGATCTTTGTAAGATTATGGAGTTATATGAGAAAATAAGTAAGTATTCTGAGAGAAACGATGCCAACATGTCTAACTTGACACGATATTTTTCTCTTGTTTTGTTTTATCTCCATAGCAACTCCATAGCACACAATACATACATACTTGATACGTGTGAGATTATAAACGAAAGATGCTGCCAGTTGTGCCATCCTTCCGACGTACAAGAAATTTCGAAGATTATAAGTATAATTTCGGAATAATGCATATTTATACAATGTAATTGAAATATGTGAGTACAGTATATTATACGCCTTTTATGAATGAAATTTTGAAATATTTATTTCTATAAGATATATGTTTACGCAAAACGATATATGTGAACGATGATAACAATGATATGGTGATGATGATAAACGATAATAAAGTTTACGTCTCCTCTGCAAGCGTTGTTGAAGGGACTTTTTTTTAACAAGAAAATTGTGAATAATTGGTTATTAAATACCCAAAGTAGATATCTGTAAAACTTTAGAAAGAAACCTGTACATATTGAATATCTGTGCTTAAAATTCATAAAGAGGGAGTACTAACGGTACTTTGCCTCCAACTTCTAAGATCAACCATAATAAAAAATAACGACGTGCAGCAAACATTTGTGGAATAGATAAAATGGTAAAATTTAGAAAAAATTTAATAGACAATATTTCATATCATTACAGTATGAAGATATTAATCACACTGTATTTCCTGCACGTCAACCAAAATTGATTAGGCTTTAGGAAAAACATCAATCTGATTAGTGATGGTAACCTACACTGCATAATTACATTATAAATGCCAATTAAGGGATCAACGATATGCGAAGCCGGACGAGATGATTTATTATTGGAATAAATTAATTACGGAGTCTGCGATACGAAACCCTCGTGCCTACTTGAGTTAAATCTGTACTATAGCATGGAATAATAATAATTTACCGTCTCCTATGATGTAAACTTTATTAGGAGATTATCCTGTGTGACATATTATTGCAGGTCGCCATAATAGAACCAATACTCGCAATTTACAACGATAAATTATGTCATATTTATAGCTGCGAAGATACTACACTATCGCACATGAAGGATTTAACTTAAGCAAGGCATCGTCAAAGTTATGTCTTCTTTTAAAATATATTTGACACAATTTTAATATTCGCTTTAACGATCAGCTTCTTACTACAATAAAACGTAGGAACAAACTCTTCAAGTTAATTTTACCAAATCTGAAGAAAGATCCATTTCAAAGAGATTTGGAATAATGCATACATCAATTACTACTCAAAAACAACACTTTCTAAATAGAACTCTTATTTACCCCTTAACTCTTACTTAAGTATAAGCATACGTGATTTAAATGAGTCTCTTATAAGTAAGCCTACAGAAACGAGTGCGTACTTATTGGTGGCAATGATATATTTTAAAAGCGATCGGACATACTCGAAGTCCCGATTCCTACGCGTATGGTTAGTATGTGTATGACGTTTTTTGTTATGTTCGACGAGTGTTAATAGATTTCTTAACTGATAACCATACAGTATTCTCCATAGGTACAGCAGGAAACTCCACACACACAAATTTATTAATTAGGGGGAACGCAGCGTTTCGAGAGTACGTGGATTCTCATTGTCAACCGTGTTATCGACGACAATGAGAGTCCACGTGCTCTCGAAATGCTGCGTTCCATCTAATTAACAAATTTGTGTGATACTGCTATACCTGAGAATAGTACAAACACACAGTCCTTGCAATCGTTAATTGTACAGTATTCTTGGATGTAAAAGATATGTTAATAGAAAACGGCACCGGCTAAATGTGCAACGTGATGTACCATATTATAAATTTCTATATGACTTTATTTATATGTTAAGTGTGTGCAAAATTCAACAAAATATTGTAGACAATGAAGAAGAACAAGAGATCAATTGCAGTATAATTTTAATCAGCTGAAAGATTACGAATCAAATATAGGCAGAGTTAAAGGATCAAAAAATATGGCTGATGGTAGATGCAACGGATGCAACAAAGAATTGTTTTATTATTTTAAATGCGTTAGTGCGCACTTTAGAAAGTGGTGAGGGATGCTTGCCTCTTCTCTTACGTAGTGGAATATTACAGAAGATAAACGTGGAAATATTATATTCTTATATCGTGCCTATACATTTATAAAAGTTTCTATTTATCCTTCATTATCACTTATCCTCTATTAAAATTTAAAAATTAAATGTTTTCCTTTTAAGTATTTTATAATTTTCTTTCTTGCATTACTTAAATTACCTCTGTTTTCCTCTTTATAAGAGCGATCTTTTTTATGGTACCCTCCATAACTGCATATACTGACTCTGTCTATCGTTTAGATTTTCTAACGAACACAGTCCTTTGGCTCGCCCAGAATTCCGGGCACATTAATAAATACAAACTGCTTCGAATGTCCTTGTAGAAATAAATTTGAAAGATTTAAATCAAGGAAACCTCGCGACCAACAAATCTCGGAATTTCTGGAAATTAATTTTGCTCTAAAAATTTCCAATATCAACTGCATGGTCTCCCGGGATGAATGAGGAGTTGTCACCAAATTCCGTCGAGAGTAGGAAGCTTAAAATTTCGTAGCACCTGGCTTTCGCCAGTAATCGTGACCATATTCCCTGAAGAATTATAGATCAAGAAAACACTCTGATGTAGTTCCGCAACAAACCGTGACTTTGAGATTGCCTAACTTTCGTTGATGAATAATTCTAGCATCCTCATTTTCTCAATGTCTGGTATTTTCCCTGTTAACAGAGCTATGTAACTAAATATGACTCGCATAATCAATTTTTTAGTAAGGTTGTCTTCTCTGAGCTTCTCCTGAATACTAATACAATAGTTCAACCGTATTTGATGGATTACTAGTTAGACTTTCCACATATGTAAACATTTAAGATCTCGAAACGAATTCGTATGCTTCCACGGCCAGAGTTAGTAATCAATGAACCACATCCGGAATTGGACCGCGTCATGATGAGATAATATAGAAATGAAAGAAGAGTAAGAGGAGAAAGGAATAAAAAGAAAGAAAGGAAAAGAGAAAAAAGAAGAAGAATGAAAAAAGAGGGGGCGTGAAAAAGAAAGAAAAGTGAAGATAGTAAGAGAAGGAAAGAGAGTCAGAAAAAGGGGGCGGGGGAAGAAAGAAAGAAAAAGTAAAAGAACAAAAGGCTTCTTCAAGAGAAATTGGGGAAACCAAATCGATGTATAAACTACGCGAGAGGCGAAACCACTTTGGCAGAAGATTGCAGTGACTCGGCGTGTTAACCGCGCTAGAGGCGAAAACCTTCTGAAGGTTAACACGCCGAGTCACCGTAACCTTCTGCCAAAGTGGTTTCCCCTGTTTGTCCTGAAGAAGCCTCCTACGACGGAGGTGAAACGTCGAGATCCCAACCTTTCCCTTTTGTTCTTTTTCTTTCTTTCCTCCCCTACCCCTCTTTTCTGTCTCTCTTTCCTTCGCTTACTCTTTTTACCTTTCTTTCTTTTTAACGCCTACCCTTTTTCCATTCTTCTTCTTTTTATCTCTTTTTCTTTTCTTTCTTTCTCCTCTTACTCTCATTTCATTTCTATATTATCTCATCATGACACGGTGCAATTCCGGAAGTAGTTCATTGATTATTTAAGATCTCCTTGTTTGCTGTCAAGTGAATGTCCTCGGCCCTTCACCATTGCTATGCCATACTCGTGGAATATTTTCCCAGATGTTGGAAGTAATTTGTCTAACATTTAACGATCAGCTTTTGCATATAATAAAACGCATTGAGGCAGATTGCATTGGTTCCACAAACACTGAACAAAGATTGACTTAAAGATAGTTAGTAGTAGTGCTATCAATTATTACCAATTAACTAAATATCTCCTGAACAACAAAGTTACAATTAATACAAATTATTAATTTTAAATTCGCTTTCTATAAGTAATCATATTTTATAATAATGAAACATAGTAAACAGTTTATTTCGAAAATATCGCAAATTAAAAGCTAACAATAGGAGTTGCAGGAGACATATAGCTATTTCCAGCGTTTCATTCGACAACACGACCCTAACCCTTAAATGGAAACGAGTGTTTCTACAATTCGAAAAGATAACAAAAAACGAGTTTTATTGAATCATGTTGGCGCCAATACATACATTTAAAATAAATGAAAAACATTGTTATTGTGGAATAACACTCCAATATTTTACCTATGAGCTACAAACCACGAATAAAAGAATAAGAAAAACATGTAACCTTATTTATGCGAAAGATACCAGAATTCTGGTTAAGGTTTAGATTCGTTTTGTCGTTCTACAATCGCTAAGTTGCCGGCAATTTCTACATTCGGATAAAGAAATCTATTTGATCCCGTCCTGACGAGATAAATTCCTACAGAAGCTCGTGCAAACAGACCGATAGGAAAGCTTTCAAATGCCGGGGACATACTATTTACACTTCGTTCAGGAGGTGCTTTCCATTTTTTCGAAAGGGCTTGACTTATATACTTCGCAAGCCACATTTTGGACTTTCTATAATTTTTATTAATATCATCATTTCTTTAACAAAACATACGTTTCTAAATTATGTAATAATATTTGTCTAGTTCGTTTAAATAAGTGATATCAGACACTTCTCTCAAAGCAAGTAGGTATTGCATAGTACCGTATAAATTTCTAAGAATTGGATAATTGCATATCACGTAAACGGAAGAAATCTTTGGCTGTCAACAAGATGTAGATTGTAGTTCGCGGAAATTGCATCAGATCCTATGAATAAATTACAGTTGTCATGTATATACGCATTCTATACTTTACACGAGTAATTCCCAAAATGTTTAACAGCGTATATGTTCTCCTGTTTCTCCTGAACAAGCCTCCTACGATGGAGGCGAACCGTCGAGATTCCACCTTCCTCTTTTCTTCTCTTTCTTTTCTCTGTCTGTCTTTCCTTCTCCCCCTTTTAAATGTTCTTCTTTTAATCTCTTTTTCTTTTTATTTCTTTCTCCTCTTACTATTATTTCATTTCTATATATCTCATCATGATACGGTCCAATTCCAGAAGTAGTTCGTTTATTACTGACTCTGGCAGTGGAAGCCTACGTAATCATTACTATTATTATCATTACTATTTATTATTATTAAGACAGCCGCGATTCAACCTTGAAATTAATGTAATATCAAATTATGTTATTGAGTATTTAGTTTTCCAGATATTTACAGAAATGTGTAAATTTCTGTAGTGAATTGTACATCGAAATCGGATGACTCATCCGCTAAGAAAATGTGTTCTTTCAGTCTTTCAATTTTTATCGAAACATGAACTTCGAGTTGCTGGTGTTCATTGTATGTAATCAAGTCTTACAAATGTTATTTCTCCACCAGGACCTATTAAAATACGTTGGGCGATTTAGTTCAGTAATTTCAATTGTTATACCATCTAATTTAAGCAGATTCCTTTGAAATTCGTGAATTACATGAATATGCATGTGAAAAATGCTTCTTTACTGTAAAGTTGTTAGAACCATACTAGGATTGATTAATCCTACAAACGTGGCCAAAAAGAGAGTAAATAAAAAATATCATTTAACATTTAATTAATATACCTTTAAGTAAAAATATATTTGTCTTAAGTCCATGTAATCATACTTTTTGAAAAAAGACTTAATGAAACTTTTTTATAACTGAAATAATGATAAAATTCAACTTTTTCCAAATAGAAACTAAACGCAAACCGATGTCCTTCAACTACAGGCCGAATCTTACTGTGCAAATTTCAACCACCTCTCACGTACCACAATATAACATGCTGTCGAAAATGTTATTTCAGCGTACTGACATGTAGACTAACCTATTTGAACGTTGTTATAATTGTAAGAACGTCTATATTTCATCTATTGCGCTATAGAATGGAGCATAGTACTATATAATCATATAAATTTATCCTCTAGCAAGCCATGAAATTATTTCTTCAAAACATCTTGTTGGTAGTGAGTAGTGATTTGGCAGTGACAAATAAAATACATTTGTTATGTGTACTATATTGTCTTATAGACACAATAAATCACAGTTTTAATTATCGAATCATACTTCAAAAATAGTATAAAACTAGACAATGGAGAATGATCGCACTCTTTGCTACCATATAGCACATGGGCTGAAAAGTCTCGGGCCTAACAAAGAAAACACGGTTTCTTTGGTTCAAAATTAGCTTTAATCAAGAGCAACGCAATCATTCCAGCGCCGCTCTAACATTTCAATACCACTTTTGTAGAACGATTTATCTTTTGCCTCAAAATAGGCTTCAGTTTCAGCGATAACCTCTTCATTCGTTCGAAATTTCTTACCGGCGAGCATTTTTTTGAGGTCTACGAACAGCCAGTAGTCGCTGGGAGCCAAATCTGGCGAATACGGTGGATATGGGAGCAATTCGAAGTTCAATTCATGTAGTCTTGCCATTGTTTTGATTGACTTGTGACACGGTGCGTTGTCTTGATGAAACAAAATTTTTTTCTTTGTCATATGCGATCGTTTCTTTGCAATTTCAGCCGTCAAACACTCCAATAACGCTATATAATATTCACTGTTGATGGTATTTCCTTTCTCAAGATAGTCGATGAATATTACACCACGCACATCCCAAAATACTGAGTCCATAACCTTTCCAGCCGATTGTTGTGCTTTCGTGCGCTTTGGACGAGGTTTACCAGTTGCTGTCCACTCAGATGACGATCGGTTTGATTCCGGAGTGAATTGATGGATCCATGTTTCATCCATTGTCACATATCGACGCAAAAATTCCGGTTTGTTACGTTTAAACACGGCCAAACACTGCTCAGAATCATCAACACGTTCTTGTTCTTGGTCAACAGTGAGCAAACGCGGCACCCACTTTGAATAGAGCTTTCTCATAGTCAAATGCTCATGCAATATAAAGCCAATACGTTCTTTTGATATCTTTACGATGTTAGCTAACTCACGCGACTTCACTTTTCGATCATTCAAAACGATTTTGTGGATTTTTTTGATGTTTTCTGGTGTTACCGCCTCATTTGGACGTCCACTGCGTTCTGCATCATCGGTGTCTCTACGACCACGTTTGAAGTCAGCAAACCAACGTTTTATTGTTGTTTCTGATGGAGCGGAGTCCCCATAACACTTTTCAAGCCATTGCTTCGCTTGAACGGTATTTTTTCCCATCAAGAAGCAGTGTAAAATTAAAACACGATATTGTTTTTGATCCATTGTTTTGAAAATAACAAAAGTAGCGTGACTCTTAGCACAATAACTCACAAACTAATGAATAGAATATCATGAAATCTTAACAGCTGTCTTTTGAAGGTTAGTACTAACTGAGAGAAAGGTGACTGCAATAAAACTAGCGTCATCTATGTGTTAGGCCCGAGACTTTTCAGCCCATGTTTTATATATAGATAAATTTCGGGCAGAATTTCGAAAATTTTCAGTAACATATGACAGTTTGAAATTTGGAAATTTCGTGAAACATGGTCTGTGTTCCGAAAACCAGGTAGCGGTAGACCATCAAAATAGGGGCTGAGAATATAGCAGAGGAACGTATAACTCAATTACATGAGAAATCTATTCGCAAGCTTTCACAGCAAGTGCAGCTTTCATATGGGACATGCGAGGCAACCCTTAAAAAAGATCTACAAAAATTTCCATTCAAGTTTCATTGCGTGCAGGAGCTTCTTCTCATTGATCACGGAGATCGGCTTAATTATTATCAGTGGCTTTTAAGTACAATGAGTAACGATGATGTTCTTGACAAATCTTTCTACTCGGATGAAGCATGGTGTCACTTACCAGGATATATAAATAAACAAACAATGCGCATCTGGTCTAGTGAAAATACACATGAAATTCTTGTGAGACGCTTGCATTCTCAAAAAATATAGGAGTTTGACTTGCTAGTTCTTATAGACGCGTTATTGGTCCAATATTGTTTAATGATACCATAAATGCGGAACGATATCGTAATAATTTATTAGAACCATTTTTAAACGAATTACATGACGACGAACTCCGCGAGAGATATTTCCAGCAAGATAATGCAATATACTATACGACAAGAGAAACGATGGAATTATTGCATGCATCCTTTGATAATCGGATAGTACACTTTTCACGGCGTTCTATCGATTATTTTATGTATCCACACCTAAAAAATAGAATATTTACAAATCGGCCTCATACAATTGACGAACTTACTGAAGCTATCCGAAAGTTTTGCGAGAAAATTACACCACATAATTTAAGGAATGCGTTCAATAACATGAAACGAAGGGTGACGTTACGTATAGAAAATGAAGGAGCTCACTTTGAACACTTAATGTAGCCATTCTTTATTGCTATCAAACTTTTTATTTTTTCAGCTAAAACGTTTGTGCATAGTTATTTGTTAAAACGTTAAAAACTAATCTGACAACCGCATGTCGGTGTAACATAAACTCAACCACCTACACTTAAGAGCTGTCGCTAGGGCCACAGAATAAGTTAATTTATACGTCTTTAAAGTTATTCTACGAACTTAACTTTAAAGAAGAAAAAATTCATGGCTTAGTAGAGGGTAAATTTATCGATCATACGGTATACAGATGTTTATTTCCGATATTTTGCTGTTCAAACCATTTTGCACTCTATTGTTTTCCCATGTAACATTCAAAACAATACACGCCAACGATAGAAATTCATTAACACCGAGTTATCTAAACAAATTTGTATGCAAAGCCGTGTATATACGTGTTTCATTTAAATAATAAAGGTGGTTCTATTCATACTGGGAATGCAATACATCATTTTCGATTTCAATAACAGGAACAGGATCTCGAATGAGAGCTGCAACTTCATCAAAACCTGGTGCATCGATTGCTATTAGTACAGCCATAAATAAACTCTATTACAAGCCAGATTTCAAACATCGCCAATACGCAAACAATGCTAATCGAGCCGGATTTGCAAACATCAACAAACATGTAACCTACATATACAACACATAGTTTTATTTTTAAATGCTTACCTTCATTTCAGCGATAGCATAGATGTTCCAATTTATTATATAGTTTATGCGTTTAATATTAACTATGTAAATAAGCTCTTATTTTATTATAACCCGCATTGTTCAAAGAACAACAGATACATCGCCGGAATTTAACTAACGCAATAATTGAGTGTTAATAGCGTGCTACTGGATGGATACAAAAAATATGATTTAAAATTACAAAGTTAGCCATAGTTAAAAACAAAACAATAGTAGGGGAAGATGAATGTGAGCAACTGAAGATGATAGATAACAAAAGAGATTATGAAATGGAACAAACTGAGAGAGAAAAGAAAAATTTTGAAAATAATGCCACAAGAAATCTAATAGATACGATGATGAAATGGATAGGAATAATAATGAAGATAAAATGAGAAAAGTTTTCAATCATAAAAAGCAGCACGTACAAATTGAAATGAGTCTCAAAGAAAAGTCGTTATGTTGAATTGCAAAGTACATATTTCATTATGAAAGCTTAAGCACCTAAATAATGATATCTGCAAAACTCACGTAGCAATTGATATAATCGATATAATGTTATATTTAAAAGAAAGTCTATCGAAACATGCTATAATGATATAGTCTACTTCAATTGGAATTCACTTAACATTTTCTAAATGTTTTCCCTAATTTTGCTTAGTTCGCTTTCTTTTTATATTTTGTTGGAGACAAAATACCATTAAACTGTAATTTTAACTCGAGTTTCCAAACATTTAATGTTTGCGATTTTCTTCTTGTGTATTGAATACTAAAGTTATCTACATGTAGTTACCACTTACCGGCATTCATATTACAATTTAAAAATTATTTATTTAAATTTAAGAAAAGAATCACTTAAGCTACACAGTGAATTATTTCCAAGTGTGAGAAGCATTCTGTACTCACGCGCACATTATTGAGCTATAAGAAATTTATTATCTCGGAAACACACACACACAATCCTCTAAATTCTAGTACGTGGAAAAAATAGCACGACTGGCAGCTTTGTTTATAATTATTTGATTCCATTAAGTAAACAACACAAACAAGGTAAATGCGACTTGTTCGAAATTTTCTTATCCAAAATAATTAGATTTCATCTACGAAAATAATATGGAAGTTTACTAAACTGCAAAGTGTGCACCAGGAAATAGTTTTCCAAATATTCCAAATCCATTCAATTAAAGTTAACATTATCCTTACGGAGATCCTTACGGGACAGCTGAAAACCAATGCGAGTGTATGTGCGTACCGTTTCATGCAAAAACTTAAACCAAAAACTCATCGAAATTCTATATTTCTTTCAACTTATTTGTTTTTTTATGGCGGTTTGTAAACACCTAATTTTACCATCTACCGCACACCAATCGCCAAGAAGACCCACCAATCTTCCCCCAGTCCTCTCTTCTGCATGGTTTCTTTAATTCCTTTTCCCCAATTCCTCTTTGCCCTTCTATTAGCTTTCCATTTCGAAACCTTTCGTGGTAGTCTGTCCGGGACCATTCTCCTCATGTGGCTATACCACAATAGCTGTTTCCGTTCTATTGCATGTATTAATGATGATTTTCTTTCATGATCTAATAAAATCTTCTTACAGCAGCGTCTCCACTACATGATCTCCATTGACATTATTTTATTTTCCATCTTTTTATTCAGCGTGCACACTTCACCTCCATAGGTAACACAGCAGTCAACAAACTTGTTGAAGATCTGGGTTTTTATTTTCCTCGAAATATTGTTATTCCACAGCGTTGGGTGTAGTTCTCTAATTATAGGTTTTCCCTTTATTATTTAGTTCTGTATGTCTATTTCATCTCTGCCATCGTAAGTTAACGTAACTCCTACATATTTATACCCACTTATAATTTTTATCACTTCATTTTCCACCACTAACTGTTTTCGTTGTGAATCGATTACAATATACCCTGTCTGATGCATATTAATCGCCAAACCCCATCTCGCATATTCTTGCCTCCGTTTCCGCAACATGTAATCGATGCCATCTCCGTCCTCGGCTAATATAACCTGATCGTCAGCGAATTTCAAACTATATATATATACTATTCATGGAGAAGCACCCCCATCAGAGTGCATTTCTTTCTTTAGTCTCCCAGTACCATCTTCACATATATTTTAAATAACGTTGGTGATATGCAGTATCGCTGTCGCGGTCCTTTATTTACAATGAATTCATCCGAGTAGTTTTTTCCGACTTTCACTTTGCTTTTGTTATTTATATATATATATATATATATAGTTGTTTAAGCGCGTTTACATAGTTTGTTTGTACTCCATTGCCCTTCATTGTCTACCATAACTGATTTATGCAGGTCATAAGCCTTTCTTAAGTTTATAAATATAAGACGTAGTTCACGTTCGTATGCTCTACCTGTTTCATTTAGTTCTTTCAGACAGAAAACATTATCAACACAAGATCTTCCAGGTCTGAAACCACTCTGTTGCTCTGAGTCTTTTATTTGTTCCTTCATTCTCGATTTTACTATTCGCCCATACAGTCTGCACATTGAAGACGTAACACTAATTCCTCTATGGGTTTGGAATTTCATTTTACTGCATTTCTTGTGTATAGAACTTGCATATGCGCTTTTCCATTGCTGCGTGACTTCACTACCCTGTAAACAGAATGTAAACAACCTGGCATTTGCTTCTAGTGTTACAATATTTATTTGTATTTAGTAAAAAAAAATATTAACTAGACAGGGATTGATTCAGGTCGTGGCAATAAATTCTGTAAAAGAGCCAGATATAACTTTTGTTTATATAGTTTTAGAAATCGTTCATTTGCCTACATTAATTATTTAATTTAATATATATTTAAATAATCCAAAAATTTAAAACAAAGAACCACAATTTGAAGGATATAGCGACAGGTTTTTCCAGCGATATTTTTGAGTCGTAACTTTTGGTATGCAATGTAAATTCAATTCTAGCTTTTGCGTTTAGTTTTTGTTGCACCATGTTCTCCCACATCTGCGCCAATGTTTAAAATTTAGATCTTCCTTTTTTCGTTCTTCCTCTCTGGGCATTACAGAGCCAAGCGTCGTAACACCTTTTAACCGGAACTAAATTTTGACTCTGACAAACTAATTCCTATATTTTTCTCTTCATTAACTTCTATTATTTGGACATGGTCTTTATTTAATTTAAATTTTACGTTATTATGAATAATGTATTATTTTTATTTAATTTATCCAAGACACCAGATTGTTCTTGTATTTTAATAAATCATTTAAAGTTTCACAAAATAGCCAAAATAATTTAAAGTTTTTAACAAAGGAATAGTTATTACTGCAATCTTTATTATTCTTTTTCTTGTAGTTACAAACACCTAACAGAAATCACAAAACCTGATAAAAACGTAATAAATCATCGATTGGAGCGCTGCGATACATTCTTCCACAATTTAACGAATAGCAAGTATTCCTCGAGAAAATAATGAATTATTCAAAGAATTTTATATCCTATGCAGACCACAAATTGGGTGAATAGATTGTAATAAGGAATTTATAGATCAATGTAGGTACGAAAAAAGCTAAGGGAAACTAAATTTATATTTTTCTGCCATAGGTTTTTCTTTCTTTATTATTTAATTAGCACACTAGTGAAATTAACACATAAATGCGCACGAATGTAGCATTAAATGTATAATATTCCTGATTGAAACACTAAAAACTTACGTTGCTGGAAAGCATAGTAATAATAAATTATGCGCAAATTCCGTAAGGAAGACAAGGCCCATCTAGGTTACACTTTACATGTAACGCAGCTACTCATGTATACCTTATGAGCAAGCTACTGGGTAAATAAAATTTAACGACGTAACGGCAGCGAGAACCGTGCATTGAGAATCTTGTTTACTGAACAGAAAATTAATTTGCAGGATTAAGCAATCTCTACCTACGTGCTTAAGCTGAAAGATAGGGTGTACGAGTAATAAACCACGATGTATCCGCCTAGTTACTGCGTCAAGATTACGTTTGTCGGTAGTACAACATACCAAAATGCTTGAAGCAAAGCGCAACGAAAACTACCATATGCATTATTGCATATATTTTTCTCTCTTCTGCCTTTAGTTTAGTTTGCGAAACTTATTCATTTTACTTAATACAAGAATTATTTCTTTACATTTGAATAATATATGCTTCACCATTTACTTTTGCAGATATTTTCTTCTAGATAAATAACATAAAGTTCCTGTTCTTGTAGACTTCCGCGGTCACTGTAGTGAAGTAACGCATAGTGCGTTTTAGATTTCTGGACAAACCTAGACCCCCAGTCAGTAGCCCATTGTTCCTTTCTCTGAGCCATAAGGTAGCTCAGTCAGTACATTGCTCTTACCACTAAGCTAACAGGTTCACTTGGTAGTTCTGCATAAATTTTGTTCAATTACTAAAAGATTAATGTATCTTTTGGGAAGTCCTTTTTGAGTCCAAACCTCAGACTGACATCAACTAGAAAAATCAAGGATTATTACTTGATACAAACTTAAGAGAGGTAATAACAATGTAAGCTATATATAGGAGTTTTGTGTATACGTCAGTGTTATCAAAGACATGAAATTCACAATGATTACAAAGACTATAGAGTCGTATAATATAGCCACAAATTAATTATCTATTAGGGATACAATGTTTCAAGAGGGCGTGAGTCAACCCAGTTATCGAATGAATTGTGAAATTACAACCACGTGCAATATGTAATGCACAGGCACTAAAAATTACCTGCTTTTATTGGATAGTGTCAAATACATATATCTGTGTATTATAGAAAAGGAGAAAAACAAAAGAAACCGTGTTTTATATCAGGCACATACATATATAGTACCGTACAAACTTATCAAACTTGAATGTACAATTGGAGATAACTCTTTGTAAGGCACGTTTTCGTTCTTGTTCATGAATACAACTTCGTACACATCTAGATCTCTAGAAGAGTTTACATTTTTGAGCAACTTAAAGTTGTTTTTAATACTTCTCTTTGTTTGTCCAATATAAACTATATCGCAATCATTACATGTAATTTGGTAAATTTCAGAGCCTTGCTCCATATCCAGTTTATTCTTAGAATTGCCTAATAAGTTTCTTGAGGTGTTATCCGACACGAAAGACACGTTCATATTTTGTTGAAGGAAAATTTTACTTCAACTTTCTACTGCTATGTGGAAAAGTAGTTTTATAGATTTCTTGTTACCGGTGGCTGTTGGAGTTCAAGTAATGGAATTTGTGATATATTGTTTATATTAGACCTTCCTTGAAGTATGATTGACAACATCTTTAATATGTTTTAGTTCCTTTTCATACCTTCGCTTACTTAACAGAAATATAACAAGTCTATTTACTAGAAAATTGTTCATTTGCAACGAATCTATTGTCTATATATTCATAACGAAAATGATATCGACGTAGCTTGATTTCATGTTGGTCTCAAATTAGCTCAAGAATGGGTTCGCAGTGATGTCACACAATGGATTTCCCATCGCCCTGTCCTCCATCTGTTTAAACACTTTTTGTCTATTTGAAAATATTTTTTATACTCTCTCTCTCTCTATGTTGCTTAATTTTAAAACATCAAGCAGATATCCCATAGTTTCTGGAATTGGTAGGAATAAGTAAACAAACGTCGAACACATAATTCGTTTGAGATACTTATTACGGTAACGTATGTCTGGTACAAGACACACATTCCTATATCTTCCTCATTTTCTGGCGTTGTAAATATTACATGCGGTTATAACTTCTAAAATTCGTTCGATAAATTGGCAAAGACATAGACGAGGGTAACTTGGTAAAATGCTATGAGCAACTGTGCTAAAAGGAAAATATTGACGAAACAACAATACAAAAAGAAGACGTAAAAGGTTTGGATGATATAGATTTAATAGAACTGACAGATGCCTTGAGGGCTACTACAAACGGAAAAGCGGCCGGTATAGATGGCATTAACACAGAGCTTTGGAAATACGGAAAAATTTATTAAATAAGTCTATTTAATAAATTTTTTAATATTATCCCTGACGATTGGAAAAGAGTAAAAGTGGTCTCCTTGTTCGAAAAAAGCGATAAGAATAATCCTCAAAATTGTCGAGGAATCAGCCTATTAGGCACCACTTACAAAGTTTACGACAGAATATTAAACAGTAGGTTGAAAATCATAGCAAAGGAACTAATAGAAGACGAACAAATGGGCTTTAGAAAAAGCAAATCAAGCACAGATGGAATATTCATTCTATAACAAATTATAGAAAAGCACAGGGAATATGACAAAGAAACACACATAGAGTTTAAAGACTTCGAGAAGGCTTTCAATAATGTAAGCAGATGTAATTATGGGATACTATTAAAGAATAGGGTTATTCACATTATTTAATAAGAGCTATACAGGGCTTATACACTGACACCAGAATTATGGTAGACATAGGCAGTAGATTGACAAGGGAAATACCAACAAGCAAAGAACTTAGACAAGGCTGCTGTATGCCGCCAACATTATTTAATATATATTGATAGGGAATGGAAAAGAAATTTCCTAAAGAAATTCATTTAGATCAGAACACCACCCTAAACTCTATCTTATATATTGACGACTTAGTACTCCTAACAGAAACAGAGGATGATCTACGGAAAGGGATGTATAACACATGGGCTGAAAAGTCCCGGGCCTAACACATAGATTACGCTAGTTTTATTGCAGTCACCTTTCTCTCAGTTACTACTAACCTTCAAAAGACAGCTGTTAAAATTTCATGATATTCTATTCATTAGTTTGTGAGTTATTGTGCTAAGAGTCACGCTACTTTTGTTATTTTCAAAACAAGGGATCAAAAACAATTTCGTGTTTTAATTTTACACTGCTTCTTGGTGAGAAAAAATACCGTTCAAGCGAAGCAATGGCTTGAAAAGTGTTATGAGGACTCCGCTCCATCAGAAACAACAATAAAACGTTGATTTGCTGACTTCAAACGTGGTCGTAGAGACACCGATGATGCAGAACGCAGTGGACGTCCAAATGAGGCAGTAACACCAGAAAACATCAAAAAAATCCACAAAATCGTTTTGAATTTTCGAAAAGTGAAGTTGCGTGAGTTAGCTGACATCGTAAAGATATCAAAAGAACGTATTGGCTTTATATTGCATGAGCATTTGGCTATGAGAAAGCTCTCTTCAAAGTGTATGCCGCGTTTGCTCACTGTTTACCAAAAACAAGAACGTGTTGATGATTCTGAGCAGTATTTGGCCATGTTTAAATGTAACAAACCGGAATTTTTGCATCGATATGTGACAATGGATGAAACATGGATCCATCACTTCACTCCGGAATCAAAACGATCGTCATCTGAGTGGACAGCAACTGGTGAACCTCGTCCAAAGCGCCCAAAAGCACAACAATCGGCTGGAAAGGATATGGCCTCGGTATTTTGGAATGTGCGTGGTGTAATAATCATCGACTATCTTTAGAAAGGAAATACCATCGACAGTGAATATTATATAGCGTTATTGGAGCGTTTGAAGGCCGAAATTGCAAAGAAACGACCGCATATGGGAAAGAAAAAAATTTTGTTTCATCAAGACAACGCACCGTGTCACAAGTTAATCAAAACAATGGCAAAACTACATGAATTGAACTTCGAATTGCTCCCACATCCACCGTATTCGCCAGATTTGGCTCACAGCGACTACTGGCTGTTCGCAGACCTCAAAAAAAAATGCTCGCCGGTAAGAAATTTCGCACAAATGAAGAGGTTATCGGTGAAACTGAGGCCGATTTTGAGGCAATAGATAAATCGTTCTGCAAAAGTGGTATTGAAATGTTAGAGCGGCGCTTGGATGATTGCGTTGCTCTTGATGGAGATTACGTTGATGAATAAAGCTAATTTTGAACCAAAAAAACCGTGTTTTCTTTGTTAGGCCCGGTACTTTTCAGCCCATGTGTTACATTACAAAAAATCTGCCAAAACTATGAAATGAAAATATTGGCGAATAAAACCAAAACCATTACATTCCTGGATAAATATCGAATAGGACAAAAATAGATATAATGAAACTCAGTCATCTGCGATCCATTTGCCAAGAAATTACTCTTGTTTGGTTGCATTTTCAACGAAAGCAAAAGTTAATTTTAATTCTGTACTTGTAAAATCAAAAACTAATCTTCGTCTACATAATAGATCATTTTTCATCGCATTTTCTAATAATCTTTCTTATAGTTAGAATACATTTACCAGATTTTATTAATTTAAACACATGCAGTATGATTCAATTCACATAATAAAACTCTCTATAACTAATAACTGAAACTGTCAATCACGTTAGAGGCAGAAACCTTCCGACATGGTCCATAGGGTGCCGTTATTATAATACGACCCAATCGCAAAAACAGTTCGTTTATTACTGTTTGCGTACTGCCTGTATACATATACAGACAGTACGCAAAAATGACATTTCTGATAGCATACTCGGCAAGATTTCGATGTAAACAAATTTCTTTTGTATCGCCTTATTGTTCGAAAGCTCTTGTTTGCTTGCAATAAAGAAATGTGAAAATGGAATTTATCTCCTTTACGCAAGTTAAAGATAGCGAGAGCACTTCATTATCGACTTTCTCATATAAGTTCGCAACTGTCGCTGCTACTTACAATTTACACGGACTACAAAACATTCCCGGGGCTATTAATTATGAAAGCAACAGTTTTGTTGAACAGAAAATCACAATCGATGTAAAGATTGATAAAAATAGAACTAAATAAAACGATGTAGTATAATTTAAACGTCAAAACAATTTCTCAGCAACGAAAATATTATTTGCCGTGCTGGCAATGTGATGACGGTGTGATAGGTTCAAGGCTATGCATAAGTATTTGTTAGCCTGAATATTCTGTTTATGACGTCTACGCACCCTTGTCGTGAAATTCGTATAAAAGTGTGTATTTCAGACAAGCGGAAAATCTACAGTTTATTGGCTTAATGTAATCTATAGTGTTACGTTAAAGTTTAATTATTTCTATCACCTCATCTGCCGATGGTAGCGACATTGCAATATCGCCAACAAAAAAGTAGGAATGGCTTTCTCTAATTTCAAAATCATTTGTCTTCAAAATTATTGGAATGAAGCAAAAATAAAATGTAAAATCAGATGGTATATTCTTTCCATAATTTTTGTTCGATTATTAGAAGTAAACCAAGATTATTTATTTTTTAAGGACGATTTCTGCGTTCATCCTCTGGAATGACATCAAGCAAAGTATACAACGTATGAGAATAATGAATCACAAATACCCCATCATATCATAAATTAGAGAAAACACAATTTAGCAGAACACAATTAAAAAAATAAGCTGTACGACAATAGCAATACGTCGGAATACTCAAACAAGTAAATGTACAAAAATATACAGAATGCTTTATTTAAAGAAAGACAGTGTGATTATTGATTCGGAAATACTCTATATTCTTGAAAATAATATTCTAAGACGTATAATACGTACGTAATATAGATGTAAAGATAAGTTCAAATATTTTTAACGGCGTAGGAAATACTGAACAGTGATAGACAATTCATATAACCAGTAAGTTAAGGTGTAGTATCCTTTCGCAACGTATTCTAGCATTTGCGACAAACAAAAGCCGCATATACAAATGCCCTTAAGGAATGAAGAACGTAGGCGAGCAAAAGAAAGTCCAAAATGTCCCAACGCTATATTAATTGGTGGAGGTGCCGTGCAAAGAACTGTACTACTTAATTTCATTTAAATACTCATATGCATATTGAGGCTAGAAAAAGAAGTTGTTCACACCAATAGTTGCTATAAATCATAAATTATATCGATGACTTACTACCCACTTATATATTCTTTCTCTTTTCAGATTGAATGCCGCCAAGAGAAGCTGTTCTAAGCGTGGTAGGGGTTTAAACAACCCCTTGTTCCACCTCAAGCATGCCCGTAGGAGGCAGAGTAGCTGGAAAAGTAACATCGATATTGTCGAATAATTATAATGGTAATATAATCCCCTTTGTTACCGTATCTAGAAAGATATATAGCATTTCCAATTTGTTTCTGCTATACATTCTTGACAGGCAACATGCATTCAGGGTATAACGAGGCATATAATAGGTTTTTTGAAGTATTTTGTTCCCATTCGCAAGGAAAAATAATTATCATTCGAGGGTAATCCTTGTTACTTTTAAAAATTGCCTTTTTTAAATTATTCCGTAAAATGTACATTTTATTATCAATAACGCGTCATTGATAGTATCGTTATACTCTTTTTACTTAAAATCTTATTGCTACACAAGTGTAACTTCAGTGATTGATTTCCTACTTAGTTTATCTAAATAGTAGAGTTAATTTTAGTGTGCCACATATTAATGACTAAGACATATTCTTTTATGATATAATATTCCGAGCTAATCACAGAGTTTCTACACGTTTTACATACGGTGAACTACTGTTTGCTGTTTTCAAAGTGAGGGTGTGGCTATTAAACGACAAACACAAGGCGATTATAAATTATTGGTAAATCTACACGCGAAACGGCTATAACTTATTGATAAATATATTGGCTGGTTAACGGATTACCACTTTTAACGAATCATTGCACTTAATCAAACATGATGCTTAAGTGGCAATGGTGGTTAACGAGTCATGATAATTAATCGGCTACGATGATTAACCTGTCATGGCGATTAAACGATGAGCACTGAAAACATGCAAATTCGGTTGACTGTTGGATATTGTATTTGCGCTATGAAATTATTATAGTAACTTACATATCCGTGGTCCAAAATTGAGTATAATATACAAAGATATAGAAAGTATATGCAGTACAAAAAGTTTCTTGGTTTTTACCAACGCTTAAATTAAAAATTTCACGGCATCTGGACCGGATGCGCGCAGGCTATAGTAGTTCTTAGTTGATGTTAGAACTTTTGTATCTTCGAATCTAATCCTGTGATTCGAATACGAGTGGATAGTGAGATAATGGACGATTTGCCTATTTGTTTCAATCGCACATTCCTCTCATGTTCCTTCTTTCTAGTGTTGATCGAACGTCCTGTTGTATCGATGCATACTTTATCGCATGAGCACGGTGTGCTGTACACCGCGGCTGTTGACAAGGGATCCCTTTTTCTTTGACCTGTCGTAATAAGCTAGATACTTTTCTTGCTAGAGTGAAAACTGTCCGGATGTTGAAACGCTTAAGCACTCATCCTATCCTGTCTGTAGTGTTGTTAATGTAAGGTAAGTATGCCGTGCCTATCGTTCCAGTTTCCCTACCATTCTTATCTCTGGGTCGAGGTTCACTCTTGATGACGCGATTGATTACATTCTCAGGATAACCGTTACACCTCAGCACTTGTCTCAGGTGGTCCAATTCCTTTTGTAGCTCTTCCTCACTGCATACTCTGCGCACCCGTTCGACTACCGTGCGCATCACCATTCCAGTAGTTGTTGCTGATACTTGATCCCCGTTTACAAGAACGTCCAGAAAAAGTAATACTCCGTTATGTTCTAGCTCCAGCGTGAATTGAATGTTAGGGTGTATTCCGTTCAGGCGTTTATCGGCAATCTATCTCTTCCGTGTGGCCAAACGGCAAGCGTACCCGCACAAAACCGCTGTTTCAAAAGCTAGTCTCTCGAACCGCTCCATGAAGAGATTTGCTACGACGGGACTTAATGGACTTCCCATCGTTATTCCATCCGTTTTCTCGTAGAAACTACCATCCCATGCAAAGTAACTGGTCGTGAGGCAGTGTTTAAAAAGCTGCGTTATATCCAGTGGGAATAAAGCGGCAATGTACCGCAGTGTATCTATTAGTGGCACTTTTGTGAACAGCGATACTACATCAAAACTCACTAAGATATCACTTGGGTTGAATTGCATCTTCCGGAATTTTTCCACGAAGTGCACTGAATCGCGAAATATAACTAGATTCTTCGCCTCTGTAGGATTGCAGTAGTGTAGATGTTTTGCTAACAGGTACGTTTATCGGTCTAAGTGGTACATCCCATTTGTGAACTTTGGGTAAGCCATATAACCTCACCGGTAGCGCTTCTGTTACTGTGACTTGTTTCTGCACGTCATCCGAAGTAATCTGTTTGTTTCCCTTACCACTGATGACATGGGGTCTCGTTGGCATATTACGTACATTAGCGGTCCGAGTAACATCTTGATCTTATGTTTGCGCCCCTCAGTATTTATTGTAATTATTAATTATTATATATTGTGTAATTGTTAGAGATTTCATGCATGTTTCAATTGTTTTAAGGCTTTCCATTCTGCAGGAGAGATATTACACTTTTATGGTTTGAATCCTCGTGATATACGTGCAAAGTAGAAGAAGTAAGCAAGAATACTTACGAGGTGTCAAATTTAGATTCTAATGAAACTTGGGTAAGATATAAAGCATGCCAAGGTATGACCATAGGAAATTTTTATCTGCCGAAATTCTATTTAAAAGTGCTTCAATATCCCTTCGAATGTTAGCGGATTTTTGGTTTTTTCAACGAAAAAGTACAGAAAAAGGGATGAATACAAAAGTCGCACCAAATTTAAGAATTCTTTAGAATACGTCATTAACATAAATGTGGGGTATCACGGTGACGCCTAAGTATTACGCGCTGATACGTTTGTAACAATACGGCAAGATCTTTAAACTAAAATTTATTTGGCTTCCTTTCGAATCATATAGGGGTACCTAAAGAAAATATTATAAGTACTATTGGCTTTGAGTGCGACTTTTATATGGTGAGTTTAACTTTATGAAAATTAGAAAAAACATTTATTTAATTTTTGAAGATTTTCAGTTTTTGCCCTACACTATTTTAGCAAATGAACTGTTTCCTGGATTAAACTGCGTGATATTGAAAGAATCTAAAATAAATTGTTGGCATTTAACTTTAACATTTAGTCCGTCTTCTCTAAATTACATTTTTTATAGTATCAAATTGATCACTTTTACAACCAAGTTGATTACATATAAAATTATTTACACATTCTTGAAGCAGAAAATTTGAAAACATTAAAATTTACAATTATAGATAAAATTTATGTATTATGCAAAAAAAATTACCAGCATTTGACGAGGATATTGTTTCGAAACAACTAACTTCTGAAAAGCTACCGGATACGTTTCAAAAATTTGTTAAAATGTATTATATAATTAAAATAATAATAGATATTCACACACCACTAATGACCCATCCATTGCATGATAACAATCATAAATATTTTCTGACGTATTATACAAGAAATTAAATGTGCAAACATCACAGGAGATAAATAAAACAAATCAATACAAGCTTAAATAAAGCTAGAGTTTCGGCAGCGAAAACGAAATTTTGAATTAATCCACGCTGGTGTATTTAATATGGGGTTTGTAAGATATTTATAAAGGAATTGCAGTAATTCTTCTTCCTCAGTTCTTTATGTTTTTTATTCCATTCATACGGGCTTCTGCGGTCTTAATTACTTCGTTCACTCGTTAATGGAGCGGATCCACTGACGCTACTATAAGAAAACTCATACGAATAGTCACTTCCTTCTATCATAGATTCTTCGGGATATGTCGTAATTTCTTGCAATCGTAAAAATCCAATTTCACGAGGTCGGAACCGTTTCGCCCAGCAATTGTACAATATCGTTCTGGGTAATTTCGGAAAATACGTGGAATTGTTCAAGTTCTAAGGAAATAATTCCATCTAATTCTTTCAGCGCTGCGTTGGTAAGGGACTCCTGATAATCTAACACATCGACAATATCCTCTGTTCTATTAACAGTTTGATGACGGCGGGTAGACAGAAACATGTGTATGTATGTTAGCGTTTTTTATCGCATCACATCCCAGCAGCATTATTAAGTTAGGTGAAATAAAATAAGATTAGAAAAAGATCCATTACTGCTAAATAAGTAAAACGTTACGTAACCACAAAAAGATCGTCCCCCTATTTTGGGACATTTTAAAGTTTATGCAATGTGTCTGTAATGGAAACTCCATTACAAAATTTAGGCTGTAAACTAGTTCCCGGGATCTAGTGACTACATTTGGACCTCATGTGTATATATTACCCTGCCGGATTCAGTTCTGACGACGCCTATGCATACGCTAGTTAAAAATATAGATAGGTAGTATCTCAGACCTGTCGTAATAGTAGGTTTATTGTCCCTGATGTTTCGCGAACAACAAAAGTACAGTACCTTTAAAAATACGAAGCGCAGCTGTTCGCGAAACGTCAAGGACAAAACACCTAGTGACACGGTGGAACCCGCTACGCCTATAAAAATATAGACGTCATTTTCACTATTCTAAGCTTTATAAACTTAACGGCAAAGAACGCCATTTTGAAACAAAGTCAACATCGTAAAATCTCCTCAAAAAATGCTTGTTTTGCGGTCATTCATAACCGCAATATGTGTTTAACAACACAGACAATGAGATGTGAACATTTTTTCAACTTCGTCCATCGATGGACACTATCGCCCATATATATGTATATGGGAACAACTATAAAAGGTATAGAAATACACAGAAATATTAATACTATTATTTATTAATATTTATAGCACAGTTTACACGAACAATATATTAATATAGTTCATTTTAAAACTAATTTGAATTTTATGACATCTGTCTTACTTTACATTTTACGGCAGCTGGAACTGTATTAATCCCTACTGTAATCCGATTCAGTTAAATACTAGAAAGAAAATGTTTGAAGTTCGTCAGTTTAAATATTATTATCGTCGGTGTAAGATCGTAGTTAAAAATGCTGAAATGACAAGAAATACCAATTGACAAACGTTCAACCATTATAACATTATGTGGTGAAGGGTATTCAATAGCATAAATCACTAAAATAGTAAAAGTATAAACGGAGTATTTATCTCTTAAGAGAATATAGGAAACAGGTTCACTTCGCAGTTGAAAGCGAAACAAAGCAATATTTCGCCCTGACAGCCGCTGAAGATCAGTTTATTGTGGTACCTTCGAAACGAAATAGGTTCCACACCGCCCCAGAGATCACTCAACAACTCAATATTTCGAAAAGAATATCAAGATCTCACACAATAGTTAAGCAGAGAATTCTCGCAGGGCGAAGGTGAAGAGTAGCTGTGAAAAAAGCAATGTTGAAACAACAAAATAAGAAAAAGATACTGAAATGAGCCCTACAACACAAGAATTGGAGCCTTGGAGATTGGTATAAATTGTTATAGACAGATAAATCCAAATTAGAAACCTTTGATTCAAAACATCGATCACTTGTGAAGCGGCAGACTGAAGAAAAAGTGAGTGAGCAGTACGGTTCCTAATGTGAAACATGGTGAGAGTAGCGTAAAACTTGGAGTTGCTTTGGTTGTACGAGATTTGATAAAAATAGATGGCATTTTGCGTAAGGAGGGGTTATCTGAGAATCTTACAGGAAAGATTATGTGGCTAAAATTTCCAAGAAGTTAATTAACCCAAACGTCCGTCTTGTTTATGTAGAACTTTTTGATGTCTGTCGAGGAGAAAAAGTAGTTGATGCCGATAACTTAGCCATGCCAATCTCTAAATTTGTCACCAGTAGGTTTAGTGTGGAATTAATCGAATCTCTGATTAGAAGAATGCAAAAAATACGTGCCGCCGTAATTCGATTTCCAGGTGGGCATAATAATAAGTAATAAGTAATCGCTTTAAATTAAATGTTGTAATATTTTCTATTTCTATTTCTATTTCGTTATTAAACATTCTTTTCGCAATCTCAAATATCTATTAATAAATATTACTACAAACCAACTCTATATTTCAATTCAAATGAAAGAAAACGTCAATTTTATAGTCGTCGTCTTATGCGTGTATGAAGCGTGATATAGTACATCTCTATGCTAAAATGCTGCAGCCTGTTCATAATAGGAATAAAACAATTCTTAAAAGATTCTTCATCACTTTTACAAAGGATCGTGCCTACAGGGTTACTAAAAGGCTGAGAAAGAATTTACAGGTCAAACATAATGCACATTTTATAAAACATAATCGTGACCATAATGCCTTAGTTTTAAGGATTGTATTTGCTCTGACTACCTCTCTACTTATTTCGTCGGTAGTGCTTGATAATAATAATGACTTATATTCTCCATTACAGTGTAGCCGATTGTTAGACCAACTCTTATACTATGTGAAAACATATCTGACAAAAGCCCGGTTGCCCCGGGTTTCAATTTCTAAAAGCTTATTACGTTTATTTTCAGTGACAAGTTAGGAAGTACCTTTCGTGTATGTTTACGACCTTAAAGCATGCGCGCTACATGTTGTATAATATTTTCCGGCAACTACGTTACTAAGTTTAAACCACAAATGCCACTTTAACTCTTTACAAATTTAAACTTCTAACGCTTCATCAATCTGCTAACAATGAGAAGCACATATATCATTTGAAATTAAAGCTGTAAGAGCTAGTTTCATGGGGTTATGACAGGGTGTCATTGGATGCCATGTTTATCAATTAATCTTCTTCAGGTGCCACGCACCTTCTAGTCCTAATGACAATGTAACTAGTAATGCAGAATATTTGCTTCTATCTCCTTAAAGTTTAATAGTTTTGTATGAAAATTGCAATACCTTGAAATATGTAAATTAAGTTCGAAAGCTTCTCCCAATCCTATTGTTCATTTATGTATTTTTAATAGTAGATTTTTTAGTCCATTTTTGTATAATAAATAAAGCATCTACGTAAATAAAGAGATACCTGAGCTATACAGATATACTTAGAGTTATAGGGTCACTTTTATGCAGTAAATGATAAAATTTTAACCGAGAATCCACCCGTGACATGCGATTTGTATAACTTTTGGTAGCGTTTTTAAGCGCCTCTAACAGAAACGCAGTTATTTCAATTATATGTGGATAACTTCATATTATGCACAATAAATTGAAATTATATCGTTAATGAAATGGCGCTGTGTTAATTATTTGTTAGTTCAAAATTAGCAGTTTGGTAATGTAAGCCAAAAAACCTGCAATACAAGACTTATCTAAAATAGCAACCAGTATGAATTTCTAGTTTCTTTTATTTAAAATACAAGTTAAAATGAAATTAGGAATTTTTCGTTATCATGTAACCGAAACATCAGGTTTACATAAAAAGGAGAAGCGTTACCGACAACACACGTTGGTTTTGAATCAGTATATAATATAGAAAAGTAAAACGCGACCCACCAAGAAAACTCGAAAGGTAGATGATTTTGAATTTCAAGAGAAACAGAGGCACTCAGTAACATAACAATTTAGTGACAATCTTTAAGCGTTTAATAAAAAAAAATAAACAAAACTACAAAACTATTATTAGTTAATAAAAATCTACCTAAAGTACACATAGATTGTATATATACTACGTATATATACATAGTATATATACGTAGTATATATACATAGATATTTATATAGACATATATACATGTCGAAACAGATGTTTTCGCGGTCGCCATATGTGAAATAATATTCCCAGGTTTGTGACCGCGTTTCCACTAGATAGACGTTTGGAAGAGATTTGACTCATCTTCCCCTGGAACCTGTTCTTAAGCTATCGATTGGAGATGAACCCAAGTTCATCTGAGATGCAACAGATATTCCGGACAGTAACATCTCTCTTTCAAACTAGCAACTACTTTCAACATTTATCTCGTAAGCAGTATCGAGCTAGAGCGACCATCTTGCGTGTATTAAGAAATTTATTTATTTATTTAATTTCAACTAATTTCTGTTTGAAAAATTTCTAAAACAAGTATTAGTGACAATGAGGTAAGTTATCATTTTAGGGTTCAGATTTTCGTAACCGAGTTTATGAAAGTTCTTGATTGTTTCTAGTAACCATTGACAATAGTTCTCGCTAATGTTTTCGCTTTTCATCTATGAGATTCCTGGAAACTTACAATTTTCACAACGAAAAAATTCATATTTCAAAATACTACCAATCTGCAAACGTATAGAATATGACAAATGCAAAAGCCTGATCATTTATATAAAATTATTTAATATAAGTGATGCTAGAAATAATCGAACAAAATAAAGGTTGAGATTAAATCATTCATGAACGCGTGCACTAAACTTTATTGCAATAGTGAAAATTTTTATAGATATATTCAATTGCGCCGTTTTTATTACGCTCATAAAATGAACTCCTTGATATCGACATGATAATGCAAACTAATTTCCCACTGCTATCGGCAATTTACTCAAATTAGACGTGTCTAGTCCAGAGTGGAGCATGCAGAATGTGCAATGTTAAATACATTGCAGTACTAGATTAATTTACACCGACACAGAAGTGCACGCGCTTGAAAAGTTTAAACGCAATCAACTTTTAAAACTTCTATTCAGTATGCTAAAATAAATTAGCAATGTAAATTTGTAAGAGAACCATAGGGAGATGCGATTCGTGGCAATCTATTAATCTGCCCACTTAATAATGTAAATTCGGAATTGATAGTGAATCACTAATAGAGACATGTAGTAAGCCAAACATTATTATAAGTCAAGAATATTTCTTGCAAAAAGTGTCTTTTACTTCAAAGATTATGCAAAAAATATTATTTTTCCGTCAGTAATAGGAAATCTATCGGAATGGCAGAAATTATCTACAGTTTTACAGCCTTTGCTTCTTTTAGTAATTATAAATTCCAAAAGTTTTAACCCAAAAAACCTAATTATTTGAAGTTAAACTGGATGAATTTTAAATACGTTCTGAAAATTGAAAAATTCCGTAGTTACGAGATATTTATAATGAACAAATATAATAAAATAATTATTTATTATTTAACAACTTTCAGTAGCCTAACCGAAAAATAATAAAATCGATGAAAATTTGATCTCTTTGAGAAAAATACTAATATAACAATTGAATAAATGCTGGGAATACATACTTGCGAAACAACGGTTATTATTGGTCTCGGCAAAGTGGGGCAAGTTACACTGCAGTGTGAAAAACAACATGGAGGAGCTGATCGGCCGTATTAAGACGAGTGTTCAGTAACGTTTACCTACTTACACCATTTCTGATCGTAACCTTCACGATTGAGCACAAGCGATGCGAACGCAGGAATGTTTACATATAAAATAATGATAAACAATATATTACGTATATAACGTGCTGAAACACTTACTGCTTCCACGAAATCACAAATTGGGTGGCATCCGTTAAGTATTACAATCATTAAATATGCTTCCACACTTGTTTCAGTCAAATGAGTATGGTGTGCAGAATAAATATCTTTTAATAATGAAACCGTCCATTCCACATCGAGTAAAGTAATCCTTATTACAACTTGATGGATCATTCGACGCACTTTCACAAATTTATCTTAGCATGCGAAAATCTGAATCCTTGTCAATAATACTTTCAAATGTTCGTATTGCGCTTTCATTTTTGTCACCTTCCGCCGTACATAGGTGTGAGGAAACATCATCCATATTTGAACAGAATCCACAAACGATATCGAATCATTTAGTAATTTTTCAATTCCTTCCGCTAATCCATAGTAGTTCTTACGAATACTTTCTGGATCACATTTTACCTGACTATCTTGAAACATTTTCTGGCTTTTTTTGGTAGCTTTGGCGTGTCTCGGATCGAAATGTCAAATTACCTTCTTTCAACATGTTCGCAGTAGTAAGACGCAGCCTTTAGCCACGTTCCCCAATGCGTAGTAATTGGCTGTGGTGGTTCAGGCATACTTCATGAAATCTTTTGTACCTTTTGAGAACTTTAGAAAAACTGCCTTCGTATGTGCTATTAAAGCATTTACTCGTGGATAACATTTAAGGATCAATTGCGCCACAAGGTTTAAAGCATGGATTTCGCATGTCACATGTAACAGATTACCACTTTCTTCTTTAAGAGCTCGGCCTAAGGAAAGCATCTTAGCGACATCGTCACTCACAAACATTAAAAGTTAGGTACACGTTCAAAATTTCATCGCTAGTACATTTTGCAACTCTTTTGGAAGCAAGTAAGATACGGGATGACGGTTGATACAATTCTCTATCTTTCAATTCTGCTTTAATTCTTCTTTCAACATAGTCACGAACAGATGGCATAAAGTTTCTTAACGATGTCCGACTTGGTAATGTATAACCTGAATATTTGCTCCAGAAGAAGGCAAATGCTTGTTCTTTTAGTAAAGTGAAAGATACATTACATAGAATAAAACAAACACTTACATCAAATATTAATTGTTCGCTGTATCGTTTGCCACGGATCGTAGGACAGTGTTTTATACTTTTCAGGTGGCGTTCACACTCCCACCTGCTGGTACATGTCAAATAGTTATCGCACTTTACACATTTCATTCATTCTATCGCCTTCGTATTCTAAATTCGGCATACTCGCTATTACGTTTTCTAGTTTATTCGAAGTACGCCGTAAACATACCTAAAAACGACATTTTCACAGTATGTGTGTACTGACAAGCGCTTCCAACAACTAGTGGAATAATACTAAACAACATACGGGTAATCGATTCTACGTGCCGCGCGCTTCACCCATCCACATTGTTCTCCTCACAGCACTGAAACTTGCCCCTCTTTGTCGAGACTATATATTATACATGTACAACACAAGTAATTATATAAAAGAAGGAAAATTTTGCAGTACGATTTCAATGGATATATGCCATATTAATTACTTATTGTACTCCTATATTTTATGTCGTAGTTTGTATTAGTTACAAGCAAGCATTTAGTTTAATTTCTTAATATTACAGAAACACCATACTTCAATAAATACATCATCTGTGTATATACAATTCTTTTCGAAACAGTCGTGGATGTAGAAGGACTGATATAACAGTATACAACAATGAAATGCAAACATTCCTGAACAACATCTCCATGATTGATTGGCATCTTGTAATGACCGTATTTACATCGATGTATGTATGTGTGCATTTCGGAATGAAAAAACACATCGCCATCGGCAATATCAACATACTCTATTTATAGAAAACGTGGTTTGAAAGAACGGTATAGCTATTGTTAACCTACATTTCACACAAGTAGGGCCAATATATTTTTGTTTATCTTCCAAGCTTTTCTCGCCATATTATGAATGGTATAAAAATTACTTTTGCGAATATCTGCTGCAACCCAGGAATTTATTTTAATATTTCTGTTCATATTTCGCAATATGGAAAACTAATCATCTTTATATATGTTAAATAGTTAAGGTATTATTCATCTTTAAAATGTTTGACCTTTCATGCGTAAACTACTGCAAAAAAAATAAAATAAACCATTTATATTCCTAACTGGTTAAACTTCACGCCTTTCTAGAATTAACCAACTCAAATTTTCAAGCCAGCTGCAGCAAAATCTACCCCGTTTCTCTCTGCAAGTAATTCGAAATTCCGGCACTACACGTAGTAGCATATTTCGTATAGCAAACCTCTTTTGCATTCTACAACCATTCAGTCTGATTAGTATTAGGAAGATATACGGTCCTATCGTTTCTACCGATTCCCTCTTTATCGCAGCGATGTCGGCTCATTGTTCGCGAGAACCAACATTAAATAGATTACCTGCCACTGCTGCAATTTAAGATAAAACAGTAGCTGCTACAATAGTGATCACTATTCGAATTAAAATAAAGCGCCTATGTTACTTCTCTCTAACGTATACCATTCGACTTTCCTGATGATTTGATATTCTGAGCTAAAAAGCACACTCACCATTAAGTTATACGGTATAATCAGACGCTTCATTAGGATTAAGAACCAAAAATAATGTATCGAAAGAACTAAGTAGAATGGTGAATGATAACATAGTACGTGTGTGCTAAGATTTACTCTATCGCTTATATGTATGTAACATAATGTACAATGTAATGCACGTGTGAGCCATAATGTATGATGCACGGGTACGATGACAAATTTTGGCAATATATTACAAACTCGTTATCACATTTGAGATACGAAGAATTTTTAGATGATTCTATGAATTTAATTACATTACAAGAACCTTAGTGGTTTGTAGACGAACTGTTTTAGAGTGAGCAACTAAAAGTATGTTGATTCACGTAGTCTTTAATGGATGATATTTGTTGAAAAATAGTATTTTGAGAGGAAAAGGAGGGGAATAAAGTACACTTATAATGTACTTTGCAACATATCTTACTGTAGAAGAATTATCTGCCAAAAATGCATATTATAGTTGAAGTCCGTTGTATTCTATCAACCTATTTAGAGCGTCAGGCAAGTTTTTGAACACAAAGTATAATACATATTATACTGCCGCTCATCATTTGTAACTGGCTTTTCACTGAATTAATACTGAATAATTCATAATGCATCCTCTTAAATATTAAGAATACTCACGTGAAGATCGGTTAGGCAAGAAGGGAGGTTCATTATTTATTAGTTCTAGATTTCGCACTGAACTGCCGTCTGTTTTAAGAAGCAGTCTCAACTTATTTCTATTGGTTGTACTCAACTAAGGAAGCAATTTTCGAGAGATATCGACATATAAACGCTTCTATAAAAAATAGTATCATTTGGTATTTGATAAGGCACCGTCATTTTTTATAATTTTTATTATTTTGATGATGCAATCGGTTGCTCATAACTTAATTGTAGCTGTTATGAAATATATCAGTTCTTTCAAAATATGTATGTTATTATGGAAAAAATGAATCATTCTAGCGCAATCTATTGAAAAGCTGAGCGTTTAAAGGTTATTATAAAATATTTTAAGAGATTTTTGGAATCCACTTTTGGATCTTATAAGTAAGAACTTCGATAGTATTATTAATGTAATTATATAGATCAGAAATGGCATATTCAATACGTTCTTAATAGCGTATAAGAAAAACAAATGAAATGGCGCCAGATATACTGGGCGAGGGGAGTCTGCCGTCTTTCTTCTATTGAGCATCGGTGGTCTTCAGACATATGCCCGCTGTAACTGCATTCTTATTAAAAGAAAATAATATTTTAATGTTACTTTCCAGAAAATACATTTACATTTTGTAAAATCCTTTTTTCTTTCTCTTAAAAACTGAAAAGAGTGACGCAGAGCGGATTTGAAATCCTGGCGGGTGATCCTTGATGTACATTTGTATATATGACGAGACTTTTGATAATTACGCGTTAATATCAGCAAATTAAATTTTAAATACACAATTAAAAATGTACATATCCAGAATGCGGTATTTATATCAGAAAAATGTATTTTCTGTGTTGTAGCATGTGTTAAATATAACAATTGAAGAAATCCGCATTATAATTATAATTAAATATTTCAAAGAAACCACTCAATAACAATCTAAATGGTTGATTGGTCAGAATATATATAGAAAATAACCTCTCCCAGAGCATTCTAATCAAAACTTTACCGATGTACTCTTCATTCGTATTTTTCTTTACTTCAGGAAATCTGCACCATTCTCAAGGTAAGTGTATTAATGAACGCCTTTGCTCTTAAGTACTATAAAACAGGATAAACTCACCCATTACCCAATAAAGATCTTATCACAGTCAAGTAGGTGCTGTAAATGGTAACCTGAGTTTTATATGCACGGGTAACAGCAACACTGTTGTTTAATATAAATTAAACAGAGGAGTTCGATGCTAGTACAAAGAATTGTATATTAATTGTGCTATAAACATAAAATATCTAAGGTAGCAATGATAAGTACAACAGCAAAATAGAATACTCATGGATGAAACAAAAAGGTTCCTTCGACTTGTATGTCGAATATATTTACCGCATGTTAATTTTCGTCTTTTAGCGCGATAAGTAAAACATTGGAGGTCTGTCCCACTAAAATCCAAACTTATTCAACAAAGATGCTTTTTATAGTGCTATCTATTGCCTTCAATGAACATTGAAAAGATTGGTTCTTTGCCGACTTTTTTCAAAATTTTGCGACAGCAAAATCGTTAGTGCGAAATAATGCATTGAGTGTTTTTTAAATATCGGTCGCAGAATGAATTTTGAACAAACAGGAAATATAAGGTTGTGTTTTAATCTTTTACTAAAACAATTAATACAATGAAAACCATTTATAGTAAGAATATCTCGTACCAGTGTGCACGGGTGGTATAAGGAATTTCAAGAAGTTGACGAAGACGTACAAGATGGAAAAATCGAAATTGTGCGCGAATTCATAAAAGATAGGCCGAAATCTTCATAGGGATACATGGAAATGGAATCGGATATATACAAAAATTGTATTCTTCGCACTTAGCCCTAAGAAAGGTTAGCGCACGGTTTGTTCCACACCAATTGACAAAACTTGTTCCGAATCCAACTTCAAGTATTCAATCGTAACTGGTGATGAGATGTAATACATCCAATATGATTCAGAAACTCAACGTTGAAGCGATGAATGGAAGCACCCAGCCCAATCAAAAATCGTTTCGAGAAATCAAAAATCAACAACGTTCTTTTGTTTTTAAAATACAAAGATTTGACACTGGTAGATACGCTAATGCCAAATATAAAACCCATTTTTTCCTATCACGTTACGCTTTCTTTCTACGGCATTTCTTGTTTTCCAATTTCAAAATTCTTAGAAATCGTTTACTAAATGCAGCAAATTCTTAATTATTCAAGTAATTGTAAGAATATTGTAAATCAACTTTTAGTCGATAGAGAAAAAGAAGGTTTTCCACTTCACATCAAATGGGATGTCATTAAGCAACATGTTAAAAGCTCTAGATTTGAAAGGGGCCTGTTTCAAGTATATACCGCGAAAATTTCCGAAAACTGATGTGCTTCATGGACCTCAAATTAGAACAGATCCAAATTTCACCGATTCTATAAACAAAGTTGAATACAGTATGGTTTCTTGAAACTAAAAAGGCCTCCAATTACAAAGATCTAATGAAATCAATGCGTCAAAAATTTCACCGCCTAGGTTGTAACATAAGCATAAAGCCTCATTTCCTTCATAGTCATCGCAATAGGTTTTCCGAAAATTTAGATTCCGTAAGCGACGAACAAGGCGAAAGATTTCATCAAGATTTAAAAACTATGGTAACTCGGTACCAAGGAAGACAGGATCCTCAGATGATGGTTGACTACTGTTAGAGTGTTCAAAGGGGATGCCAAACCAAAGTATACAGCAGAAGATGCAGCAAACGAAAATGTATTCCCTGATTGTTGTTTGTGTGTTTACAAGCGCTCTCGTAATTTTTTAATGATTATTAAACTAAATACTTGTACTATCATGACTAATATTGTATTTAAATAAGTAAGTGAATTATTAAAATTTTATATTTTGTTTATGTATGTCTTATTAGTTCTTAAGTAATATCTTTGAAGCATTAGTGATTCTTCAAAGAGCATAGTACAGCATAGAGTTAGATTTTGACGTGATACACAAAAACTAATATGATTTTCGGATTCAATACCCCAAATTAGTAAAAAACAAGTCTCGTATAGAAGTCAGCAAAAATTGTGTTTTGCAGTGACATTGATTTGTTTCTACGATCTAGAAGAAATGATGTGCAAGAATCTCGTTCCACCAGAACAAACGATTAATGCTGTGTTTTATCTGAGTGCTATAAAGGGTTTATTGTGTATTCGTCATGTACGTTCTTAATACCGTGAAAATAGAAGTTGGCGATTGTTATACGATAATCAACCACCTAATCGGTCGACGTTCGTCACTGATTGTTTGACCAAATATGGAAATATAGCTATCGATTATTCACTGTATTCGCCTGAATTAGTTCCGTGTGATTTCTACTTGTTCTCTAAACCGCATTTGCCGATGAAAGGAAAGCATTTTGATGAAATAGGAGCTATTCAAAGGTCGTTGATCGTCATTTTAAAGGACATTCCTAAAGATGAGTGTTTAGAAATTCATTCGACGAGCTAATTAACCATGCAGAACGGAGTATCAAAGCGGAAGGAAACTATCTGGAATAAAACATTTAAATTTCGCAGCAATAAGTAATTGTTTTTATTTTATGTAAGTTTTAATTTTCATGGACAGATTGTGGGAACTATTGTTTTATAGCGTACAACTAGTTTTAAGTTCGTAACTCCACTTACAAATGAAACAGCTACATACTTCTTTAATATGAACATTCAAATATATTTACTTTCTTATATTTAGCTGGATTCTGTCAAACAACTTCAGATACTGTTAACATCGTTTAAAATTAATGTTATACTTTTGAACTGTTGGGTATAGAAAATTATATTATTACCTAAACTGACTCAACATCATTTAAAGTAGATAAATGACACAGTGCTTATTGTGCTACGTGTTACGAAGTCACACAGGTGTTCTTAAAGGATCCCAAAGATCGATCTGGTACCCCTTATTGTTCAATATTTATACGCACACTTTAACTACTGTTTTATTAAAGAGTAACAACCCACATTAGCTCTCATGTATGGGAATGATATTTAGATGTAGTACTCTTTCTAACCACAAACGGGAAGACTGATCGAGAAAATAATAAATAGTAACTTGCGGAGTATTTCTGAATTCTCGATACGATATACTCTTGACATTAATCCTAAAGAAACAAAAGTAATATTCTTCGGAAATCCTACGTTGTGCACGAACCTCGAAAATGTTTTAAGAATTGGTATAGAAGACCATATTTTACTTATATAACAAAGATAAGGACTCGGAACTTACTATTGGTAATCTATGGATCAATTTAATAAATCTTTCAAAAATTATATCTCCAACGAAAAGAGTTGTTCTTGCTATCAACGTCAAACTGTATAGGTGCTTTAGTATTTTTGTAATTTAATTTCAAACATAAATTGAAGTTTTTCTTAATTTCCATGTAAAAGAATTATGCGAATCTAATATATTAGTAACTGGTAAGAATGATAAAGGAAATACACTTTTCAACATTTCATACTACGTTCATTCCTTACAATATCGACCATCTACATACAAAAAAAAAGTTTCCAAAAAATAATACAATACTCGAAATGCTGGATATTCAGACTGGTACCAGAACGTATTGAATTTAGTTCATAATCTTGACAGAGCATGAAGCAACACCAATTGTTCTACGGAGGTCACTTCATTGAATTATTCAAAGCAAACAATGTACAAGCAATTACTTTATTTTTAATTCATTACGAATGTGCTTACAATATCCAGTAATGAACTAGTCGCTAAAACATGTCTCTATATAAATTATATACAGAAATAGCGCATATATGTATACTTGAACCTAAGACAATGAATATCTAGAGCTCTTATTTCAAATAACACTACAAATTATTTTTAATGCACGCATTGTTTATCGCTGCTTCCAAAACCTCTATTTTCTTCTTCCATTCTCTTCTATTCACCTCTTACTAAAATCCATTTTACTATAGTTGTATTAATTTATGATTAGTCAATAGGCATTGAAGGCGGGACTTTTTTATTATGACAATTGCACTCAAAATGAGTTAGAAGTTGTCATAAGACGGCAAGTACTTTTGGAGAACTCCAAACTTTCGAATTCTTCAATTTTGCATCAAAGAGTAACACCTTACGATGGAAGAATGGTTATGCACGAAAATATCCCTGTAACTTTTAGAACTAAATGTTGGAGGTAATTCAAATAAATTTTTACTGCCTTATTTTAACACTTTTGTTGTTTTTATGAATTTTGTTATTTCTATTGTTAATTTTACTGTTTTAAGGAATTTGATATTTAGAAGTTTAGTTGTATGGAAAAATATATCATATTCTCTTATAGCACGTGAAATCCAGTTTTTTGCCTATTTCTTTGCATTTCTTGAAACTTGTACATACATATGTAGATGCCTCAAACTCTGGTCATTTCCTTTCATTTATTTTTTAATGTTATTCTTTTCATCGATTGTAGCAATTCTTCAATTACTTTTTCGTTTTTTGAGAGTCCTCAGTCAGGTAAATAATCAAATTTGATTGTTTTACATATTTTTATTTTACTGCGACGTGTTTCGGGGTTTTGTTACACCCTCTCTAAAGCTATAATTGACATTGGAAGCCATATTAAAACGTTGTGCCTTTCACGGCACCTGCACAATTTCTTTAACACATATTTTAAAGTCTTGTATGATAATATACACATATTAAAATTATAATAAAACTTATTTATTTTTATTTACTTATTTTTATTTTATCTTTTGCTAGTGTTCATGTGTACCGCTTTTGCTAGTCGTCTTCCGGAATGTTACCAAGCTAACTTTAGTAGCTAGTTTTATCTCGTTTAAATTTAACGGATCATTAACGTAACAATACTAAAGTGTGTAACTCATATGAGCTACATGCTTTGATGTCAATCTTATACTTTTATATATTGCTTTATATTCTTCGATTTCAGATTGTGGTTCTCTGATAAGGAATTGATATATAGTCCGAAAAGCTAGACTACAAAAAAGAGTGTTGCCTTGTTTATTGCTTCTAGTTCATTTTTACCATAATGCCGGTAATGTATAGTACTGCCCCATATTCCACAGTCAACTACTTCGTCCCACATAAACACGTAAATTTTGTTAGATTAGACCCAAAGCCATAAAGAGGTTCGATTCCGTTGTAATGCCGCTCCAGTACACTAGCCTTACCTTTGCTGCTAAACACAGCCTTCCAGAGAATTTATGATCTTAAAGTTCTCGACTTCCTTTTAAGATTCTTATAGGTATCCAGATACAATATTTCAGAAGTTAATCTATATTATTTTCATATATTGGAAAGAAAACTGCAGAGTAATGGATTAAAAAACTAGGTTCTTTTAAATGCAATCAAGTCCTTTTAATAATTTTCCTGTTCTTTTAACATGTAAAACTTACTATATATAACTAGAGAAGTACCTACAATTGCTTTAAAAAATAACTTACATAATTAACCGTACTTGCCGGTACTACAGAAAAATGCTTTAGTAATTTGTTACTAATTCTGAAGCCTCATTCTGAGTAAAATAAGCAATCCAAAGATTCATTGAAAAGTTGTCATTTTATGTTACCTTTTCCATTTATAGCACAAATTTCGCACACCTTTTTTTTCATTCAATACAACACTATGTTCATTTTATATTTTGAATTTGTTATATTATTCTGACTACAGTAGGCAATTGTGTTGATAGTTGTGTAAAATGGAAGTCCAATATTTTTATAGTATACATTACGTTAACCTAGTATAACTGTCACCATTAATTTTGGAGAGAAGTAGCGTTCTTACACAGAAATTTTACGTTTATTCAATGAACTAAATCCGAATTACTGGACGTATACTTGTGAAAACTGTAAGATGTTAGGTAAGATTTAAGCATTTACATCAACTCAAATCTCACAATCTGCCGCAAGCGATAATTTAAAGTAAAATGCGCTATCAACAATTGAAGAAAATCTGCGGTATCAACTACGTATACAACTAAATCTTCATCATAATATATGCCAGAAATTATAAAAATATCGGGATTCAAAAACCTGAAGCCCTATAAAATTCACTTTTACAATAATTTACCAAAAAAATTGAACTTGTGATAGAGTTTATGCGTTTATGCTCGTCCATTTTGGAATTTCCGCCGAGGACAGGCATATAGTTTTAGCAGTATAGTGGGCCTGTAAACTATTGTGATGAAGGAGGAATTGCCCTGATTTGACCTCTCGGAGTTTTTTCTATGCAGTTTCTCAAAGGCATTGTTTGTTAAACGAGCTGGGTTAGAGTATAGATTTCACATTTTTTACACTCTTTGTAAAAACCGTTTAGGATACCGCAATCAAAAAAGGGCAACATTTTATTCGTCTGCTCTCATCTGTTACCATTTTCTTTTCTTTTCGGTAGGACACGATCTTATTCATTCTACTCTCTTTAAGCCTTCCATGACATGGAGCGCCAACATTGTTGCCTTCTCGACAGAGGTATTGCCGTCCCTGCTCATCTCGTTATTCGGTTGGGCCCCGTACGGTAAACATGGCCTCTCTATTCACATCTGCATGTTTTGACAAATCGTACGATATCCTGAACATTACATTCTTCTCTTATTTGTCTGCTTCTGATTTTATCACTTATTGTCACTCCTTTAATTGTTCTTAACATCTTCATTTCAGTTATTCGCATGAGATTCTTAGTCTTTCATGTTTCTAAGGGGATACACTACCGCTCAAAAGTGTTTAGGCACCCCTGTTTTCATGGATTATTCATATAGTATTATGTTTACCAAAAAAACATTATAATAAAATTAAATACGTATTTAAAATGTAATTCAGTAAGATAAACACCCATTATATCGCATAGGGTTTATTATCATTTACCTGCACTTGGTCGGATTACCATAAACTGTTTATTGCGGTACAATTACAATAACAATCCCTCTGAATTTACTGGGTTAATTTAGTCATCTGTTAGATTGTAGGTAATAATGTTTAAATTACCTTCCTAGAAGATTATAGTGAAATCTGTAACCTATGGTCAGTTACAGTGTGATATTTACTCTATTCACGTCGTGAGCGAAATATCGTGTGACAATTTTTTAAAATGTTTCCGCAAAGTGAAATTAGTACGGAGTGGAAGGCCAAAAGCGACAACATCTGCAGATGATCGCAGAATAGTGGTTACCAGCAAGTTAAATAGACGCGAAACAACCCCGGAAATCACCGCAGAAATGTTGGTCGCCAAAAACTAGTCAGTGTTTCTACAGTCAAACGTCGCCTACAGAAAGCCGGGCTCCATGGACGTATGGCGATGAAAAAGCCATTACTATGCAAACAAAACAAGCAAAAGCGACTTAAATGAGCTCGTGAACACCAACACTGGACCATAGAACAGTGGAACAACGTCCTATGAACGGATGAGTCCAAATTTGAGCTGTTCGGAACCCGAAGACGCATATTCGTAAGAAGATCTGTGGGTGAACGTGCCAGACAAGAGTGTATTGCTACTACCGTGAAGCATGGTGGAGGTTCTATCATCATTTGGGGCTGTTTGGCTGGCACTAGTGTAGGGGACATTGTGAAAATTGACGGTATATTAAAAAAAGAAGGCTACCGCGAAATTTTGGAGAACCACGCAATACCTTCCGGAATTCGACTTTTGGGTCAAAATTTTATCTTCCAGCAAGATAATGACCCAAAACATTCCTCTAAATTATGTAAAGGCTATTTACGCCATTTAGAAGAGGAAGGAACTCTCAAAATTATGGAAAGGCCTCCCCAGAACCACGACTTGAATCCAATCGAGTTACTATGGGAAGAACTAGATCGGGAAGTATGGAAATCGGCACCGACATCAGCTATTGACGCGTGGAACAAATTGCAATCGAGTTGGACCTCAATAACACAAGAAACTCTGGCAAAACTTTAACTAAAATTATTAAATCAAGAGGAGGTCACATAGATGAAAGCAAAATTTAAATTAAACGTTTTATATTTCGCATTTATTTAATATATTTTTATTCATGTACGTGTATCTGTACATAAAAGATAAATATTATTAACATTTTTGCTGAGTTTTTATACATTTTTGCTGTCAGTGAGAGTGCCTAAACACTTTTGAGCGGTAGTGTAGGTGAGTATAGGCCATACACATGTTTTATATATCCATATATTCTGTCTTCACTTTTGGTAGACATATACTTGTTTTTCCAGGTGATGTTTCGAAGCCAGACATGTATTTTAAAGGCTTTGTCAACTTGTACTGGTACTCTTTTTGTAATGTTTCTGTCGCTGGAGGTTTTTACGCCAAGGTAATTAAATTTCATCGTTTGCTCAGTAATTTTATTATAGACCACCAGTTTACATCTTATAGGCTCTCTAGAGATCACCATACTTTTGGATTTATCGACAGATATTTTCGTATTGAGTATTTCTGTGGCTTGACTAGATTCATGTAGCAGAAGCTGCAGATCGTCATCAGATTTCACCACGGTGAATACCATACCACATTCTTAAGCCTGCGTCAACTTCCCCAACATCGTCAATGATTTCGTCTGTGTTCAATAAAATTATTAAGATGAAGGGTTTCAATAATTATCGTATAAATAATCAAAATATCGTACTTTAGTCTTTATTAATATAATTCTTTTAAGTAAAAAACGGTATGGATGTGGCTATAATATTTAAAACGATTGTAACTTTTATCGGGCCGAATCCAAATATATTCTTAACCTTTAACTGATGCGGGCGCATTGACGGCGTCTGTATATATTATGAAAGTAATGCGTGTGACTAATGTACAAGCATTGCATTCGTTTGATTCACACAATTTTATGTAAATGTAGCTTGACTTAAACCACTGTATATCTCATAAATATTTATATTCCTCCAAGTGTGTCATGCGATGACAGTGATATGTGTTTTGAAGCATTAAATCTGGAGCTTTTGGATAAATATGTTAATCGTTTGTGGTAATTTCAACTATCATAGTTTTGTCTCTGTAAATAGGAATAATGATCGTAAATATACGTGTTTCTTACCATTTATAGATACTTTGAATTTACAACAATACAACAATATTGTCAATCACAATAATACATTGTTAAACTTAATATTCACCAATTTGAAGTGTTAACATTTCTCGTAATATGTACCCCTTAGCCTCTGAAGGTGGACATCATCCAGCACTAGATATAACGATATGACTTCAAAGGAACAAATTTTCCTACTTTATACAACAATATGACCACGATTGATTGCGCATATCTAAATGAATTTACGGATGTAAATGAAGCAGTATCGGCCTTTTACCATTCTTTGGATGCAGTCATTCGGCATTCAGCGCCTCAGTGTAAAACCTCGAATGGTAGTTTCCCACCTTGGTTCAATGGTCGAATAATCAGATTAATAAAACTGAAGGAACATCATCTCAAGAGGTGGCGTACAATTAGAACGGATGTTTACTTTTTAGGAATTTAGGCGACTTCGAATATTGGTCAAAACCCAAATTAAATCAGGGTTCGTTGAATATGAAAACGCTGCTGCAAACAGCATGATTCGTAATCCAAAGGTGTTTTGGCAGTTTGCTAAAGCGAAACGGCATTTCGAGAATACTCAGGTATCTGTTTCCCATCGACTAACTATTGAGAATCCTACTGACATTGTCGAAGCTTTCGCTAATCACTTTTCAAATATAACTCAGTCTATTTCTCCTTTGCCAATTGTACAAGATAACCGATTGATGTTTGCCACAGTTCATTTTTAATTTGTTACTCCACTAGACGTATACAATACTGCCAAGAAACTGAAAACGAGTATGACTGACATGATGGACTCCCGAGCTTTTTAGTCCATGACTGTTTACTCATTCGATGTGATCCTCTTACTGTTATATTTTCAAACTGGCCATAAAAACGTCAATGTTCCTTAATTATTGGAAGATTGGTTGATATTATTCTACCACCGGTTTTCAAGAAAGGTGATCGTTCTGATGCTCTTACTTATAAACCTACAAACCTATTACCGAACTTTGCTAAAATCTTTGAATATCTTCTTCATGAAAGAACATTTAACAGCATTAAACCATATTTATCATGTCATCAGCATGGATTTTTTACGGGAAACTCGACAGTTACGAATGAACCTTTTAGAAATCACTCATTATCAGTTCATTAATGAATCGCTTGATAAGCGGCAGCGAGTAGATGTTATATATACAGATTTTAGTAAGGCTTTTGACACAGTTGACCACTCTTTCTTAATTCCTATCGGCTTTTCTAACAGTACCACGCAGTTTATGAGGTCTTACCTTAGTAACAGAGCCTGCTATGTTCACTACAACGGCTTTACGTCAAACGCATTTACTCATTTGCTGAAGTTCCACATGGGTCAAATTTCGGACCTGTATTGTTTAATATTTACACAATTGATCTTCTTTCGCTCTTGAACTATAATTTATTGGTTTATGCAGAGAACTTGAAGATTTTTCATACTATCACTTTCGACTGTATGCTTTCGTAAGGAAACTTGAACGCAATTGACTTATGGTGTATAGAAAACAAAATCTGCTTGAACCTGAGCAAGTGTGGAGTTGTGACCTACACTCCTAAATAGGAACCCAGTTACCTATAATCACTTCATTTTCCAGACCATTATAGCTAGACACTTGTCGGTGAGAGACTTTGGTGCGCTGTTTAATCCGAATTTATCTTTTACGGAACACGTGAACTACTGCAGGAATTCTACTTATAAGTCGTTAGGATTTTTCATGCGATTATGTGGTGGCTTATTATAATTAAACTGATAAATAATTGAATGGATGCCCATATTCATATTGATTTTGTACTACCAAAGTATGACACAAGAACATGTGTTACTTTCCAAGTTTTTAGTAATTAACAATATTTTTTTAATTATTAGTAATTCCTATAAAACACATGATAAAGAATGTAAACGCACAGTTCCTGATACATTCAGGATACATTCGTGTGAATCTACTCAGTCATTATTGTTTATTATTATTATTGTTAGTACTATTATAATTATTATTATTATTAGTATTATTATTATAAACTATTTCACTTTAGCCGCAAAGGATAAATTATTATTAACACTTATACCAAGAACGTCTTTGTTGATAAAAAGATTTAAGCTAAAACACTATATATAACCAACATACGCATTTACCTTTATGAGGGAGCCGCAGGTAATTTAATTTTATTTATCAGAAGACACTCAATCGTTATACAATTTAAATAACCCACGAAAATAGCCATTCTTAAGCAGCTAATTTCACACACCATTTGCACTAACTAAATCGTTAAGTTTTAACGGAAAAGCTAAACCAAAACTTTACCTAGTAATCCATAAACTCTGGTAAATGTTTAGGTGTTAACCGATCGTCAAATAAGGAAAACGTGACGGGAATGTAAGACAAAACACGCTCGGGTATGAGACAATGAGGAGCGGTATTCCGAAAAGAATTCATTCATGCTTTTCAAAAGGAGGACCGAAAAGTAAAGCTAAGAACGTTCAGCGACCGTCTTGACATAATTAAATCTAATCGAATGAAAAACGGTAGCGTCCATTTAAATAATTGAATAAGAGAGAACCAAAGGAAGAATGGCCTGCACTTTATAAAGATTACGTGCACCTTCAGGCTAATAAATTGTACTCGTTCAGAAAGGTTGCTGGATTCGGATTCTTTGTGGAATATACTACTCTCTAAAGTATTGCATCTACATACATATAGATAAAATAATAAGCATATTAAATAATAACAAAACTGATTTATAAAAGAAATCGTTTTAGATATGTATATTTCCATTTTTGTTATAACAATCAATTCTGTAAACCAGAGCTTTGCAAGAACATACACACTTTAATCAAAAGATTGATCAAACGAATTAATAAAGAGCAGTAGTTCTGACGTTAAAGTACGTCACATTACTTTAATTTCTGAAACATTGTTTTAGGATGCTTATGAGAATCAAAGTAATTGCGAGGTATGATAATATTATACATTAACTAGTGCTGATGTAATGTATAATTTGCTCAGTATGTTGTTTTGATGTTATCTCACTCACCTAAGAAATGACAAAATTTGCAATCTGATTGATTGACATAGCTTTAGAGCAGACATACGCCGTATAAGGGATACAAGATTAACTAAAATAAGACAGCATAAAGTCAATGCGTTTTCAATAACGGAAAGGCATCAACAAAATTTCTTTATTTAGCTTTCAATGTGTTTAAAAATCCAAATAACTTTTGCTATGTGTATGGTAAATATGCTCCGCAAAATAAAACTGAAAAGTTAACTCCAAGAACACGGCATTCCTATCAAAATTACTTCAATATGATAGTCAAAAATCAAGACAAATCGTGAGTTGCACATTTAGTATGTACTACACACCAGATATTTGAGAGTTCTATTGTCAGAAGAACAACAATCTCTAGCCCTCGCCCTTTCTTGCTATGGAGAGAGCAAGAGGACCATGTTAACGATTGCCGTTTTTACCTTAATAAGACTGCAATACTCAGCAGGCACAAGAAAATAAAATATTATTATGTAATAACAATGTCAGGTCAAAAACCTTCACCACATGACGACATTATCCATTTTCTCAACCAACAATTGACAAAATAATAGTGGCCAATCAAACTACATCTGATAATAATCCTAGAAGAATACTGAAAGCATTGAATACTCAACAGATCCTAATTTTACTTCATCTACATTACACGAGTTTGAACTAAATAACTTGGTAGGAGATTTTAACCTATCAAAGTTACAAACAGAACTTCTTGTGTGGTCATTAGACTCAAAAAAAACGGACATGTTTCGCACATTATTACTTATACTGAATATTTAACAAGAGACGTACATAGTTGTCGATGCTCTTAGGCTTAAAACAGAGCTTGACTCAATTGTACAGCACTATGTAGAAGCAGATGATGACAACTGAAATGAATCTGTGTTAGCTTTTTCTTGTCTAGGGTATATATATATCAAAAAGAGGCTGGATCTTTTACCTGTGTAAGGAAATGCTTATACAGGTTATACATTTTAGGGAAAAGATTAGCCGGTTGTGCGCGGTAAAATAGCACTGCCCAACATACATTTTGATGCCTCGGATTTTTTAAGTGTAATTAAGCAATTTTGGAGTACCTAATCCAAAATTCCGTCAGATTTAATCTATCAGATCTATTTTTCAAAATTCACTCTTTCTGTCCTATTTAGAAAAAAATCGCCAGAATTTGATATAATATTTTGTTATTTGTTAATAGCAGTATTTAACTTTTTAAATATTACTATTTGATACATGTTAACTGAAACACAAAAAAAATGGGTAGGAGGCATTTATTTAACAGAAAAATATACGTAATACAACTTTCAATCATCAATTAAAAATTTCCTTTTATAAGATGTCCTTACGTGAACAGTCTCGCTGAAGATTCCAGCAGTAATCGGCCATCATATGAGTATCCCATCTTTCCTGGCACCTTTCCTCTTTTTCCCCTGTTCCCCCTAACATTACCTAAGTTTTCTGGAAAACGATCTAAGTGGCTGTGAAGGTAATGAATCTTGATGGTCAGGATACATCCGAGCTTGTGAAAGTTAGAAAGCATCTGTTCTACTAATAAGTAGCGGTGAAATTTGTTACGTATAATTAATAAATTTCACCGTGATATATCTCAAAAACTAGAGCTGCTAGGAAAAAATGCTAGTTATTTTTGGAACCAGCACATCAGAAATACCCTAAATCAGTTCGTATTTTACAGGCACCACGACAAAGAAATTATTTTGTTGGGAGGTGTAATTAAAGAGAAACTTGTTGTTTAGTGAAGGTTCTACAATAATACAAATAATTCGAAGTTTGGCGCGTCAGCGTGTTTGATAGTACCCATCTAGGTCTAACTGTCCTTAAACTATTATTCTTCTGGTACTACATTATCATTGCCACCTTTTCATCTTCGTTGTACTTACTCGTTATTTAAATTATTTTTCTGTCTCTCAATATAATGTATTTAATTTAAAATTTATATATGAATAAAAAGTCGGAAATAACTTTCAAAAAATTGTTTTTTTCTCTCTAAGGCAACCTAGATTAATCATTAAGCTATAGGTAAATCCTTCACTGGTTGCCTGTCATATCTCCAATGTATTCGCTATTATCTTTTTAAAGTAACACATAGGCAAGATGTATGTAGATGTAATGATAGAAATAGAACCTAGTATATATATGTTAGACACGAAATATTGTTTTGTTCAATAAATGTTTGGATTTGTTTTAATTACAAAAATTTTGGTGTTGTAAATGTTAACTATAGAAACTCAATATTATATTCTTTATTTATATTATATTCTTTATTTATTTATGAAATAATTTATACTACACACACTGTCAAAATCTTGTAACCTCCGAATCGTCTGATTTATGCATTGCCACATTCAACGTTATCTAATGCCTAATAATATACCACGCAGAACAAAAACTGCGATTTCCAAAAGGTATATCTATTCAAACAGCAAATATGAATAAGTCTTATTGTCACTCCAATAGGAAAATGGGAATGATTATACAGATGATCCTACTGTATGTTATTGACCATTTACGTTTTCGGAAAAACAGTTAGGGAATTTAACAAATCATGCTATTTCAGTTTCTTTCTTTCGAACCTAAGGAAACGACAAGCGTATCTTTCCTGCTTCTTGGATTTATTGAACCTTTGGTAAGTTGTCCAAATACAGACAATCTTAGCACTTCTACATTTTAACAGAATTTCCTCTTATTCGTTGGTATTTTCTATATCTAGAAATTAAATAAATTCAGATACAAAACTACAAAAATATTACCTTTTATTTCTTTTTAATTCCTTTCTTTTATTTTAATCTCCTCAAATTTTCCTCTTACCACTAAACCAATTTTTTTTGCTACTTATTTTTGATTAGCAACAGCATTTTCAGTTCCCAAAATTAGAAATATTGATTTACATTAATTTACGTTCAAACATTTAAAAAAATTAAATTATTTTATCGTATAAACACCTAGGGATTACCAACAAAAGTAAAAAAAAAGCGAGTACCAACTTAGGATACAAAATTCACATCCACGAATCCCACAATAATTATTTTTATGGCTCGCTATACTTTATACTTACAAAGGTCTTTCTGTGCTTTAATTTCGGAAATAAGATGGAAACAGTTGTATCTTTGCTTTTAATTTAATTAAACTGCAAAAAGATCCGCATATTGCGTCGTCTCTCTACTGGAAACGACCATCGCTTAATTAAATCGCAACTTCTGAAATTTGGATAACGAAACTAAAGACCGACCATCTTGTTGCTCCTTGATTTATAATTGAAGTAATTTAAATAACTCGCTCTCTTATTTTCACTTTTCATTGCTGGCGGACGCAAAGAAGGAAAAGTGGACGGGTCACCGCAGTAATTATAAATTCAAGGATGCAAGTCGATTAATGTAACGTAAATTTTAACTTTTAAAAGACGGTAACGAATTTAACATTTTCTGACGTTATCAAAGCTTAGTTTTATTACTGCACGAAATAATTACACACATGTACAAATCCCACTACGCCTGATATAACACATGGGCTGAAAAGTCCCGGGCATAACAAAGAAAACACGGTTTTTTTGGTTCAAAATTAGCTTTATTCATCAACGTAATCTCCACCAAGAGCAACGCAATCATTCCAGCGCCGCTCTAACATTTCAATACCACTTTTGTAGAACGATTTATCTTTTGCCTCAAAATAGGCCACAGTTTCCGCGATAACCTCTTCATTCGTGAGAAATCTCTTACCGGCGAGCATTTTTTGAGGTCTGCGAACAGCCAGTAGTCGTTGGGAGCCAAATCTGGCGAATAAGGTGGATGTGGGAGCAATTCGATGTTCAATTCATGTAGTTCTGCCATTGTTTCGATTGACTTGTGACACGGTGCATTGTCTTGATGAAACGAATTTTTTTCCTTTGCCATATGCGGTCGTTTCTTTGCAATTTCGGCCTTCAAACGCTCCAATAGCGCTATATAATATTCACTGTTGATGGTATTTCCTTTCTCAAGATAGTCGATGAATATTACACCGCGCACATCTCAAAATACCGAGGCCATAACCTTTCCAGCCGATTGTTGTGCTTTCGGGCGCTTTGGATGAGGTTCACCAGTTGCTGTCCATTCAGATGGACGATCGTTTTGATTCCGGAGTGAAGTGATGGATCCATGTTTCATCCATTGTCACATATCGATGCAAAAATTCCGGTTTGTTACGTTTAAACATGGCCAAACACTGCTCAGAATCATCAACACGTTCTTGTTTTTGGTCAACAGTGAGCAAACGCGGCACCCACTTTGAACAGAGCTTTCTCATAGCCAAATGCTCATGCAATATAAAGCCAATACGTTCTTTTGATATCTTTACGATGTCAGCTAACTCACGCAACTTCACTTTTCGATCATTCAAAACGATTTTGTGGATTTTTTTGATGTTTTCTGGTGTTACCGCCTCATTTGGACGTTCACTGCGTTCTGCATCATCGGTGTCTCTACGACCACGTCGCCAATTCAGCAAACCAACGTTTTATTGTTGTTTCTGGTGGAGCGGAGTCCCCATAACACTTTTCAAGCAATTGCTTCGCTTGAACGGTATTTTTTCCCATCAAGAAGCAGTGTAAAATTAAAACACGAAATTGTTTTTGATCCATTGTTTTGAAAATAACAAAAGTAGCGTGACTCTTAGCACAATAACTCAGAAACTAATGAATAGAATATCATGAAATTTTAACAGCTGTCTTTTGAATGTTAGTACTAACTGAGACAAAGGTGACTGCAATAAAACTACCGTCATCTATGTGTTAGGCCCGGGACTTTTCAGCCCATGTATTAGTTCGCAAAGTAAAGGATATGCAGAGAGTGTAACGCATACAGATTTCCTAAATTTTCAAACTGTTGTGCCGAATAAAGTTGAAAAATAAGTCAAATTTTGATAAATTACAATTTCTTTGTAATTATCAACGCACTTAAAAATGTTTTTCTGAAAGAGTCAGTCCTGGTACGATTTGAACCCACCACGTCTTCTCCCTTGTTGGGGGAGCGTCTTCACTGCCAGACCACACGACTGTGTGAGTTCAAACCACTTTTAAAACTTAGATGGTTCAAATCCTATCAGGACTGGCTTTTTCAGGAAAACCTTGTTAAATACCTTGGCAATTACAAGGAAATTGTAATTCATCATTACGAATTTGCCAACGGAAGTTTCATATTAATTTAATTAATAAGAACTTGGCTTCAAGTAATATTATTTGCTGATATTTATAATATATCCGCAGACAGTACGAAATCTAGGTTTTAAAAGCGATTTGAACTCACAGGGTCTCGTGGTCTAACAGTGAAGACGCTCCCCCGGCTAGGGAGAGGACGTGGGTTCAAATCCTACCGGGACTGATTTTTTTCATAAGGAGATTGTAATGTATTGCTGCGAATCTGCTAACGGATGTTTCATATTAATTTAAGTCAAATTTCACATATTTTGATAAAGTATCTTCATAAGCTGTTGTATGCTAAAGCAATAACATCATCAATTACTTCGTTTAGTTCATTACAGCAAACAATGTAAATTGTTACCTGAAAAAGTCATTGATAATGTCAGACTTAAACGTGAACACTCTGTATATGAAAATGTTTTCTCAGTATATATAAAATGAAATATGAAAATCGACCTGTTCCTGAGTTTTGTTCAAAACTGGATAGTTTATAATTTATATTTATTTAGCTCCATCTGCCAGGGCCAGTAATTCCAATAGCCCGTCTTTTCATGGTTACCAAAACATTAATACCAAAACATATTTTTATTTCTTTGAGAATTGTTGAAACAAAGGATTTTCCTTTTTGGAGTGAGCAGCATATGGATTTGTTTAAAATACGAAATCTTCGACCATTTCTTTACTTACAACAGACAAAAAGATGCCAACTGGTGATTGTATATTATCAGATATCTTATCTGACCTAATGCTTTGTGAAAAAGAAAACATTTATTTGATTACTTGAATTTGGAGGATGTTAAGGTTTTTTCCAAGTAAATATGTCTTTTGGTATAACATGTGGTGATGTAAACAACCTTCCACTGAGGTGGCTTTCATCAGCCTTCTCAAGATCACATGTTTAATATCTTGAATTCAATGTTTACTTCTTCCGTAAGTTCCATATTCATGGAAGCAATGTTAACATTCTCGTCCTCCGATTCATGAACAGATTTTCCGGCAGATAGAATTTCTGCAAATAACGCATCTAATTTGCCTTCATCAATAACACTCCAAACTTTTTTGTCTAAACCGACAAAATGAATACATGCTAAATTGTACGTTGACGTTGTAGTATTTTTGGAATACCCCAGATAAATGATCACTTAACACTTAACAGGGGATTATTTCTAGATTGCCTAACAATCCACAGCTCGTCATGTTCGTTAAATATCTCTTTTGGACTTATTTTACATCTGTTCAACACTCTGTTTTCGCGATCATATCGTGTAACAATATGCTGTATCGTGAATGCACTTCTATTTTTAAAATTTCCCGTTGACCTTTAATTTTCTTATGGTGAAAAATTACTAATTCTTGCTCTTCCAACATTGTCTGTCGGACCATGTTGAACTACTCTAAATTATAAGCTGTTGGTAGTAAAATTGCACTTCGCAGTTATAACAGACACAGAAGTAAAGTACACGTGCATCTAAGGGCTGGTTTCCCTTTGATATTGTAACTGCTGTAGTGTTATCTGGTTAGAATTCGTAATAGCCGTTCGAATTTTGTTTTATTTTCGTAATGTATTTTAAGAATACTAGATATAGTATATTTAATTTACTTTTACTAAATAATTCCTTTTCCATAACATTTTCAGCTTCTTACTAAATTATATACCACTACGTCATTGTCGCTGTGAGTCAATGTAGATGCCAATGTGAAAAATACTTTGTGTATCAACAGGCTCAAGGGAGCACACTTGACCCCGGAATGTTTATATTTTCTAATGGAAGTTGACAGTTAGCGTTCCAACTACTACACTATATAGAACACATCTAAAGAAATGCCTAGAAAATAACACCAAACATAAAATCGCTGTACATAGGGAATCTAATAAAAGGTTTCCCTATCTTTAGCGTAGTATGAATTCATCGAAAAATGAAGGACTTCCACTTATACTTTTTTCTCTTGTATGTGTTTTGAAATTAAATTAAAAGATGCTATCGCTATATTCAATATAACAAAAAGGATGTCATTTTCATGATGTTAAATCAAAATTATAGAATTCTAAAGCTGTATTAAAATGGGTTTATGTCTAGACGGTACGTATTCCTCCAATTCTAACATGAAAACAGTTACACTCAAATACGAAAAATCTTACACAAATTTAACCGAAATTTAAATTAATTTAATAACGACTCCTTGATACTTTCTCTAATCTAATACTGTATTCTCTGACAAATAATTTTCTCTATAAGTGTGCTTTTCGTATCCACCTTCGACTTGACAGACTCCTTTTATTTGATAAAAGACTCGTTTAAAACATTTACTATATAGGTTATTACAATATAGGTGTAGGCCATAGATTAGCTAAGGTTTCATTAATTACATACGCAACCAAATGTCTATTGCTCCTTGTCGTTTAATAGCCAGTGAGATTCTAATATTCCATAACACCATACTACGGCGTATATATAATAACACATAAACACAACGATAACTGTACCTAGTTATTTCACCTTTATTAAATTGATATATTTCTCTTTTTTTTCCAGGACGTTCGTATCAAGGCATAAACGAAGAAATAATATGGGTCAGCATTGGCATGGGCATAACAATCGCAATACTCATAACCATAGCATTATGCTATATAATGCGGGAAAAATGTATACAACGGAGAGAATATTACATCACAGCATGAGTAACTCCCCTTTAGATTTTCCAATTGACGTTCCTTACCGAAATGTAACTCGTAGACTTTGCACTTCCTCAAGTAGAAACAAAAGCACAATGTAAATCAAAAATATTCGTTGTTTTTGTACAGGCGTAAATAAATAGGTAATATTATTTGTGGTAACTAGCCATTAACTTCTTCGTTTAGTTTCACCGTTATTCTTCACTATTCAACTTCAACATTGAAATAGTGAAAGAGACTGTTAAAGGCTGTACAATATTCCTTTAGAGTTATAATATTAGAACTACTCTTAAAATTAATTAATGTATTCAATATTAGTAGCTTAAGTGTACTGAGAACTTCGACCTTAGCCAAAAATCGATTGCCAAAACTTAATTATACAAAAGAATTAGCCAGGGTAGTTTTAACGAAAAAGAGCCTTTATTTTTAGTAAAAAAGAAATTAGAAAAAATTAACTTGAAAGAATCTCTCGCGAAATAAAAAGTATTGCCTCGATTCAAATTTCCCGTTCGAAATTTCTCTATCGGAAAATGGTGTACAAACTGGCTAATTGAAAATCAATACGCTACTTCTAAATCCACTTGCATAGCTGCATTGGAATACACACCTCAATATTCGAATTTCCCCTTAGCGATTGTCCGGTACTACTTGACAAGGAGCGTGATAAATTACAACGAAGAAATTTATGGCTGCATGGTTAACTGATGCAAACGAAAGAAGTGTATCAGTTCGAGAAATCACCAATTTGTATGCGAAAAGAATACGGAAATCGGCGAGTGCGGAATTGGAAAAATGTCCGGTTCATTGGGTTAAATTTATAAATGAAGTTCAGTAGAAAACTGGTTCTGTTTCGTAATTTAGACATCGCGTCCACCCTTACACTTCATGCAGTCTGCTTGGTAGTGTTTCGAAGGAAATAAGAATTCAAACATTTACATAGCTTTACTGAACAAGTGGAATTAAGTTAATTCGAACTTTATACATTACAGGGAAATTTGTGTATTTTAAGTAAGAATATGTTACCCAAATTAATTCCGTTTCCAACGTAAATGGAAACTTTTAGAAGATTCGTTATAAATGTTAATGAAACAGAGTAAAGACAAAAAACGGTGTATCATATTTTAATAAATTATACAAGGTGAAGCAAAGAGGTGTTAGCATTAATTTTAATCACTTTAAACTACAAGATAGGGATTTGGTTGCAAGGGCTTGAATTTGGCATCCATCACTCTTAATGCACTTATGTTGTTTGTAAGACCCTCTGGGCCATTTGGGCAGGAATTTCGACGATAACGTGAGTGATGCGGTATTTCAAATCGTCCAAGTTCCGAGGTTTACTGGCATAGACTCGAACCTTAACCATGTCCCACAGCGAAAAATGGCTTCAGGTCAGGTGAATATACTGGTCATGAGAGAGGACCACCTCTACCAATCCAGCGTTTACTAAACTTGTCTTTCAAGTAATCCCGAACTATCAGCCTGTAATGAGCAGGGGTACCGTCTTGCTAAAAGTACCCTCGTTGGAATCTCACAAGTGGTACGTCCTCCTCCGTTAACATGCTGAGCAGGCCAAGGTAATTCTCTCCCTCAACGCTCTGTTCTTCAAAAAAAGTAGGGTCCAATTACTCCTAATTTGCTTACGATACACCAACCGTTCACCTTGAGGGAATCGCGCATGTGCCTTCGACTGCTTGATCGCCCAGATGACACAGTTGTGCTTTTTCAGATGACCCCTTATGTGGAATATTGCTTCGTCGGAAAACATGATGAATGTAATGCTCCATTGCCAAGAGAAATCATGCAGCAGTTACACGTGCTTACTTCTCCGCGTTTGTGAGCTGCTGCAAAATCTGCAAGTGGTAGCGCTTCATTCCTAAATCACGATGCAAAATTCTAACCAGTAATCTTAGCGAAATATTAGCTTCTAGAGAAAATATGTACTTGGACTTGATTGGGCTGGCTACCATCGCCCCCTGGACGAGCATGATATTCTCGTAGATCCTACCAATTGTCAGGCGCGATGGTCCATCCCGTCCGGTCCAGGCCTAGAATTTTTCTTGTATTATGCTTGGGGAATGAAAGACCTCCACCTAGGCAGTTATTTTTCTTCGTTCCTCAATGGAATATCGAGATGCCATGTCTTAATCTGCCAAAAAAAATATTTAGTCTCCCATACAGTGTTAACATCTTTTTGCATCACCCTGTATATTCAATTATTACATTGACGAAGTTAGTTAGTTTTACATAATGAAACATTGAACAAAAAGTTATAAATAACTTTTAAGTTTAACTAGTAAGAAAATTGAGTTTCGCTTGACTAAAGATTCAAGTTAGATTGTATCTAGAGTTTAAGCTTTTAGAACTTTATAATTAATTTGGAGAAAAGAAAGATACAGAAAAGTGCGTAGAATCGAAATCACTTCTCGTTTAGTGTACAGGGCACTGAATGAACGATATATCATGAGATCTTGTCGTTCATATATTCGCTTGTCCTTTGTTTTAAACATTACCTCGGAAAATAAATGAAATATAAGAAAGAAAGTAAGATATCCCTTGTTTTTAGCCGAAAAAGTGCTAATACAATATAGGGTATAAAATAAAATAAAGTGGTTTTGAAAATAAGCATTGATTTTTTTTCTAGTATTATATATTTCTATGTCGTTTAACCAATAGCACTTCGGCTAAATATATTCGATACCCTAAACTTTTGCAGCTTTGCGTTTACCTTTTAGCAAAATAAATAATTTAATCTCTATGTTCTCTAGTTTAAAAGTGGTTTTTCTTTAGTAACATCTACAGCAAATTTGATACACAGGATGTCTTTGAAATAAAATAAAATACGGAAAATGAAAAGATATAAGTATATAGAACATAAATCCAAAATGTCTGAGTCAATTACGACGCCAACGTCAGAATTAAAAAAACAGGCAATTGTAATATAGGTCGCCTATAGATGCAGAATGTGTATACACAATACGAGGGCTATTTCTTTTGTCAACCACCGATAGCTTATAACAGCGAAAGAAGTGTAAATAACAAATTGAATTTATTATTATTATGTACAATCATGGTTACTTTTCTACATAATCAGCGTGAAGATGATGCATTTGTCATATCTACAGACGAGCCTTCCAATCCCCTCTGCATAGAATGTTGATGCCAGTGTGTTAGAACCCATCTATTGTGTACACAGTTGATATTGAAACTTCAGGAAATTCCACACTCAACTGACCGATGGTAAACCTCCGTTTTCCTCGACCCATTTTGCCAACTCGTTGAACAATCTCTTCCGATGAGACAGACTTGTGTTCTTGTCCCCTTCATCGTCAACATCGGTACGACTTTCTTCAAACTTCCTACAACATTCACGCACAACACCATCCACCATAAAGTTTTCGACGTATACCCGGCTCATTCTTCGATGAATTTCAGACGCACTATTCCTTTCTGCTTGAAGGAATGAAATTACACTACGCAATTCGCACTTGTTGCAGCTATGTTTACATGTCTGAAACTCAACTTACAATGATGTAATCACGTTGCAAGTGGCATATATTATAGTGAGGAATATGCACAGTTACCTTCTGCGCATGGCTGTCTTCTACCGCTCCCGTGACTGTTTACAGGCACGAACAAAGTTTGAAAAAAAAACATCCCTCGTACAGCCATCCAACAAAACTCGCATACAAATACGTATACTGCATACACTGCAATAACACTGCTATTGATGCTAAGACGGCATGCTGAATTCAACGTATGAATATTTCGGCTGTGAATAATAAAGAAATGTTTATTTTAAATATCTTAAACACTTTTTTCTCACGTCAATTTCAGGAATTGTTACAGAATATTTTGGATTTAAGACTAATAAAATTAGATCTTTTCATTTTTCATACTATTTTATTTTATTTCATGGGCACCCTGTATAAATGCAGTACTCTAGCCCTAAATGGTACTGTTCTGCTGGGAAATACAGCATTAAAAAAGACATTATTGTTTCTAAGTGTCATTTCTTCAATTTGCTACTAATCAAATCTAATTATTCAGCATTCACACATTGCCAAAGTATTTGGTGTTTTGCGTAACGGCAACAATACACTAGGGTGACAGAATAAAATAGACACCAACTAATTAAAAACAAGATACTATTCTAGTTATATATACAAAATATTTTACAATTTTTAAATTAGACTAATATTTTGTGGATCCACCTTTACTTACGTGAAGTGCTGCGAGTCGTCGTGGCATAGAATCTATTAAAAGATTAATGGTGTCTTCTGGAATATTTAATCACTCAGCTGCCACGAGTTCTTCCTTATTGCTGGGTTTTCGGGGTCGTTTCGCCATATTTGTCTGGATTATGTGCCAAACATTCTCTATCGGATTCATGTCTGGTGATTGGCCTGGCCATGGTAAAATCTGAATCCCCTGTTCCTTTTTCCATGTGGTTGTTGTTCTTGCTTTGTGGCAGGGTGCTCCATCCACCATAAAAGTGGCGTCTTCTTTAGATAAAATGGCGTTGTCGAATATCGGTAGTAGTCCTTCTGTTAATATTTGGATAGATTTTGCCGCATTTATATTTCCGTCGCAGATTACTAATTGCGATCTTCCACCATACCATATCGCGTCCCACATCATGATGTTCACACCGCCGTATTTCACCGTCTGATGCAAAAATTTGTCGTCCAGTTGCTGTGACGAACGTCTCCCTACCCACGTACGACCACTATCACTGAATTGGCAGTATCTTCTTTCGTCTGAAAAAATGACAGACCGCCAAAACTCTTCGGGCTTCGTTCGCATTTCGATTGCCCAACCCATTCGGCGCCGTTTTGGAAACGCCGTAAGAAGAGGTTTTTTTTTGCCACCCTTTTATACATCCCCACACTGTGGAGGTATCGCAGAACGGTACGCTGACTTTTCTGTGAAGTTGCAGCCAGCTCAGCTGTACTTTTCGTGGTTCTCTTAACACTGCGCGCACAAGCACCCTTTTACTTCCTTCGGAACGTCCGGCACGACCTGGTCTCGGCTCCACTGTTGTTTTTCCCTTGCGTTTAAATTGTGTAATCACACGGTTAACTGTGGACAACGGAATATTTAAAAATTTACTTATTTCACGTCGCGAAGCGCCGCGTTCACTCTGGCCAACGATGCGACCCCGGGTGAAGTCGCTAATATCACTCAAACCTTGTAATGGAGGCATAGTTGTAACGATACTAAACTATGCCGAATTCCTTCCGATACATCTACCTCTACCCTAATGACAAGAGAAAGTTCTTAATTCGTTCTTAGAATTTAGCTGTTTACATATTTATACCGTTTTACCTGGTGTCTATTTTATTCTGTCAGCCTGGTGTATGTGAATACAACACCTAACATAATAGAGTGCTGCATTTATCTAGAGCAAACTTTCGGAATAAATCAGTAAATTTGTATACTGCAGGGTTGAAGTCTTAAATTTATGACGCCAATTATTAGCTGTTCAATAATATAACCACGAGCGTTATTATGATAAAGCAAATATTACAAGATAATAGAAGTAAAGACCATTATCGATATAAAAATAAACTATTTAAGAGATAAATGTATCGTGGTGATCAATCATGTGCGATAAAACGTCAAGTCCTTTTACAACGCTTCTTCATCATTCATTTTCGATAAAGGAAAACCCATAGCGAGGAACTTTTCCGTATTGATACGCATTAAAAGAGCCTTTTTCATTACATCCACAAGACAATTTCTTTCCCGAAGCAAATGAATTGATAAATGATACTTGTCAATAGACGCAAAAACATGCCCCACGTCACAAGACAAAAAAAAGCTTCTAGTCCTCTTCTTGCGTCCAACATTTACCAGTGATAAATAAGAAAATAGCAACCGATTTTATTGAGTGCTTTTAACAAGGCATGTCGCTGTAATTTAGGTCACAGACGGCGGCATTATTTCAGAAAGTTCGCAATGAAAAGTTTGGTAATTAATGGCCTCGAATTTAATCGATTTCTTTTATTTTCTTAGATTAAAACGCCAGCAACGTGTCATGTTGACGTCAGAAAAAGAAGTAAATGAAGTGTTGGATAAATATACAAGAATAAAAAAAAACATATTTCATAAATCTAGGTTAATCTTGACTATTTTTAGTGCGCGGAATACTTATAATTTGACTTGTTTCGCAAACAATACAGCTTATAACTTGTCTTGAAGTACGACGGTTATAGAAAACCTCTGTTTCGCGGTAGAAAAAAGTAGGTTAAAAAAAGTATTTGCCGTTTGTCGAAACCCTTTTCCGATACGAGAAAAACAAATGTGGTATATGTTGCAGAAAAGTAAGAGAAAAAGCGTTTCTTTTTGTGGACCAAATCACACGAGCCGTCAATTTGATGTTTCTAGAAATCGTTGCATTAAACTGCGGTTGTCATGTAGATATACTTACTGTATATAGGGGCCTAAATGTCTGAAACTCACATTCAACGTTTTCATCCTCATCTTGAGTTTCGTAGAAGTATATAGAATAGTTTTGTAGTTACGTTGATGTCTGACGATATAAGTGAAATTTAATGAGACGTATATTTCGGCAAATATGATGGAAAGCATATAAAACACGCGCTTGGGTAGATACTACGTTTATGATTAAACGTTCCAATGCAAAGTGCTCTAGAAAACATGATAATTTGGTTCTTTTATTTCTTTTTTGTGTGGTTTTTCTAACTTTTCCAATAAATCTACAAATTTACTCTGCTAGTATGCAAATAATTTCTGTTATATTTTGTTCGATCTAACCATATAAGTCGAACTTTGGTAATATTAGACTCGAAGCTGAGAACTGTGAATTCAGTTATGTTACATAAAGCAAAGTATTGCTTTGTCATGCTATAAAATGCTGATGAAATTTTAAATGGCTTTCATCCAATTCAAGCTCGCTTAGTAATGCACGCGCTGTTAACCACCAGAATTGTGTTTACTATTTGAAATTTGTCGGATTAAAATTCAACTTTAAGATGCACATTTTAATATATACATTTAATTTGCATAGTTGCTTCGTATGTGTTCATTCAGCGAATTTTCTGTAGTTTCATATAATTTTGCAGTTCCCTGATAAACATTTCCGATACTATATTCTTGAAAAAGAATACATATTTATTAAACATACATACATACACATATGACTAGTACAAGATACTGATTTCTTTGTGTTCATTTTTTCTAAGAGATACATGTACATACACTTTCAGTAATTCAGTTTACGGTGAGGGTTCAATATACATTTTCCGAATAAATGATTAATTCGTTTGGTGTCAAATCTACCGAGATGCTTTATTATACAAGGGGTCCCAAAAGTCCTTTTCAAAATGAAAATAGTTTAATAAAATAGTTTAACGAATAAATGTTTATTTTTAATTAAAATATAAGCTTTGGGAATTTATTTCTTAAAAATCATGTCTTTTAAATGTGTTCTGCTATTATTCTGGCACTCCTCTAAATGTGAAGCAAAATTTTCGAGAACTACTCGATATACTTCAAATTTTTTCTTACAATTCATTCAGAAAATAAGAAATGTTGCCGTATGCCTTTGATTTAAGGTAGCCCTATAGGTAAAAATCCATTGATGTCAAATCTGGGCTACGTGCCGGCCAGTTTATGTTACCGCATCTGAATATCAATTTTCCAGTGAAAATTTCACGGATAACTCACGACACGGTAGAGGGGTGAGATGCCGCTAAATCTTGTTGGAACCAAGTGTTCCGGTTAAAACCATTAAAATCTTGCAAGGCTGGCACAATCCAGTTGTTAATCATCTCTACATGCTGCTCTATCTAAGAAGTTTTTGTAAAACTCACGCGCGCTCCACTTCCGTAAAATCCAAGGACGTGTCGATTGGCGATTGGCATACTTCTCACTCCGCATTCAAGGATTGTGGTCGCGCAACGGACAAAACAAATTGAAAAAGACATTTGGGAAACCCAATACCTGTAGTTCTCAAGAAGGGAATTTTGTAAAATAATTTATAACAAATTAACTTTAGTAACTATCCAGAAAATAATCTTCACTTTCTCAAAGACTACCCATCATTGAAATCATTTTCGCAAGACCTGGCCTGTCTGTATAATCGTACTTGTAGATTAGAATGTAATTTATTACAAGCTGCTACATTAGTAAAGTATCAGTGGGAATATTTTAGTACGATTCACTTAGTAGAAAATAAATTTCATTTAGTGTTCAATAAATAATCTTACTAATTCTAAACCTTTTCTCAATAACATTTACACTGTCCGACATCAACGTACCTTACAAATACTTTCATCCGCAATTCTCAAATGTAATTCCAACTGTAGTGAATGGTACTTCTTTATCACATTTTTCAAAATCTATAAACACCCTTAAATTTTACTTAAACTGAAAGCAAAATTTCAAAAATTTTAAGTTTCTATCTTAAGTTTTGAGTTTTTTAATTATGAAAGAGTTCTGTGCAAATGGTTCTTTCAGTTGCAGTTAAAAACTACTTAAGAAGCATCAAACAAAATACAAATTCAGACTATAATGTAACAATCGTTACACTTACTACTCAAAAATACTTCTATATAATAAAAACTGCTTAACTCGACTGCGAGGCATAGAGTGCGATTCCCAGGAGAGTCTGAAAAGTTCTCCGAATTAAGAAAGCTCACTTTATCCGAACTTTAAACGTGCGCTTAGACACGTATAGATCCGTCCGGTTTCTCGTAGAATTACTATGCGTAAACATCATAGTATGGATGAAGTAATGAAAGATTTTAACTTATGAACCTTAGCAACAAGCAAAACTGCAAAAAATTGAAACTAATTGAAATTGAAACCCTTTACAAAACAAAACAACTGATAGAAACATAGAAATCGTGAAAGAGCTAAAGAACTCATAAGGTAATAATGATTAAATTGATTGTTTCTAATTTCCAGTAGCTAAAGTTATCTTAATTAAACCGGGAAAGTAATATACCTGCACAGTTAGAATTGCATCATTTTTTTTGTTAACACAACGTGAATGTTATCAGACTACCCTGGAAGCGTTAACAAAAATAACATTTGAATAACAATGTACTTAGTTTTAATTATATAGTTAAGCATATTCTTACAATATAAGTATCATTTAGGTTTATATATACGCTCATTATTACAGGCATGTGATATAAAAGTACCATATTGAATGTGATTTGTAAAATAAAGCACAATTAAAATTTAGGTACCACACTCACATAACATTCTTCATGTAATTAGTAATGTCAGTAAATTATTAGGGAAAATTAGGGAAATTAATGCTAGTAATACGGTTTCCAATGAGTTCGATTATCAAAAAAAAGATAATAGTTGTATATTACTAGATATAAGAATTTCGTCCTATCCCCTTAATACTTTCTAAATAAATTGTTCGATCTAACAGTGTATATGTGTACTTTCAAGTAAACGAACTTCTTGGAAATCATTCGTTAAATTGAGAATATGAGGCGTGTTTCTGTTAAACCAGTTGTAATAATATACTGCTAATATTTTGCTAAATAACAATATTACGTGTAGTAAAGACAAGTAATTATTAGTATATTCTCGGATTTGAGTTCTATCAAATAACTAGTTCATTAGTTGTGACAATTTACTTATATCTTATTTGTTGTTGGAGAAAAAATATTGTTAGGTCTCTATATTTTTCTAAGCATATTCTTTTTAATTATATAGTGACGTAATTATTTCACGATTGATAATATAGTATCCAGTATTTGATTACATTAATCCACATACATACAGCCAAAAATATAGCAACTTTTCCTAAGTCTTAAGTAATTTATGTGTACTAGGTATTGTGCGGTGGTATGTCTTACGAGCTTCATAAATGCGATAGATAAATCATAGATGAAACTTTACGATAAATTTAAGCAATAAAGAGTAAGTTATCTATTTGTTTGTAAAATACGGATTCACGAAGTTATAGCAAGAGTTCAAAAATTTCTTAGTAAATAAAACACATACGTTATATAAATTTTACCAAAATATATAAATTTCACAAAACCAAATAATATTTATCCACCTAGTAGTCGCGATTCATTTAATTCATGTAACAGAAATTCGTGAATTGATTTTTTAAATACATGGATGCTGCTCACTTGCTGACTATTGTAACTCAGATAACTAAGATTTCTTTCAGTCAACTGTTGCCTGAGTTTGGGGTAGCAGTAATTTAATTTGTGTCTAGTATGGCGAACATTCCCTTCACTTTTAAGAGTAAAATCAAGATTATGTTTTACTGTGATTAAGAATTAAGTTATTAGCAGTTAACCAATGTTCAAGTAACGTCAAGTAGCTGGAGTTATTGTCGATGACCGTCCCAAATGAAGATTCCACAACTACCAAAGAAGTGTCATCGGCGTAGTTCATCAACATGGGTCTATTACCAATCAAAGGACATTGGACAGCATAGATACCATTAAAATAAATAAAAAATAGTAGTGGCCCCAAGATACTGTCTTGAAGTACGCCCTTACAGGGCTAAATGAGATTTGAATCAACACGAACACCATTAGACTTGATCTCAACTCTCTGTTGTCTATGACTCAAGTAAAATTTGAACCAGGATAAAGATCTGGCCCGAACACCATAGCGCTCGAGATTAATTTAGAATGGTCTATGCTGTCGAATGCCTTCGACAGATCAAGTAGAATACAACATGGTAAGCTCTTACGCTCCAATGCGGTAATAATAAAATTTATGGGATAGAAAACGGCGGTTTCAATATCTCGACCCCTAAGGAAGCTATACTGAATACAACTAATGAAATTATATTTATTTAAAAGTTGGTTATCATAATAACAAATGAAACACTCCTTGAAATGAATACGCAGGGTTCCACGGCCAGAGTAAGTAGTAGTAACACTCCTTATTTTGTATAGGAAAGCTAATATTTTGTATGGTAACCTTTAGCAGTTATAACCGCTGTACATCTCCGTGGCATAGAGTCTATAAGTCTTCCTAGTATTGTACGGTCAATTTGATTCCAAATGATGCTGAACGCTTAGAAGAAGTTTTATTGTCTTATGAATTTTCTTATCCAAAATTTCCTACAGGTTCCCTACTGGATTTAGGTCTGCCATAACATCAATTTTGTTGGTTCTAGACCACTTGGTCAGACGTTTTGACTTGTGGTTAGAGTCACTATCATATCGAAATTGGTGCTTCAGAGGCTTAATATCATACGCATACGGCTCAATTTTGATTTCCAATATGTTCTGGGTTACATACTTATCCATTTAAACCAAGAAAAGCAACCCCAGATCATAACAGAGTGACCACCATGCTTTACTGTGGCAGTTGTATATTTAAATTTAGATTCGTCACTAAAAATTACTCTAGGCCAGTATAATCGGACTATAATATTCTTCTTGGACAACAGCGGTTCTTTTACAGGGCAACGACGGATAAACCCGGCATTAACTAATCTTCTTTTTATTGTGCGAGTAGTAACAAGAACTACGCCGTATTGCTTCAATACAGCCGAAATTCGGGATGAAAAAAGAAAAAAGGTTATCACGAACAACTTTAACAATTTCTTTGTCGAAATAATTGTTAGTTTTTTAGGCCTTCCAAGATTTCTAATTGCATCTCCATCTTTCTTTTTCTTGTAGACTTTGTGAAATTATCAACTTATTTAGAGAAAAACTTTTTCAAACATCTATCTATGTTTTGGCTTTACTGTTTGTTTTCTAACTTCATTTGGAATAGTTCTTTTGTAGCGGTATTATAGAATAAGATGAACTACTACAGTTACAACCGCCAGCTTGCAGTTCCAATAATTTTGTCGATCATCAATATCCATAGAAGAGGAGTAAACACCTGTTAGAAAAAACTGCGTAGGAAATATGAAACAAGTTGAAGATTTAATCATTGAATTTTATACTAGGAAGAAGTATTTGGGAGTGTACGTTCTATACAAGCACTCTAATCATAAATAGAAGTTTCTATATCATACTAATGGCCAATACTGTATATTATTAATACGTCAAACGCAAAATTGCAGTATATTATATTATATGGCAATTAATTTCCAATGTAAAATTGTAACGTATGCGAAGCTCAGACACACACCTGGAAAGAAGAATTGTATTTTAAATTCTCGCAACTACGTAGAGAATATACGAGTCACCAAGCATGTATGCAGCGTTGTTCAACAACCAGGCAAACAAACTTAGATTCACTTGGGATATTGAGCGCTTGTAAGAATAGTTAGTAAGTAGGAATAGCAGCCCTGTTTCAAACCTTAATACACATTGAATAATTTAGGATGCAAAGAACATATTGCTAATAAGTATGTGTTATTTTCTTGCGATGATGACTTACGCTCATATAGATGTTAATTATGGATTTCACCAGAAGTATTCTCCAATTAAACAGCTAATAACTACGCACTAAATTAAACAACCGTAGGCCCGATCCTCATCTGTTATCAACAAAACATTGGCAAACCTTAATCGAAAAACAAGAAACATGCTTCATATTTACTTAAATAAATTACTATTTTAAGATGAAAAGATGTTGGGTGAAAATATACTTGTTCGTTATGTGCGTATTAACCATGCAATGTATATGTAGTTACATGGGTATAAAAAAAAATAGGAAAATTTAAGTAAAATGTCCATAGCTTGTTAATACCCATAAAACGAATGTTGAAAATTCATCCAAACTATGATAACGCCAATAAAACTAAACCAAAGTTTAATTAACCTTTGTAGTGTATATATTACATCCTAATAATAAGTGGGTAATTAAAAATAAAATACTTAAATTTTAATGATAAAACGTTAAAGAAATGGAAACAGCTTTAAGAATTATATAAATTTCTTAGAAAATAAATGTTATATATAAAAAGTTTACGTGTTTCACTTCAAATTCACCACCACAAGTGTATAACGCAAACAGGAATATACCAAATCAGACACTGCTCCAAAAATCGATTCATTTTTGATAATTTTGTTTCGCTATTTATATTGGATTATCTACGTGTGGCTAGGATTAGATCGCCCACCAGGGGTTAATCATAACAAATAGAATTGGAAAATTTCCGACTAGAATACATTTCCTCTTGTTTCGGTTAAACTCGATTAACACAACTGCGGCCATCAATGCTGTTATTTTCCGTATTGCAGTAAATTCAAAGCGACTACACAATGAAACTTAGACTTAGAAACGACACATGTTACATATAAGCACTATAATATTTACAATTCCCCACTGGCATATCAACCTCTATTAAAGTAACTGAACTGAATTCCTGTAATTCAATTAGAATGTCCGTATTTGTAGCAGTCACAAATGGGGACTTACTACGTAAGAGATTTTCATATTCCGAGAAGTTAATATTTAGACTTGCTTGGCCACGTGTAGCGATCAAACAACACTAGCCTACACACATTTTGGTGCCTAGGATTTTTCAAGTGTAATTAAGTAATTTTGGGGTGTCTAATCCAAAAATACCGTCGGATTTGTTCTATCAAATCTAGTTTTCGAAATTGACTCTTTCTGTCCTATTTGGAAAAAGATCGCCAAAATTGGATATAATGTTTTGTTATGCATGTAACTTTTTAAATATTACTATTTGATAACTGGTAACTGAAACACAAAAAATGGGTTGGAGGTATTTATTTAACAGAGAAATATGCTTATACAACTTTCAATCATGATAAATTTCCTTTTATAAGATTTCCTTGCGTGAAGTTTACCGGAACAGTTTCGCTAAAGATTCCAGCAGTAATCGGCCATCATGTGGGTATCCCATCTTCCTTGGTACCTTTCCCTTATAATGCTGCTGTCTTTGTGAAATCTTTTCCCCTGTTTCTTACTAACATCACCCAAGTTTTCTGGAAAACGATTGACATTGCTACAAGGGTAATGAATCTTGATGCTCATGTTACATCCGAGCGACAATTTAGATCTACTAAATACTTAGTTTATTATTTTAACTTTGCTATTTATACGTAGGAGTAATAAATTCATTGTAGTGTATCTCAAAAACTAGAGCTGCTAGGCAGAAATGCCAGTTATTTATGGAACCGGCACATCAGAAATACCCTAAATCAGTTCGTATTTTACAGGCAATACGACAAAAAGTTTATTTTGATGGGCGGTGTAATCCATTTTCACCTTCAACTATTTGCGCTATTATCCTTTTTGCAATTTGAAGATGCAGAGAAACAGATCGGCAAATTAATGAAGTATTTGAAAAAGATAACTGTAACAAAAGAAAACGGACATAGTTTGCTAATTTTAATGAGGAAAACCTTCATTTGCGAAATGAACCTCAAACACAACCAGCGATCAACAATCAATAACTATCTCTCATAAAAATGTTTGATTACATCACTAAAGTCAAATAAATCGCGCTATGAATACTTCATAGGAACCATTTCTTTGCTGGACCGCAATAAATTGAAACCATTTTTTAAATGAGTTATTTAGGATAATGTAAAGCGATCCCATAAATGATTAGGATGAAAAGAAGCACTTAAACAACCTGCGAAAGCAGCGTAGCACCTCATCAGGGTTTTAGTCGAATTGCTAGACCATCCTCCGTATAATCCGAACGTAAGTCCCAACGATTTCTTTACCATTTCGAAAATTAAGAACGGACTGCTCGGTCAAAGCTTCCAGTCATCAAAAGACGCAGTCGATGCCTTCAACAACACAATTTTGAGCATACCAACAAACGAGTGAAATAACTGCTTCCAGAGTTAGCTCGAGCGCATCCAAAAGTGTACCAGTCTTGGTGAAGAATACTTAACAATAAAGTTTTTAGAAGCTACCTACTTTATTCCAGCACTGTATCCATAACTTAAAAGACAACCCTCGTATATGCATAGCAAACTGGTGGTAATATTATGCACTCTTTTAAAGTGGTAATATTGGTGAAAAATTGTTTTATTTACAATAGGTATTGTACAACACGCCATTCATAAGATCCAGCTTATTTCGCGCTGTGTGCGGTCTTGCGTGATTCTGTTACAATAACAGACTGTTATACAATCTTTTACACCATTTCTAGTAAAGTACCTGCAGCAGTTGACCGGATAAAAAATTAGAATAGCATTAATGCATGTAATCCTCTTATAATTCCAAAATGCAGTTAACAATACCTTTGCAAGCGACGGAACTGCGCGGGCTTTAAATGAAGGTTCTTCTTCGGGTTTGCCCTATTCTTTCCACTGATTATTGAATTTAAGATTGATACAGAGGGTTTCAATATAAGGCAAGATTTGAATTGCTCGTCATTTTTGACAATCATAATGACACGTGATTATAACATGACAGATCGAAAGTTGACAGGTGAGAGTTAGTAAACACGGAGTATTACACGTCCTAATTGTTAAACATGATTATCAAAATGGTGAAAGTTTGATTGCCACCAATCGTAAAGTGCGTCCAATATTCGGTCGACAGAATGTTCCTAATTAATCTACTGTGAAAAGAATAATCGAAAAATTCGGTTAATAATATGAAACACACGAAACGAGCTTGTAGAGTTCGTTTAGAACAAAGCACAACGGCAGTTCGCGAGAGTGTGGATGAAAGTCTTGAGATGTCGATGCGTCATCGTGCAAAAGAATTGGACATTACAACAACCACTCTTCAGCGTGCACTATTTGCATCTCCGCCTACAAAGTCAAATTGACTTAACTTCTACCAACAGATCATGCACAACGAAAAAGTTCACCAATTGGATCCTAGACAGAAGTGAAGGCCGATTTTGCAGACAAAATCATGGGTTCGTTAATCACCAAAACTGTCGCATTTGACGCTCAGAAAATCCACAAATGATTCATTAGGAAGTAGTGCATCTAACACGTGTCATTCTCTGGTGTGCATTGTGGTCTGGAGGGATAATTCGACCGTGTTTCTTTGAAGACGAGGAAGGTAATGCAGTAAAGATGAATGGCGAACGTAGTCGCGCTATGATAGTGCCTCAATTGCACGAATTTGCTCCTGCTCGTGTCATTTCCCGGTTTGGTCACTAGAATTCGCAGCCACGTTCTTGCGATTTAACACCTTTCTACTTCTGGGTGTGGGGTTATCTTAAGTGGCTGATTTATGCCGCTCTATCAATGAAATACTACCACATCTATACATTGTGTTATTGCAATTTTTGTCAAAAGAGTACGCATGCGCCAGCAAAGCCATGGTGGTCATTTACAAGATATTTTATTTCATACATAATGCCCAGATGTATACATTATAAGTCAATAAATATTTTAATACTTTGCTACAGCCTTTATAAGGTATGAATATTTCATCACTAGTTTTAACTTATTGTAAAAATTGATCAACCTAACAAGTTAAAAGTTGGGGACAAGCGTCACTCCAGGTCCTTACAACACTGGTAGCTGTGCCATTGTCTAAACATAATTAAAGATGTTGCTTCCGTTACAATTATCCAGCGATAGTACATTCAATGAGATAGAAAATGCGCTGTAAAAAGAGAATTTTTTTGCACAATTTTGACAAAAATGTTGCAGCACTAATATTAAAGAATTGGTTAATATTTTGAGACAATATAACAAGTAATTAACATTTGTAAATCTGTATGAATCTCCGTGATTCTGTCCATTTAAACTATTAAGCGCATTTGTATTAATTAGTACGACTCTTAATCTTATTAGTTTGTTAGTGTTTTTGTAAGTGTGTTATTGAAAGACCTCAACGGAGTTCCAAGAATGTTTTGTTCAGCAAACTACTAAAACTATGGTATAAGGCACTGCTACCCATGGGAGAAAATATCTTTTGGTATTCGTCAAAGGTACTTTAATCGTTAAGTGATACTTAGAATAAATTGACCATTTTCTTTCCACCTTTAGAGGTTGGAAGAATTAGTTCAGATAAAACATAGTGAGTCTCTGCTGTAGAATTTGTCTTAATATCTATGAAGTTGAAGATGCAGTAGAGGTATATAGTTACTATAAAAGGACATTGATCCAGACTACTACATTACAACAATTATAGAACTAATACCCGTGAAAAGTCAACATTTAAAACTTATCCTTCTTTGCTTTACCGGACAAAACGTAATGTTCACCACGAAATGTTGCAATTTCTAATATACTTTACATCATCGATAAATACTTATCTTCTATAAGATAAATAAAAAGCGTGCATGTGAATAGCAAAGCAGAAGGGGTTATTATACAAATATCCAAATACTCTGTCTTTAATTTACAAAATTATGATTTACTGACCGTAATAATGCATTTGAAGATACGTAGTAGTATCCAATATCCAAATATTTCGTTATTGCATACATTGGGATACAATAAAATTTAGTTTCCATTTAATTACAACGAGTAATTACGGCTCCAATTTTGCAATTCGCAGGTAAATTAAATAAATTGATCAAACGAAATTACAGGTTTATATTGAATAATATTGGTGTAGTCACGCAAGATTAGTTTTCATTTTAGGAGGATGTTTATGTTCAAACTATTACATTATTCGGACAAACTAGAATTAACAAAACAAGCACAGATTATTTATGAAAATCCCGTCAAACTCCTTAAAATAATGAGGGGAACTTTATAAAATACCCTATTTATTAAATTTTCCTTCCTCTAATTACATTAATTAAACAATTCGGAAAATAAAAAGTCTAATTAGCAAAGGCACTGCTCACTCCTCTATATTTCACGCGCTAATGCTTCCGGTTACGTAGCTGCTATTCTCAAAACCTGCACTAACTAGGAAAGATGCAGTACATCGAGGTGCTTGCTTTGAGCTGAATTCAATTAAGCAACCACCTCAATTTCGCCTGCCCGCTTTAGTTGGTTCAAATGTAAGCCCTGAACGGTGTATATCGATTATGTATGCAGAAAATAAATGTTCAAAAGAAGGAATTTCGTTTAAATTTGTTCGGGTAAAATGCGGCAGCAGAAATTTTAGAATCAGTAAGTGGGGTACTCTAATTAAATTAGATTGAGGTTCGTTATATGTATAGCATAATCATTGTTTTCTTACAATTGCTTTTATCTATTCATATTATCTTAACACTTCTACAACTTTATCACTTTCCACAAATTTGTAGAAAACGAGGATACGGCTTCCGCATAATTACTAAATTCAATCAAAAATAAGAAATGGATGCAATTCTAAGAGGAAGTAATACATTTCACCCTGTTCTACAAATATAAGTGAGTATTATTAGATGAATATACAAAATTAAGCTTTTGAATGTAACGTGAATCAAAGAAGGTGATTCCTATAGAATCTTTCGTACTAATACGAAATCTGCTTTCCAAATTTTCCAATACGAAAGATTTTCGAGTAAAACACATTTCGAATTTATAAAATTTTATATTTTTAATATAGTTACATAATATAGAGTAATTTATTTATAAACCATGTTTCTATTCGATTTTCGTCTGCATTTCATTAGTGTTCCGTCTCTTTTAAAGCCGCAGCAATAACACATGTGCTAAAAAGTCCAGGGCCTAACACATAGATGACGCTAGTTTTATTGCAGTCACCTTTCTCTCAGTTAGTACTAACCTTCAAAAGACAGCTGTTAATATTTCATGATATTCTATTCATTAGTTTGTGAGTTATTGTGCTAAGAGTCACGCTACTTTTGTTATTTTCAAAACAATGGATCAAAAACAATTTCGTGTTTTAATTTTACACTGCTTCTTGATGGGAAAAAAATACCGTTCAAGCGAAGCAATGGCTTGAAAAGTGTTATGCGGACTCCGCTCCATCAGAAACAACAATAAAACGTTGGTTTGCTGACTTCAAACGTGGTCGTAGAGACACCGATGATGCAGAACGCAGTGGACGTCCAAATGAGGCGGTAACAACAGAAAACATCAAAAAAATCCACAAAATCGTGTTGAATGATCGAAGAGTGAAGTTGCGTGGGTTAGCTGACATCGTAAAGATATCAAAAGAAGGTATTGGCTTTATATTGCATGAGCATTTGACTATGAAAAAGCTCTGTTCAAAGTGGGTGCCGCGTTTGCTCACTGTTGACCAAAAACAAGAACGTGTTGATGATTCTGAGCAGTGTTTGGCCATGTTTAAACGTAACAAACCGGAATTTTTGCGTCGATATGTGACAGTGGATGAAGCATGGATCCATCACTTCACTCCGGAATCAAAACGATCGTCATCTGAATGCACAGCAACTGGTGAACCTCGTCCAAAACGCCCGAAAGCACAACAATCGGCTGGAAAGGTTATGGCGTCGGTATTTTGGGATGTGCGAGGTGTAATATTCATCGACTATCTTGAGAAAGGAAATACCATCAACAATGAATATTATATAGCGTAATTGGAGCATTTGAAGGCCGAAATTGCAAAGAAACGACCGCATATGGCAAAGAAAAAAAATTATTTCATTAAGACAACGCACCGTGTCACACGTCAATCAAAACAATGGCAAAACTACATGAATTGAACTTCGAATTGCTCCCACATCCTCCGTATTCGCCAGATTTGGCTGCCAGCGACTGGCTGTTCGCAAACCTCAAACAAATGCTCGCCGGTAAGAAATTTCGCACGAATGAAGAGGTTATCGCTGAAACTCAGGCCTATTTTGAGGCAAAAGATAAATCGTTCTACAAAAGTGGTATTGAAATGTTAGAGCGGCTCTGGAATGATTGCGTTGCTCTTGATGGAGATTACGTTGATGAATAAAGCTAATTTTGAACCAAAAAAACCGTATTTTCTTTGTTAGGCCCAGGACTTTTCACCCCATGTGTTAGCTCGCAAGTACAGTTTCAATCTGCTTTCCCCTGTAAGCGCGAATCAAATTACTTGATATCGCAATGACGTCGCCCATCATGTTGATTGCTAGTAACACCAAGAATGTCTGTAAAGAATCCAGGGATGCATGGAGGTAAACAATCTTCAAGGACATATTTGCGCCTAATCTTTTTAATGTTGTAGAAGTTCATCAACTTGCCGTTTCTAGCTTTCAGTTTTTTAATCTCGGGGAAACTTTTTTATCAAAAAATATCAAACAGATGCCTATCTTTCATCTAAGGTACTACCAGGCGCCCTTCATTAGTTTCCTGATTTGAGGCCCCACACTATTCTCTCTGAAAACGTAGCAGCAGTGTTTCTTCATTTCTCACAAATGAAGAGTAAAGCTACTTCTTCTTAAATATTCCTTCCTAGTATAATGATTCTCATGACTCCTCGTGACTCAATCGCAAAACCAGTACTAAGGTTACAACTCTTCTGCACAAATTTACCATACGAATCTCTGGTATTATATTTTATACAGTAGTAACTTCATAAAACTTCTACATGTTGTCAGCATGAACAATTAAAATCGAAGGATTTTCACTTCCATTATGAAGAACAGGTTTAGGCCTAATTTTCGTTTAGTCTATAAACATTACCCCATTGCCTATAGTAAAGTATTCACATCGTTACAGAATATTAGAGGTCATCTTTAAAAAACACATCTAAAAGAATGCCTAGAAAATAACACCAAGACACGAAAACGCTGTAAATACAGCTTTCTCATGGTATTAGTGAAATCAATTCACGAGAAAGACATGTGAGACATAAAACGCTAACACATGGACATGTTTCTGCATTCCCGGCGTCATCAGCGTGGTTTCGAGCAGTTTTATGCTAACACATGGAATTCTCTCGCTGCTTCTATCACCGTACTTAACTCTACGATGCAAATGAATAGTCCTGGTGCTAACTAGTGCCAAAAGAAGGAAACCCTTGTCCGCAAAGTCAGACAGCGAAAAGAAGCGGGTACAGTTTCCCACCCTTCTCTCGTGCAATTCGTGGATTGCTCTCCCTCTCTTATCTTGGTGTTACTTTCTAGGCATTCTTTTAGATGTGTTTTTAAATACGTCATCGTAAGCCCTCAGAAATCATTCGCATGTGCAGTTTCCCTCAAAACACGCAAAAACGCCCTCTCGGGAGAACAATCCACGAATTACACCAGGTAAGGGTGGGATACCGTACCCGCTTCTTTTCGCTGTCTAACTTTGCGGACATATGTTTCTTTCTTTTGGCACTAGTTAGCGCCAGAAATATTCATTTGTATCGTAGAGTTAAGTATGGCGATAGAAGCAGCGAGAGAATTACATGTGTTTAGCATAAAACTGCTCGAAACCACGCTGATGTGTTAGCGTTTTATGTCTCTTCACTCGTGAATTGATTTCACTAATACCATGAGAAAGCTGTATTTACAGCGTTTTCTTATCTTGGTGTTATTAGGTCATCTTGTTTTGGTAATAAACGCTGCAATTCTTGCTGCCTACAACGGAATGTGTATATTCTTGTCTAATAAATTACCTCATCAATTGGGTCTTGAAAGCAAGGGTTCTGCATGATTTTTTGGCAAATTCAGATCACAGACGAAGTCGTTAAATCTATCTGGCTTATTTGTGCAGCTTCTCAGACATACCAATAGAGTCAGAGTCCACTTACTGTTTTCTTTTTGGCTCTCGAAGTCGCCTCTTTGGAATCCAGAATCCATGAATCTGGTGGCGATGACAAAGGAAGATCCGTACAGCACAGATCTGATAGTTAATAGGAGGTTTGCATATTTTACTCTAGTTGTTGACTTACTTGATAAACCAGCGATTTTATTTGTAAAAATGTAGTAGTCTAAAGAATACTCCTTTGGCTCTCTTCGTATATCATTGGAACTGTAAGCAGCATTTAACTCATTCCGATCGCCAACTTTACACCCAAAGCGCAGTTCATAATTTTTTTCAATGAGCGGGGTTATATTTCTTTTTTTACAGTTGAAGTCAGCGCACGCCTAACAAAAGTTATCAGGATTATTCACACAATTGCGTGAAAATGTAACGTTAAAATAGAAATTAGACGAAGCTTTGACGATTCAAAAAATTGATTAGTTAAAGTCTGATAAGGATAATAAATAATTTCAAAACCAAATAATTTTGAAGTTTTAATAGAATACGATTGGATAGTAGACGATAGTAAGGAAGTGATCTATATAGAACATAATATAACAAGTCATTGCCAACCACGCATACCACCCCACAATTATTAATTCCAATGACACCCCAAGTCGTCCGGTTATGTCACTGAATTAGATTTATTCGAACTAATACGATATTAGGTGAATAGAAATACATGGTTAAAGCGCGCAATAGTATTCCTACTACAACGGACAACGGATTGAGAAATTGACCGATCTATTAAGATACGTTAATAAACACCAAATGTAATAGGACTGTCAAAATTGTTAATTATTGTGGCGCATAATTGGAAGTTTCAATCTTGTATTTAACTATCAAATGTAGTGGTAACCAACATAAAAGGTAATTTTTAAAAAAGGCATGACTCTTTCGATTACGTTCTTCATAATCATGTGCTTTATACATGAATTTAATTATTATAGATTCTTTAATTAAGCTCAAGTTAAAATAAAAAACTTACACTTGATATGTGAACGTAATTCAGTTTGACACCTAATCTCTCAAACTTTGTCGTTACGAACCTGATCCTTTTATTTACAGAAAAGATAATCCACTTAAGTATATCTATTTCTTTCCTAATACGGGGCACAATAAAATTAATTGGAAAATTGGAGGTTTTTGCTCATGTTTGAAAAAGAACTATACACGTATGTTTTCCTATAAAAAGGTAACTTATTCTATGCGTTTAAACCGAGTTTTCTTTTCTGAACAAGTGAACATGTGAAAGTTAATCTGTAATTGTTCTTTCACTAAAAACAACCAACTAGTAATAAATCTTTAAATAAAACTGTTCTCGCTACTTCTCGATTAGATATTGCATATGTTGCCATCTTTAGCGATCGTGAGTCAGAATTGTTATTGTATAAACTGTTGTTTCTTTTTAGGGGCTTACATCTTATCCACTGTCACAAGGCGACACACTGAATCGGAATGTACGTGCAATCTCATTTCGAACCGCTGTTGGGAGCCTCCGCACGTATCTTGTTATCTGTCTCGTATCTTTTAGGAATCAGAATACACATTCGTCTGAAATATACACGATCCTAGCCATTGTTGAAAGTATTTAAATATGAGTGTGCTTACTGATATTTTTATTCTGTTAAAGCTTTTAAATGTTTACTATGTTCAATTAATATTTATGTTTTAATGTTTATGTCTAAATTATTGAACAAAATTTTTAGTATTGGTAATATTTTAATTCATTTAATAGATGATAATATGTAGTCCGTATTTTGCAAAGGAATCTAATGAAATTAATGAATATTCTAATCGACCAACCACATTAGCTAGTTGTATCTGAAGGGTAGTTATTTCACTTACGCTAACATTTACCATCAAGAGATGAGATAAAGTCGTATTTTAGCCATGAAAATTTTTCATGGAAATGATTATTTAAGACACAATAAGATCACTTTCGAATCGACTCTAGGGAACGATGAACCTCGACTACTATAATTGACAGGAACGTAGAATACGGGTGGATTGCTACAGTTAATAGATAGTAATAGTATGCGGTTCATTAACACAAAATACAGAACAAATATAAAGGTAAACGAAAAAAGTTAAACATAAATAGGAATATGCCAATAGCTTCAGGATTAGCGACTTAGAAATAAACGGCTAATCCTCCTCCCAAACACGAAGATGGTCTACATAATCAGTCCATACATAATAGAAATATTGCTATAATGGCTTAACTAAAATTTAAAATTAAAATTGAAATAGGAATGAAAAATAATACATAGAAGAAGGTAAACGCAAAAGAAGATGCTGACTATGTGTAGAGATAGTACCGCTTGCGCAGGTGACTGACAAATAATGTTGGCTTAAAGACGCGTCGCTCTAAAGAGATTGCCTTAAGATATTTGACAACCATGTAAGAGTATGACCTGTTAAACATCTCTAGGCTATGAACTGGAGGGATAAGTAGGCTTCTAAATCTTAAATTAATGTTATGAACGTCTGTTCTAAAGAGAATCATTGGGCAAGTGTACAAGTCTCCGAGCAGCTCGATATAAGTGCAGAAGATGAAGAAACTACACCAAAAAATGTTGTTACTACGGATACCAACATATTGATTAAATTTTTCGCAAGAAAATCTATAGTCCCAACCACAGACAATACTAAATGGATGTGCAACTCTTGATGCTGAAACAGTTATATCAAAAAAATGGATTTTCAGATGTTATACTTATAAAAGATTTTCGACTTTTCTTCAACAAAACTTAGTTCGCCTTGATTATTCTGATACAGATCAAAAATAATTAATTGTGTAGAAAGAGAATCGTAACATAGACTTTTGGCACGTGTAGTTCCGTTTTTCTTTACAAAATCGTTTATTTGGTAGTAAAATTTCTTGTAGTTCAGATTCTACCGCGTATATATGAACTTGTCTAAAATACAGGTTTTCATGAAATATTACTGAGCATTTTCACCTTTTTAAATTCCCTTTTAAATTACTCGGATAAAAAAAAATAAGAGATAATGAAATATTACATGTAACGAGGGAGATTAGAACCTGGACAGAAACATCTAGTGCAGCAAACACCTAAACTTATTTCACAGTAAAGATCGCAAAATTAGAGCTATTTATGCTTTTAACAGTTTTACAAAGACTACTAATTTTATATATATAAATACATATGTATTTTTGATACGTCATAACTAGAGCTGCGTAATTTTGTCCGCATTGCAGTGAAGGCTCGTGACTTATCATACCAGCTAACTAATTAATAATTCTAAATTTGTGGTCGAAGTCAAGTAAAGCATAGTGTGCATTTTGATACCTATTGTTGTACGTATGAACGCGTTTTCAAAAAAGATTTGTATTTTTTTAGATTGAAATGATCATGTAAGTATTGCTAAATGTCGAAAGCTCCTTTTCTTCATGACGCTTTTCATCACGGCGAATATCGCTCTTTGCAACAACTATAGAAGCATACCAAATTTTATAGATGTATGACCGAGCTTATCCACCTGTTGACACTGTTTAGAGGGGATACATGTTTCAGAAAGTACAAAACATAACCAGATGCTTGTTATTATTTTGCATTATTTATTTTATGTTATATGAATTATTATGTACCTACGAACTGTTTGATATATGAACGCAATTTGCAGCTATAATCATATTCTTCATTTTATGCCGCAATTAAGGTTTCGTATTACAAATGAAATTATTTCACAAAATTTTATAATATATAGTACAATACATTCCGTTAAAAACACTTTTTTAACAATAATAACAGAAATATCAATAATTACCGTATAATTATGTATATCAAAGCAAAAATATCCTCCACATACGAAAATAAAAGTCCATAAATCTTGCTTTTAATAGTAACTACTTATTTGAACATTGTAATAAAACTGCATAACCAGTTGAACAAATAACCAAATAAATCGTTAACAATTTTCCTAACTTACAATTAATACCAACGAAGCAAACGAATTATTGCATTTGAAATAATATTTCTATTATTCCGTAAAACAGCGAATAACCTGCGCTGTTTTTAAAAAGGTTTATGTCATAAATTACTTGTACACAAGAAAGAAAAGAGTTATTGTCCATTAACCGTGGTATCCTTGATCAATCTCCTTCGCCATAATGAAAAAATACATCTCATTGTAACTAATGACGCATTAAAAGCGTTTTAATGTTTGTCTTGCATAATACCAAATTTGTTTCGTCCGTGTTCCGCAATAAATTCCATTTAGAAATATTTTACGCAAAATGTAAAAGACGGTGAGTGTGGGTTTATTGTTTTATGAATAAATCTTTCTATTTGCATGATGATAAGCGTGACACTATGAACAAACACACTTTTTATCGACGATTAAACCGCGTATAATTTTTCGATTTGCATGTAAATTCATTCCTTATTTTAATTCATCCTTGGTGTCTCTTTATACCCCGTCTACGATCACAAACTAGAGATATATTTTCTTGTCGAGGTAAACGTAAAACGTATCAACAACAAAATCAAATTAATCAAATCAAATGTGATTTGAACCAACTTTTACTAGATACAACTCTTGGATTTATTAGAACGGATTTCGAAAAAGATGACATTGAGGTCATCTTGTATAAAAATTTGAACATTACGATAATTTATGACAATTAGTTTATACTAATTATTATTATTATTAAGTAATAGAAAATAACCGATTACATAAAACTTTCCTTGCTTTTAATAAAACTATTGTAAAAGAAACATGCCTTGTAAATATTTCACAAGACATGTTTCTCTTATTTTTAATTTAAATTAACAGTTCTTACAGCTGTATTTAACAATGAAGCTTCCTTCAAGTCCTGCAAAATATTCGTCCATGGTTCTATAATGTTGTTATCAGGGAGAAACAAATCGAATTTCCGAAATATGTGAAAGTTAGATGGCGCTAAACCTGAAGAATGGTGAGTATGTGACAACAATTCAAATTTCACCCCACCCGAATTTTATATAACAATAATACTGAAATAAGCAGTTCATCTTAATGAAAATACATTTTCCTTCTGATTATTTCAGGCTTCTTTTCGTTAGTTACTGTTTGTAAATGACTTAAAATACCACAATAACATTGGTCATTTATGGTTTCATCTATTTCTAAATGATATGTCTCAATAATCAGTAAAATATTACTTGCCCCCGAAAAAAAGTGATATCATTACTTTCTGATTTTTCTGTATCTTGAGAGTTGTTTGAATTCAGGTATACAGTAATCAATCCACATGTTATTGCAATAAACAGGTCATCGTAATTGCTTTGTCTCCAAATCCTTCATGGAAACAACTATTAAAAACAGTTGTTAATTCAAAATATGATGCACTTGCATTTTTTAAATGTGCAATATATTTCAATCCGATGATTTTAAAAAGCGGTATCATGGATGCTACCGTCTACTGCTCTACGATTTCAAAATTAATTTTAACAGGTTTGAGTTTATTTCTCCACGATATAAGATTAATCTGACCTATTTTTAAGTCGTTATGAATTTGAATAAATGAAATATCTTTCCTCGGAACATGTTTAAGCACGGTACTTGAAATTGTACGTGTTCATAAATATCCTCGTTACGTTCATCTCAGAAGAATTACTAGCCTAAATCTGTAAGTTCTCACATATTTCCTACCCATTCAGCAACCCCCAAGTCTACTCTACAACCGAGTAGGTTAAAGAATTCTCTGGTACGTAGGTGTGCAAGACGTTATGTGCGGGTTATTGAAACCAAATAAGGTCAATTTGTGACAGTTGAACGTGTGTATATATCAACAATATCACGTATATGTCTAAATAATATCAACAGCACGTATGGGAACGAAGAATATTATACTTCCATGTCACGAACATTACTTCATTAAGTTTTTCCTAAACCTAACGTATTAGAACATATTTGTTTTTATTATTATTAGCTCTATAAGACTAATAACTAGAGACCGGATTACATGCAAAGTGTATATATTTTATTACACTGATTAAAGTTGATTAACGTTAATTAACTTGAATCAGTGTAAGACATCTACAAATAGACGTAAAATATAATAAATAAAAGCAAATATATGCAATTTGCATATAATCCGGTTTCCACTAATAACATTTTATATACTTTAATGAACAGAAAATGAAAGTTAAAAAGCTGTTATTTGGTGATATTAAACAATATTTGACAGAAAAGGAAATCTCCTACTTAATTAGTAGTCTAAAATCTGCAAAAGAATTATTTAATAATATAACACGAGAAACACTTATCCCGAAAGTAAGAAAGTTTTATGTAATCTTAAGTTAAAAATTAGACAATGTAATTATACACGACTAATTATAAACGCCCGCCACCTTTCTAGTACATGAGTGTCTTGGTTTTATAATTTAAATGTTTGCAGCTTAAATAAGATAGAGAGGACACTCCCGTGTTCACTTACGGCACCGTCGCCTCCACCAATTTTACTTTCTCTATAAGTCAATATTTCAATGGCATTATAAGTTCGTTCGCCCTAGGATAACGTCCTCCGCCAACACAACTTTATCTAGAAAACTAGTCTGACGCAATAAAAATAAACTGAGAATGCTCCGTTCCTATAAGAATCGTACTACCTAGCTTCCATTCATTCTTGCAGTGCGATAAGCCTAAAACAATCACTTCCTCGTGTATCATCGCTAACGGTGTTACGTTCTCCTGGTTTGAAGAACAACGCCGCTGTAGCCTGCTCGTAATTTCCTAAATTACTTGACCAATACTTACTTGTAGAGTATGTTCGCTTATTTACTAGAGGAGAGGTTGTACAGCGAAACTCAATGCGCATGCGCAAAAAAATATATTTAAAAATGAAATGGTTACACGGTTTCCACTCTTGCCTATGTACATGTACGATGTACGTAAGATATATAGATTTGCAATAATTGCAGTTATTCGAGCTCCCTTATACATGTAATGTACATTAGCATTTGTATATGTATTTTCATTGGTAGCAACATAAAGTAATGCCTCAGCATGTACGTTGCAAAGCCATGTCTTAATTCTGTTTAAAAGGTTAAACTCTTATATGCTTCCGCTGAAGCTTTGTTAGAGGCATGTACTAATGCCTCTATCTGTTTGCATGCACCACTACCTTTTATAGGGAGCCAACCCTATTTATTTCGTAAATTTATAAGCGCACCTCGGTGCTATGCTTATTTATTTGTCCCTTTCCGGGAGCCTAATATACTTTCCTTGTTTTAAATTTGCCTAAGGGACTTGGCCCTGTATTATTGGCATGTATTTGTACTTGAACCAAATACGTTCGTTATTTTCACATTTATAGGGGAACCCACCCTATCTCTTAGAGCTTGAACGCCTGGTCGAGGGCGACAGTAGCGATAATAGCCGATCTCAATACAAAAGTAATGTCACAGCTACCCAGGCGTTCTCGTTTGAAATATTACGCTATGTGCAATCTTTAGCTCTCTACTACTGCGCCCCAAAGAAGGGAAAAATCCAGTAACCAGCAAATGTGCGAACTGCGCACCGACAAGTAAAATGGAGCGATGATGCCGACATTACATAAGAAAACTGGCCCGTGACACTCGTCCGCTACGACGAGCAACTAAATGAAAAATTTCTAAGTCCCGATACGACAAGGACCGAACAAACGTACAAAAGACAACGGGCGCTGCGGCCGCAACGACCGTCAGCAAGAAGCGGAGTGATCGTACTTGTAGAGGAGGTCTATACATGCGCGCCGACAATCTCACCAAAATAATTTCCGACACAAACTTAACTCAAGACTAAAAATATGTATAGACGACAATGGGCACAGTAGCCTCGACGTACGATGATAGAAGATCGAGAATTTATACTTATTAAAAAAATCTATACATGCGATCCGACGACGTTACCAAATGACTCCCGCCAGAAATAAATGTATAGACAACGTCCTCGACGATTCCCGCCAAAACTAGAAAATCTTAGAAATCTCTAATAATCTTACGACGACGTTACTGTACACGTTACGACGAGGCACGAAAGGTGACCGAGAGTGCACGATCGCTAATACCTCGACCGTCGCGCGGGAGACGACTGCCTATGCTTGTGTACCTTAAATTTTAAGAAAACTCCCAATACATATCCGACGACGTTGCAGTGAATGATTTCTAATTAGGCAGTTTTCGCTAGCGTAATGCGAATGGCTGGCTTGCATACATATACAATGCGTAATGTACATACATATTAAAATAAAATTGGATATAAGAGAGCAAAATAAATAAATATAAGAATGAAAATAAATAAATATAAAAATGAAAATAAAATAATATTCTAAATGAAAATAATAATGCAAAGAAGATAAAATACATAATAGTAAAAAAATTTAGAAAATACAAAAAAACAATGTTAAGTCCTTAACAAACGGTTTTAGACGCACTAATGAAAAAATAATTGCTCTGAACGAAGAAAGATCACGTATTTATAACTAAGTTTGATGCAGTGAGACAAGATAGACAGAGACGAATGTATGTAATATTTCAAGTCCGTATATTGTCTTTTCCTTCCTTCTCCCGCAAGTTTCATTGGCAGCGGTCTTTACAATGACTGATCGAGTACAATGAACTCTACTTTTAACTAATTTATTTGATGAGGAATAGGATGAATGATCTAAAAGACTGGGAAACAGAACATTCGATATACTCAGAGTACACATTTATTTGCTTAAAACATACTCATTTTTTTTTGGCAATGCATATTTATTTATTATTCATGCAAATTCAAGACAAGAATTCTACGTAACTTTAAAGCGAAAACTAAAATTCCCTACTAGAGTTGTTGCTATATGGGGTATCCCATATTTTCCATTACATACAGTATCATACGAAAATAAAAATAGATTTAAAAAAATATGATGGGGAAAGGTCTTATATTTTTGGTTTCTCTTGGATACTATCCCTAACGTTGAGCAGTTTATTTACTTTATTATGAATACAATATATAACCGCTTAAATACCATATGGCTTCAATAGAAATAGAGAATAACTATTGCTAGTTCTTATGTAAACAAACATTAATTTGAAGCTTTTATATAGTCTTGGGGAATTTGAATATTCGTTACCTAATTAGATATACATATTCGTGTTTATGCGAAACTATTATTTTAATTTTTTTATTATCTTTTTTATTTCTTGTTCAATTCAGATGTGCAATGAGTTAGTTGACATGACCCATTGAATAAAAAAAATATGAAATACAAAAAGGTAGTTAAAATAATCTTACAAACGCAAAAATATAGATATCAAAATTTTCAGTATCTTGGAGGTTATTGCCATTGACATGTAAATTCGTTTTAATTACTAAACAAATTCGAATATTAAAAATAAGTCTAGATATTGGTGGAGACTTCCGCCGCAGCTGCCAAAAGTTGCCAGTTTTTGTTGTCGACATGAAGCAAACCAGAAGAAACTCCATGCGAACGAGAGCGAAAGGTTATCAAATCTTTAACGTAGTTTAAATCCGAAAACCGAGTGCTTTCAACAAATGTACATACAGTAGACGGTCGATTATGTGAACGATATTAGGTAAGTACTTTTCACATTACTGAAAGTTTACATTAGCGAGCCTTATTTTATTTATAAAGAAATTGCATAAAGGAAAATATGTGTGTTTCTTAAAAAATAAAATATGAACAATGAATAACATAATACATATAATATTAAAAACTAAAAAATAAATTTTACATTATTTTGGAAAATGATGTCCTATTTTTGTTTGCGCAAATTTACACTTGGTATCTTCTAGTGCCATTGCCCGTAGTTTACGGAGCACTAAAATATCGTAATATAATATGTCTTTTTCTTCAGGCCAATCTAATGCTTTTTTCACTCTATTTTGTATTTCAATCGGAGGGTCATCACCTTCACGCACCCAATCATCCTCTGCATGTGCATCATCCATCTCTTTATCGTCATTTCATAAAGTAACATCGGTAATTGTACAAACAATATGGCAATTTATTACTTTTAATAATTTGAGAACGTCCGATCAGTAACTGTTTTCTAATGATGGTTAGCGGTACATTGTGTTCATGTCATAACTACTGGAGTAAAGCAAATTTTTCCAACACTTTCTTATTGTTTGCTGAATAAGGGCATTCCACGCCATATCTAAATTTAAAATTGCTTCACGTAAAGCTACTTGCTTTAAGGATTTAGGATTTTTTGATAACGCAGACGAATGTAGAAATTTTCGATAATACAATTAAGTAATTTTTATTACATTTTGATCGGCTGGATAAGTGGAGTTACGTTGGATGGCATGATCATAACAAAAATTGAGCCATCGTTGCTTCTTAATTGTTCCTCTGGAGGACGACTTGGTGCGTTATCCAAGATTAACACCGCTTTTATTAGAAGATTTTGCTTTCTTAAGAAATCTTTCACCTACAAATTGAATATGTATTATTAAATTACATTAGTTATTATTACAGTTTTATTGACATACCTGAGCGAGAGAGTGCTTGTGGAACCATTTCGGAAATATTCCTTTGGTCATCTAAGCGCATTTTGAACAGTTATAATTAACGGGACCTAAAATGTCTAAATGAGCGTGGATCTTTTGCCATTCCTATTACTAATGGGCTTATTTTGTGTGTTCCACTAGGATTAGTGTACGCTAGAAAAGTTATGCGTCGTTTTTTCGCCTTTTTATCCAGAGCAGATTTTTCATGTTTTCGTAGGTAATAATTTCCAATAGAGACTGGTTTCATCTGCATTGTATATTTGCTCCTCATTCAAATGTATCTCTTTGATTTTGTTCATTAACTTTTCCTTAAACGGCTGCACTAGTTATGATGGTACCGATAATTTTTCACCAGATATCGACAGCAGTCGAATTCCATGCCTAATTTTAAATCTTCTTAGCCTGCTATAACTGGCTACAAAATTATCGGTCTCTTTTTAGTTTCCATTCAATCATTTTGCTCTCTCTTTAATTAATTCACCGCTAAATGGAACATGATTATCCCTTTGTTTTAAAAACCATTCATACAGACGTTTTTCCATTCTAGGTGCTTGGACACTTTTTAAAGTTCTGCGATTTCCCGGGTCTCCGTAAGTATCTGACGCACGTTGTAGAATTTGTAACTTGAATTGCTTAATTTTACAGATTGTGGCTTTAAACACTCCATATTTTTTGCCAATTGAGTCACCTTTTTTTAATCTCGTCGATGATTTTCACTTTGTCACTTAATTTTAAAAATGTTCTTTTATTTGACGTGGATGCCATGTCTGTTCTGGCGTGATTTTAGCTGCACACTACATTATTTCGCGAGTGGCAAGAGAGTCAACGCTTACAGGAATTCCATACATAAATCGGGGTACAACCGGTGCCGGCGTTGAAAACGTTTACGTAAACATTCTTTTGATCGATTCAATTACGTATGTAAATCAGGAAATAAGCGGTACCCTAAACTGTTTACATGATCGAATTGTACGTGGTGCAAGCTTGTTTACATTACCGGGCGTTCCATTTGATCCTGTAGTAACAATTTTCTGTTTACATGACCGCGACGTTTGCAGTACCAGGTATTTACATGAGCGAGCGTTTACTGTATTCACAACAGAATGAAAAATTCACTGCAAGATAATATTCTTGTGGATAAGATTGGAAAGTAGAAAGATCATGGTAATTTCTCAAGAGTTACAAAAACGAAAATATATCAAATAGTTAAAAAGACTCCATTTGTAGAAATAACGAATTCCCACAGTATCTCACTATCTTTTCATCTTGCATCTACTAAATGATATGTTATATGTTAAATATTTAAGATAAAAAAATAACAAACAACTTCTTTTATTTTTCATTAGCGTTAACTCTCTTCAACTGCATGCCTACTCATTAACGCATCGTGAATTCCATTAAATGCTCAATGTTTCCACCTTCAAAACTTGTAGTGGGTATACGAAATTGGTTAATCCTCTACCGATGTTAGATACCTTTTCTATTAGTAGCTTGTAACTTGTTCTTGCTCATAGCAAAAAATAAACATGAGCCTCTCCAAAGAAGCCTAGGAATGTGCAGTGTCTTGAAAAAAATCAGAATCTCCAGAGCATAAGGGAAAAAACGAGTTTTAAGAATTCATACTGAAGAGCACTGGGCCATCAAAGTAACTTTTCGGGCCATATAATAAGTCCAACAATATGATAAACAGACTTTTCAACAAAGAATTCTTCACGTACTTATCTAAATATCTGATGATCGTCATGCGACTCAAACAGAACATATATTCATTGCTGCAGACAATCCTACGTCATTCGTATACATGGAAGTACTTCCGTGTACCAGTTCAAACGTTCAGCAGTAAGTGGTAGTGCAAGACACTACGAATAAGATGTGGTTTCAAAAGATCTTATTATATGGTAGACTATTGGAAGGGTTACTGACCGACCTTCCTTGTAAAATCAAACAGTAGCAATTTATTTGATTGTTGAATACCGATATCTTAAAGCAAATATCTTATACGACGATATTGATATATGTATGTTCCTCTTTGTGCTCCACCTCTTTGTTTTCATCATCGTTATACTACGTTGGATATTACTTCATAACAAGGTATCGACTTCAGTTTATTACTCTATTACCAATTTCAGTACATATCAGCTTCTCTCAAACCACAATTTACGTAGCCTCTGATGTTCATTTAATTGACGATGCCTTTTCTATTTTGAATTTAGATATAACAATAGATTTAATAAAAAAAACTTGCATTAACCAATACTATCAATGATAATTTAGGCATTTAGAAAATGTCAGTTGGTAAATGGTCTTCAAATTTTTATGTTATTATTCCCCAGTAGTGCTACATTTTCATGAAAATTAACCTAAACTACGGCAGTTATTGCATATTCCAGATAAGTACTGATGTATTATGTAGATATACATTTAACCAGAACAGTCTTCTATTTCTCTGTATTACCTCGCCCCTTACCAAAAGATGTTCCAATCTATCCATCCAATTTCATGCCCGTCTGAATAATGAAATAAATTTATATTTATTCCGAACAAATTCCAGATTTCCTATTTACTAGAGGTTAATAACGAAATATCGAATCTAATATAAAAGCAAAATATGGCAACATATAGCTCTCAATACAACGCAAAAGTACTTTTATCTTAAATCTACGTCGTAATAGTTGAGATTCGCTAACGTAAGGAATTGATACATCTTCTCTTCGTAGGGGGTTATGCAAATCAGAAACCAATTTAACGTTCGAATATTGTAAAGGATATGATACATAAAAAGGACATTCCAATAAATCCCTCGCCTACCGGTAGATAGCGCCCACAGAGTCGAATGGGGAAAACAGAAAAAAGTGCCGAAACGGAATACCGATCTCCTGAAATTGAAGCGTCGCCAACCAATGTTCAGTCCGTCTGACGCCTTGAAATTAAAAGAGGTTTAGGACTTTTGCGAACGAGCGTTGACGGATATAAAAAATATTATTCGACGTTTAGAAAAAAAAGATAAAGCTATATACTGAAAATATGGTACGATAGATCCATTAGAGAACATTGAAATGAGGTAGTAAACTTCAATAGCGTAACGTTAAACGTTAAACTAAATTGATGGTCCATTTTTCTAACAGTTACTATTTTTTTTTGTTACTAAATAAATTTCGAATACATTAACGACATCGAGAATGATGTAATTCGTATCTAAATAGCAGCTCTCATAAAACCAAGAGATTTAAAATCGAAATGCTAAAAAGGAATTAGACTTTGTAGATGAATAGTTTACCGCAGGGTGTGTTTAAGACTATTTACCTGAGGGAACATGTTTTAAGAAGCTGCTTTAGGCTCCTTTTGAACGAATATCTCGGTATAAGAGGCAAATAAAGTATGAGCATCATAAATTCTTTGTCCGTTTGATCACGTTATCAATGTTAATTTGTGCGAATTAGATCGACATATAATCTATTCATAATCTACTCAGACGTTACATATAACTGGTGACTGGCAACACAGTCCTATCCTTAAATTGGTCACTTTTATTCCACATTTCTCTAATCTTATGAATGTTTTATGTAGATATCAAAATGTGACTTATAAATGTGATATATTTTCATAGAGAATGTTATATGTACATGTACAGTATAGTTCTAAGTTGCATATATAACTCAGAATTCATTTGATAGTTTCACCTAAAAATGTTACACATGACTATAATGATAAACAATCAACTGCTATTGACCCGTATGAAACAAAGGTTCCATTATACAATTAAAGATATAATTGATGCAGGCGTTCGACAAATTTCCATTGTATTTCAGACTGATTAATGGCTTAGAATTTGAAAATATGTTTCGTCCACATGCTACCTGCTATGATTTAGAAAGTGTTCAAGAATAATATAAAGAAAGATGCTAATACAGGTCCTCATTGTAAGAGCAAGATCATCAACTTTTAAAGATTTTGCACATAAGTGTCCCGATCGTTAGCTTCTATGCAATACAAATTTTGAAAAGCAAGAACTCTTCAAGAATTATATGGATTTTCAAAAAAAGGAAACGCAATGGAAAAGGTTATTGAAATTTGCTGACTACATGTGCAAATTTTCCACGTCTATGGATCGAAACGTAATCGCCGGCTCTACAATTTTTTTTATTCATTATAACGATATAAACAACAAAAATCTGAAAATCGTGGAAACCCCGTGAAGTTCCGCCAAACCTGCCAAATTTTACTTCGGTTAGTGATTGATACCTTGAAATCTTTCCTTATTAGGTTATAATGGAATAACAACGTTTCTGTAAGTAAGCAGAAAAATATATTTACAAACAGAAAACAGTTGAATAAAAATAATAGCAATAATAAACGCAAAAAGTTGTAACTTAGGGTTCAATCAGCTTTCGATAGATATACTCACCTCAAATAGTAAGAGGCTGTTGGCTTAATACCGCAAAACTAAAATCATTACTTACCTGTCATCAAAGACACGATATTCGCTTTTATCTCTTTGATCGTTCATGATTCGTAACTCAAAATAACATATGGACATCATAATTACTATCTTTTTTGCTTTATATGATAAATCATCATTTGGATTCTTCACGTGAGTCTAAAAATGTCACATAAGATCGAATGGTATACTTACCCAAAAGTATTTGAACTCTAGCACTCTTTGAAATAAGTATGTAAGATATGTATGCTGTATTGTTGTTAAAACAATCAAAAAATAACATGCAAAAGTATTACAAAAATTATTTGAAGTAAATCAAAATCCATTCTCATTCCATTCCATTAAATGAACTTGCACCAAGAGGATAAGCTATTTATTTGCAGATAGACCAACTTCGATGTATACAACAAGCAAATACGAGGGATGTCTTTTAATGTTTGCATACCGGGAAATAGAGGGCATCACTAATCAAAAATTAACCTCTGTCTTTAGTTAAGCTAAATCCAAAGTTTCAGTGCAATACGTGTAATGTTGTAGCTACAACGAACTGTCAAAGTTAGTTGAAACAGAATTAAACCGAGAACATTTTCATATAATAATTTTTTATAAATTTCGAAGACAATTATCTCAACAAGAGTGCCCCGCCTTGTTGGTTTTTGTTTTCGGCAATGAAGGACCACATCAGTCAACAATTTCTTTTAGAAAATCGACATGTCACATATTGCAGAATTGAGGTATCATTAGGGATTTCAAAGACCACATTTCAAAAAATTTTACATGAAGAATTGTGTGTAAAAAATCAGTCTCCCGTTGGATACTGCATCTGTCCATTGAAGAGCAGAAAGCAGATGTTGTCAAAAAACTCTAGACCGTTTCAACGTTGGAAACTTTAACACCGTCAGTGGTGGTAAATCTTGGATTTACTCATACGAGCTAAAAATAAACGCCAGTCGTCTGTTTGGGTGTTCCAAGGTGAAGAAAACCCCATAAAAGTCATCCGTCTAGGAAGTGTCCCCAAGAAGATAGTTGCGATATTTGTCTCAAAGGCACGTTAGGTAGCAACAATTCCTCTACAAGATCAAAGAACTGTTACTGTTGATTGGTATACAACCATTTGTTTGCCTCAAGTCATTGCTGAGCTTCGAAAACCCAACAATGAATCGTCACTGAGACAATGCAAGTTCGCACATAGCACGCAAGACCATTGAATTCGTAACGCAACAAAACGTTGAATTGTTAGACCATCGTCGGTACAGTCCGAACATAAGTTCCAACCTTTCCGAAAACCAACAACGCACTGCGTGATCAAAGATTCCAGTCGTCAGAAGGAGCAGTCAATGCCTTCAAAAACGCAATTTTGACTGTTCCAACAAACAAATGGAATAGCTGCTTCCACAGTTGGTTCGAGCGCATGTAAAATTGGATTAACCTGCTTGAAGAATACTTAGAAAGGCAATGAAGTCTTTAAAAATTAGCTAAAAATACAACCCTCCTATACATTGTAAAGAAAATGCAGGAGTGGTAGATACACTCTAGGGCTGATTTCAGATATAAATTATATAGTATATATAATATACTATATAGTATATTATATAGTAACATCCGACGTAATTAAAACCAATTTCAATAAATCTTCCAAATCTATATATATATATGTGGTTTTTAATTCTTGACGAATTCATTGTATTTTGTAAATTTTCTAGAAATTGGCAGTGTATCATGTGTATGTCTATTTCTGTCTTTTTTCCGCTAAATTAATAACGCACTATGAACAAACAGTTCAACACTATATTTTTAATAAAAGGCCTAGTACGCCGTGATGTAGTTAGATCGTAATGTAAACTGATCCATTCAACGGATTGGGGAACTTTTTGTCAAAAAATCTAACACTCGTATTTTTCAATTATAACTTGCGTTGGATAAATTAACAGTAAGAACTGAAATGTTTAGATAAAAAATTATAGTAAGAAGTACGCTTCTGGAAAAAAAAGCAAAAATTAAAATGTCTCAATTGATATTGAGTTTTATACAGCAGGTATTTCACTACATCAATTACATATGAGCACACTACATCTACTACTAATCACCTAGTATAAAAATGAATTAAAGCGATATGCAAGTCGGTTCATTACTAAAATGTCTGATTTAAGTTGTGCAACAATTGCCTGAATCTAATTTTACTTAACCACGATGTTTGCATTGTTTACCCAATGCTGTTTTCAAATTTAGTCCGACAACGCAAAGAGAATATACAGCAACAGTATCACGAAGTTCACGCGCTATTCACTTATCACGACATTGTAGTACTCTCAAGCGCTTCGAACCTAAAGGGAGCGGTAGCCAGAATACAAAATAAATTGATTTGATTACAATTAGAGCACAACAGTTCGTGGTATTGTTGTACTACACTCGAAGTAACATACTCCATGGAATACATTTTAATTTATCCTGGTACAAAAAATACTACATATTCTGGTATGTACGGATACAGGCAGTAAACATTTCTATTACGTTTGTGGAATTGCTAGGAACGACGTTATAAAGCCAATAATCTCATATCTCATATGCTATAAATACAAAACGAGTATATATGCGAATTTTCATGTGGTGCAAGTTGCAATTCTCCTTTTAAATTTTAGTGGAATTAAAGTAGCCCCACATAATTTATGAAACTCTATAAATATATTAAAACAAGAAAATAATGTCAACAGTCAATTATGAAAACCTGATTTTGTTGATATAGTTATAAAACTGTATAGGCAAGAGTGTGAAAGTCTTCGATAGCGGTACAAAATAACTTTATACAAAAATAGTACTTGTAAGTAATACAATTTAAAATTATTCCTGAATATACAAGTTTAACCAAAAAAGAATTACATATCAAAGTTATATTTCATTTTTTTAGTAACATGAAACTATATTTTGCTTAACTCTTACTAGAAAATTTATGATTATTTTATATAATGTGGCCTATACCTAAATTTAACTGTTAAAAATATGTGAGAATAATATTATTTAACCAATAGAGCGAGGAATATTTCGACTAAGAACTAAAGAACTCCTGATAATCACTGAGCACCAAAGTTTTTACGCACAACCAGTAATTGTCAAAATTAAATACCATATATAAGGCATATATTATTCGAAGAATGGTAGTATTGGCCTAGTTCTGGTTACGGAGAAAATGCAAGTTAAAAGTTGCTACAGACGTACTACGTCACTCAAAGGAGCGGAAGTTTTACACTGTTATAGAAGTTGTTGCACTTATTTGGCCATGCAATCAAATCTTTAGGACAGCCGTGACAAGAAAGGCCATGACGTGAAGCAAAGGTGGACACTACGATCAGACGTACCAGCGAAAAGGTAATGTGCGACATCTGCTTTTAGCGGAAAAAGAAAGAAATAACGTAAAACTAGGGCTCATGAAAGACTTTGCCGAAGCATCGGTTCGCGTAAATGTTTCCAAATATCTTCGAGAAAATCTCCCGAAAATAACAGCATGAAGAATGAAATAAGGTATTTTTCTTGGACCTCTTACGAGCCAAAAATAAACGCCAGTCGTCTGTTTGGGTGTTCCAAGGTGAAGAAGACCCGACAAACGTTATCCGTCTTGGAAGTGTCTCCAACAAGATGGTCGCCACATTTGTCTCAAAGGCACGTTAGGTAGCAACAATTCCTCTACAAGATCAAAGAACTGTTACTGCCGATTGGTATACAACCATTTGTTTGCCTCAAGTCATTGCTGAGCTTAGAAAACCCAACTCCGAACAATTAATCATCCATCACTGAGACAATGCACGTTCGCACATAGCACGCAAGACCATTGGACAGAAATGGTAAGTAATAGAGCATTTCAAACCAAATTTACAGCCCGAGAAATTCAGCGTGGGTGTTCATGTTGCAAGTGTTCATCATGTTTTCTTTTGAAACAAAAAAGCAAAAAAATACAAAACTTTTGTAATGGATTGGTTCAAGCATTTCACGTTTCAATACGTCCCTTAAAATACACATTCTGCACTTTCATTTTCTCTCCACCATAGGATTTTTGTCTTGAAAATATAGGCAACGTTAGTAATGGGCACGGTGAATGCTTTCATCAATACATTTTAGGAATGACCAATGACCAAAATGACCAATGTACCAAAAAGCGCAAATTGAATCTTATTATGTTAGCAGATTAGCGTTGGACGTTAAGAACGAAGATTGTGGATATTGTTTATAAAAAGTAAATACACTATTTCATCGCATTTTTGATTTTTAGAATTTGAAAAGGGACAATCATTGAAGACAATGGGAGAATAGAGAAAGAGGTAAATGAGAGGATAGGGAAATCCGCAAAAATATATAACATATTGATAAATTCGTTTCTGGATAAAAAAGTGATACCAAAAAAAATAAAGACAGAGGTGTATAAAAGAGTGGTCGGACCAACATTAACATATGGTAGTGAGTCATGGATAACCACGAATAGAATCAAAAGCAGAGTTACGGCCATGGAGATTCCTAAGAAGAAAAAAGGAGTAACTAGAAGAGACAGAATCAGAAACACGACAATCACAAATAGTCTGGGTATCAAACCAGTAGAAGTGGTCACAGAAGAGAGACAACTGGGATGGCTTGGACATCTACACAGAGTGGAAGAAGATCGAATCACAAAGAGGATATTTGAAGCCAAAACAGAGGGCAAAAACAGAATAAGTAGACCCCGAAATACCTGGAAGGAGCAGATGTATAGAACATTGGAAAAGAGAAGTATGGGATGGATTGAAGCCAAACAACTGGCTCAGAACAGGTACCTGTGGAAGATAAAAATAAGAAATAAATAGTCCGACACCGCAAGGTATAAAGGACATACGATTAAAAAAAAGGAATTTGAAATAATTATTAAAAAATGTTGAAAGTTAAAAAATCTTCTCATTGAAATACAAACGAAATGAGAGCCAGCTTCTTATTTTATGCGACATTTTAAATTGCTAATAACATGTTGCGTCTGTTATAAAAAGTATTGCTTATACCAAACCCCAGCGGTTTTTTTGATATTTTGCAATTCCGAGTTATCGTCCCTATTTACCATAATTAGGTATTAAAAACTATAATACCAGTTGCCCATTTACTTATTACATCCTCAAACATTTGATGTTGAGCGGTTTCATTTGTTTATAGCCTTATAAAGGTTATTATCCTCTTAAATGAGCGTACCAATCGTAAGCTATATAACTTAATTTGGCAGCAAATCGTGATGCAGTACAATTGAAAGTAGTTAAAACTGCCATTTAAATAGCAACTATGCTGTAATATTAAGAATATAACACGCGTACACTACCTGCAACCTTTTTTTTGAAAACAACGTTTTCGATATAAATTAGTGTAAGAAAATCGGAGGAAATGTCGGAAATATTTGTTTGATAAAAGTTTTCATTGCAAATACTTACACTGAATACATTAATAAGAATCCGTAATCTCACCTATTAATCTTGTTGAATAAAGCAACGAGACCATTTGCAACTTTCTTTCATACCGACGTCACTTTATTTTCGTTTTATCTGAATGGAGAACTAATAATTCCCCTAAGAAACTGGAGACATTGAGCAAAGTGTCGAGAGTATAAAAGTCCTTTGATTCTACTGCATGACAGTAAATGTCAGAGTACAAAGCATGTAGTTAAAATTTGTCTTCGGGATATTAACGCATATTCTGACTGTTCTTTAGAACGTATAGCAAATATTAATGTCATTTGCCTCTGGGCTTTTCGCGTATAAGATGAACTACATAAGATTACGTAACATTCACCAAGGAGACACAAGGAGATCTTAAACTCTGCCAATGCTTAATACACACGTAATGCGAAGATTTGATTCAAAAACAGCGCTGTTTTTTATGGTAAAGACCGCGCGATATGCGTATTAGTTGTTGTTACATGCACTCTACAATATATCACGAAGAGTTTATGACCAAACAAAAGCGAATTTATATTTATTATTACTGTAAGGCTGCAGACGCGAGTGCTTTCGCAGTAGCATACGGCTCTGTTACTATCAATATGAAAAACAATTAATATAATTACTTAGTACTTTAGTTTGATTGTGTTGTTTGTGTTGAATGACGCAAAAATTCGCAATGTGTCAATGTATTATGTCATTCATCATTAGCATACCATCAGTGTTGACTGAGTCATACTCCTACGGCGAGGTGAAAATATGTTGGTGTATTAGGAAAAGGAGCGTTCTGAGTCTAATAATGTGGTGTTTAGTTAAACTCTTGTCTATACGCACTATACTTTGAAAATCGGGATTCTTATTTATAACAGCACAATTTATCGGTTATTAACCTTCCCATACTATCTGTTAGACTTCCTTTTAGGTAATCTACTATATTTAGCGCTTCATGTAATGACAGCTTGGTGTTCTCTAATTTAGAAATAGTATCTGAAAGAATAAAATAATTTTCGGAAATTTGCTCTATTTGAGTATGGATTGTTGACAAGTTGGCTTGCCAATATATATAATTTCCCAATGTATTTTCTATAGTTTCTGCTATCCTTTCCGCATTTATCTTCTGTAATATTGTACTACTTAAAAGAAAAAGCAAGTATGACACACCGCTTTTTAAAGTGCATACTAACACACTTCAAATACAATTCCTTCTTGCATCCCTTGTTTCGTCTACCATCAGCAATATTTTTTTAATCTTTTAACTCTGTCTTTATTTGATCCATAATTGGGCTCTTGTTGGCAATCTTCATTCCGGAACGTATTTCCCTCAAAAATTCTTCATTGTCTACAGTATTTTGTGGAATGTTGCACACGCTTAACATATAAATAAAATCATATGGAAATTTATAATATGGTACATTGCGATGCGCATTTAACCGGTGTTGTTTACTATTAACGTGTCTTTTACGTACAAAAATACTGTACCATAAAATGTTGATATTGCAAAAAATACATTTAATAATAGTGATATTGCAATCTAAAGCCGGAAAGCAGTTAAGAAATCTATTAAAACTCGTTGAATATAATAGAGTACACCATTGATTCGCCAGTACCAATCTAATCCGGCATATGAATGGTAGATTAGATGGTTAGGCTATAGTTAGCATGTGTAACTTGAAATCGAACACAGTTACACAATAATACGTAATAAGCTAAACATTATACATGCGTTGTACATATTATACGAATTTGTCCAACTTGGGTAGGCCGACGCGACACAAGTAGCTTGCTCCTCCTCGGTTTAAATAATGATGTTTACAAGTTACGATATGTATGTGTAAAAGCAGTTGCATCCATCGCGGCGAATGCTTAGACACCTACTTGCATCTAAGAGAGTCAAAACAACTAATGCAGAATCTATATCACACAAATGTAACTTCGTGTTTGAAATCGCTATGGGGTGAAAAGCACGATAAAAATAAGTAGAAAGTGTTGTTATTTGTAACAAATGCAGCTACCGATGTGAAGGCAGCTGGTCGGTTCTTATAGCAAACCTACAGTAGTATAACGCATAATTTAGCACAGGCAGTCAAAAAATGCTACCCGAATGTAGATAAATTGATATCTTCTGTCAAGAAAATTTTTGTGAAGGCACTTACGCACAGGAATTTATTTCGTCATATATCCTACTATCGCCAGAACCTACATATTGTTACGTGCTAAGACATACACTGTTTCTATTTTTGAAGCTCAACAAGCCCTACTATTCATAAATTTAGCCAACATTCATGGAGATTATCCCAGAATTCCCATTAGGCATCAGCCATCTAGAAGTTACTCCGATCAACCAACAATATTCTATAACTAATGCCATAAGTATTGTATATGATCTCCGTCAATTCCTCTCGCCAAATATCTGGGGACGTTACTGATAATCTGCCGATTTGTTGATTTGATCTATCGGCACACCTTCACAAATTTGGCTTAGTATGAGAAAATCTGAATCCTTATCAATAACATTTTCAAATGTTCGTATTACACATTAATTTTTTCGCCTTCCACTGTACATAGGTGTGAGTGAACATCATCCACAATTTGGACAGAATCCACAATCGACAGCGAATCATTTTGTAATTTTTGAATTCCCTCCGCTAGTCCATAGTAGTTCTTGCGAATACTTTCTATATCACATTTTACCTGACTATCTTGAAACACTTTCTGGCTTTTCTTGATAACTTTGACGTGTCTTGGATTGAATTGTAAAACTACCTACTTTACATCATCAAAATGTTCGCAGTAGTAAAACGCAACCTTTAACCATATTTCTCAAAGCGTAACAATCGGCTGTGGTGGTTGGGGCACTTTGGTATGCAATTCGTGAAATCTTTTCTACGTTTTGAAGACAGAAATACTGCCTTCGCATGCGCTATTAAAGCATTTACTCGTAGATAACGTTTAGGGATCAATTGCGCCACAAGGTTTGAAGCGTGGATTTTACATGTTACTTGTTACACATTGCCACAAAATGTTTCTGCCGATAGGTTGTTTCGTCCAAACATAACCCACATAATAACAATTTTTTATCTTTCAATTCTGCTTTAATTCTTCTTTCAACATAGTCACGAACAGATAGCATAAAGTGGCAATGTATAATCCGAATACTTGCTCCAGAAGGAGACAAATGCGTGTTGGTCTAGTAAACTGAAAAGTGCATTACATAGAATAAAACAAAGACCTATATAAAATATTAATTGCTCGCTGTATCTTTTGCCACCGAGTGAAGAACTGTGTTTTATACTTTGTAGGTGGCGTTCACACTACCACCTGTTGGTACACGCAGAATAGTTGTTGCACTTTACACATTTAATTTTATCGCCTTCTTATTCTAAATCCCAAATGCGACATTTTCTAAGTATGAGTGTACTGACAAGCACTCATAACGACTAGCCGAATAATATTGAACAAGTGTGCTTTGATACGAGTACTCGATTCTCCGTGCCGCGCGCTTCACCCCTCCACGTTGTTCTCCACACGGCACTGAAACTTGCTCCGCTTTGCCGAGACTAATAATCATGATTTATTCTGTAATTCCAATTGCTAAGCAGGGCTACTGAAACGGGGAAGTACGTAGTTGTTCACAGTTTATCTTTTGAAATGTGCTTTAGAGTGTTACAGATTTAATCATTACAAACAAAATGTTTTCTTGCCAATTTATCCCACAGTAAGTGAAAGTGTTTGACGAAATGCCGTTTGGAAAGCTATTTCGTATGTCATTCTTTTCGCTGAATTTCTAATCGTTCTATAAACAAATCCAAAGTCGGACAAAAGTAAACCAATATGCGAAATCCAAGTATATTTTGCACCCCTTTGTACAATGAACTTGCCTCATTTACTTAGATATATTAACGTTGTTATATAAGTGTTGTAATATACATAATACGTATAACTCTACTAAAAACAAACACATAATTTGACACGATTTTTGTTATGAATGAGAAGAATACATTTTTAATATTGAACATTCATAATATTGCCCTGTATAACAAAAATTACTCTATAATACCAGTCTACGCTGTCTCTCAATTATACGTCAATACATAATTAATACCGTAACAAAAGCAATAAAATATCAATAGCGATTCTGCATGACATTAATCCTCCCCAATTTGGCCGGCGGCCAATATAATTCCGCGTAACGAGAAAATATGTTGGATAGGCGCCTATGAAGGATATGCTCGTGGGTAAAGAGAACAAAAAAACATCTTCTCCGTGGTGCAAATGCAAATTTGCGACGACCGCATAGAGAAAAAAAGACTGGATTGAATTTTTGCCGAACGCCTCGCTTCGAACACACAACTTTAAAAACGAAGTGCTGCACTCTGGCGCCAAATGAACATTCTTTTTGTCAAAAACCAGCAGTTATGTGACCTTTGTAAAAAAGCTAAAGTTTTCCAAAACTTTATAAACGTACTTGATGCGAAACAACATAATAACACAGTAATGATCGAAAAATGGGTTTGTTTTACGCCAACGTTAATTTTAATTTTGAAATAGTACATTAGGATAACCCTCTCTTCCTTCAAATCGCATATCATACCTTACAATTACATTTTCTTTCGGAATCCACGTAGCGCTTTCCCTCTCCTAGTAATATTGAGTACAACTTTAGCAAAACAGATTGTTTTCTTTATAACTATTTTCTACGACTAGACTTTCTGCGATGTATTGGATGCGTTTTATAATGCAGTATATTCCATATTGGATCAATATATACCTTATAACCACCATATGTGATGGTTTTCACCAACGATCATCATTAATATTAAAATCAAACACTATTAAATCAGAAATAGAATGGAACTAAAAACTTAGATAAAATAATTTTATTACGGAAGTGTGGAAGGTCTGTTAAGGACTTAACATTGGTTTTTGTATTTTATAAATTTTTTACTACTATGTATTTTATCTTCTTTGCAACCGTATGGGTTACCATTATTATTTTCATTTAGAATATTACTTTATTTTCATTTTTATATTTATTTATTTTGCTCTCTTATATCCAATTTTATTTTAATATGTATGTACATTACGCATTGTATATGTATGCAAGCCGGCCATTCACATTACGCTAGCTAAAACTGCCTAATTTAAAAATCATTCAGTGCAACGTCGTCGAATAAGTAATGGGAGTTTTCTTAAAATTTAAGGTACACAAGCATAGGCAGTCGTCTACCGCGCGACGGTCGAAGTATTAGCGATCGTGTACTCTCGGTCACCTTTCGTACCTGGTCGTAACGTGTACAGTAACGTCGTCGTATGATTATTAGAGATTTCTAAGATTTTCTAGTTTTGGCGGGAATCGTCGAGGACGTTGTCTATACATTTATTTCTGGCGGGAGTCATTTGGTAACATCGTCGAATCGCATGTATAGATTTTTTTAATAAGTATAAATTCTCGATTTTCTATCATCGTACGTCGAGGCTACTGTGTCCATTGTCGTCTATACATATTTTTAGTCTTCGGTTAAGTTTGTGTCGGAAATTATTTCGGTGAGATTGTTGGCGCGCATGTATAGACATCTTCTATAAGTACGATCGCTCCGCTTCTTGCTGACGGTCATTGCGGCCGCAGCGCCCGTTGTCTTTTGTACGTTTGTTCGGTCCTTGTCGTATCGGGACTTAGACATTTTTTCATTTAGTTGCTCGTCGTAGCGGACGAGTGTCACGGACCAGTTTTCTTATGTAATGTCGGCATCATCGCTCCGTTTTACTTGTCGGTGCGCAGTTCGCACATTTGCTGGTTACTGGATTTTTCCCTTCTTTGGGGCGCAGTAGTATAGAGCTAAAGATTGCACATAGCGTAATATTTCAAACGAGAACGCCTGGGTAGCTGTGACATTACTTTTGTATTGAGATCGGCTATTATCGCTACTGTCGCCCTCGACCAGGCGTTCAAGCTCTAAGAGATAGGGTGGGTTCCCCTATAAATGTGAAAATAACGAACGTATTTGCTTCAAGTACAAATACATGCCAATAATACAGGGCCAAGTCCCTTAGGCAAATTTAAAACAAGGAAAGTATATTAGGCTCCCGGAAAGGGACAAATAAATAAGCATAGCACTGAGGTGCGCTTATAAATTTACGAAGTAAATAGGGTTGGCTTCCCTATAAAAAGGTAGTGGTGCATGCAAACAGATAGAGGCATTAGTACATGCCTCTGACAAAGCTTCAGCGGAAGCATATAAGAGTTTAACCTTTTAAACAGAATTAAGACATGGCTTTGCAACGTACATGCTGAGGCATTACTTTATGTTGCTACCAATGAAAATACATATACACATGCTAATGTACATTACATGTATAAGAGAGCTCGAATAACTGCAATTATTGCAAATATATATATCTTACGTACATCGTACATGTACATAGGCAAGAGTGGAAACCGTGTAACCATTTTATTTTTAAATATATTTTTTGCGCATGCGCATTGAGTTTCACTGTACAACCTTTCCTTTAGTAAATAAGCGAACATACTCTATAAGTAAGTATTGGTCAAGTAATTCAGGAATTTACGAGCAGGCTACAGCGGCGCTGTTCTTCAAACCAGGAGAACGTAACAAGGTCTGTGTAACAGTTCTTAATAGTTACTGACATATTGGCTGTTATATGTTGCAGGATTGCTTTATAGTTCATCATATATATATAACAGTAAGAACATGCCGCATATACGCAGTCCCTTCCTAAATTTTAATTTATACTGATAGCACGCCAAGGCGTTTTCTTACAAAAAATACATACGATATTGTAAACGTTGTTTTGTTGTCTGCTTTCTCTGTGAGGTAGTTGAAATTGATCCTTTTGAATCCCAAATACAATATTTTAAATTCAAAAATAATATGACATCGTGTTTCTAGTGTACTAATGTTCTTGTCGTAATTTATACCTATCCTAATTTCAAAGTAACTGATCAAAAGTCTTTACTAAGACGATGTAAAGACCAACAATAACACCTAGTTCTTATAGTAGGAATATAGTCAATAATTATTATTGATTCGTATTTAAGCGGAACCTCACTAACTGGTGAGACATTAATCACTCAGTTAATGTATTTCACTTTTAATATATCTTTTAAATAAATTAGACTATTAAAGGAGCTACTTAAAAGTTGCAACTCCGGCATAAGGTCATGTATAGAAAATTTTACAATCTTGTCTATTTGTAGCTAATATTGTGACGTGTCCTGCATGGACGGTAATTAGTTTCCATTGAAGTGCTTTGACAGGTATGTTCAATTGCAAGGTAATTTATGTATGTAACATGCGAACAATAGTATATCTGCCATAATAGTTGCCTAATGCTTTGTGATGAGTGATTAACACTTAATAATAATATACACATGGTTTATACAAAGATATAAAGTATATATTACATATACCGGCTCTTTTATTACACGTACATTTTTTCAATTTCAAAAAGAAAATTGTCCATACATTATCGATATAACACATAGGCTGAAAAGTCCCGGGCCTAACACATAGATGACGCTAGTTTTATTGCAGTCACCTTTCTCTCAGTTAGTACTAACCTTCAAAAGACAGCTGTTAAAATTTCATGACATTCTATTCATTAGTTTGTGAGTTATTGTGCTAAGAGTCACGCTACTTTTGTTATTTTCAAAACAATGGATCAAAAACAATTTCGTGTTTTAATTTTACACTGCTTCTTGATGGGACAAAATACCGTTCAAGCGAAACAATGGCTTGAAAAGTGTTATGGGGACTCCGCTCCATCAGAAACAACAATAAAACATTGGTTTGCTGACTTCAAACGTGGTCGTAGAGACACCGATGATGCAGAACGCAGTGAACGTCCAAATGAGGCAGTAACACCAGAAAACATCAAAAAAATCCTCAAAATCGTTTTGAATTTTCGAAAAGTGAAGTTGAGTGAGTTAGCTGACATCGTAAAGATATCAAAAGAACGTATTGGCTTTATATTGCATGAGCATTTGACTATGAGAAAGCTCTGTAGAAAGTAGGTGCCGCGTTTGCTCACCAAAACCAAAAACAAGAACGTGTTGATGATTCTGAGCAGCGTTTGGCCATGTTTAAACGTAACAAACCGGAATTTTTGCGTCGATATGTGACAATGGATGAAACATGGATGCATCACTTCACTCCGGAATCAAAACGATCGTCATCTGAATGGACAGCAACTGGTGTCCATTCAGTCATTTCGTCCAAAACGCCCGAAAGCACAACAATCGGCTGGAAAGGTTATGGCCTCGGTATTTTGGGATGTGCGTGGTGTAATATTCATCTACTATCTTGAGAAAGTAAATACCATCAACAGTTAATATTATATAGCTTTATTGTAGCTTTTGAAGGCCTAATTTGAAAACAAACGACCGCATATGGCAAAGAAAAAAATTTTGTTTCATCAAGACAACGCACCGTGTCACAAGTCAATCAAAACAATGGCAAAACTACATGAATTGAACTTCGAATTGCTTCCACATCCACCGTATTCGCCAGATTTTGCTCCCAGCGACTACTGGCTGTTCGCAGACCTCAAAAAAATGCTCGCCGGTAAGAAATTTCGCACGAATCAAGAGGTTATCGCTGAAACTGAGGCCTATTTTGAGGCAAAAGATAAATCGTTCTACAAAAGTGGTATTGAAATGTTAGAGCGGCGCTGGAATGATTGCGTTGCTCTTGATGGAGATTACGTTGATGAATAAAGCTAATTTTGAACCAAAAAACCGTGTTTTGTTTGTTAGGCCCGGGACTTTTCAGCCCATGTGTTAGTTAAAGAACTAACTGTACGTTTGCCATTTTGTATCCAACGTCCAACATTTCCAGTGCTATTACGTTCGTAACAGATTTACTTAAATGCAAATAAAATAAGTATTCTGCAAATCTAACACATTTAATTACTATAACTTTTTTGTACCGAAAAATTAATCTTTGTAGTATACACGAAACTTTTTAAATCTCTTACGAAAGTATAATAGAATCTGTTATCGAAATAATATTTTTACTAGCAACATAGAGCAAAAGAAATCCATGGAGAATTTGGTTATGTTTTTAATAAAGAAGGTGCACAATTTTAGCTTTGAATGAATACATTATTCTATGCCAACTATTAATAAACAAAACAAAGTAAGGTGAAGGATAATTTTACAGGAAATTTTCAAAACATCTTATCTTTCAAGGCAATAAACAAACTTTGAAAACAATGCGTAGTGTTCCTAATAAATTCTGAGCGTATTGCATCATATGCAGTACGTATGCAATCTTTCAATTCATCCAAGTTTTATAAACTTTAGTCTTCAAGAAAGTAATTGTTTGAAGACAAATCGGCTGATATTGGCGGCTAACGTATGAGGTCAAACGTGCCAATGCAGCGTCTTTGAGATGCGGTATTCAAAAAGTTCTTGATAGCATTAACAGAGTGCAGCAAAGCTCCATCTATTTGGTATCAAGTTTCATCAAGATTCAGCATCTCAATTGATGGAATGATGTGGTTCTGCAACAAATCCAGAAATTTTCTGGAATAAAACTTCTATTCTATAAAAATGGATCAATATGTCCATTACTTATTATTCCACTATAATCAATACTGCGTTCGTGTCAGATTTTGCATTCGAGGACTTGTATATGACCAACCCATATGGATTAATCGAAACAACTTTTGGTAGTAGGTACATATAGGATGAAAACCCGATGTTCTGATAGTTATCCTCACTATTTATGGTAAATTTAGCTTCATCAGTAATTATCAGGGTTTTGCGAGGATTTTGGGGGTATCAAGTCTATTATTGTTACTGTTGTATTTAGATTCCCAGGACTTATATACGCTCAGCAGCCTTCCAGGGCTGTATAACACCTCCCTTTGAGCTCCTGAAGCATCATTTTATAAGAATGGAATTTTTATTCCTGTCGTATTCCGACAATTTTTATTCCTGTCGTATTCCGACTTGGAACTGCATCATTTCGAATGATATAAACTCACCATCGCGAACAAAGGTATCCTACACGAATGGGCAGTACTACAGCGTCTACAGCTCTATTGTAATTACATCGAGGCAAAGATTCTTCCTTAGTCTCTCTGCCATTGTACTGGCTTTTTAAAGAACAGCCATTTCCCCCAAGTCATCCCATATATGAAAAAGACTACGAACTTCACAAATGTAGCTTGAGATATATATGTGACCATCAAATTTCTTTTTACCAATTTCATTCAACAAATTGAATTTATTCAACAATGACAAATAAAGAAGCATTAACTTTTTGACATTTTGTTGCCCAGTATAATACAATGATACATACCTTAAGAAAGTTTCAAAAATGTTAGCTGAAATCTTGATATTTCAATATATATGGCAATAAACTAGAAGGCCATCCTCTTTTCGTCAACAATGTTAAAGTCTAAGTAAAAATTAGTATTTCTCATAAAAAACAGTTGCAAGTTTGTTCGTATATCCTCCTTACCACCTTATAAAACCAAGACCAAATTTCATGAGATAATCCAGTGAATAGAAAAGCATTGTAGACATAACTAAGTAAATTAAGTATTGGGACTTCAAAAAAAACTTACAGTGGAACTTAAATTGCACCCTGTTTTGTTCCGTTCTTGATGAATAATGAATAGCAGGTGGCTATTTTCACCATTTTTATGATAATTTCAAGAAAAAATCCATATCCATTAACACAAAATATAAAGCAATGCACAAAACAACACAGAAGATAATTTTAGTGTTGTATTAGAAATAAAAATGTGTATATACTTTTTACAACGTATAATTAAAAAATACATATTATACAACTGTACAAGATCTCTAACTAATAATATCTACCCTCTGAAAAGGTTCGAGTTAGTATTTTTCGATTGATCAAATTTCGCCTCGTATTGTGGAGCGCAGCCGGTAACGTTTTCAATACCATCGCATGCGTTCGTCAGTTCGTTGAATGCTTGACCGTCCCCGCAATTGTAAAGGCGAGGTTTGTTATCAATGCAGATGAAATATCTCTGGCAGTCGGAAGACGAGCGGTAGAAACGATATTCTTCCCCGAGGAAATATCTAGAGGTCTCGGGACATTTAAAGCCCAAGAATGCTGAAAGAAAAGCAAATGAAATTCATACCGCAGATAACTCAAGCTTGTGTATATTTCTATACAGTAAACGTAAGAATACATAAGATCCATGAATGCATAAAACACAAGGTGTAACAACTTAATTTCCGAAGTATTGAAAAAATAGGAACATTGAAACAAAAAAAAAAGGACTGTAGTCAAGTCTTACATAAAACAAAACATTAGTTCAGTAAACTTAAAGGTGTAAGGCTGTTTATTTTTCTTCACTAAACAAATAAACTTGTTGGGAATAAAAATATGTTGGTTTGGTTTAAATTATTCTTCACATTAAGATTACTTAGGTAAATTGATTCGTCAGCGATGATGATTGATTATCCTTCTTTTTTGTTAAAGAGCTCAGTATGGATTCAGGTAATTTGTTATCAAATTCAGGTTTTTACATTGTTTAAGTACAGTTTGTTGATAGCGGATCAAATAAGCCTTAAAAGGAGGGGGTTTGTGGGTCGACAATGTTTTAAATGGAGTCCTTAGATTCCTAAAAAATATATAATAAAACTAGCAGTCGCAAAGAAAGGACATGGGGGTCAACGAAAAAACAACAGAACGCGATGTTTGGGTGTTTGAAAGATCGTGACTCAACCTCAACAGAAGGGTAACAACAGAAATTACTGTAATTATTTTAACCGTAAGAAGCCATTTAAGGCTCAATGGATGCGTGGATGCACAGCGCCCCCATAAAACACCCATGTTTTTTATATCTACGCTAAACTGGACACATTTTATTTCAAAATATCCTAGCAATTGATGGCAATCAGCCTAATAAAGAATTGAATGCTAATGCTTATTACGATGTAATAAAAAAGGGAAATAAACAATTTTATGTATTCATAAATTCATACCTTATTGATGTTATTATTTTGAGGTATACATATGCCATTAGTTTGACCTTATCAAGTTTGACATAAATCCCAAAAAGTTGTGAATTATTTGTATAATTAAATTTGTCGCTATGCGCACGCAATATGATTATATGATATAAATCATTTCGTAAAGAAAATGTAATAAACTAAATATACCTTCCGCATTGCATGAGCTGACTTGATCAGGCCAATCACATCTATATGTTTCATCGTTGAAAGCCAAACCTTCTGGACAATCAAATATAAATCCGCGACCAGCAACACAATTCTTAAACTGTCCACAACTAACTTCGTCTCCAACTTTGTAATAACCATACTGGTGAGGGCATTCGTCAGTTGGCTGAGGTGGTTCTGTAATGTATCAAATATTACTGTATTTACATCTCTAGACCTAAACCAATACAAACAAGTAATTGTATAAAAGATTGTCTTAAACCAATAAAGGCAAAATTTCAGCGTGTAACTTCAATCCGTTAATCCTTTTATTTAGTGTGTAACTTATAAGTAGCTGGTATATATAGTAAATTCTGTTACAAATATAAAAAAACTGTCCTGCAAGTATTTAATTTGATTAAATGTAATTAAATTAAATTAAAAAGCATTAATTTTCACAAATAGCTTTATTAAAATATTAGACGGCCAGATTCGTATGAATTTCGTATACCCTCAGGCCAGATATTCTAAACTAGAACATTTTGTTTCTGTTCTCTAACACAACTGCTTTAATGTGTTTGTCTTTGTTTTCATATTTTTGCATAGTTGCTGCTTGCAATTTCATGGTTATTCTGTGTAGTTATTCACATTCCCCAATGATCGCTAAACTGTTGTTGTAGATTAGTTTAGAATACCTCGTCTGAAGATGTGTGAAATTCATATGAAACCGCCGTTCGCCTAAATTTTAGTAAAGCTATTTGTAAGAATTAGTCCCTTTTAATTTTTATCTACGTATAATACCATGAAGTCACATCGAGTCGACAACTATATTATATTTAATTTAGTTTTTTATTGAAGTTCTTTTAATAATCTTAATAACTTTGTTTACTCAATAAAACCTACACCCTAACAAAATTAATATAAATTGTAAATTTAATAAAATATGAAGCTTGGGATTTTAGCAACTAATTATTTTCCATGAACGCAAAATATGTACAAAATCTTAGAGTTCTACTGCCCTTCAGTATTATCTCCAGCGTGTTTTAAAACTCGTTACCAGTGTTGTGGCAGGCATGGAATGCCGGTGACAGGACCTGTTATATAGATGATGGAAATGGAGCGATATATTGCCTGCAAAATCTCCAGTATTGTAACGAATTTCACCCAGCGATTATCTTGGAAATCAAATCGAAGTCGCATGGGCTTTAATACGAAGAGTAAAAACGATGGCAAATACTGCCTAATTCCAATGATTATGCAGTATGGATGGATTTTACAGAAACTGCCACCTTCTTATACCGCAATCACCGTAGTGTGAAGGCTATGCTTTCAAGGATTCTGACAAAATTTTCGGATTTTGTGATGATCCATAGTAATGCCATTCTTAAACTGCCGTTTTAGTTTCGTGTCGTGAAATTTACTCGATATCTCTCCAAGTGTAAAGATGCAACGCAAGAAAGCTTCTCCTTTAAGATTATAGTGCCCCAGATTTCTGCGAAGAGCTTCGTATCGTTGCCATTTCTGCATTACACTCAATGCGTGCAAAACCCATCGCCCTGTTATTTTTTTTGCAGATTCAGGCGTTCTTTGAAAATTAGGTATGGGTTAACGTAATTTCTAGGAATAACTAGCGAATAGTACGGGGTCCATCTGTCTGTAGTAATGCAGAAATGGCACACACCTGTTCTTCATTTACACTTCGACGGTCTAGCCGAGGCATATCAGTCACATCCGGTGCCACTCATTAAAAGCTATTATCCGTGGTACAACTGTTAGGTAGGGTAATGCAGATTCAGCGCAAGCCTCGTGGAGTCTGCTGACAGGTCATGCTGTACAACCTCACGCACATTCAATTTTCATTCAACTTTGCTAGGTTAGATCGCTAACTCCTAAAAAACTATGTTCTTTTCACCACTGTGAAGATATGTAGAATGAGAAAAATTAAACCAATAAATATGAGATAGGGTGAACATGTATTTATGTGTAGTATGAGTGACATTGTCTGATTTTGACGCGCAACATCTCTACATCACTATCGTCACTATTAGTTTTAACCCCCGTATGTATTTTCTGTCTTAAAAAGAAAAACAAAATCGTCACGCCGAAAACGTCAACCGCAAAATTAATATGCCAACGCACATTTCTGGAATTAAGATGCGTACCGTAGGGACTACTGCCTCTGTATCGGTATGCGCTATGAGAACAATGTACCTAATATAACCACAACAATGCGCAACTTCTTTATTTTGTTGCAGAAAAATTAATTGTTACCGATAATGTGGATTAATTATAGAAGCAACGTGGTTACCCTATGCAACTATAAGCACTCCTTTGTATGTTAATTTGTATCAATCTTGCGGCTTAGTCTACTTTGTACTGGGAATTACCATGTTAATATGACATGCAAAGCATGATATTAATAAATATCGTATAATACAAAACAATACGTAATAGATAGAAAGATAATTCATTATATACTATAATTCTTATACATATAGTTTATGGAGAGTTTATTAAAACGAAATTTTGCATTATGAATTATCTACTACAAATCTAAACGAGAGTAGATACAAACAACTTGGAATTTTGATGCAATGCAGTTAGTTCCTTAAGTTGTTGGAAATACACACAAGCGAATTGTTACCTGGAATTTTAATATTTCTTAGTTATTTCTGGTATTACCACGAAAACTAAGGTGTTGTCCGTACGGCTGCGTACTTTAATTGTTAGCTACATTAAAACGGGTAAAAACAATCGAAAAGTTGCACGCGAATTGAACAGTAGACTACAACATGAACAAATTTACAAATAGTGGTAGTTTTTCTAACAAAATGAGGAGTGGGTAACCGAAAGAAACGTCAGTATAAGATCGTATAATCGTAAGGATTAGCAAAAGAAATCGACAAGGACATTATTGCAGCGCTTTCTAACTATGACCACGATATCATCGGTAATTATCTAGAATATTCATTACTGCAATGGCGCTCAGGTAATTCTGTAGTTACCAATAAGACAAAGCGAAGTCTGTTTTGACCAAATACCACAATCTTAGTTAAGTATAACGTATAGCTCCAAGAAACAAAACATAGCTCCATACATACAACATCATAAGTGACATACAGTTTCAACTTGTCCAGAGCAAGATAACTTGTATTCACTTATTAACAGTAACAAGTGAGTTTCAACTCGTCATTGAACAAGTTAACTCATCATTCCGTGTATTCTGTGTATTTTTTGTAATTAACTGTAAATATAGTATACATATTGCATTTACGGGTTTGATTAAGAACGTGTTACAAAAGCAAACATAACTTCTTCAAACCACGAGGAGTACAAATAAAGGCAACTATGACTAAGGGTAAGAGAACATGTTAGCAAATGCATTTACAGTAGCGTCGGGACCCTCAAAGAGATTTTCGTTGTTGTCATAAAACCTACCAGGAATTCTTGATAGAATGTCTTTTGGTACCAAGAAGGTTCCATAGTTGGGATGGATGAAAGCGCAATTGAAATAAATTTCGCATCACTTCAAACAACCATCTATTTTACTACACATTTATTCGATCAAAAGAGTCTCAAATTTCTCATAGAAACGTCTCAAATTTCTCATAGAAGTCCAATATTACTTGAAATGGAACATCTAATTTAGAATTAAGGAACTACAACTATAATTTCGAAAGTAACTTTTGCATTCAGTCAGTAAAAAGTTAGAAAATTAAAACATAGCTCCCACTTCAAGCGAAACGAAAACGCATTTCATTAACGGTGCAGTTTATTGTCGAGCTGCAGGCGCTGTTATATTGTTCTAAGAAGTTATAACTGAAATGCTTAAAAGTTTGTTAAGCTATTTTGAGAGTTTAGATCTCTATCTTAGTTTTTAATCATTTGATAATTAAATGGTTATAAATTTTAGTTGTTCCAAAGCTGCAAATACAAAATAAAGAAATTTTAGTCGTTTTAAATACATTTTTCTAAACATGTTACAGAAGAGAGGCTCTGGCATCTCGGAGGGAAAACTCCTAGACAAACATTTCTGTAAATAAGGTGTAAGTAAGATTGACGTGATATTAGGAAAGAACAAATTGCAAAGAAGAAGACGAAAACAGCTACGCCAGACGAACTATGTCTACACGTGAAACAAATTATTCCAATAATAAAGACGATAAATAAGCCGAAATTTTCCGAAACAAGAATAAAATAGCAAGCTTTGCAAATAGTGAACTGAAATGAAGTGGAAGAAAATACAACATATGATACGGAAGGACAAGACGATAAGAAAAAATTCAAACACACATATATACGTATGCATGCAGCATACACCAAACAGTTGTGGTTTTTCCAAAATGTATCACTTGAATTTGAAAGGAGAATGCTAAAGAAAACCAAATCTTTAATTATTTTCACACTGACATTTTTTAAAAATAGTATTTGTAATATACTTCATATATTCTGAATCAATCCTTTTCTACATATCTATTTTAAATATTTAAAATTTATAAATCAAAGCCACGCGTTCATTTAATTTTCACATGAGGCATTTCATTACAGTATATCTCTTTCTATATTTATTTTAGACGATATACACACTGCGACAAATAAGTTTCTAGACTCGAACCATATCTGAGTAACTAGTAGCGCCATCTCTGTATTTAAGCCAACGTTTGAAATTCCTATAATACCAACTTTGCTTCAATTGGTCAACTTTTGTATTGATGTAATACTAACATGGAACAAAGATCAGTTACAAAATTTCACGCAGAACTTGGTAAAAGTGTATCAGAAACATTCCAGTTGATGCAGCATGTGTACGATGATGGTTTGAGAAGAACAAATGTTCTTTTGTGCCTTAAACGTTTTTATAGAAGTCAGTGAGAGGTGTGAAGATGGAATGAGGGGTGAGGGTGAAGATGATAATTGTGAAAGCAGGCCAATTTCAGCTCGGACACCTGGAATGATCCAAAAAGTATGTGGTTTTATTGAAAATGATTGCAGTGCTTCGCTGAAAATGATGGAAGAGGATTTAAATATCACCTGGGGAACTATCCGAATCATTCCTAGCGAGAATTTCGACAAAAAAGCTCTGTGCAAAATCTATTCCACATACGTTGACGGATGGCCAAAAATGGGTGTGTGTCAATCATTCCACAAAAGTCGTTGCGGCCGGCAGAAATGATCCAACCTTTCTGAAATCAATTGTTACGGGTAACGAAACATGGTGCTCTCAGTACGACCCAAAAACCAAACGTCAAAGTGCAAAATGGAAGTTGAAAACTTCACCACAAGTCAAATTCCAAAAAGAGTTCCATCAAAATCAAAACAATGCTTATTACATTCTTCGGTAGCAAAGGAATTATTCGGTCTAACTGGACAAACAGTTACTGGCAATATTGTCTCCAAGTTTTGAAGCGTCTGACGGCTAGAATCCGTCGCATTCGACCCGAATATCGTGATCCAGAGACTTGGTGTCTGTTAAACGATACTGCACCGAGTCACACTTTACACACTGTGTATTGAATCATCAGCCGTATTCACCTGATTTGCCCCGTGCGATTTCTGTCTATTTCCCTAATTAGAACTGAAATTGAACGACTATCAAAACAGCTGCAACACAAACACTAGAGACCATTCTCTAAACTTTCTACAAAAACTAAAAGAAACTCTTTCAACTTGTTTATCGCACTGGGTATTTTTAGAGAGGTATGTAATTTATTATTAATGATTATTTTTGACGTATCAAATATTCGATTCAGAATAACTAGAGTTGTTGTTTGGGCTATTTCCATCGTTCGTTGAACTTGTATAGTCCGACGTTTCGGCAGTCTGTTTACTGCCGTCTTCAGGGACGCTCCGAGAAGGGCGGTTGCTTGCCAGAGCAATCATGATGATTCAATGATTTTTGTCTGACGTATTTGTCTTAGAAGCTACAATTTTCTGCGCAGAAGGGAATGCGCAGTAGACCTGCGCAGAAGGGGATGCGGATTGGACCTGCGCGGGGGTGGCACAGGTCAATTTTTTTGCGCATGGGCGAAAATGTGGCTCAGATACGTCGATGATACCTTCGTAATTTGGCCACACGGGGAAGAAGAAATCAACGGCTTTCTCCAACATCTTAACGGCTTAGAAGAATCCATTAAGTTTACTATGCAATTAGAGGTAGCTAACAGGATTCCTTTCCTAGACGTCCTACTACATAAACAGTCCGATGACACACTACGGACGACGGTATATAAGAAACCGACACATACAGGACAATACCAGAAAATTGTAGCTTATAAGACAAATACGTCAGACAAGAAATCATTGAACCATGATTGCTCTGGCAAGTAACAGCCCTTCTCAGGACGCCCCTTAAGACGGCAATAGACAGACTACCGAAACGTCGGACTATACAAGTTCAACGAACGATGGAAATAGCCAAAACAACAACTCTAGTTATTATAAGAATCCATCCAACAACATCACGTCAAGAGTATTTGATGCAGCTCACAAGCAAATATAATTTCTTATAAATAAAATCTGTGTCTCTGTAACGAGTCGTTCTTTTGTATTCTCAATAGTCCTCGGCGCATGCAAATCGCTAAGGTCTAATAATTAGACATTGGAATTTAATTGCAACTAGAACAGCAAAATACAGTCCCTACCCATTTTTGTGTTTCCAGTGCGATAATTTACAAATAGAAGTGTAAAATTGAAGAATAGGGTTTTTCATGATGGAGGATAATAATAGGCAGGTCAATAAGTGGCACTTTCTCGATTTTTTAGAAAGATATTTAGGAAACCTATTTAGATAGGCATTCTAAATAGGTTTCCTAATTATCTTTCTAAAAAATCGAGAAAGTGCCACTTATTGACCTGCCTATTATTATCCTCCATCATGAATCATTCTGTACTGTACAGAAGATGGGTAGAAACAAGATTTAAAGATACAGTAATTCGTAGAATATTATTTGAATCGACTAGTACTGAAGAAAGAATATTTATCTGTGTTACATGCTGGTGTTGCACTCTAAGTTATTGCTTGTATGCACTTATATTTTTTTCGTTATGGGTAAAAAAGGGCATACCAAATAAGAAAAAACTGCGTATTGAGGCATTATTGGCTACAGGAATGTATTCTCGACGCACAATTGCAAAGAATGAAGTATCCCAACAAACAGTGCAGCGAATCGCCCTTTGAATGAGAGAAAAGATGCCTACTACAAGTACCGGAAGAATGTTTTACGGCAAGAAAGGGATCACTACTAATCGATGTGTCCTGCAAATAACAACTGAAAACCGAGGCTTATTCGCCGAAGAAATAGGAAATGCAATGTCTCAATAAGGAGCGCAAATATCCACGCGCATAGTATCCACTGTACGAAGCCGGATTAAAATGCAGATGCCCCATGAAAGTTTTTTGTTTGAACAATGCCTTTTCATAAAAGACCGTATTAAACGATGGGTCAAAACTAGAAGCCATGGCCGAAAGTGCTCAATTTGTTAGACGATGTCCGTCTGAACGGTTTGGTGAAGCTAGTGTCCTACAAACGGTGAAGCGCCCTCCGTCAGTTATGGTCCTGTATATCAGTCCTGGACCACTGTATCTTTGCCAAGACACCATGAATCAACACCAATATAAGTGTGTATTGGAGGATATCTTGATGCTATATATCAATGATTTAGATCCGAATGAAGGCCCTTACACATCCATGCACGATACGGCACCATGCCACATTACCATATCCATCCAAAATTATTTGGAAAAGCATGCTCTGCCAGTGTTACCTTGGCCGGGAAGTCCCCCGACCTCAATGCAATTGAGAACGTGTCGAGTGTTTTAAAATCATTCGAGAATAAACACTACAAAAGAGCAATTAATAAGAAATATTGAGGATGTGCAGCAAAATGACGCTACAATTAGATATACCATTAACGCTTTCATAGACAGTATGCCAATAAGAATAAGAGCAATTATAATAGCCAAAGGAGGCAATACAAAATATTAGTTATACAGTTGTGAGGCTGTCTATAAACAGTTCTGAATAAACTTATGCTTGTTTGATATGTTTTTCATTATATATTTTAACAAAATCGCTATTTTAGCAAGTGGCCCTAATAAATTAGACAGGGCCTGTATCTCTGTAATAAATGAAATGAATTTATATTATTCCATTATCCACTACTAAGGCACAAATTAGACAAACAAAACAACTGAATTTTAAAGAGACGCAAAGAAAATATAGCTTCATCCCAAGAATACATCGTCATTCAATTCTTAAGTAACGTATCCATCATCCTTAAAAGAAAACACTTACGCGTGGTTGTCCTTCCGACACAGTCAACGTCTATGGGATATTGACAGGGGAACGCATGAGGGTTGAGAGCTGCATTAAACAGTAAGCCATCCGGACATAATCTCTCCTCGCCTACCCCGTCTATGCATTCTATGTAGCTGAAAGAGAAAGTTTTACGATCATGTTCAATAATAAACGCCACAATAATAATGCTTAACGAGAAATACTCTCATGTAAAATGATGTAATGCGCACGGAGAAGAACGATTTTATCATTCAAGGTTGCGGTAGTAAAATACGTGACTTTTTTTATACATAAAATGTGTAATTGGCTAACGGAACTATTCTACCTACGTACTTCTAACATGACCTATTAATGGATGTGTACGTGAATGAATCATAGTATTGTAGTAGAATTTAAAGTAATTTTTTTATGTATTTGAAAATAGCTCCTTCCAAACTATATTCCAAGGAGCCGTTTTCGAATGCATAAAAAATTTACTTTAGAATATAGTTTAGAAGAAGAAAATATAGAATGTGTATCATAAATTATTTCAATTAACTCTGTATTGGATGCGACTTTGCTCGTATGTACGAGGATTCAGTGGAAATTCAGATATTTTCGTAAAAGAAATGTTTTTGGAAAGTTCTTCGTTCATTCCTCAATATAATCCCATTTTATCTCAATTAGCCCAAAGATATTCCAACTTTTCTAAGCCCTCCAAAAGTTAAGATTTCTTCAAAGCTGCAAAATAGCTCTTTGTTTGACATTGATCTCTTCAATTGACGAAAATTTCTTACCCAGCAGCCATTTTTTTATGTTTCGGAAGAAAAAGATGCTGCAGACAGCCAAAGGAAAATAAGGCAAGTACAACACCAATTCATAACACTAATGGATCAACTTCACTCTTGCAACGGGCAAGTATATTGTCTTGGTGAAGCAGTACTTTTTTCTTCGACATAATTCAATTTCCTTATTGGTACCAACGTTGAATTTAATTGGATTAGATTTTTGTGAAGTTTTTAATGAATAAAAGGAAGGCAGGATTTGAACCTACAGCCCGTTAGGATTTAAACCTACAGCTCCAGTTCACTATACCGGTATGTATCCATTTACACCACAGAGACCGTCTGAGCAAATGCTTATTTAAATAGCCATATTAGTTATCAAATTTCAATTGGCAAATTTTTATGTCTAGATGTAATAGTGACTGCAGATATACCCTTGATATCTAAGCGGATACGATATTTTAATATTCATGCCAAGTTGCATTATCAATTAAATTATTAGAGTAACTTCTGTCGGTTTTTCAGTGATAATTCAATTCCCTTGTTATTACTAACGTTGAATTTAAATGGATCAGATTTTTATGAAATTTTTAATGAATAAAAATTTCACGGTTCCCGGTAAGATTTGAAGGTATAAAAATTTGTCAACTCAAATTTAATAACTTATATTAAAATTTTCACAAAAATCTAATCCAATTAAGTTCAACATTGGTAATAACAAGGAAATTGAATTAGTAATGCCTTTGGAGCACTTTCACTAAGTAAAACCCACTACTTTGACTGTTCTTTTGATTCAGCGGTGTAGCGATGAATCCAAGTTTCACCAGCAGTAATATATTGTCGCAACATTTTCTTGAATTACGTTGACACATACTCAAGCACCATTGTAAAGAGCTCACTCGATTCCATTTTTGATCCACAGTGAGCAAACTCAGTACCGATCACAGTGCCTTATCATGTCTAAATTTCGTGTAGAATGTTACGTATGCGTTCCTAGGAAATGCTTACCATCCCAATAATATTTTAATCTTCATCCTGCGATCAATCAACATGATGTCATGGATTTTATTGTTCATTGCCCGGTCACTTCAGCGGAGAGTCATCCGCGTTACTTATACTAGTTCGACTACTTCGAAACGTACTGCCATCTAATAAGAAGTGTGTATCTGACTGTTAGCTCTAACCTTGTACATACGTTCTCATTTCTCTGGTTTGCCTTGTATCTTATTTACATATTTATTGTAAGTACAGTGCTTGCCACTTGGCCATCAAAATGTCGCAAAAACTTCATAATTCAATGAGTTTCACATTTCTATACGCACAAATTAATGTAAAATATACAGAAATACAATCATATAACACATTATTATTACTACAGACTGTGCTATAGATAGAAACAATTGATGAAATGTAGTCACCGTGTTTTAAGGAACTCCATTATAGTAGTGCCCGCATATACATACATATGTCAGAATATTTAAAGACTTTTTACGGATTACAGTCTGCTTCAACTTAGTAAGTGTTAATAGTGTTGGCGACGCATCACCTATTTCTACCTGACATGTCCAATAGAATTGATCGTCAGCTTTAGCTATAGTTTGTTTAAATTGTATGTAGGGGCTGCAAGTTTTATTAGTAACTCCGCCAATATCCTACGATTTTCTTTGTTGAGAGATAACAATGTCTTTGCAGTCTGCGGCGAGATTGCTATCAAGTCTTCGCTTGACATGATATATTATTCCACCACGAACCATTTAACTTTTTCTTCCATATCTTATCCATATTTTAGATGGTATTTCTGGAAACCAAGCAAGGCACAGCCCGGTAGAAGATAGTCGTTACTTCTTTAGCTAACTTAGCAGCCATTTCATTTACCTCAATCCCCAATAAAATTATATTATTTTATGTTTCAGTTTTCTTATATTCGGTGCACATGCACATATAAAGTCAACAACCTTTAAAAGTGTTTATACTGCAAAAATATCTACGGTTACCTCGATGTTCTTTACCATAAAAACTTAGATATCTACTTGAAATACATTTGCTTTAGAAGTTAGGATCATTACTGCTTATATCTTTTCCAATTAGTTTATTACTTTATATCCCAAAACTCCTCATTTTAGTTAAGGTGCGGTGTGGTTGTATGCTTGTTTCAAAAATGTTCTATCAATGTAAGCGTCTGTGTGTGTATAGAATATTTGAATACCTAGGGTTTCCAATCACCACATGCTGTAGTAAGTAATTAACTGACTATATAAGTGATTTAAAAAAAAACTAATAATAAATAACTAACCTGTCACATTGTGCAGTAGGAAATCGTCCATTTTTTTCTGGACAACTATAAGCTGACTTCGGTGCCAATCCCGAAATAGCGTTGGGATTTCCTACACTACCTTGTCCAAATCTCTGCCCTATAATTAAAAGAATCTTTCATAGGTACTATGGATGAATGATAACAAATAGGAATAATATTTATCGCCAATTGTTCTGGCGTAAGACACAATATATTAAAGGTATGTTTAAGGAATATATAGGCAACGGTGTAGTAAGATTTTGTATCTTATAAGAAATTCATCTAATTCATCCAACCAACCAAAGTATGTATAATCTCTGTCAGCAGTTCATTACAAATACTTATCACGAAATAAACATTTGAAAAGTTAACACTAACAAACTAATGTCAAGGTGAATATCTATCTTCAACCTGTTAAAGGTTTTTGTACAATATCACGGAATGGTTAGAAGTTCAACTTTTTGACTTTTAATTTTTTTAATTCGCATAATTTTGTTTAAATGTACATATTCAATTAAATTATCCAGCAGCCCAACTCTAATACTGCAACCTTGTCGGAAACCCTGCCATTTAGATTTATTTCCAAAGAAAATGTCACACCATAATTTTTATAATCAAATATAACATTCGATGTATAGAAATAAACTCCCGGGAGAATCGAACTTTAATGTTTAAAGGTCAAGGAAAAACAAATTTTGTACAATTTTAGAAAAAAGTCTGCCCACTTTTTACGCACGTATGTATTATCAGTATCAGAACGTCTCTGAACAAGCGGTACAGGCCGGAACCATGAGATAGCCCATGTACAATAGCAAATCTGTTACGAAAAAAAATATAGGTATGGTAGGATTATGCAATGATTTATAGTATTTGATGTTACGAGCTACAGGTAGGTGAAAGTAGCAAGAGAGGTGAGTATGGGACAAGGAAAGGTCTCGCCAAAAGTCGCTATCGGTACGAAACTTGTTAATATGACCATCTAATAGCCGTAAGCATCCACAACGGTTACATACCTATTAACATAACGCAATATACGTATATGGTGTTGTTTACACAGAGAAAAGGAAAAGTATAAAACAAATATATGCGTATGATGCAGTCGACTAATAATAAAAATACATAAATGTATTTCTGTTTCACATACGAATCTGCTTTTCATATTGGATAAACCATTAGAAATAGCCATTCTAAGAAAATTCTGTTTTTTCTTTCTTCTTATAAATGCTCCAAGCTCATAGCGTTATTTATTGTTGTGCATGTAAGTACAATTATCTTATTATTAGTCAGAGTAATTCTTGTAATTCAATAAAACCCGTCAAATCAAAGTTCAAACATTCAAGGAAGTAACAAACGCAAATTATCATGTTGTAGCAAGATAAATTAACGGTCCCTTTGCTTCTATTGAATTTGTTAAATAAAAAATTAACGTACCATCAATAATATTCTGATATGTAGGGAAAATAAGAGAACTCTCACTGTATCTCAAATAATTTTATTAAGTAATTAACGAAACCGGTAGCCGTTGTTTCGTGCAAATTTGCACATCATCAAGCCGAGACTGGAATATCAAGTGAAAGTGAAAATTATGATAAAGAACCGAAGAGATCGCACATTTACCGCACCAAAAAAAGTGCTATAAAACCAAAACAGACGCAAACAACACCATTAACAGCATCGTGGCGGTAAAATTAGCATTAAAAACAAACTGAAAATATATAATAAGTTAAAATGCCAAGAAGGTAGCAAGTCAACACGAACTACTACAATGTTAAAGACAAATAGGGGTATTTTTAAATAAATGTATATTTCTTCAAGTAAGATATTCTAAATAGAGAGACCTCTATGGGTCAAAAGGGTAGGTTAAGTTAAAAATCAGGAAATTTAGAAGATTAAGGTAAGTGAAATCAAATAAAACAATGTAGGAGCACAATCAAAGATGATTTAAATCTGTCAAACGTCTGTAATCTTAATATTTCCATGCTCACGAAATTATTCAATCGTAAACCTTTGTTAGTGAAGTGAAGAATTATTAATTTTATAGTTCATGTACTATTTTGTTTTAGTTACAAATACGTATATAATCACTTCCCTCTAGGGTTTAGACCGGCATAGAAAAATATAATTAAAAAGATTGTAATTTCCTCAAAACCTGACTAATTTACAAAATCTTGTTATATCTTATACCTAAGTATTCTTTGACTCGCCATAAACTGAACTTATGACTGAGCTATCGAAATAAACGAAAATTGTCATATTAAATCCATCAAATCAAATATTTAATAAATAGCACGAATATTAACTGCGAACTATTACTAAATCATGCATAAAAGACTCTCGGGTTCTGCTTCTTTTATTTAACATTTACACAAAAACTTTATATCAACACTCGCCATTTACTTGAAATTTTAGATTTACAATTCTAGACCATATTTGAAGTTTCTTTTACCAACTTAGCAGCTCTCTACCGCTTAAGGATTTTAAGTAGAACACCTTCTATATTCTTGAATTTTCGGATTCTATGTAATCTTCCAAGTTAAGAACGTGCTTTGTACCTTAATTTTAGTTATTACGATTACTGAAAATTTGAATTTTTATTTTTCATACTAGAGCGCCGTGACTGTGCGAAAACGATTCTCGTTGGATTAATTTAAGTAATGGTAGAAAATATGAATGTGATGCTGTGTGTATTCTTTTATAGCTACTATGACGCCATAAAACTTTCCTTGACAGGTTTTCTTCAGAAACTCATTTTTTTTGAATGGAACATCAAGGATAATTCCATGGTAGATGAAAAGTACATTTCTTAACGATTCCCACGACGACATGAAAAACAAAGTAGCCGCGTCCCACGACAAATACAGAACGGTACATTTAAAATACTGCAAATTTTTTATAGTATTTCCGGCAAAAGCGGATGCCTCAAATAGCTGCTAAATGGGCGAAAGAAGCGCAAATACGGTCTAGATAATACATCCAAAATGTTTATGAATTTTAATCAAACGTTCCTAACGCTAAAAAAACAAAAGACACAGAACAATGTGATGACATTTCCAATAATAAAACATTGAATTAGTTAATTACTATAGCTTTTTATATTTCTCAAATTTATCTTATTCCTTGCAAAATCCATCGCAATATAAGAATTTATACCTTTTTTCAAATCTTTTAAAAGATTGAATCATACATGATAATTTAGTCAAAAACGTCATGAAGTGATACAATGTGTTAGCGTGTTTTCTTATAAAGTGTTAGTGCAAAATCTCGAAACAGTGAAGTAACTTTGTTTGAGAAGTTATTTTTCAATGTGTTATGAATATATAGTTAAAAATAATGAATATATTACAAATGTTTACAATTTTTCGCTTCCGGTTTAAAGAAAATGCTTTCTAGTTATTTTTTTTGACGAGGACCCAGTATATTTATATATATTGTGGATGCAGACTGAAAAACTACTTTCAGAAATATTAATATGTTAATATTTATTGATAAAAATACAATAAAAAATTGAAAAATTACCCAATAAAGTAAAATCGATACACCGACATATTCATTATAACTTGTTAAATAGTCACAAGTTATTGCTATCACTGTTTTTTGGCTTTGGTGATTAATTACCCTGTCAGTAAAATTTGCATAATTTGAGCGAATTAACATCTTGATGAAGTATAAATGTGATAACCATCAACGTTCTTTTGAAGAAGTTCTCTCTTTGTTTAATATCGATCATTTAAATCTTCAAACCAGTAAAAATATGGTATATCAGACAATTGAAAAATACGAGGCATTTTGCCAAGTGAAAGATTTACTAAGTGGACATCCAAGAACAGCAACCAATGAAAACACTAGTGTAAATGTTTTATAAACAAGAAAAAACAAAAAGAATCCGGTAGCGCTGGGTGTAATAATCGCGTTCCTACCATAAAATTGGAACAGATTCATTAAATATCCCAAAAAATCATCAACCAAATTCTAAAATCCGCAAAACTAAAGCCCGCCAAAATGCAAATTGTTCGTGACTTGATTGAAGACGATTCGTGTCGGAGACTACATTTTTGCGAATTAATAACAAAATGTAGTTGGTGAATCAAATAGTCTCTATTGATAAAGCAACATTTTGCCTTAATGGTATCATTAACAGGTACAATTATCGCTGCTGGTCAACTGGAATTCCCTATTAGATGGAGAAACAGTTTCCTCAAAAAGTGTGGCGTAATGAGGATGAAAACAACATAGTTCAGAAAAAGAAATCCAAGTGGTAACAATTATTGGGTTTTTTCTTGTGATATCGCTTAAAATGTCAAGAGTATAAAGTCGACCAAATAATCTTGAACAATTAAAAGAACGAATAATAAGAAATCAACCGTATTATGCCACATCTGACACAGAATTTAATAAGACATTTTATTGAGCAATTATATAACTACCAAGTTGCAAACGCGAACAATTTGAACATTTCCTGTAGTATAAGTCCACTTTCACTGTGTTTCAAGTAAATTCAATTTTACTTTATTTGCTAGTTTTTTGTTTATTTTTTGTATGGCATTTCTATCAATAAAAATAAACATCTACAACGGGAAATGTAACAATATACTGAAAGTCCTATTCAAAAAATAAGTACATGGGCGAAAGAGTAAACCACAAATTAAATTTAAAATGTATACCAAAATTTCAAGAACTTCTCAAAATAACAAAGTTACTCCACCGTTCCGAGACATCTTACTAAGACATATAAAAATAAGCAATAATTGGTGTGTTTCTTTTATTTAGTTAAAAGCCTAGAGTGCTAAAGCTCACTTTTTGGCGATACTTTATATAATTCTATATAGTTTACATAAAAAATTACTTTATTTGAAACTTTATTGTAAAAAAAAATATATTTCTGATAGATACATCTGCAAGATACGTTCAATTCGTAAACAAACTTTAAAGTACTTTCTAAAACAACTAAAAGGAGGTAAGTGTGGCTGGTTCTATTTCAAAAATTTTAAAGAAATACAAAGATAACAGTTTTTATCATAAATTGTACTGTACTGTATGCATAGCATAAAACAACAGGACGGAAAAATACCACCATGAAAAAAAAACGAAACTGATAACTAAAATAGAATCGATTATATAATGTAAAATTAACTGCTTCCTTAAAAAACCATTACTGATCATAACAACAACATTCGACCAAAAACTAGTTGATGAAGGTTAAATTTATTAAGTTGCGTTACAAATAAACATTGCCAAAAAGTTGTACTGATTCAGTCTTCACGTACTGCAAATTCTCTTCTAATTTTAACTTTTATTTGAGAAACTTTTGCTACTGTTTCGCTACACAGTGACTCCTCCTGATATATAAGAAATAGACTAATTTCTTATTTTTATCCTATTTGTCCAGTTGTTTGTAAATGTCTCTAATAAAGGTGTTTAGTTTTTAAATTGTAAGAAAAAGTGATTCCTTGACGTGGTACTGTTGACGGTGGATTCTCATAATAACTAGAGTTGTTGTTTGGGCTATTTCTCTTTGACAGAAACGTTTTATTATATCAGGTAAATAGATTTTTTTTGAAAAATCAGTCTCTATTCAATTATATGATCTTCAGATGGTAATTTGCTTTAATTGTATTTGAACTGCTATCGTTCAGTGTTGTGCTTTATTCGGCAAAAAAACGGATATGGGCCTTGTCAATACAAACATATACCCTTGACAAATATAAATCATACGAATTTAAAAACGCAGTGAAGCAGAAAGAGTAAAATTGTGTCCAAAAATTCAGAAATCCTTAACTAATCTTATAAACATATTTGCATATATATCTCCACTTTTTATAAATAATGCTTTGTTCTTGTGGGTAAATAGAGCTAGTTCATATATGGAAGAATGGAAAAGAGAGTATTTTTGTTACTGAATTTAGGTTGTGCAGTAGTACAAATAGGGTGCAGCGGCTATGGTTTCGATTATCTTCCTTTGGCTCTAAACATGTTTATAAGGGTAGAGGACAATCACCAAAATATCAAGCCATACCTTAGGCATGAAAAAACATTGGCATTATATATCGTAACAGTCTAAAGATTAACATACTTCCTTATTCCAGCAGTAGCGTAGCAGTAAAAATTTAATAATATGTTTGAATGTAATGTTCCCAGCTGAAGTCATTATCTATATTTACCCGAAGAAACTTAAAGTTACCTATACTAGGAACTGATTTACAATTATGGCTAGCATAGATACTGCAAGTTTGCTTACAATTAAAATCACCCCCATTTTACATTAATTTAGTTGTAAGGCACTAAATGTTATTTTTTGTTTTTAGGCGAAGTTTTGACGTATCCTCTACACCAAGCATAGACAACCTTTGACATGTTGTGGGCCAAACTTTAGTGTACAAATACGTTCGCGGGCCGCGTTTAAAAGTAGTGCATTTTAAAGTAGTGTTCATAATTTTTAGCGATAGATATGAATGGACATGAAATAATACGACAATGTTATTATAATGCAATTTATTAAAATAAGAAAATGAAATGAAAAAAAAATAAGTGCAACATAATTAAATCGTGAATTTTTTTTAATTGGGTTTATCAAAATGTCTCGCGGGCCAGATCAAATCTTACAGCGGGCCGGTTGTTGCCCGTATATGCTCTCCAGTGTTAATCGTACAATACATGAAGTATCATCAACATATTCACTCAGATGGTTATTACGTTCATAATGAAAGCGGAAATGAGCATGGCACATCAAATAAATTAAAAGTTAAAAACTGTATCCGAAATCTATGCACTTACTAATAGAAGCCGTAAAAATATTGATTAGTATCCAAGACTAAGAAAACCACTACTTCGTAAGGAAATGAATTTTTGTTTGAAGGACATTTATGGAAATAATATTTGTAAAATACGCAGTGGTGTTAAGGGGATATTTTTCTGTCAATGTATACTGAGGAAAGAACAATATAGCAAAGTGCTAGAGCAGTGTATGATTCCATTTTTAAATGAATTAGTAAAAAGAATGTCAGAGTTGAACCAAACTGTAATAAAACATAGAAGTAGATTTTTTTGACGAAACCACCATATAACTCCACATGTATACTAGCACGCATGTTTTTAAAATTAATCCAGTTAAGGATTATAATTTGCAAATATACATGTTATTTCTCATTGAAAATGTTTTTTTTAGACTTATGAGCGGTAAAGTAGATATTATTGACACTGGAGAGTTTATGCTGGACAAACAAGTGAAACATGTAACAAACGAATCTTAATACATAATTATTCCTTTGTTGATAGAAGCAAATGACTCCTCCTATCGTTTGTTAGAGAACAAAACTATATATATGTTAAATGAGGGATATAAACAAAATAAAATGTATGAAATAAAAAGGTCTAATTGCTTATAATAATCAAAGCAGAATATTTTTGAACTTGTTTGAATAATACAAAGGTCCTTTCTACTTTTGTCTCAATAAGCTCTATTTTTAATCAGCATTACACTAACAAACTTATATCTCACAACTTATAAACTATAAATATCTTTACTAGAGGCTTTTACAAACATCTGAGCAGAAAGAATAAATAAATTTAAAGAATAAAAATGAATTGGACCAACTTATACATATAAGCCGCTGCCTTGAAACGAAACAATAGTTTGCATTCTTCTACATACCGCTCTTGGTGAAAAACTATAACTCAAAATAACCACAAAAATAAGAAGGTACGAAATTAAAAGAGAGTTTAAACGCTTTACAAAGATGTGCTTTATTAAAATGTTTAAGTAATATACCTTGGATATCAGTAGATCAAACTGGATGTTATAAGTGTAAAGGATCCACTCTCAAAATATATTTTTTTCAATTGTAATGGTAATGGAACCCTATAAATAAAAAGCTAAAATTTCTGGCAAAAATTTAATTTTTAAAACAAATTGCAGGATGAAAGAGTTCTCGAGAACCAATAACATCTTATTTACCAGAAAAAAATAAACACAGGCTACAGAATCATCTTCTTTTCTATTGAAATCTCGTCCAATTATTTTTTTTTAGTTTACGAGAAGTACACATATTCAAGGACAACTTCAATAGTAATCTATACGTATGCAATAATTACTAGAAAGAAATCAATTATCTAACGTGTATTATTATATAATTATTTCATTTGAAATAGTATTAAATTTGATTCTCTCATCAAATATTGCGTAAGATACGAACTTACTTAATCCACGCACGTGCTTATTTAAAGTCGCGCTCATCGAAACCCATTATAAAAGTCAAAATATATATGCCGCAACTAACCTTGGACGAGGTAAAATGCACAAATCACTAACGCAGCACGTACGGTTTTCATCTTCCTTCGAATTCTGGCACACAAATGAAGAAGTTTCACGTATTTGCTTGATTTAATACCCAAGGCCTTTTACTTAAAAACTCATCCATGTATACAAAACGTGTACACCGGATTTTTTTTTTTTTCGATATTCTTCATATAAACAGTATCGATAGTCTTTCGCCGCGCGGTAGTAGCAAAGCAAGTATCGAATTTACTGATCGTGCATGTCGTCCATTGTCTTCTTCGCATGTTTACGATGATTTGGCGACGACCTTGTAATTCCATTCATAATTTTTTTTGACTGAAATAATTAAGTCAGTACCGGCGAAAATGTTTCGCAATTTATTCTCGAATATACCAGACGTTATTTTGCGGTTTTTCGTTTTATAGTGATTAGAGAAAAGTTACCGAGTATAATGACTAAATAGAAAGTAATTAGACTTCATATACGCTAGGTATTTCAGAGGACATGCTAGTTATGACACACTGGCATTTTATTAAAAACCCCAACTTCTGAATTAAAAAAGACACCGTTTGCTAGTACTTTTAGACACAATGCTCAAGTCTCTGTATCAAAACAGCTTAACGATCTTAAAAACGCATATGAATATATTCCTAATATTTCTCATATTATTTATCTATAAACCTGAAGAAAAAAACAAATATTGAATTTTTGCGTTCTTTTAAAACCATTTAATTTTCATTCTGCGTAGAACCTTGTTAAAGTTTACGAAATTATGTGGGCTTAAGAATCTATAAGAACAGGTATTACATAGCAATTGAATAACAAAGAAACTAAAATTCATTGACAAAGATTGATTAAAATGTTAGTTTATATTAAACTATGGGCTAGTTATGGTTTTGTCGGACCCTGTTTTCGAATCTATTTTTAAGTACCGAGATATCATAAAGTTTCCAGGACGCAAATGGCATTGAAATGGAAAATGAACTTAAGGTAGGTATTAGAACTTAACAGTTTTGAAAATTATCTTGACATGGAGCTGCTCAGAGCAAATTTGAATATCGAATTTGAATAAATTCAAAAATGGCTTAGAATACAGCGCAAAAGACGTACATGATTGAAACCCATCTTCGCTCTGGAGTGCGATTTGATGGAATTTGGGTGTAGAGCCAGCGTGCATATTTGGTTTTAAAGAGCACTTCCCAGAATTAGAATTAGCTGTAATTCTCAAATATTTTATAATTGCCTTTCCAATTGCGTGTGTGTATTTCATGAGACTGGTTCTGTGAGCCATAAATCACGTATTGGAAGACTAACTGTTCGTTCGAAAGAAGTTATAAATAATTCGTTCGTCAACGGATGGAAAATGAACCCATGAAACCTTTAAAACGTCTTTCTCAAAAGATTGGACTTTCTCATGGAACATGCCAGAAAATTGCAAAGAAAAACTTACACATGCATCCTTACATGCTGCAATCACATCAGGCTATGTTGTCGGTAGATTAGTCTTGTTTACTACCAGTGGTTTGGAAGTAACTTAATACCAGATGACGACCTGCTAAATTTGACATGTTTGTCTGATGAAGCGTAGTTTCATCTTTCTGGATACGTCAATTTCCAAAATACTCGAATGTTGAATCGTTTCTGCATACTCCGAAACTTGGTGTTTAGCTAGCATCTTTTCACTGCAGAATTGTTGGACCTACTTTTTTTATAATTTTACAATTAATGCTGAGAGGTATAGAAACATTTTGAATGAATTTATTGAACAATTGCACAAAGATGAATTACAATATAGTTACCTCTAGCAAGAAAATATTGCTTTTCTTTGTGAGGTTTTTGACGATCTTATTATTATTACGTACGGAAGTTAAATTTCCACTACGATCACCTTGTTTGACAATTATGGACCTTTTCATGTTTCCTCACTTAAAGAATAGAATGAAACTGTTATTGCTAACTTGTGAGATCTACAGCAAAAAATTATTGAAGAGTGTGAATGAATAACACCCGTAATGCTGCAAAATGCCTTTAACAGCATGAGAAGGCGTACAAAGTTGGGAACTGAAAATATACTTGCTTGAGTTTCGCCTTCTTTTATTATTAAAATCTTGAATACCAGCTGAGCTTGTTGTTTTATGGTATCACGATGACACTGTCAAAATAATTTTCAAAAGTTAAGGTTGTGTTACGAGTGTGATAATATGACATAGACATATATTTTCTATTTTAATACCTTCTTCGTCCTAGAAACTTTATTTCGCCGTACACTTACTGTGCAATTCCTGGTAATATTGCTCCATAACTGAGCATAGTTCTATTGAGAACTCCTCTACAGTTACCAATTTATGTTCAATTTACTTCAGTACAGATACACATATTTAAATGTACGTTGTTTACACAAATATGTGAAGAGCGTTTAATCCCCTCGACCATAGAACATCTTTCAGTAAATTCTAGTCCATAGAATTCAGCAATGTATCTTGTATGTCTTCTTAAATCACAGATGTCAGTTTCATATAGCTACCGACTCTAAGAAACCATTCATGCTTTTGCATAACTTTTCCCTTCTTTTTGTCTGGTAGCAATTTTCCTGCAAATGCTCAAAATGCTTCTTTCGCTAGTATACAACTTGTCTATAATAATTTACCAATTTTAACAAGGCCTTCTTACTTGAACTTTCGATAATAACAAACACAATGGGTAATCCTTTAGGCGACATCCCTTTCAGCCAAAGGTAAAAAGTGTGGTTCCAGTAGGATGGTACATCGACGTATTTTTTAATTGCCATTAGAGATAATTCACCCGGAGCTTTTAGATGAGGATTGTGAGGAACGGACGGACCTGTACCATAGTCTGTAAGATCGTCTAATCTAAATTCCCTCTTTGTTTTGGGATAATTCAAAGACTTTAATATACGCGACACCTGTAAATGATTACAAGGAGCCGTAACGAGTAGATGAAGGATGGTACATCGAAACTTCGAAGACACATTAAAGAATATGTTGCACATGCTTTAGAAAACTTTGAATAACTTAAAATTAGCTACATCTAGATATGGAGAATCTTACAAGGTATATCTCAGAATTAATTAAGTTTTAAAGTGTTTAATTGAATGTATCTACGGTTTAATATTCTCCTCTTTAAAGTAAACTCTTTTGGAATGCACATAGCGCCTCCAGAGTGGTTTCCGTTCCTTGTAACAATTCTGGAAGTCTTGTTCCGTTAAGCTGCTTAGAATCTGCGCCGTGACTCTTGTCTTCTTAAATCACATATATCAGTTTCATATAGCTACCAACTCTAAGTTGTTTTGGCCTTGCATAGGTCGAGTACATCTGTATTTCTAAGATACCAATCTGAATAGTCGTGAAGAAACCATTCATGCTTTTGTATAACTTTTCCCTTCTTTTTGTCTAGTAGCAATTTTCCTGCAAACGCTCAAAATGCTTCTGTCGCTAGTATACAATTTGTCTATAATAATGTAATTTCTGATGCTACTACGAGGACCTTCATTCGCAAATTACCTAACAGGTTGAAAGCCGATGGTGACGAAATACCCAGTTACTTACTAACAGATTGAGCTAAAGTACTTATGAAACTTTTACTTTGCCTTTAGCCTGAGCTGTGGATGATTACTTGAATATGCAATGGTAAAATTTGAAATGTGTTTGCGGTCCTTACTAATACCTACAGTCAGTAACTACCTTTCTCCTAACCAATACGATTTCGTGCCTAGGCGTTCCACTATTCTTGGTTGGTTTACTCAGTACGTGTTTGTCATTTTGGATGTGCAAGGTCCAGTTGACATTATATTTACTGACTTTTCCAAGGCTTTTTGAGTTAAATGCTTTTGACTTTAGTGATTCCTTGGTTAAACTTCTTCGATCATATTTTATGAGGAGGGTTTGTATTACAATGGCTTCACTTCTAAACGCATTATTGCTAGTTTCAGCGGAGCCCAAGAGTCAAGTTTGGGTCCATTCATATATGGATCCATTCATTTACACTTATATGCCGTATCGGATGTGAGAGATTACTATACGCTGATAATATCAAAATCTTTACGAAAAATAATACTTTAAGTGTTTGCTCTTACGTTCAGACTCAACTTGGCAGCATACATGATTGATCTGTGAAGAATAGATTGACGCTTAGCATCCGAAAGTATAAGATAATGCCTTTCACGCGCAAGATTCGCCCAATTGTAGAAAATTACTTTTTGAATAGTACTGTTCTTACCTGATATACAGTTGTGAAGAATTTCCGAGCAACTTTTGATGATAAATTTATATTTGGATATTTACTTCAATAGCATGCTTGATCTGCTAGAAAAATACTTGATTTTATACGTCAAAACTGCCGTACATTTTCCAATTGTTTGCTATAATCTTTTTGTACGATGGAAACAGGAATACGCTACAAATATATAGTCACTTTCCTACCATATTTATAAGCATATCTTGGAATATGTGCAACCAAGTAATTTCGCAATATACGAGACGTTAAAAAATATGGTTCCAGTGTATTACAAAATATTTCATCTACTACATCAAGATGGGTGTTAAATACTTAGTCAAATTCGTAAAAAATTAATTGTTACACATTAAAAAATTGTTTGTAGTTACAAAATACATATGCTAGATAAAAGTACAAAAGGCTGAAATTTATTAAAAAACGAAAAGGAAACAAAGAAGACGTTAAAAGTTGGACTTTAAATAATGCAGAACGAAGTTTGATGAAAGGCTTAAAATACTTGAAAAGAAATCAGTAGGAATAGTGATAGGTTTACTTGTTGATACCTAAGAAAGAACAGGAAGATTACAGATAATCAATAACTCGATATCTGGCCAGTAACACCTGTTAGAATTTATAGCATTTATCCTCAAAGTCGGTTTTCATATAATACCCTCTTTAACACATTCTCCACACGTTCATTGAAATCTAGAAGATCGAAATCTTGCTTATCGTTCTTATTCGAATTAATTTCTAACAGTACTGACTCTATTTCCTGACCAAGTAAATTTCTTTGTATCTTCTCTTGCTGTGCATGGTATTCCTACATTTGATACTAGTCATCCTTGTAACTTATTTGTTAAGACCCGCATACAATTTATGTATACTTTGTACGCTATGTTGAAAGGGGATAGTACGGATCAAAATGTTTAGGAAACAGTCCCATGATTCTGTGAAACCAGGTCACGTAGAAAAGTCAGTTTTTGTATGGGTACAACAAAATACGTACCATATACAACGAGTGGATGCCCTAAATTCACCTAGTCATCTGGTTTTCTATCGGTGGTTTTTACACACCGATTTTACTGAGACTATGTTCACACGAAATTGTATTATTAATCTCCACAACACGTAATATGAGGGCCAACAAAAATACTTATGCTTCTATAGAATCCAGGCATTAAATAAGCTTTCCATTCAACGTTTAGATGGGTATTTTGGGCAACAGGTTATTAGTATCCCCTTACTTTAGCAAGGCCTTGTTACCTAAACTTTCAATAACAATAACAAACACAATGGGTAATCCTTTAGGCGACATCCCTTTCAGCCAAAGGCAAAAAGTGTGCTTCCAGTAGCATGGTACATCGAAGTATTTTTTAATTGCCATTAGAGATTATTTACACGGAGCTTTTAGATGAGGATTGTGAGGAAAGGGCGAATCTGTACCATGGCCTGTAAGGTCGTCTAATCTAAATTCCCTTCTTTGTTATATTGTTGGGATATTTCAAAGACTTTAATATACGCGACACCTGTAAACGATTAATAAAAATAATAAGTTTTAGAGTGTTTAATTGAATGTATCTACGGTTTAATATCGTCCCCTTCAAAGTAAGCTCTTTTGGAATGCACATAGCGTGTCCAGCTTGTTTCCCGTTCCTGGTAACAATTCTGGAAGTCTTGTTCCGTTAAGCTGTTTAGAATCTGCGTCGTAACTCCTATTGTTTATTGTTCCGTAATGGGAACCTTTAAATTTCCGCTTGAGCGTTGGAAAATAATCACATGGAGTGTGGATATGAGAGTACTGGAATATTTTTCTCTGCCAAAAATTCATCACCTTGCAAATGAGCAAATTCCAAATCAAGTTCATGCATATATTTTTTTTTTGATTCTGGTGGAATCATGCGAAATGAGCTGTGACTGAGAGCATTATCATGATGCTAGATCCAGTTGCTAGCAATGTCAGATCGCACACGCAATACTCCAAATATTCAAGGACCTCGCGATGAATTCAATGTCTGGTTTTGCGGTACGAATTCTTTCTGAATAATTCCATGAGAATCAAAAAAGAGGATAAGCATGTGCTTGATTCAGAATTTGTCGGTTAGAGAATTTTTGGCAGAATAAACGCGCCAATACTCCCACACCCGCCCTGCAGTTCAGATATGGTTCCCTGTGATTACTTTCTTTTTCCAATACTTAAACGGAAATTGAAAAGGTCACATTACCGAACCAATAGACAACATCCAAAGGGTCACGACGTAGATTCTATACAGCCTAATGGAACAACATTTCCAGGATTGTGCATTCCTAAAGGAGCATACTTTAAAGGGAACAATATTAAATTATATATACATTCAATTAAACAGTTTAAAACTAATCATTCTCATTAATTCTGGGAGATACCTCGTATATAAAGTTAACTTAAAAGTATAACTGAAACTTGTATAGTTAAAAAGTGTAGGTTTCTCTTTCGGAAAGAATGGGTCAAAACAGTCGCTATAATATCTATTAATAATTATTATATTAATAATTATATTAAATAATTATATTATTATTATATTATATATTATATAATTATCCAATATTTTATTAAAATTCATTAGAATATGTTGCAGATTATGTTAGTTAGCTACATCAGGTAATCGTTAGTCATCGCAAATTATCAAAAATAGTTTTTCTAGTATCAAATGATCCATGAAGAAATAATATTCTTCGAAGAGAATACTTTCTTATAATGATGAGAATAATTTTTATAAATCTTGGTGCATATGCGAAGTGCTGCGGCTGTATAATATAACTTATACTGTCACTGTATACTTTCGAATGAACACTACATTATCTACTTACTCTATTAAAAACATTCAGTATGACATTAGATGTAAGCGTTTTAAAAATAAGTGACTTGATTATCATATATCTTTCTCTAAGTAGCTTCTGTACTGTCGATAAATAATGCAGCTTATGTAGCAACAAATAAAACGATGTATTTAAATCGAGACATCAACCAAACAAAATTGTTTTTAAAATACCTTGAACCGTTAAGTTTGTGATATTCTACCAGAATATCGTGAATTATGTTAAAATGCCCTTGACATTTTTAGAATTTTGACTTTTCTTTTCAATAACTAATTAATATTTCATTAACATTATAAAGCAGTTAATGTATCATGAATATTATCTACGCCTACAGCTTGCACACAGCAAAAAAATATTTTTAGACTGTAGATTGAAGAGAACTCAATTTTGCATTCTTCATTTGTCTTTGCAATTACTTGTAGTACTTTTTGTCCAAATTGAGGACACTTTTCAAATTTATAATAAAACATGCAAATTATTTAAGAGCTAGTAAAATATTTGTAGTTTAATAATAAAAAATAATATCTTGCAATTGACCTCCTGTTGCTGTACGACACGCTTCCATTCCTTTACCAATATTTTCGATATCTTAACATAATGAATTCCACCCTCAACAATCTTTTCCTTTTGACCTATTAGCGCAAACTTTTTGCTATAAATAATCACAAAGGAAAAAATCTAGAGACATTACGTCACATAATCTAACCAGCCAATTAATGTTTCCTCTTCGTGAAATTATGCAATTATCAAATTGTTGAAGCAAAACGTGTATTGTTTCTGCGGCTGTATGACATGTAATATCGTTCTGTTGGGACCATATGTTATCAACATCCATACCTTCGAATTCGCCATCTAGGGTCTCCAAATTACGACTCGCGGGCCGAATCCGGCCCGACAGTGTCATGAATCCGGTGGGCGACAGCTAATGGCTTATTGTTGTTTTTGTTGCTGTCATGAGTTGGATAAACAAACAGAATGATAGTTCGGTTTTATTTACTTGCTATATAAAGCTTAATGACAGGTGGAATTACAGAATAAATCATGATTATTAGTCTCGGCAAAGAGAGGCAAGTTTCAGAGTCGTACAGAGAACAAAGTGGAGGCGTGAAGGGCGCGGCACGGAGAATCGAGTACCAGTATCAGAGCACGCTTGTTCAGTATTATTCATCTGCTCGTCAATACACACATACTTAGAAAGTGTCGCATTTAAGTACTTTTCGGAAACGGCGTATTTCGAATAAAGTAGAAAACGTTATAGCGAGTATGCCTGATTTAGAATACGAAGGCGATAGAAGTAAATGTGTAAAGTGCCACAACCATTTGACACGTACCAGTAGGTGGAAGTGTGACAACCACCTATAAAATATAAAACACTGTTCTGCAATCTGTGCCAAACGACACAGCAAACAATTCATATTTAATATAGGTGTTTGTTTTATTTTATGTAATGTACTGTCCACTTTACTAGACCAACAAGCATTTGCCTCCTTCTGGAGCAAGTATTCGGATTATACATACATTACCACGTCGGACATCGTTAAGAAACTTTATGCTATCCGTTCGTGACTATGTTGAAAAAAGAATTAAAACAGAATTGAAAGATAAAAAATTGTGGTTGTGTGGACGACACAACCGATCGGCAAAAACATTCTGCAGTGAATGTGATGGTACGTACAATGGAAGAGTTTAAACCGCCATTCTCTGTCTTGCTTGCAAAAGAGTTGCAAAATGTACTAATGATGAAATTTTAAAAGTGGTATTGAGAGCATTTCAACTATCAACAACCCAACTTATAATGTTTGTAAGTCAGTCGCCGCTAACATTCTTTCTTTAGACCGATCTATTTCTAAAGTCCCCAAAACGTACAAAAAGATTGCACGAACTATGCCCAAACTGCCTGAACCATCCCAGCCGATTACTACGCGTTGGGGAACATGATGTAGCCTTTGATGCGTTTCACTACTACAAACATTTTAATGATGTTAAGAAGGTAGAGTTATAATTCGATCCAAGACACGCCAAAGCTATCAAGAAAACCCAGAAAAAGTTTCAAGATAGTCAGATAATATGTGATTTAGAAAGTATTCGCAAGAACTACTATGCACTAGCGGAGGAAATTGAAAAATTACAAAATGATACGATATCGTTTGTGGATTCTGCTCAAATTATGGATCATGTTCACTCACACCTATGTACGACGAAAGGCGAGAAAAAGTGTTATATGAAAATTTGAAAGTGTTATTGACAAGGATTCAGATTTTCTCATACTAAGACAAATTTGTGAAGGTGCGTCGATAGATTCATTAAGTTGTCACAAGGATTACTTTAAATTTGCAAATATATCATCACTCGATGTGGAACGGTCGTTTTCATCATTAAAACATATTTATTCCGCACGCCATAGCCGTTTGAATGAAACAGGTGTAGAAACATATTTAATGATTTTAATATTTAATAGATTCCATCCAGTTTATGATTTCGTGGAAACTTCTTAAAACAATAAGTGTTTCAGTACGTTACATAATATATTTTTTATCATTATTTTATATGTGAATATTCCTGCATCCGCATCGCCTATGTCCACTCATGAAGGTCACGATCATAAATGATGGGAGCACGTAAACGTTACTGAACAATTGCCTTAATACGGCCGCCCGGCCCCTCCACGTTGTTCTCCGTACTGCACTGTAACTTGCCCCACTTCGCCGAGACTAATAAGTATAATACGTAAAAAAAAATTATCTTAAGCATAATAACTAACAAATAATTGAAATGAATTCCACTATCATTATAAACTAGTAAACATCCGACAGTTTCACCATCGGTAGTTATATTAGGATAAAGAGTACCGTACATATATGTATATTGATGTTTGGAATGTATATATCATGAGTCGCACATGTGATTTTTATCCTGAAAATCCCTCAGGAACGGAAAAGCTAAATTAACGCGAATGAAACCGCGGACTGTCCACTTGCAAAAAATACTGAGATTTATGTAATTGTGACTTTCCACTGACAATAGTTTGTAGTTGCGGATCAATTTTACTTGTACAATTTATTAAAAGAGATTTAAAATGCTCATCGGTTAACTTAGATCTATAAACATTCTTTATGTATTTCATTTTGGAGAAATTTTTCTCGCACAAGTAAGTGGTACCAAAAATAAAAAACAGCCTACGTGCAAATTATTAAAATGTAGCAGTGATGAGCGATAAAATTCCAACAAAGGTAAGTTTTAATATTTGTGCTTAATTATATCGCTGCACCGTAATTCCGGGGCTAGTGTTTTCAATGTCAGTATCAAAATGATTTTGAAAAATCTTAATTTCATTTGCAATGATATCGAAGTCTGAAAAAAGAGTATCAAAATTTATCTTCAAAGCTCTCAAAGCTTCGATTACAAAATCGAAAATTCAGTCTCAGTAGCGTATGTGAATATTTCACATGTTTTAAAATGTGTGAAGCATTTTTTACGTAGAAATCAAGGAGAAGCTGGCTTTTTCCTTACAATATCAATTCATTTCGTTCATATGTTTTGCCAAATTGACATAGAATGCTAACCACTGCTATTCGCCATTTTGTAATTCGGTAAGAGGACGATGCTTTTCATTCAAAAAAATTTCGATCTCTGCTCGAAGTACAAAAAAGGTTTTCTGCGACCACGCCAGCGTACGACAGTATGATATGCTAAGTCATTTATTCCAATATCTTCAACAAATTCGCGAAATGGTTCAGCCCAGTGGGTCTGATGAAATTAATAACTGATAGGACTGGTTTTAGAACTTCAGACATATCCAAACATTTTCCGTATAAGGATTATTCTAACTTTTTTCACCTTTCACGATGTCAGTTTTTGGGCGGTAGCGACGTGCTAATATATTTAAGTCAGTCTCTCGACATAAATTTAACGTCGACTTTTGGTGGAAGGTTACAAAAGGGATGATAAATCTTAGTCAAGATATCATAGAGGTGGTTATTAGATTATTTCTTTTCCTATCAATCACTTTCGCACCATGCTAATGTCTGTGAGTTTCTAGCAACACATTTTAAAAAGCTTAAATAAAGGCGCTAACGCCATGTGAAGTCCAAAGTTACTTTTAGAAGAAAAACGATACAAGAAAGGTTTTTATTTTATAATTTCTTGCCCCCAAAAATTTTTTGACTTTTTAGTAGGTCGCTTGTATGATATCCTGGTATTCCTTGCCTTAAAAGTAGTTTTAAGAAAGTTTATCTCAAATAAAAGTGCTACATTCGAGAAGAACAAACTTTAGCACTGGTTCTGTTATCCAGAACTCCGTAAGCTTACTTTTAAGGAAATAATTCTGTACAGCTTAAATTACGCAGCGTAGGCACATAGTTTTCTTCTAAAACTGATATTCACATGTTGCATTGCCACATGTGTAACATATTAACCATATAAATTTGTATATACTTCTAATATTAGAATCAAATTACCATAAAATTTGTAAATATGTATTTGTAATAAATTTGGTTACAAGGCAGTTTAAATAAATGTATGTATAAAAGAAATCCAACTACTAATTAATAATAACAGAGTTTATTGTTCAACAGAATACCAATTACAGGACAAAATAATAAATCTCCCTTTTTTATGCACTGGTACTAAGTGGACATGTTTCCAAAGACCTGGAAAAACAGATGTACTCAAAGAAGGATTGATTATTTTCATCATTGGCTTCGCCGGAATAAATCTGGTATTACGAATTAGTAGTTAGTCAGGATTCCATCATCACAATTAGTACATCTATCAGTTATTATTTTAATTAGCTCATCTTCAGTATGTTAGAGTAGCTAGAACAGTTATGTGGCCCGCTACTCAAAAGCTATTAATAATGTATAAACAAAATGGTGAGCATGGAATTTGATGATACATTCAGTGACATTCCTAGATCTATTTAAGTATGAAATTAATAATATTAGTTTTAAAGACCACACTTTCAGTCTTAAGAAAGTTAGTTCTTGTGATATTTTCCTAAATTTAGTTTAAAATTTCTGCTAGCATGTATAAAATATTAATAAAAATAAATATTGTAATACAGCAGAAAGCAATTAAGACTTATAATATATCTTTAAGAGCAGGTAGAAATAATTGTATTACAACTATTTCACAGATTAATTTGTATAAATTACTTAAAACAGCGGATATTAAATAAATTAAATCTTGTAAATATTTAAAATATCTTGGCGCCATGTTTCATAGGTTTCAGTTAAATTTTGAATGTAATGCAAATATGAAAGCTCTCTCCGAACAATAACTTCATTTTCCCTATACATTTTTTTTATGAAAAATGTTTTATAATATTTATTTAGAGCACCTAAAACATGAACAGTAATACCTCTTTCAAGATCACTAAATAGAGTTACAGCCTGATAAGATACTTGACTATCGTATGGAATTGGAAAATTTTCAACCTCATTAGTCTGACTAACAGATTCATAAAAATTACACCACATGCTTGCTGTTCCATCATCTAAGAGTACTTTATAAACATTACCTTGCTTAATTAATCCAACAATACTAGCACGACATATTACATTTTGAAAAATAATTCCATGTACTTCGTATAAATGCTTACAAATGAATTCATTAAAAATTGAATATTGTTTTGCTTTTGAAATGTCTTTGATTACAAATGTTGGGATTTTATTTTCAACGCACTTCTCTATGTGATATTTAATCTTATGCAAGTATGAATTGGATGAAGAACATTTATTCGTAAGTTGTCTATCATATTTATATTGTTTTGATTTTGTATGACCATATACTTTTTTTGGATACTTCACAGCGTACCTCGTAAATTCATTTTCTGTTGAAGAATGTGAATAATCACCTATTATAGTATGTGGTAGTTGTTTTACTTCATAATTTATGTTTTCTAATACAGAAACAGCCTCACACTTACTAATTTTAACAGTGCTTTGTAGGCTGTCAGTTCTTTCTTTAGCTAATAAAAAATGCTCATTTTCTTCTGTTATTCTAGAACTATGACTTGCAAGATGACAATCATCTTTTAAAAAGTCCTTCCAAAAGTTGCTATCGTTCAGCAATGACTGCGACAATGTATTGCCATCATCGATGTTACTGGCAATTGAACTAGCAATTGACATGCTCTAGGTTCAAATACTAGTATGCTTCAACATCTGAACTTTTTAAAACCCCCATAAAATTCTTAATTGTACTCATAACTTAATATCAACTTTTACAAAATACATCTATCTGCAAATAAAATATTATTTTCCAAAGAACTACATATATACCTCTACTTACTGATACATTATTTTGCTCAAATATAAAAATTAAGACAGAAATATTCGATATTAGTGATGGACAAAAAAATCTAATTTTTAACAAACTTTTAAGCGCTTGTTTTGATACGAAATTAACTTTCAACCATAGTATGGCAGTAAAAACACAATCTTGTGATGTATGTAATTGTAACAGTTTCTATAACCTTGGGTGTTTCAGGCCAAAAGACAAAAAATAGAATTTATTATATTCTCTTAAGAAATGAGAGTACTCATCCTAATTCGTATTATAGTATTTTCATTATTTTGCTCTGAATTGTATTTCGTTTAAGAGTTGCTTTAAAAACTTTTGAATCTGCAATAGACATGTTTTTGATCATTTCAAACGGGTAGTAAACGTGTGATGGAAAATGATAAAAAATGTTGAAAATTTTATTAAAATAAAATATAATTTTTCCAAACTAATTGTAGGTGCAAAAATATGTTAAACTTTGGAATAATCTATTTTGGTGGTTAAAATTACATTTTTTTAATTTTTAATTGTTATATTGTGTAATATGAATTTGTAGTAATATTGGTTGCATATCTAAAACTGTTTCAATTCTTCACGTTTTCAAGCTCTTGGAATACTACTAATATTTGATACCTCTACCCATAACTTGTTCACATCTTTATATGTAGAACTCTTTGAAAACTTTCCACTAAGTGCACTTTTTTTAAATTTTGTAATTTTCTTTTGGTTAGTTGAAGGATAAGTATTCTTTTTTTTCTATTCAAATTATTGTTACTATTATTAAATGCACAAATTTACCTAAAATTCGTAAATAGTTATTTATGTTCTGTCACATCTGTTTCATGAATGAGTTGGATAAATTTAAATCATATCGGATTTAAGCACCAAAAAATGCGAAAACTATGTCGCTACGTCAATTCGAAGAAATATTTGCAAAGGATGAATGAAAATGCCAAACGCGGCTGCTCTTCGAATTAAAACGCTTCGAATAAAAGCGCACATGAATGAATCCAAACGATGTTGAGAATAGTGCCCTTGGATTTGATTTACTCTAGATGTAACTTTAACGTATAGTGTAATATTTCTAAGATCATAGAAACTGTAAATACACCACGGAGCTGATGTAAACCTTTTCTTTTCGTTACAAAATAAACATACAAATCTGAATTCCACGTACACATTTGCCTTCTCTTATTTAGAGAATTCTCCATAAGCAGCAGCTCTACCCTCACCATGTAGAATGAATGCATGTCCTAAATACACCTGATCATCAAACACATTTGGTTTCTAGGTAATGATGCTAAAAACATCGATTTTGGTGCTAATATTCTTTTTACTGAATAGGCCAGGTTCACACCAAGTGCAGTTTCGTCAATAGTCCCAATGCTCTTATGTTGTCTAGACATCAGATACATTTTTGACTGAACATTTAGATGAATATTTTGGGCAACAGATTACTAGGTTTGGTTATTTGACCAAAGTGATTTGCAAGCGCTGCATATCTAAAGTTTCTGCAGAATACAACGGGCAATCCTTTAGAGAATAGTCCTTTGAATTACAATCAAAAATCATCATTCCAACACGACAGTGCTGCGGTGTATTTTTTTATTGCTGTTCGAGAGCATTTATACGAAAATTTTGGACAAAGATAGGTAAGAAGGAATCTAACTATATTATGGCCTACAAAATCATCTGATCTAAATCTTCTTTGCGGATATTTGAAAACTTTTATGTACACTAGAGTGACAGAATAAAATAGACACCAGGTAAAGCGGTATAAATATGTAAACAGCTAAATTCCAAGAACGAATTAAGAACTTTCTTTTGTCATTAGGGTAGGGGTAGATATATCGGAAGGAATTCGTCATAGTTTAGTATCGTTGCAACTATGCCTCGCCTACAAGGTTCGAGTGATATTAGCGACTTCACCCGGGGTCGCATCGTTGGCCAGAGTAAACGCGGCGCTTCGCAACGTGAAATAAGTAAATTTTTAAATATTCAGTTGTCCACAGTTAACCGTGTGTTTACACAATTTAAACGCAAGGAAAAAACAACTGTGGAGCCGAGACCAGGTCGTGCCGGACCTTCTAAAAGAAGTAAAAGGATGCTTGTGCGCGAAGTGTTAAGAGAACCGCGAAAAAGTACAGCTGAGCTTGCGGCAACTTCACAGAAAAGTCAGCGCACAGTTCTGCGATACCTCCACAGTGTGGGGATGTATAAAAGGGTGGCAAAGAAAAAACCTCTCCTTACGGCGTTTCAAAAAACGGCGCCGAATGGCTTGGGCAATCGAAATGCGAACGAAGCCCGAAGAGTTTTGGCGGTCTGTCATTTTTTCAGACGAAAGCAGATACTGCCAATTCAGTGATAGCGGTCGTACGTGGGTATTGAGACGTTCGTCACAGCAACTGGACGACAAATTTTTGCATCAGACGGTGAAATACGGTACATCATGGTGTGGGACGCGATATGGTATGGTGAAAGATCGCAATTAGTAATCTGCGACGGAAATATAAATGCGGCAAAATCTATCCAAATATTAACAGAAGGACTACTACCGATATTCTACAACGCCATTTTATCTAAAGAAGACGCCACTTTTATGGAGGATGGGGCACCCTGCCACAAAGCAAGAACAACAATCACATGGAAAGAGGAACAGGGGATTCGGATTTTACCATGGACAGGCCAATCACCAGACATGAATCCGATAGAGAATGTTTGGCACATAATCCAGACAAATATGGCGAAACGACCCCGAAAACCCAGCAATAAGGAAGAACTTGTGGCAGCTGTTACAGAAGAGTGGTTAAATATTCCAGAAGACACCATTAATCATTTAATAGATTCTATGCCACGACGACTCGCAGTACTTCACGCAAGTAAAGGTGGATCGACAAAATATTAGTCTAATTTAAAAATATTTTGTATATATAACGAGAATAGAATCTTTTTTTTTTTAATTAGTAGGTGTCTATTTTATTCTGTCACCTTAGTGTATGTTACACCTCTAAATGATCTCGGAGAGCTGCAACAAGTAAATCGAAGATGCCATCGTATCCGAGCCAATGTGGCGGTTTCCGAAATATTTCGAAGGTTCTCACAGTAGAGATGTTGCGATTGCTGAGAAATGAAGAGAATATACTTTGAACTTCTCATTTGATGTTTAGCTATTATTGTTTGTTTATAAATTACATTGTTTGTTCATAATAAAAGTGTTAATAACGCAAAATGTTTCGTATTTTCGAAACCGTGTATTTGCGCACCCATGTTTATTACAACTTTTCTGTACATTTTGGGCCATTCTATTCCTCCTCAAAGTTTGTAACGCATATTTTAGCTCCCTGTATTGCATAGTACAGATGTTGAACGTGGTATAGTCTGTTTCAAGATATAGTGCGAAATGCAAGTTTTTACAGTAGCACGAGTATAGCAGGTGATATGCAATAACACTTAAACTTCAGAATATTATTAATCTGGCACAGATACTTTAAAGATACCTCAAATTTTGTGTTTTTCTCAACGGATGATGTGGAAATTATCGTAGTAAATCAGTAATTGCGCACTATAAATTGAAACGGACATTACTCTTGCTTTAATTTTATTTCTGTTATAATTATAACTGTTTTTTATATACTAAATAATATCTTAAAAGTAAACTATACAATTGTTTCATGGCTTTCACTATCTTACGGCAAAGAAATAATTCAATTAACTCTGTACCTTAATCGACCTCATTGCTGCAATAACATTAATGGTAAACGGATAATAGACACGCTGTATATGTCGTTGTGTTTTATAGAAAGCTACTACATATGATTACCCCTGAATACGTAGGCTTCGACGGCCAGAGTCAGTAATACGTAAACTACTTCCGGAATTGGGCCGTGTCATGATGAGATATATAAAAATGAAATAATAGTCGGAGTAAAAGAAATAAAAAGAAAAAGAAAATAAAAAGGAAAAATTAAAAAATGCGGATGAAAAAGAAAAAGTGAAAAGAGTAAGAGAAGTAAAGAGAGGAAGGAGACAAAAAAGGGGGAAGAGAAAGAAAGAAAAGGAGAGAAGAAAAAAAGGAAGAAGAAAAAGGGATCTCGATGTTTCGCTTCCGTCGTAGGCTTCTTCAGGAGAAAACATGGAAACCAAAGTGACACGGTAACGCGTGATTTACACACGTTAGAGGCGATACCACTTTGGAAGGTCACGATAATTTCTTTTCCTTCTTTTTTGTCTCCCTTCTCTTACTCTTTTCACCTCCCCTTTTTTAATTTTTCCTTTTTATTTCTTTTCCTCTTACTCTTATTTCATTTCTACATATCTCATCATGACGCGGTCCTATTTCAGAAGTACTTAACTTGATTACCCCTATTTAATCACAAAATATGTGTGTTTATTCGATCAATCACAAACCTAACAAATTATTCTAATGCCATATACATAAATTATATATTTTCTAATTCTTTTTTTAATAGAAAGAATGTAGTTTTTAACATAAAAATCGGTTTTATTACACTTATGCATTATTTTATAACAATAATACCACACGATGTTAATAATAGCATTTCGCATTTCAGTGCTTGTTTGCGTTGCAAAATTAGGTATTCATATTTTCACACTTTTTTAACTATTTGGACTACATCCTCATCAGCCAATACATGGTCTATCCCAACTTTTTGAGGTTGATGCTTAACAGAAGAGCCCCAAACTAATGCGCTAAAATTAGAGGTCATTATTAAAACGCTAGATGTACATATTCTCTGCATCTTACTATTTAAATTCCTTAGCAATACTTCTATGTAACTTATTGCAAAAGTCTTCAACACTAGTTCTGTCAGAATGTAACACAATAGGTGAGTTGTAATCAGGTAATTGGCCTTTTGGTTTTGTGTAACTATAAAATAAACATTGATTAATTGAACAGCGCTCAAATGAACTATTACTCACATTCTAACAAGCTTCAAATATTCCCACATTTTTTCTAACAAATCATCAAAGTTCCACCGGTGATGCGCAGAAATAGGAACACAATGTGGTATTTTGTAAATAACATCAAGTTCTTCAATACTAATTTGGTCAATCTTATTTAACAGATAAATGCATGGTACGTAAATTCGGTTTCCTTCAATGACATCGATCAAGTCATCACTAGTTGCATCATATCTCAAGGTGATATCCGCATTGTGAATTTTATATTCGGAAAGTATAGATTTGACAGTATCAAGATCGAGCTCGGATTGGGGCACCTAGAAAACCCAGTCACTGTAATGAAAATTGATTTTACATATTCACAAGTTACAACCATTGCGTTTAGATTTATTCCACCTTTATCTTTCTTCCTGAAATGAATATTTGGTGGCTGTTTATTTAGACGCAGGCCAAATCCTTCAAGTTCATGTTCTATTAATTTCTTATGACCGAGTGGTTTTAGTACATCTAACACCATAAATATCAAACTGCATGTTCTTGCCACAGCTATTACTTGTCTTCCTCTACCTTTTCCATCTTTAGCCCCCTCGATGATACCAGGTAAATCCAGGAGCTAAAGTGGTTACAAAAACATTTATTCTAATTATCAATAAAGTACATTTTCAAAGTATGCATCGCAAATATTGAATATTTTTCAATACCTATGCTATAAATGGCACTATTAAGCAATGGTATAACCAACTAGGAATATGCAGAACATAATAACACACAAATTTCTTTTAATAAATAAGTTCATAATACAAAGACGCAGACATGTAACTTTTTGTATATTTACTAGTATTATGAGTGTTATTGGTTTTATGCACAAACGAACAGACATATATATATATATATAATGAATGCTTTTAATCTAAAACACAATATCAAAGAACATATTAGCAAGAAATGACACCACAAACCTGAATTTTAGCTCCTTTATACTTTATACAACCAGGAACAGTTGTGAGAGTTGTAAACTCATACGCTGCTACTTCAGAGTACACACCAGCCAAATTGCTAAGCAAAGTAGACTTTCCAACAGACGGAAAACCTACAAATCCTACTCTGGCATCACCAGTTTTTGCAACATCAAATCCTTCTCCTGTACCACCACCACCTCCCTTAGGAGTAATTAATTCCCTTCTTAACTTCGCCAACCTAGCTTTCAGTAAACCTAAATGACCGGCTGTGGCTTTATTTTTTTGAGTTCTTGCCATCTATCGATATGAGAAATAAGGTTAGTTATTTTCTGGAGCGTGTTAATTATTATACGAACCTCAGCCTCAATCGCAGCAATTTTTTCAACTATAGTACCCATTCTGATTCAGTTCTTTGGAGATTTTAGATAAATTTCCTAAAAATATTTATGAAAGGTGTAGTAAAGACAGAAAATATGGTTAGTTAACATTGACGTTCCCTCGTTGCTTCAAATTAACTTTGGTCAATATAAGTGTGGCAGCACTGACTTTCTTAAAATCACTTAAAATCAGAATATGTAAGCGGTAATTTAAATTATTTAAGGAACAATTAAGTATTTTGAAAATAAGAGAACGTATTTCTAACAGTGAAAAACAAATATTAACTAATGTTATTTATATGTTTACGCTTTTTCTTCTTCAAAAAAAGGAAAAAGAAATGGTTTTTGTTTCTTGCCAGGAAGCACTGGAACTAATCACGCATAAAAAATATATTCAAACTGACGTGATAATTCATTTACTTAAGTTGGTTAAGTGGTATTCAGTCAATTATTCTATTCTGGTTGTGATTGTACTTTAATTCCATATAGGATTTTTTAATTCGTCTTAATCAAACTAGATGGTAATAGTTCTAATATCCCCACAGTAGTTATTAATTTCTATTTTACTTTTTTGCACCCCCTTGGCGATCCGTCAACGGATTTGTGTCGTTATCGGTTACGGTTACCTCCTATGGATATCGGAATATTATTTCACACACTTTTCTGCACTTCTGGTATGTAACTTATTGTCATCTCACAAAACCATTGCGAACTTCACGCCTATTTATATAATACTGCAACAAAAAAGAAACAGAAAATATAATATTTTAATTTAAAGTGATTTCTCAATACGCCCACGTCGAGATTGAATAACGCGGCACATATTCCTGGAATTCTTCTAATCAGAGATTCCAGATAATCGCCTGTAATTTCAGTTCATGCTACCTGGAGCTTCTGCCAACGATCTTGCACGATGCTACCTCCTCTTTTTCCAATTCATAGGTGTAATTCATCTCACACTAGTTTCACCATGCTTCACAGTAGGAATCATACGTTGGTCATTCACTCTTTCTCCACTCTGAAGCCTCACAAATGATCGACGTTTTGAACCAAAGGTTTGGAGTTTGGATTCATCTGCCCATAATACTTCATGTTATTCTTCAAGTGTCCAATCTTGTTGAATGACCCATTTCAGTCTCTTTTTCTTATTTTGTTGTTTCAGCAAATGCTCTTCCTCTTAGCCCTTCTGCGAGAAGTCTCCGCTTAACGGTTGTGTGAGATATTGGTGTTCTTGAAATATTGAATTGTTGAGTGATCTGTGGAGCGGCCCGAAACCTATTTCGTTTCGAAAATAGTATAATGAACTGATCCTCAGTGGCTGCCACTTACTTTCGCCTCGACTGTTTTCTATTGCGAAGCAATATATATTATCTCTGTTGCGAAGTGAACCTGATTCCTGCACTCTCCTACGAGTCTTAAATTTTGGATATCTACTGCTTTAGTGACTTGTGCTATTGAATATGCTTCACCACATAATGTTATAATGGCTAAACGTTTTTTAATTGATAATTCGTCTTACATTAAAAACAATTCTTTCCTACAGTTTATCTGAATCTGATTGCAGTAGTAATTCCAGTTCCAGTTATTGTAAAATGTAAAATAAGGGAGGTGTCGTAAAATGCAAATTATTTTAAAGTGGACTTTATTAGGGTATTGTTCGTGTAAACTGCGCTATAAATCTAGCAAAATACAGTGAATGTATAATAGAGGATGTTATATACAAAAAAGAGACACTACGCAATGCTCAAACTACAGAGGAATAACGTTAATTAGCATTCCAGGAAAAGTATTGACAAGAATACTAGAAAAAAGATTCCGAGAGAAACTTGAAACATTAGAAGATACTCAACATGGATTAAGAAAAGGAAGAAGCGCCCATGACATAATATTTGTAATCAGACAATTATGAGAAAAAAATAGGGAAAAGAACGGAAACACATATACGTTTTATAGATCTTAAAAAAGTTTTTGATAAAGTAAGAAGAAAATATGTATGGAAAGGAGAGGGCTAGAGAAAGGAATGATAGAGATGATCAAGGCATTGTTCAGAAGCAACAGGAATAAAGTCAGAACTTTCAATGCAGTGCCAGCCGAATTCGAATCACAAATCGGATTAAAACAGGGATGCGTGTTAAGCCCATTGTTATTCTCTATATTAATAAATGATGCTATTAAATAAGCCAAACAAAAAGGAAAAAATATGAAAGTAGGAAACTGGAAAATGAATGTAATTACCTTACAGGAACTAATGTTTCCAGATGATATGGTATTGATAGCAGTCTCAGAAAAGACATTACAGCAAAACTTAGAGATATAACAAGAAGAACTAACAAAGATAAACATGGAAATAAACACAATGAAAACAATAGCGGCAGAAAAAAAAACATAACATCAAAATCGAAGGAAAAACCTTGGAGCAAGTTACAATTACTTAGGAACAACCATTGGAGACAACGGGAGAAAATATATAGACAAAGAAATAAATGAGAGAATAGGGAAATCCGCAAAAATATATAATATATTAAGAAATATATTTCTAGATAGAAAAGAAATATCATAACAAATAAAGACAGAGGTGTATAAAGGAGTGGTCAGACCAACACTAACATATGGCTGTGAGTCATGGACAACCTCGAATGATAAAAGCAGAGTTAGGGTTAAGGAGATTCCTAAAAAGGAGAGACAAAATCAGAAACACGACAGTCACTAATAGAAACCAGTAGAAATAACCATAGAAAGACAACTGGGATGGCTTGGACATATACACAGAATGGAAGAAGATCGAAAATAGCAAAGAGGATTTTTGAAGCCAAAACAGATGGCAAAAAACAGAATAGGTAGACTCCGAAACACCTGGAAAAACAAATGTATAGAACATTAGAAAAAGAAAGTATGGGATGTATTGAAGCCAAACAACTGTCTCACAACAGAAAACTGTGGAAGACAAAAATAAGAGAATGGTAATCCGACACCGCAAGGTACAAAGGATGTAGGATTAAAAAATAACTATTTCAATTATTTTTCTCCGAATTTACTTCAGCGCTTGTATGAAATCTTACCAATTATTCTAAAAAACTGACATTGATAGATATTTGGAAATAAAGTTCATTTGAAGCATAAGCTACATATAAGAATGGCAGTAGTATACTCATTAGAATGTAGGATATGCTCATTACTCGAAAATGCATCCCCAGTCAAAGACGACCTTGAGCCATAGTTTCGAAAAACCAGTTTGAAATGTGTCAAGAGTGCGTTTCTAAGTAGCAGAAATAAAATTCACAATAACAATTAAACAGTGAGGTTTTAATAGTCAGTCTAATTAGGTTTTATAACAGCTTTATAACAATTTCATAACAATATTGTAACAGCTTTATAACAATTTTATAACTTTATAAAAATATTATTTCTTATTATTTAACAGCAACAATTGATGAAATTTAGATCTTAAACAACAATTAAAAATTATTGTCTATATCTTGCATATATTCCGAAGTGATTGTATGATCGAGGTTTAATAATTCTCGATTAAAGTGAAACGTTTCCGGCTTAGGACGAGATTGAAAATAATGACTTATAAGGAAATTGTTTTTAGTCTGATTATCTACGTCAACAGCGGACGAATGAAAACTTCTGTGGTGAATGCTTTCATGATCAATATTTAAATTCTCCTTGTAAGGTAGCTCTGTATGATTTTCATAAAATTCAGAGCTCCTAGGAGGAGCGTAATAAGTAAAATTGGGGTAATTATTTTTTTGATAAGCAATAACTTGGGAATCTCTTTCTGCCATAAAAGTAGGCAACAATTCTCTATCAAAAGAATTACATCTTTTAACTTTATTTGTAGTATGACCTTCAACGTCGGCTAATTCAAAAGGCTTACTACTACAAGTTGGTATAAATGTAGTGTTTAAATAGCCGGTCTCAAAGTTGTTCTCTGGATATGTTTGATAATTTTTATTATTAGTTTCATTAAAAATGTAAGATGTATTGAGACCAATATTTTGATTTCTATTTTCAGAAAGCGGTGATGCAGAGGGCCTTGGTAATAAGGTTGAATTTTCGAAATACTGTTGCGGCATATTAGGCCTTCGAAAATCTTCCTGCTTCTCAGTAGGAAATGGTAAGTTACTTACGCCTCTGGATGTCAAACACTTGTTTCTTCGAAAAAAGTATTCATTATTACACGGGTCATTAGGTAAGGCCTGCGGTATCACTTTTTGTTGATCATATAATTGATGTTTATAGTTATTATCAAAATCATATTTCCGATGATAATTAGAAGGACGATTAATATTAAAATCAGGCCGTATTCTCTGTAAGTTATTATCCTGCCTTTGATAACTATTTAAGTGTTCATGTTTAACCTTAGGTTGCCAGGAATCTTTAAATGTTGGTCTTGGGAAGGAAACATTAGGAGGATAATGCACGCACTTTTGGTGTAGACGATTTTCATTTGCCCTTTCAGATATTTTAATGTCAAAAACGTTTGGTGTTGATCTTAGATAATCGGCTGTGCTTGGATTAGAAACACCATCGTTAATATTAGTCACCTCTTCTTTATCCAACCGGTTCCAATATTCTTCATCACATCTTTTTTTAATTTGATGGTCACTTTTGGATTGTATATATACATTGCGACTGGTTTTTAAAAAAAAATCGTGTCTTTGATCGAAGGCTGGTCTTTTAAAGGAATTATCCAATAAACTATATTTGTTATTATTTACTACGTTTGACTGTGTGTTATCTAACAAATCTAAATGCGATGAACTTAGATCTTTTTGGGGTAATACTTTATCGTCTTTATGAATATCATTAGACCAACCGTTAAAATCGTCAAATTCATTAACGTTCCTTTGATTTCTTCTATCAATCTGATTTTTAACATTGTTATCATTTAGATATTCTTGTCGAGTTGTTACAGTATCAAAGAAAGGTTCATTAGACAAAAACTCTTCTTGCCATGAATTATTTCTGGAAAATAAGGTTTCCAGATTTTGTGATTTTTGTTGAGTTTGTATATTTTTAGGCTCTATATTTTCTTTGGTGTATTCAATGGTTGGCTTTTCTATCTTTTCAGGAATTTTATCGCTCGGTACAACCTTCAAAGTATGCAGATCATTAATTTCCGCTTGTCGGTTTTCTCGATCAGTGGCGACAGCAGAATCATTGACGGTATTTAACATAAAATCTTCTGTTTGAGAGCCAACGCATTTAGAATTCACTTCAAGTGATTTTTTAAGTATTTGAGTATACCAGGTAGTGGAATTAATTTTAGGTGCGCTAGATATATTTGTCGACTCGGACGATGCAGAAGAAACAGTCTGATTAAGATCACACTTTATAGCTTTTAAAGAATTTTGAGCCAAAATATCTGCACTATTTATTGAAGTTGTCGTATCTCTTCTTACGCTGTCTTCTGTTTTTGTTGACGTTACACCCAAATAATCTAAGAAACTTTGGGACCATACATCTGTGAGACCTGTAGAACTGCAATCTTTATCGGCTACCGAGAATACTTTCGCGTTATTTTTCAAAGAGAGCACTTGTTTTGGTGCATCAACTTTCTCAACATTTTTTTCATTCTCTGATAAATTATTTGAAAGATGTGGAGAATGTCTCAATTTGGGAGAAATTACTAAAGGTGAACTCCAAGATAACAATTTTGTGGTATTTCTATTATCCTGAGCTTTTGTCGGACAAAGATTCTTGGATTCGGATTCTAATGTTGTCGGTTCACCTACTTTCTTCTTGGATTCCTTAGCATATTGACTAAAATCGAACTTAGGTGTATCTTCTCGATAAATAGAACTTTCAAGTTCCATAGTTCTCATATTTTCAAATTCGCGTTTACGTTGCGTTGTTAAACGCCTAACACTGGATTTAAAGAGATGACCTTGTTCTGATTTTAGATTGCGAAACATTGGTGTCGGAGGCAACACGTCATTTTCAATATCCGATTCCTGAGGTATTTCCCCTTTATTGCACGCAGATTTTTGCTTGTATAAATCAATAGACGAATTAACAACATTCGTTACAATTTCGTCTTTATGAATTAAAGTGGCGCCTTTGTCTTCAGTTAAGGTAGTTTCATGAGAATTAAGTGTTTCTACCACTTCATCACTTACAGCTTCATTTACTGGAGATTCTTTGTTAGGTAATTCATTAGATAAAATAATTGTTTCGCTACCTGTCTCTGGCTCAACTGCTACATTTATAGACGTCTTTCTTTTAAGAACATTACTACTCCTTTTCTTTTGAAGTGTCTGTAATATTAAAACAATTATTAACATGACTAAAAAAATTATAAATCATTTGAAAAAAAAAAGACATTACCTTACGCTCTCGCTTAGGGCTCTTAACTTTTTTAAAGTATTGATCCATAAATTGTTGAAGCATTTTTGTTTTTGTGTTTCTTTCGGTTTTCTTGATTTTTGTTATTTGTGGTTTGATGCTTCCATTCGTAGTGTCAGAAAATTCTTGCGCCTAAGAGAAGCTAATTGAAAGACTATTACAGAGTAAATTTGGAACACCTTACAACTATTGCAGTATTAAGCGGAATTGCAGTTTTACTTTCGCTAGGTACTTCTTCATGAACAAACTGTTTTATACTCCTGTGAACGTCTATTCCAACCCAATCATCGCTTATAAAGTGTACGAAAACTTCATGTGCAAAGCTTGTTTGAATATCTACACTTCTAACAACTCGAACATTTTCAATCATGTACATATGCCTTTAAGTGTTCGAAATAGATTTCTTCTAAGATATTTTCATTAAATGTATACTTACGTATATCTTTCGTGCAAAAGAACTTTATTCTCGCTATCCCCAACCAACAAAGACATGACGCTATCAGGATTCACGGTTATGTCGCTTTCAAAAACAGCACTATTTTCCAAGGTTATTCCTATTTCAATTGTTATCTTGCCATCATCTAATACTATTTCTTTTAGCGATAAATCATACTGGGGTAACATCTTTACTTGATCCTGAATTCTGTTACCAAATGGCGGTCTCTTATTTATTATCTAAACAATACGAAATGGTTGTTATGCAAAAATAAATCCCCGCCACAACTGCCTAACTTACCCTTTCCAAATCTCTTGGATTTGAATTTAAAATGTCTTTAAAGGTAGTTTTACCAGCTTCGACTAATGCATTCGACAAAGTTACTCCAATACCTTCTAACTGCCTGGAAACGTATGGAGAGTTTTCCCAAATTCTAGCGTGGAAGCATTTAGCTAATGTTAATGAACTTAATAAGGCTTGGTAGTAATCTTCTTTACCTTCAAAGTATTCTGAAAGACCTGTAAGTAGAATCTTATGTTATGTAATTTAAAAGTAGACTTAAAAGATCTTACAATTTAAAAGTCTTCCCCCAACTCTCATTATTCTTTGACCTTCGACTAGGAGAGAAGGTTCAGAAATTTCCAAACTGCCCAAAATAGCCTGTATTATGCTGTAAAATCGTCATTTCCAATAATGTTCTAAGCCTCAAATATTTGGCTTTTAAAATACTCACCAGTTAATCTTCATATCTAAAGTCTTTATTCTTCCGCTCAAAGGGAAACGAATTGTTCTTTTATTACGATTTTGATTTAGTATGTTCAAAGGCCTTTTATCGTTAGTTCTAAGCCTAATATCAGAAAATTCGCGACATTTGGAAATGAGACTTAATATTTGTTGTAATACTTCTTTGCCAGTCACCTATACACATTAAGGTGTTTTCATATTACATTAGATATAATAAAAATAATTACCTGAATAAATAACTTCATGGTGTCTAATGCCACACAATATTTTGCCATTAAAGAGCCGACCCTAGTTGGCAAAATCGAAACATTTTGATCAATAGTAAGCATCCCTGCTTTTGCTAACTTATTAATTTCAATTTGACAAATTTCTAGAACAGATAAATTTATGATCATCGAGAAAATTGATGGTTGAACAACGACATACCCAATAATTTCTTATCCAACTGTGCTTGAGATAAACCACTAGATAAGGAGTAATTCTTTGGGTTCTTTCTAGCTCGAATATACAAAAAGGTAGAGCTCAACCAGTGCATAGCAACACTTAAGTCTGTAATCGTACGAAGAACCACTTCCGCATTTACATGTTCGGCTAAACTTTTGTGTAAATAAGATTCTACTGGTTGTTCGCCACTAATCATGTTCTCATATTTTTTCTAAAAAAATAGTCCAAATAGTAAATAATAACCACATTAGAAAAGATAGAAAATCAAAGTTACAATTCACTTTCTAATTAGAATTAAAAAAAAGACAACAAATACATTTACACTATTTAAAAGTGCTATAGCTATTGTAACTGTACAGTTACTTAGATTCTTTTAAATTCCTCAGAGAATTAACAATAGAACATTACCTATAAAGGTTGATACCTTCTTAAAGGTGACAATCGCAGAACAGTAGGTGATGTGCGAGAAGAAGATACGTACGAAATGTCAAGGATGAGCCATCTTTTTTGCGCGTGTTAGGTGCACCCATCATTTATTGCCCACATACACACATACCTGCAATACGAAGTTCTTAAATGTATTTGCTATATCGAAGAATATTTGAGATAATTTCTAGAAAATCAGGAATACGAAAATGCATATATGTTGTACGTCCCAAAATCACAAGTTTTATGAATGTTTCACGCTTTGAGTTTTGTATTTGTTCGTTAATAGAATCATATATACTACCAACCACTGTTTACCTGTCTGCATAACTGGAGATTATTCAAAGAAACTATTTTTTATTCATATCAAAATATTTGTGTTATTAAACTATAACTACAAGACACATTATAATTCCTCTGCAATGTTCTGTACATACGTAATGAGCCGATTGACATTAAGATATCAGAAATGTTTATCACGACCGCCATAAAAATACAGGACACGGGCATTTTAATATAACGGAAAATATAGTTTGCAATCAGCTTCTGTATTGCAAGCAGTGAATAGTGAAGAATTTGTGGAAAGAGTTTTAAAACATTGTGTAACGTTAAAGTAATGTCGGCAAGAAAAGAATTATATGTGGAAATGCGTATTTAAATACTAACATATCACAACACCGGTAAAAGTAACCGAGAAATTGCCAACTTACTGCAATTAAACCGTAGAACTGTGGATTATAATGTCAACGAGTATCAAAGAAGTGTATCCAATCAAAAACGACTCAAACAGCCAAAAATAACACCAGCAGAAAATCGCGCAATTACAATCACGAGCAGATGAAATCAACGATAAACAGCGCCAGAAATTGCTGCCAAAGTTAGCGTCACCGCGATAAAAAGAATTGCTATGCAGACACCGTTATTACATAGAGCAAGCAAAGCTAAACGATTAGCATGGGCGAGAAAACACAAAGACTAGACGTTGGAATATTGGAAGAAAGTGCTCTGCACCGACGAATATAAATATCTCACCTTTAGTTCAAACAGAAGAACATTTATCCGTAGATCGAAGGGGGAACAAACACTTGAATCCTGTATTACACCAACAATAAAACATGGAGTAGGATCAATGATGATTTGGGGGTGTTTTGGCGGTACCTCGATGGGCGATTTGGTCAAAATAGCTGGTATCCCTAGAAAAGGAAGTTATAGGAAGATTTTGGAGAAAAATGCCATCCCATCTGGAACACGATTAATCGGTGAAAACTTCGTATTTCAGCACGATAATAATCCAAAACTCACTGGAAAGGTATACTGTAAGTCTTTGGAACAACTGGAATACAGAGAGAAAATTATTGTTGTGAAATAGGGTTCCCAAACTCCAGATCTCAATCCGATTGAGCTCGACGGACAGTACCTTGTTTGAGCACAACTATAGGATACGTCGAGGGAAATAGAGCCGCTAACACTGGCAAAGCTGCTAAAAGGAATGCGAAGATTGTGTGGGGCAGTGATAAAAGTGGAGACGCTGTCGAATCGCAAATTTAAGATACTTTATAATTATTTATTGTATATATTATAATATTATATTTATATTAATTTGTTAGCAAACTGATAAGCACATTGTTTCTAAAGCTTACAGTTCTTTGTATAAGTAGAGAATAAAGGTTTATTGTATAATTAGTTCTTGACTGATTTTTGTAATATTTTAAGGATGGGAAAACATTTATGACCAGCAGTACATATACGTGATATAATTCTTTCGGGTGTTGACCGCATAGATGGCTGGTTCTTAGAATAACTTGAAGTAGTTCGATGTTTCAATGAAGTCCTTTTCATCTTCTGGAGGGAATCATGATCCAAATTACCATTTCATTTTAATAAAAAAAATACCATTGTCCAGCAGTTTAGGTTTGATCATGACTATTTGTTTACATTTAAGATTTGAGATGCCATGTATCTTGATATATAGTTATTTTGATACTACTCTGGTTTTATGCAATGGATCTTAGTATGAAGTACCCTATGGCATACGGTTTGAATGCAAGTGTGCTTCTATCATAAAAACCAAAAGGATAGTAAGCAAAAGTAGCAAGCATTCATAGAGGAATAATATTACTTAGTATATAAGTATATGTATAAACATATATGCAAGGAATTGCTCCAGAAGAAAAATGAATGAAACTTCATCGAAACGTCGAGCTACTTTGGGTTCTTCTGGGAATCAATTATCTACAAGATTAACACTCGGAAGGATTCTATCGCATATTTCATCCGCGAAAACCTCAAAGAAAATATATATGTATATAAATACACTATGTAATATTGTTCCTCTATCATCGCCAGATTCTATACTACCTCCTTTAGTTTTATGGATAGATGAAGCAGGTGTTTACTAAGTTCGATTGCATAAAACCAGAGTAGTCTCAAAATAATTCTTATTATATCATTTCAGATCTTAAATATAAGCAAATATCTGTGATCAACCTAAATTGATACACACCGATATTTTTTTATTAAAGTGAAAAACAAGTCTACTGTTGAAATATAAGAAATAGAAATAATAATGTGAATGAATTTGAACATCGTTCGTTGTTAACGCGTAAACTAAAAGTTTAAATTTACATTTCTTCCGTCCATGTTTTTTAATATTGCCAAAGAGATGTTTAGTAAATAAAACTATGGAAAAACAAGAATAGTAGAAAATCAAAACTTTCTGAGAATACGATATTCAAAGCTATATTAATGAAAGCAATCATTTAATTTCTAGATCTTACCTTTTAGAGCATTTCCCTTACATTGTAAAAATGGCTAAATAAGTACAATAGGTATATGCAACAATTGTTGTTAATGTCGCAAGTCCATCATGTCTATTTATACAAAATTGTATGCACTGACATTGGTCCATCGCTATTTTATATTGGTAAACACATATTTCCTTGCCATACGTATGCAGGTAAGTATGTACGCAGAAAATTGCAAAGGAAGCAATATACACCCAGTCCGTTGTCTTCCCACGATATTTTATGCCTAATTGTTGCAATGAAAGACATCGCGCGGTGTTCTAATCACATTGAAAGATAGAGACTTGAGAGAATTTGGCCTTTCGTCAAAAGAAACACTTTGCTTCACTACGTTAGAATTAAGACTATTTTAAAAACTACATTCATATAAAAATTCATCTATTACCTTCGTTCTGTTTAGTTTTAGTTCCAAGCTTCAATTATGCATTAAGCAGCATGTGTACATTCTTTAATCTAGTACATTATTTGTTTTAAACGGTTGAGCAACACGCCGTTATAATAAATCTTCCCGATTTCCCTGCGCAATTACTTTTTCCGTTTTTCAATCCATTGTCGTTGCTTTTTTTCTCATGAAGTTCGTTTGTTTTAATTGACGCAGCGTAACTTGTTATAAAATAATACATGCCTTAAAATGTATGCGTAGATATACAGTCGTTGTACAACATTAACTGACGCCAAGCCCACATGGTGCCATTTGCAACATAAACATTATTATACGAGTCGCTCTACGTATGTACCAATAGACTTTTGAAACAACTAAATCTTAAAGCATAGGCATAATGCTTGATAATGTTAAAAAGAAAGCGTATGTCCTTTTTGCAGAAGTATTGGAAAAATATACTATTACGAACATTTGATGATGTAGTTAACCGAAGTTCTGATATTACACTTGCTATGTTGCGAAACAAAGAAACTTATATCAAAAATAACTGGATAAGCAAGTGGCAATGATTTTGTAAGCAAAAACTCAAAAGAAGTCCAACGTATTTGTCAACTATCAACCTTAGGTCTATTAGCAATCTTATCGAATCAATAGACTTAAGAGGTTGATCTATTTTCAGTTTGTAATATAAAGAAGAATCTGTTAATATTACAACAGCGATATGCAAGAACCATTACTATTAGTGCCACAAACTTACCATGGCTAAAAAAATGTAAAGACACTCCCAATTACTTTCCCACAAGTAAAAAAAGCGACCACACAACATTTTAATTAGAAAGAAAAAGTTGAAAAAATCAAATTATCAGTTTTTAGTTGAGTACCAGGTAGTACTTTTGATTCCCAAATTAAAAATGTTATTGGAAAACCAATATTTGAAATTAATTAACTCCGGCATTCCAGAAATATTTAGAAAAAAGAAAGAAGAGTTGGAGTATGACTGAAGTAAATTTTGGGAATACAATTGTTGATTATAGGAACTTCAAATTCAGAGACTATGGCGAATTAATTCCATAGGATGGTTACCAATTTATGTAAAAAATATTTTCTCTAAGAAGGCGTCTCCCTAAATCCTTATACAAGAATTAACCTTTTTAATTACTACTGACTGCAGTAGGTCGACGCACATGCCATTTAGAAGTTTTTAAAACATCTTTGGTTCTCGTATTTATAGACTTGGAATCAACGTTACTACCTTCTTTTGTTAAATCTTCAAATATTTTAGAAATCATTTATGTAATTATATCTTCACACGGTACTTTATATAATCTCAAATTATTTTCGTTACTATGATACATTTTCAATTCAAAGAGACTTCATTAATGTCTATTTTGGCAGTTACATTGATTAGTCTGGATATGGTTAAGTAATGGTCAAACTAACATTAAAACGATTTTGTATTTTTTAGAACATTATGGGTTTTAATAATTTAATAATATATTTTAAAAGTTTTTTTCAAATTTTAAGGTTTTTAAAACCTCAAATTATAAACTATAATTACTTTTTTCGGTGTGGTTAATAATATCGTTATATAACATCAATCACCGTAAACCGAGTTTTTCATTATTTTCTTTAACAATAGCTCAGTCTATTGTGAAGATGTTTTGTAGTTGATTACCGCTTACAAATGTACACGTTTTAATAATTTTTAAGTTATTCGATTATTTAAATTGATTGTTCATCGTATACTAACGACTTAAATAGTGTTGTAAAGAACAGTCAATGAGTGTTAATCTAGACAATGAACTAGATCCTTAATGTCCAAAACTTGTAAGGGAGAAATTCATAATTTTCTTCTTAAAACTCCCAACATTAACTTTTTACGGATATCGAGTTCAATTTTCAAGCGTAACACAATATAGAAAACCTATAGAGATTGCCAAAATAAAAAAATAAATATTGAATTAAGATACGGAATTATTGTAATAACGTATTGACAAGTTCTTTAAAAACTGCTTCTTAGACAATTGCGGGAAAACGATTATATGATTCATTTTAAGATAATGTTATCATAATGTTTCCAAAAATTAATAGGTATATGAGAACCTCATTGGGAAACTATAACTTTTTTCGAAAAATGAGCATGCATTTATTAAATCCTATATTATTTATTAGTTTTTTATTTAATTAATTAATTAAATTTATTTAATCAATTAATTAAATTTATTTAATTAGGCTATTAACAACCCTGTTCCGAAATCCTATTTTTTTGTTTCGCAAATAAGAATTTTTCAATTTTTAGAAAATCTCAAAATTTTGTATGCTACAACTCAATTTTGAATAATAATTCCGTTTTAATTAACAATTTCTGAGATTTAGGAACACTAAAAGGAATAGTATCTGTTATTTATTCTGTTAGACTTCCTATTATTTACAAAAAAGTCATATTTTGACATAATTTTTAGTACCAGCTTCTATTTGCAAGAAATATTCTTGAGTGATAACAAGTTTCAGTTTAAGTATCAGCCAAACGTTCTTTGGTTGGTACCCAAATATAGAAATTTTTCTGTATTCGGATTAAGCGACTCACCTTGCAAGCAATAGTCGCCATGAAACATTTTGTTACAGAATCGAATTTGATATTCCGCTTAACTAGAATCAGTAGTAGCTATTTTAAAGCAAATCAAAATAATCATTTTCCAAAATGGTCAAATGATATAATACGAGATACAAAAGGTATATTTTCAACAAGATAGTGCTGAAATTAAAGTAACTAGGCAATTTTCAGAATTTTTTTATCTTTATCTGCACGAGAAGAAAAATTTGCAAGGAATTAACCTTAGCCTTGTAATTTTTTCTTTTGGAGATGTATGTAAAGAACCCTTATAAAAGTAGACCTTTCAGAGATCACTTGGAGCACACAATTAGTGTTCTTTACGAGTCGTCTCGAAGTGAATATGTGAACAGATTACGCTACGTAATTAGAAAATAGTAGAAGACCTTGAAAATTCATGTCTTAATTTTTATTTTATTGAGCATAGCAAAATGTTAATGTTGTGAACATGTACAAAAGTCTAATGGAATTATTATTGCATAAGCATTAAGCATTCGGTCAACTCCTTTTAAATTTGGCAGACAATCCAATGGCAGTTTCAGCAACAAAGATCATATTCGCTATTTTCTAGGGAAATACGAGGTAGGCGCCAGAAATTCCCAGCCTGATATAGAAAAAAGAAAAATATAAGAAATTTTACTTTTCAATGTAATCTCCCCTAACTTCTATAGATTTATTACCACGATTAATTAATAATTCCATACCCTTGTATTGATAATCTGAAGTTTTTCCACCAAAATGTTCTATAACAGCTACTTGCAACATACTGTAGTTCTTAAAACGACGTTTCCTAAGGTCTTTTTTAAATTAGAAAACAAATAAAAACTACAAGAAGCCATATCCGGAACATACGGTGGAGGTTCCAATTCTTGAAAGCTAACGTTGTGAAACGGCGGCAGTATGGACGGGAGCATTGTCGTACAATAATCTCACATCTTTTGTCAATTTTCTACGAAGTTTTGTACAAATACTGTGCCTTAACAGTTGTGTTGCGCTCTTTAAAGTCAATTAGCAAAATGCTCTCACAATCCCACAATATTGTGGCCATCACCTTTTTCGTTGATTGAACGATTTTCGCCTTTCTGGGAAGAGGTTCATCAGGTTGCCGCCATTCCATGGACTCTCTTTTCGATAGAGGGTCGTCAAACAGAACCATCCCCTGTGACAATGGACTCTAAAATCGGTTTTGGGTCATCTCCACATATGTTTAAAAACGACCGCGCACATTCGACTCAACGTTCACATTGGAAAGCACAGCGAAGGCACGGTACCCATCTTGCACTAATTTTACTCATACCCAAATGGTCATGGAAAATTCGGCGAATACTTGTTTCGGATATGCTTGTTATTACTGCTAGTTCCTCCACTTTCAAACGGCTTTTAGCACTAACTCTTCAATAATTGAAATTTGTTGAAGCGTTATCACTTCAGTTGGTCGACCCGACCGTTCAGGATCTTCCAGAGATTCTTGTTCTAAACGGGAACATTTTGCCCACTTTGTACAGTGGAATACGATGGAGATGAATCACCGTAAGCGCCGTCTAAACATGTTTTATGTGATTAGAAGAAAAGAGAGAACTGAAAGAGTGGACAAGGGGTCATGTCAGAGCTTCTGTATATCCAATTTGCACCTTTTTAAGCATTAGAACATATGTGGGCAACAACCGGCCCGCTGTAGGATTTGATCCGGCCCGTGAGACATTTTGAAAAATTCAATTAAAACTTGTCTTCTAAGTCCATTCGACTGCAGAAAGTTATGAATGGGATAATAGAAACCATCAATTTTATTCGATCCCGAGGGCTTAACCATCGTCAGTTCAAGGCGTTTTTGGATGAAATATCTGCCGAATATGAGGACGTAATATATTATTGTGAAGTCAGATGCCTAAGCAAAGGGAAAATGCTGAAACGGTTTTATGAGCTTAGGAATGAGACAGCAGATTTTATGCAAATAAAAGATAAACCACTATCTGAATGGAGTGACCCGTTGTCGCTATTTAACTTTCGTAGGTTGAAATAATTCCAAATTTCACGATTTAATTATAACGTTGTACCTATTCCCGTTTTGGCATTATAATAACATTGTCGTATTATTTCATGTCTGATATCTGTTGCTAAAAATTTTGAACACTACACATTAACATATCAAAGGTTGCCCATACTTGCACTAGAAGTTACAACTGAATTTTTCATAAAATTTCCAATATCTTTTTTCTCATTTGATGCCAACTTTATAGCAGTCAGTATATGCAAAGTTAGCGTAATATTTGTGTTGCATACATTTATCTATTAGAAAAACTTAAATGCACCGTTTTGTATTTCCATTCAAAAATCCATCTTATGGTTTAACAAAGTTGTAAAATACTAGGAACTAATTAACAAAAAATATGCCGAAAATGTTTAAAAATATATTTATGAAAATTTCAACCTATACGACTATACGAAATTCATTTTCTCTAATTATTCCGAGAGCGTGTTGGTGCATTTTTTTCCTCGTATTATTAAGTAACTGTACAGCACAACGTGCTTTCCGTAAACAATCCTCCAAACGTATGATGCGCTCAGTGAATTCCAATATTTAATGTAATTCATACAAACATAGCAGTTAATTACGCTACACCTTTCCTAGTTCGAGGGAGTATAACCTTGACGTATTCCATCCCCAATTTGGCGATATAAAAAGATTCGCTACGTGTAATTGTTTCAGTCTATCACTAGTAACAGTTAAAATAGCAGGTCCCCACATCCTTTATAGGTTGTCGTTCATTAACGGTATGTAATTATATAAAGCGAAGAGTTCATTACAGTATTTACATTGTTTGCCTCTATTAAGTATCCTTTGAAAACGACCGCGAATACTTTTTAAGAGTTTCCTTTAAATTATAGGCATAGAAAAGTAAGTTATCCGGCTTATTTAATTTCGAATAAGAAGTTGTGTTATAATCTAGGATAATGTGCTTCTATTTGCATAATATTTTTTTCATTTCAGAATCACCATAATGCAGCTTGCGATAATATTAGTAGGTCTACTAGCTACTTTGGTATATGCAAAACCACAAGGTATACGAGAAGACCCACCAGAGCCCGTAAGTACAATTGATTTATGATTATTAAATTCTTAAATTCAAGAACTTCTGTTTAGTAATAAGACTTTTCCGTCCATTTGTTTTGCTTCAGATCAAATTAACTAAACTCTCAATTAGAACTCAGTTTGCTTTGAAATATTTTCTGATGTACTATCTAAAAGTAATCATAAAAAGTTAATAAATTAATTGAATAAAAAGTCCAGTAATTTTGCTGTACATAAGTTTGTTACTCTATTTATTATTGTAGTGTTATTGAATTAGTTTTAAGTGAAGGTGGTACAAATGAGCATTAATGTTACGCAGCTACTGACAATATTTTATTCATTGCTTGATTAGTTTACTATGATAGTAAAATTGCTAAAACCAAAAATCGCCTAAGGTAAAATGTTTATCGCCAAAGTTATGACCCAGCGCATATTATTTGTTTTGGCCATTTATGTTCATAACTATAACTCAAAACTATTTTAAAAAATCAAAGAAACGTTACATAATTTGATAGCTTTTGTGCAATTTCGTTCTTCAATATAGGTCAGTGATTTTTAGCTGACAATATTTTTGACGTCCTTAAAGAATTTTAATGATAATTCATTAATTTTTTTTTCCAAAGAAGCCCAAAGTGCAATAAATATATGTACAGGCTATTTCTTTATAGTCTAGCCTTTAATTTTAATAGTAATATCTTAATATTAAATTGCAAAAATATTAACATATTTTCCAGATTTCCAATTGTTCTAAGTTATTATCATTGTCAGAATGGAAAAAATAATTTTTTTTAATGGTTGAATAAACATGTTAAACATTTTTGTCACAGATGGTGCCGATAATATTAATAATTTTGAGAATTTTCTAGTAACTCACACACTTCTTTTATCTTCTTTGCTTATTTGTATAATGAAAATCTAAGGAAGAAAATGTTTTTTTATAAACTAAAATGTAACGATTTAAAAAAAACTAGAAAGATAAAGGAAATGATTTAGTAGTTAACAGTAAACGCCTTCTTGCACGAAATGATAAGCGGTTATGATTCCTATGTATAAATATTATATAGAAACTTAATTTGTATGAATAAAAATAATGTACTGGATAAGATCAAAAAATACACAGTGCTATTTAAAATTTCTCAGTAACATAAGAAATTACGATAATAAAAATGAAAATACTCGCAATTATATTTGTTGTAGTAAATGATCTTGCTTGTTTTTATAATTCCTAGTTTCTCTATGCCTTGCTAATGTCGTCTGAACCGCCTAACAGGAACACTATTTTTTCGTAATCTTAAACTCGCTACATCTTTGAGATACCAAAAAGAAAATAATTTGGGCCCTTTTACCTACGCTTAGAATTTTTTCCGCCATTTTTATGTCAAAATAATATATGAAAAAACGAATATGCAAATCTGCCTTTACTTCCAAACCCTAATACGGGGATATTTGCAACGATCAACAGTCCTGTTTGTATGCAAACAATCTGTCGTAGTAATCACGCAGTTGTTGAAAACTCATAAATTTTATAAAAGAATTTAGTAAATGTGTATTCATCTAATAAATTTTGCAGACACTGAGCTTTCCGAGGGGTGCCTAAAATATATGAACACCACTGTATGTGTATAACACCGACCTATTTCAAAAGTACTCTCTGTCTACTTATATAAATCAAAATTAGCATAAATACTCTTTCTTTTGGTGAAATGAATACGTAGGCATCTACTCTCAGAGTTAGTAATAAACGAACTACTTCCGGAATTGGACTGTGTCATGATGAGATATATATAAATGAAATAAGAGTAACAGGATTGTACCTTTTGTACAGCCTCCACTACATCCCGAATTGTCATAACATTTTGTATGATGCTTACAAGCTTCCACTGTGTTTGGCGACTATGATGTCGCTTTTCCATCTTTATTAATTCAAAAACAGTATAAAACTCAACTTTTATCCCTCTCAGAGCGCCAATAAACCAAATTAATACAAAATGTATTGAGAGGACAAACAACAATTCCATAGAAATGTTTCTCATTAATGTTCATTTACGGATACAGCAGTAAACCCCCAAGACAGTCCTGTTGCTAACACATGGGCTGAAAAGTCCCGGGCCTAACACATAGATGACGCTAGTTTTATTGCAGTCACCTTTCTCTCAGTTAGTACTAACCTTCAAAAGACAGCTGTTAAAATTTCATGATATTCTATTCATTAGTTTGTGAGTTATTGTGCTAAGAGTCACGCTACTTTTGTTATTTTCAAAACAATGGATCAAAAACAATTTCGTGTTTTAATTTTACACTGCTTCCTGATGGGAAAAAATACCGTTCAAGCGAAGCAATGGCTTGAAAAGTGTTATGGAGACTCCGCTCCATCAGAAACAACAATAAAACGTTGGTTTGCTGACTTCAAACGTGGTCGTAGAGACACCGATGATGCAGAACGCAGTGGACGTCCAAATGAGGCGGTAACACCAGAAAACATCAAAAAAATCCACAAAATCGTTTTGAATGATCGAAAAGTGAAGTTGCGTGAGTTAGCTGACATCGTAAGGATATCAAAAGAACGTGTTGGCTTTATATTGCATGAGCATTTGACTATGAGAAAGCCCTGTTCAAAGTGGGTGCCGCGTTTGCTCACTGTTGACCAAAAACAAGAACGTGTTGATGATTCTGAGCAGTGTTTGGCCATGTTTAGACGTAACAAACCGGAATTTTTGCGTCGATATGTGACAATGGATGAAACATGGATCCATCACTTCACTCCGGAATCAAAACGATCGTCATCTGAGTGGACAGCAACTGGTGAACCTCGTCCAAAGTGCCCGAAAGCACAACAATCGGCTGGAAAGGTTATGGCCTCGGTATTTTGGGATGTGCGTGGTGTAATATTCATCGACTATCTTGAGAAAGGAAATACCATCAACAGTGAATATTATTTATCGTTATTGGAGCGTTTGAAGGCCGAAATTGCAAAGAAACGACCGCATATGGCAAAGAAAAAAATTTTGTTTCATCGAGACAACGCACCGTGTCACAAATCAATCAAAACAATGGCAGAACTACATGAATTGAAGTTCGAATTGCTCCCACATCCACCGTATTCGCCAGATTTGGCTCCCAGCGACTACTGGCTGTTCGCAGACCTCAAAAGAATGCTCGCCGGTAAGAAATTTCGCACGAATGAAGAGGTTATCGCTGAGGCCTATTTTGAGGCAAAAGATAAATCGTTCTACAAAAGTGGTATTGAAATGTTAGAGCGGCGCTGGAATGATTGCGTTGCTCTTGATGGAGATTACGTTGACGAATAAATCTAATTTTGAATCAAAAAACCGTGTTTTCTTTGTTAGGCCCGGGACTTTTCAGCCCGTGTGTTATATTCTCATCCAATTTTGAATAACGCGCAGAAATATACTTTTTATGCTATCCCTCGTACCGATTTGATACGTTTACATTGGCCTCGTTCCGATCTAACATTTTCGAAATTTATTGCTTCTCAAATAAATATGTATTTTAATAAAGTTTTTGAACAAGTCGATTCTCAACTTCATTTATGCACTTATCATTTAAATTTTTGTTTTTTTTTTGGGTACCATTGTGGAATAGTGTATAATAATTGTATAACATAAATAAATTTATAAAAATATTAAACATATCCTTCTCCATTTTTGGATTCTACATTCTTCTATATCAAGAACTAACACCACATTAGATATAATAGTGTTCCTAAGAGGTCAGTACCCAACATTTCTAATTAGAATAATTAGAGAGTTGGAGACCTACACTTGTCATAAATTGTTATTATTACGACTATTTGCTTAATTACTCACACAAAACATTGAAAACTAGAAATTACTTGGAAACAGTTGTTAGACCATCCCCATTGTTGAAATCATCTGTTAGTTCGGGACCGAAAAATGCTTAGATATATATATAGAGTAGTGTTTGATTTTAAGAAATATATCTATGACGTCGGAAATGGAAACAAGGATGGCATTATGACCGGAGAAAAAGAATAGTAAAAATAAGTAACATTAGAAATCGATTGAGAATTTTTCTAAAATATGTTTCATTTGAGAAGAAATAAATTTGTGGTGTACTTTACGGACACACCATACACAAATACAGACATGTATTCTTTATTAAAAAATTGCACTACTTTTTACTTCTATTTTCAGTTTGATTGAATATTCTATCATAGTATTTCTTTATTGTAAACTGAAAGAATATCATTTGAGGAATATAAACGCAATCAATTTGCAATGCAAACTAATAAATCTATATAACTATTAGCTGCATATCCATCAAAGCTATACTGCTATGCATATCCACTTCATTTGATTAGAGAAATATAGAACTAGCAGAAGTAGTACACGTTGTAGTGTTAAAATGTTACAACGACAGAGAAAATGCATGACAGGAAAAAGTAGGATGTGGTCAGGCATCCCCAAAAATGCCTATTTATAAGTAATTTAGGTTATATACCGAAACACGGTATTTGACACGTGTATGGGTTACATCCATTTTTGAAAAGTAAAGTAATGACTGAAATGATATTTTTGGGACAAAAGATGGTTTTTTTAATAGGTTTCATAGATACATGTTAGACTTGCAATATACAAGGTGTCCCAAAGTCCTTTTCAAAATAAAGAATATAATAAAACAATGGTTAGGTTTAATGAATGAATGTTTGTTTTTTTATTAAAATACAGGCTTTGGGAATGTATTTCTCAAAACATGTCTTCTAAATGTGTTCCGTTATTTTGCTGGCACTCTTCTAAACATGAGGCAAAATTTTCGAAGAGTGCTCTTCGAATATTCTCTTTTAATTCATCCAGGGAGTGAGAAGTGTTGCAGTACCTTTGAACTTTCCCATTGGAAAATTTGGTGTCACGTTAGGGCTACGTGCCAGCCAGCTTATGTTACCACGACTGGATATGAATTTTCCAAAGAAAATTTCACGAACAACCAGTAAAGGCACGTTAGACTTGTGAGATGTCGCTCCATCTTGTTGGAAGCAAGTGTTTAGATTAAAACCATTAAAATCTTGGAAGGCTGACGAAAAAAGTTGCTAATCATCTCTATATATCGCTTGGAATTTACGGTTACTGTACTTATCTTCAAAAGAGTACGGGTCGATAATTCCTTCCGCCGACATTGCAGCCATATCAGTAATTTTTGGCGAGTGAAGTGGCCCCTCATGCTTCTGTTTTGAATTTATTGAATTCCAGTAACGGCAGTTCTGCCTATTTACGTCCCCACTCAACGATTGTATTCACACAGTGAACAAAACAAATTGAAAAAGACTTTTGAGACACCTAGTATAATCCTGACATGCTACCAATATTACAATACAGTTTTTACATTTTGCTTGCATAGATGTTACTTTTTCCTGTCATGCATTTCCTCACATTAGTGTAATAACTTTTAGATGCTCCTGTTATCTAATTCTATGTTTCTCTAGTCAATGTCTGATGTGCCTATTTCAAAAAATAATGGGTTAAAAAAGAAACAATTTACATTAGAGAGTTCTATAGTAGAATATAAACGTTACAAGTACGTCATGATCTATGCAATCTACAATTTGTGGTACTATTAGGGAAATATGCTTTCAATACACCTTCCATTCTGCCACGAAAACCCCTATTAAACGCAATGTTTTTCTTTTAAAACTTAATAAAGTACTTTTACTTGTTCTCAGTATGAGTTTCAGTACAAAGTAGAAAATCCACCAACGAATACATTCTTTGGACAAAACGAAAATGGTGACCAGCAAGGAGCAAAGACCGGATCCTATTATGTTCTATTACCGGATGGAAGAAGAATGACGGTCGATTATAGAGCGGACGATCAAGGTTTTGTGCCAAAAATATCGTTCCAAGGATCTGCCTCAAATCAACTTCAAGGATAGTCAATAAGCAATGCAGAAATACGAATGTTGTTTGTGTAAATAAAGTTTGCCTAACGAAAAAAAAAACTATTTTGTCGTTTGCCAACCTCTTAATAAAGCGTCTATTTTTTTAGTAGTTATTGTTTGATATAAAATAAAAGGTATTATAAACGACTGCTTACCTTATCTGCGGCTGTTGTCATTATAACAGCTACCGCACTGGTATCAAATTGCGGCCTACCAGCCCTTCCGATCATTTGGAACAGCATACTTTCATTATAATCTTTATATTCGCCATTTGCGTAGTACTTCGTAGATTTGATGACAACCAAGTGGGCTGGTAAATTCACTCCCATTGCCAAAGTACTTGTCGTCACCAAAACTGGAAGATTTCCATCACGAAAAAGTGTTTCTATCGTGCGCCTATCTTCAGGAAGCATGCCAGCATGATGGCAAGCTACGCCATGTACTAAAGTTTCCTTCATTTTCGAATCATTTAACGAGTCTGCGGCTTGTACCAATATTCGTTTGTTTTCTGGCGATATGTCAATTGTTATATTTTGAATCAGTTGCTTACAGGTCATCTCAACGCTTTTCCTTGTGCTACAGAATATCTGTTAAATGACGAAGGTGTTCTTATATATTTCAACTACATGTGAATAGTAAGCATACCAAGGATGGTTTTCCAGAGGAATGTTGTAGGAGTACATTGTGGAGTTTGTAACTTAACATAATGTCGAATTTAAAAGGAGAGGAGTTAGCAGGATTGTAGTGATAGCCTTGGACAATTTTTTGTAAGCGGACTGGCCTCATAGAGTCTTCAAATCTGCATTTAGAAAAATATTTTGTATAGACTAATGGTATTAAAAAAGTATGGGCAATAATGTAAAAGGTAAGGAAGTTAACTTTAAATAAAATAAATCGCTCCGCTATAATAAATCAATCGGATAGACAATACGAACAGAATAAAAATCGCATCTAAAATTAAAGTTTTTGCGTAGCTATTTTTTTTTGTGCGTACATTATCATCACTTATTAAAAATTCTAACTGCTACACAAATTATAATTTTAGCTAACATTTATTAGCGTACCCAGAAAACCATAATATAATAATACGATGCGCATGAAGATCTATGAATATAAACTTATAACCATAAAAATCCGAAAACATATTCGAGACAAATGCACTTACTTTTGGACCAAAATCTTACTTAAGTCTTTTCTATTGTTGTTTATTGATTGACTTAACACAAAAACTATGTCCTATACTGAGAATAACAAGCAAAAGCGTATGGAGTCAAAATTATCGTAAAGAAGGAGATGTGATTAAGTTAAGAATTTGAGGTAGATGTCATGATGATGCGAAGCTTAAAATTCCTCAAATTATAGTCTTCAAGCTCTTACAATCATTATTGCTGACTACTCCTTGGTTCACAGGTTCTTCGCCATGTACAAACTTTGTAATACTTACTACTAAAGTACTAAGTGTCCCAAAAGTCTTTTTCAATTTATTTTGTTCACTGCGCGAACACAATCGTTGAATTGTAAGGGGTGTGCCCATCGCTAGTCCCGTCCTTAGGAATTTAGTTGCTATGGATAGCTTTTTGGGAGCATAGCGAGTTTTGCAAAAACTTTGCAGATGAGGCGCATTTTCACCTTAATGGCCATGTAAATCGGCAGAACTGCCGTTACTAAAGTTTAACAAATCCAAAACAGAAGCATCAGAGGTCACTTCACTGGCCAAAAGTTACTGTTTGGGCTGCGATGTCGGCGCAAGGAATTACCGGCTCGTGCTGTCTTGAAGACGACAGAGGTTATACACTAACCGTAAATTCCGAGCGATATGTGGCGATGATTAACAACATATTTACGCTAGTCTTGTAATCGGAACACTTGGTTCCAATAAGATGGCACGAACAATTGGTAAGGACACGTTAGACGTATGCAACGTGTCCTTACCAGTTGTTCGTGAAATTTTTCCTGGAAAATTGATATCCAGACTGGTCGGTACGTAGCCGCGACATGATACCAATAGATTTTTTCCTGTGAGACTTCCTTACATCAAAGGTATACTGCAACACTTCTCACTCTCTGAACGAATTAAAAGGAAATATTCGAGGAGAAATGGCGGCTATCACGGAGAAGTTCTCGAAAATTTTGATACGGTTAGAAGGTTGCCAGCAAAATAACGGAACATATTTAGAAAACATAATTTTTATAATAAATTCCCAAATCCTGTGTTTTAGTTAGAAAAATATATTTAATCGTTGAACATGGCAATTATTTTATTATATTCTTTTTATTTTGAAAAGGACTTTTCAGACATCTACAACAGGACGTATCACGACGTGCTTGGGTTAGAAAAATATTGCAAAATATTTTCAAATTTGGAAGGTATGTAGTAGTTTCAGACTTTCACAGCAGTTTGTCATAGTCGTAACTGTTGTCGGGTCCCGCCGTGTTATTAGGTTTTTTTGTCCCTTTTCAAAGGTACCAGTACCTTTGAAAATGCGAACAGTAGTTGCTCGCGAAACGTCAGGGACAAAAAATCTAGTGACACGACGGAACCCGGCAATCGTTACGACAATGAGTTTTTAGAAATTCTTTCGATTTCAAGTATTTTCGGAATTCTTCAATTTCTGTTATACAGGAAGTATCATTTTTATTTTAAATGAAGTCCCATAATTTTTATAATCGATATAAATTTCTGAGAAGATTTTAAAACTAGTTTGTCTGATAAACCTTGCCCTTAAAGTGAGCGGTTTTTTGAAATAATTTCTTATTTTAAAAAATATGGATACAGGGTATTGCAAATTACTTAATATCTAAATCAAATGCATTCATGTATAGATTTCCGAGCTAAACTTTATGAAACAACACAGAATGTTCAGAAAACTTTTTATCCGAAAAATATTTTTTTTTCAGTTTCATTGAACGTTGCGTCCTTTTACTTGGGACCAGTAACTACTCACTACTCTATAACTAAACCGTATAGTTTTAGAGTTATTCTGAAAAACGTATTTATTTTCTCGAAATTTTAGTTTTTGAAATAGATTAGGTCAAGAACGGTGGTTTAAGTAAACAAAAACAAACGAAATAGTTGATTAATAATGATCTAACACATTGTAAGAAAACAATAAGCAGTGAAACATTAAAACATGAACAATAATTCTTATTATTTGTTTTAGTATACTACAATATATATGTATATGCCAAAAAATAGTACATTAATGAAACCTCTCTGTTCATATTTGAAGTCCGACATAAGCTGAAAGTTGTATTACGTAATTGAAATAGAGTTTACTGTTAAGAGTTTTTCAAGCTGGTTAACATAGCTAAAAACAAAGACTTACTTGAAATACTTTGCAGGCTTTGAAGATGTTCCAAACCATTCAGCTATGTCCACGACATTTGAAATTGTTGCAGAAACACCGAGTAATCGTATACTATTTTCTCTTTTAACTCCAACTTGACAAGACGAATGTATAGTTTTCATTCTGGTAATCTAAACGAAATAGAAATGAGTTCAAACGATTCTGTTTTATTCGATTACTGAGCTCTTACGATTGCTTCCAACGTCGGCCCTCGTGTTTCATCATTTAACAAATGTATTTCGTCGATCATGAACAACTTTATGGAACGGACAATTCTTTCATCATCTCTCCATCTCCTAGTTAGAGAATCCCACTTTTCTGGAGTTGTGATTATCAATTTACTATTAATAAGAGTTGATAAATCGACGTTAGGACTGTCACCGGTGACCGAAATACATGAAACACCGAATTGGCTAAATTTTTTATGCCAATCAACTAATCGTTCTTCGCACAACGCTTTAGTTGGAGAAACTGTAAATGTATGTACATACGTCATATTTTGAACGTACCCTACGGTCCATATATCTAATTGTAGAATGTATAAGAGTACACAGAAATATTAATACTAATCTCCTAACATCCTGTATTATACATTTCAATTGTATTTTGATATATTTATAACGCAGTTTACACAGACAACACCCTAATATTGTACACTTTAAAACTAATATACGACACCTGCCTTATTTTACACTTTACTATAGCTGGAACTGTATTAATCCTTACTGTAATCATATCATATGCAGATAAATTTTAGGAAAGAATTATTTGTAATATAAAATGAAACAGCTCCAAGAAATGAATTATGAAAATGTCAGAAAATGTACGCAAATATTTTGAATAAAGCGTCAGTTTAAAATTTGTTATCGTGCATGTAGTATCGCAATTAAAAATGCCGAAATGACAAGAAATATCAATTGAGAAACGTTCAGTCGTTATAACATTACGTGGTGAAGGGTATTCAATAGCAGAATCGCTAAAAATGTGAAGGTATAGAAAAACGGAATATTTATGACTCTTAAGAGAATGCGGAAAACAGGTTTACTTCACAAAGTAATAACGGCCAGGATAAAAGAGAGCCACGTCAGTCGCTGAGGACCAGTTTATTATAGTACCTTTGAAATACCAATATGTCACACAACAGTTAAGCAAGACTTCTTCTATCAGGGCTAAAAGATAACTGGAAAAAAGCCATGGCTGAAACAACAAAATAAGAAAAAACACTGGAATGGGCTATTCAATACAAAGATTTGAACATTGAGCAATGATATAAAGTATTATAGATAGATGAATCCAAATTCCAAACCTTTGATTCAAAACGTCGATTATTTATTAGGCAGCAGACTGGAGAAAGAGTGAGTGGCCAATGTGTGGTTTCTATTGTGAAACATGGTGGAAGTAGTGTGGTGGTTTGGAGCTGTTTTAGTGGTACAGCTGTAGGCGGTTTGATAAACATAGAATGTACCCTGCGTAAGGCGGGTTGTTTAAGAATCTTGCAGGAAAATGCTGTGCCAAGTGTGAGAAGATTATGCGGGTAAAGAAGTATGATTTGACCATGCCAATCTCCAGATCTGTCGCCAATAGAATTAGTGTCGGATGAATTGAACGAAGAATTCGAAAAAGAAGAGTTACTAACGCATAAGATCTTTGGCAGAAGTTCTATGTAATATGAAATTACAGCCGACTATTTGGAATATCTAATTAGAAAGATACCAAAAATAATTCAATCTAGAGATGGGCATCTTAACGAAAAATTACTTGAATTAAAATTTTGTAAGATTTTCTGTTTCTTTTTCGTTGTTAAACATTTTTCGGCGATGTAAAATATCTATTAATAAATATTACTATAAACCAACTCTACATTTCAATTCAAATCAAAGGAAACATCAATTTGATAGTCGGCCCCATATAATGGACGGTAGTGTAAGTTCTACGCATTCTATGCAAATAATTACAACTATATTATTTCTGAAAGCATAAAAGGAAAAGCAAGCTTAATTTCTTTATTAGAAATACCTACAAATTATTTGTTGTACAGATCGGCGCTGAGCAGTAGTAAAACATAGCTTATGTGTTCAAACCAATTGTTCAAACTTTTGAATAAGCTACAGTCGGCGCAAACAATATTAATGTGCTATTCAAAATAGTAAAAAAATGTTACTTCAATCCTGTTATGAGTAGCATCAGTAGTCTCAAATTAGTTATGCAACTATTTTAAATGAGGGCCAATACACAGAAATGAATACGTCGAATAAGTCGCATTAGGGCATTTCTCATTTGCTCAAACGACCAGTTATTTTCAAGTAGTAAAAATGCATGTGTTTAAGGCTTATTAATGTAAGAACGAATAATAAACAGGTAATCTATTTTTTAAATTAAAAAGGGGTCTATATTGAAGTAAAATCAATAAATACGTACTATAAACAATCTTGTAATCTTTCACAGTCTCAGTTTCCCAATTCAACAGTAATCTAATTATGGCTAATTCAAAAACTACCGTCTTTCCTGAACCGGTAGGTGAAGATACTACAGCCGATTCATCTGTAAATCAGATGTAGTTTATGATTAAAACGATTCAATCTATAACTAGTGGTCTTACCTGTATAAAACACGTCAATATAAACAGCCGATTGAATAACATTAAAATGAGGATAACCAGTAAAAACGGTACGATATAATTCGGGTACATCATCAATTTTTCTTAAATCTAATCCATTAAAACGAGTTTCTTGCAAATTAGCCATTCTTCCATCGACAAATACACAAAATGCTACTGTATAAATTTTATTATGTTAATAACCACAGTTATAACTAGAATAGAAATTAAAATGGCGAGGTCGAATAAAACTCAAACGCGAACATGCAAAACATGAGCTTCTTGATTGTTTGATTACCTCTCTTATTAAGATGTGGAACTAAATCCACTAATCAAGTCAGTAATTAATAATTAAGTTGTATACATACAAATTAAAATGGAATTAATTATCTTTTATTCCTGTACTATTTTCGGTTACTTTTCTTGTATAAATTAAATTTAAATCGAACAGCTACAAACTGCGCATGCGTGCGTTTATATATAAAAAAGATTTTGTTTCTTAGTAATAAAGCGAATTGGTTTAGGACGGTAATTAAAAAACTTTTAGAAAAATCAAATTTTGTAAATGCAACAAAATTTGAATATACTTGTTTGTTATTTTCTGTTATAATTTGAAAATAATTGTCTTACTGGTACGCATGCGTCAGATTCAATACGGTTTTGTTTAGCCTAAAATCTATGGGTTGTCGAAGTTTGTAGATGGTTTGTAGGTTAGGTCGTGAATTCATGTCTTGCTCTTCTTTAAGATGAAAACAGATTCAATTTCGAGTTCCAAAACTGTGAAAATTGGAACTCAGGAACAACAGGTATTTTTAAAACTTTTGAAATTGACGTTATTTTAAATTCTTCATTACGTAGGAAAATGCTACTAATACAAGGAAGACGCTAAAGGTTCTACAGCAAGCGGCAACCGATAAAGAAAATTTAGCAGGTAGACCTCATCTAAAAGAGTCTAAAATGGCTGTGTAAGTACTAACAAAGTTGCTTAATTATTTTATGTGTAAAATCAACATTATGTGTATTGGTATCATTTCTTCCAGAGACCAAGAAATAAAGCGAAAGAAACTAGTTCATAAAAATGTTCAAACTGAGAGTCCTAAAGTTGAAGTAGATGATCTTACAAGCGATGAACCTTCAGAAAACTATTGGCGCACAGTTGCAGAAAAGAAAGAAGAGGCTTTAAATGAGAGTCTGCAAGAAAATGAACGTTTACGGGATCAAATTCATAATTTGGAAGAAGAGAATCGTATATGTAAAGAGATGTTAGATGAATCAAGGACTCTGATAAGCGTCTTACAGGTAAAAGTGTTGATTTCTTTCTTAAATTATATATTTGCAATATTATTTCTGTAGGAAATGATGGACGAAGTACATAATACAAGTACTGATGTTGGAGAAGAAGCTGTAGAGAGCATTTAATTTTAAATTACTTCATAAGGTACTTTTTAATTTAAAATATAGATGTTAAATGTTTGAAAATTGCAGTTATTATGAAATGTAGTGGTATAATTTGTATATTTTTGGATTATTTGTTAGAATAAAGTTTTGTAATTTTATAAATACTGTATTAATATACTTAACACACGAAAATAATCAGATTTGTCGGTAATCACTCATATTTAATCGAATATAGAACTAGCCACAATTTTTGCAAATACAATGTTCTTATCTGTATATTTCTTTCATAGATGAAAGAATACAATATGTATATAGGTTATGAAAATCTCCCGCCACGAAAGCGAGGATCCAAACCTTTTAAGACTGGTGGCGCGTAGCGTTATGTAGTAAAAACTGTGTCCAATACGCAGGTGTTTTCTAATTATTTGCAATTATGAAATACATTATTTCAGAATTTTATACATTGTAAACAATATTAAATTAATGAATATGTTGATGAAATACCATTGAAATCTATTTAAATGCATAAATAAGAATAAGTGAAAAGAGAAACAAATAAATCGTTTATTGCGCATATATTTACATATAAGATTACAATACGTGTCGAAACATAAACTCACTTTTTCATATTTACATTTTTTGTTTGTACACAAATTTTCGCTTATATTTTTGAATTCATTTTTATTTTTTCTAAATTGTCTCCTTAATTCTATACATGCAGCACCACCTGTTGTCCAAATTCAAAACTAAAAATACGTCAAGTAGTTCGTTTATATAAATAATTTTTATATCGTTTGAAATTATAATTTATAAAAACAAATCTTTTGCCTAGATAAAATTAATGCAAAATATTAACGCTCAAATAGCATTCCCAAATAACAAGGTATATCCTTTTAAAGTTTGCATCGAGACGTAAATCTAAGCTACTATAGGCACTATCCAAACAATATATCAAAGGTAAAATGAAACTTTTGTAAGGTAAATACATCGAATTTAAAAGATATATATCGTAGCGTTGAAAATAAGAGTATTCCGTTAAGAAACCAAAAACGTGACGAACTGAAGACTGGAAGTATGGAAAATGCAAATGGAAACATATTAAAGCAAAAGGTGTAGTATAATTATATTTATATAATTTAACTTTACATCCAAAATATTCAAATCGTTCCTATCATATATTAAATTATAAGCATCACAATCTATCATACAAATTTCCAGTAATAAAATAAATATTGAAACTCCAGTGTATTTTAGGTTTAACAATTTAACAACATAATATATACTTCATATGTTAACAGTTGTAGTCCTCTGTGTTGCAATATAGTTGGTATTTACTTAAGATCCGGAAAATAAAAGATTCACCACTTATTTAACTTTAGTACATTAAAAATACACTATTAAATAACAGCGAGCATTTTCTTAGAAAAAAGCTTGACATACATAACTTCTATTATTATAGCTACATACATAAAGGTAACTAATATAAATATAGTTATAAATAATGGCGGCAAATTCAAAAATTTATTTTGCAAAGATGTGCATTGTAAGGTAATACTTTCTATTATATTCTCCAACTATACATATGTTCACCAATCAAAGTGCAATTTAAGTGATATTAGGATATTTCTTGTCTTAGAAAAATGATGCCAGTGAACATAAGATATTTACTGGGACTGCGGAACGGGTTATTAAATGGAATAAAGTGTATAAAAATTTTTGCTATTATGAAGTTATTTGTAAGTGTTACACGTATTTTACGGTGGTAATATAAACTAATGCACCCCCTTTATTACGCTTATCTCAGCGTCTATAATATCTATACAAGAAGGCAGCATCCGATTACAGAAAATCATGTTACTGAAAGACAGAAGAGGTCCCATCCTTCAGGTTGTTCATTATGCCAGCGATCGAATCAACATTGAAGATTTTCACGTGGGTCAAATGCTCAGGTAAATTTCAATGTTATATATGTAGCTTCACTTTTAGTAATAATTTGATGAATCTGTTCTAAATGTTGAGATAATTAGCATTAAAACATTACTTGGCTCTCATTAATTCATGAATTTGCTTGAAGATATGAGTATCATTTCTTTAGGGTATAAGTATTTGTTTTTGGACATGAATAACTACACTAGGGTGACAGAATAAAATAGACACCAGGTAAAGCGGTATAAATATGTAAACAGCTAAATTCTAAGAACGACTTAAGAACTTTCTCTTGTCATTAGCGTAGGGGTAGATGTATCGGAGGGAATTCGTCATAGTTTACTATCGTTACAACTCTACCTCGCTTACAAGGTTTGAGAGATATTAGTGACTTCACCCGGGGTCGCATCGTTGGCCAGAGTGAACGTGGTGCTTCGCAACGTGAAATAAGTAAATTTTTAAATATTCCGTTGTCCACAGTTAATCGTGTGATTACACAATTTAAACGCAAGGAAAAAACAACAGTGGAGCCGAGACCAGGACGTGCCAGACCTTTTGAAAGAAGTAAAAGGGTGCTTATGCGCGAAGTGTTAAGAGAACCGCGAAAAAGTACAGCTGAGCTTGCGGCAACTTCACAGAAAAGTCAGCGCACCGTTCTGCGATACCTTCACAGTGTGGGGATGTATAAAAGGGTGGCAAAGAAAAAAATCTCTCCTTACGGCGTTTCAAAAACGGCGCCGAATGGCTTGAGCAATCGAAATGTGAACGAAGCCCGAAGAGTTTTGGCGGTCTGTCATTTTTTCAGACGAAAGCAGATACTGACAATTCAGTGATAGTGGTCGTACATGGGTATGGAGACGTTCGTCACAGCAACTGGACGACAAATTTTTGCATCAGACAGTGAAATACGGCGGTGCGAACATCATGGTGTGGGCCGCGATATGCTATGGTGGAAGATCGCAATTAGTAATCTGCGACGGAAATATAAATGCGGCAAAATATATCCAAATATTAACAGAAGGACTACTACCGATATTCGACAACGCCATTTTATCTAAAGAAGACGCCACTTTTATGGTGGATGGAGCACCCTGCCACAAAGCAAGAATAACAACCACATGGAAAGAGGAACAGGGGATTCGGATTTCACCATGGCCAGGCCAATCACCAGACATGAACCCGATAGAGAATGTTTGGCACATAATCCAGACAAATATGGCGAAACGACCCCGAAAACCCAGCAATAAGGAAGAACTCGTGACAGCTGTTACAGAAGAGTGGTTAAATATTCCAGAAGACACCATTAATCATTTAATAGATTCTATGCCACGACGACTCGCAGCACTTCACGCAAGTAAAGGTGGATCGACAAAATATTAGTCTAATTTAAAAATTTTAAAATATTTTGTATATATAACGAGAATAGAATCTTTTTTTAATTAGTAGGTATCTATTTTATTCTGTCACCCTAGTGTACTTGAGTTCAAGAATTTTGTTTAAACTGTCTAAGAGAGTGTTTTGATTTTGGTAATTATTTACGAATATTGCGAGGTAGGTAATATTGGCCAATAATCATGTTATATGGTTAATATTCCCAATACAATCTAGAATATATTAGATGCGGAAGGTTAAGCTAAAAGCCATCGATACGTTTTTAGAATTAACAGAGAGCTATAAAATAGTACATCGTACATTTCGTTTTAAAAAATATGTTGTTTCAAAATTAAATAATGTTAAACTATTTAAGCGTTTTAAATTATATTATAAACTATTCTACATTTGCTAGGAACTATTGTTCTGATGGGCTATGGCCATCTTTTATTATTTGATACATAATTGTGTAGCGATATCCTTTTTTGTTACGGGGATTGATGCCAGATTATTTGACACTTTACCCTTATATGCCATTCTGTTTATATTTCCCCCTGTTTTTTCTCTTATTTTACGTCTAATCAGTTTGCATATCCATGACATTATCGATTCTAAATGTAATGAGAAAAAATAATTAGACATAATATAAAAATAATCCTATTTGGCTTGTGTGAGATTAGCAAGGGCCCGCCAGCAACGGTTCTATAGATTACAAAAACATGTAAATAGCCGAAAATTCTGCGAGAATAAATCACGCATATCGGATCAACCAAGTATAATGTAAAAAATACCGTTGTTATAGAAATGAATCGCAATTTGCAATGAAACTAGCCTGCGTGTAATAATTTCGATCAAGCAGTGTGGGTATGTATATTTGCCAGGCCGTTAAAGGGGGTGAAAAAAATGGAGAAACGTAAAAAATTTCGTTGCTCCAGGAATCAATCGAAATTTGCAATAAAACTAGCTCGTGTGCAATAATTTCGATTAGCAAGTGATGTTGCAACAACATCCCTTTATGAAGTGGTGTGAGTGTGGATATTTGCCAGGCCGTCAAAGGGGTCGAAAAGAAATGGAGAAACGTAAAAAATCTCGAAAATCGCGTTGCTCCAGGAATGAATCGAAATTTGCAATGAAACTAGCTTGTGTGCAATAATTTCGATTAGCAGGGGTTGTTGCGACATCACCCTCCTATCAGCCGGTGTAGATGTAAATATTTGCCAGGACGTCAAAGGCGTTGAAGAAAATCGAGAAACGTAAAAAATCTCGAAAATTGTGTTGCTCCAGGAATGAATCGAAATTTTGTTCTTCATTAAAATGCCCTAACATGAAATATAACTCGGTATATAGCTTATATTTATACTTTAGTTTTCCCCACAGAAAGTGCTTGTTCAAAATCAAATTAGTTTGGGCTTTTGAACGTCTAATTTGGTTTGGCAAAGGGTGTCTGAAAATCTAAAAGAAAGATATCTAAAAATAGAGAAAGAGAAACCAAATAACTCTAAAAAATACAAGTATTTATAATATTCAAAAAGAGATTGTTTCATAATTCTCTGCCATCATCAAAAGTTTGTTATCGATTTTTACCATCCCAAATAATATTTTCAGGTTAGTAATGATAATCAAAAGCATCATTCATAAGTAACCAAGAAAAATAAAACAGTATTTCACAAAATTGATTTTGGGAAAGTCTAAAACAAATATATCGTATAATGTTAACAAAAACTATAGCAGATATATAAAAATTGTGGAGTCAGACTTTATACTGTTGAAACTAGATGTTTTTTCAATCAATGATCGATCATCAAATATTTCCTTTAAATCCGTTTACACTTTCACTGTTCAAAGTCTCATAAAAGTTAATTAGTCACTAAATGACGATTTCCAAGTATCCGAAAAGTTCGTGCACCTCCCAAGTGAAAAGCTATTCTAAAAGATTCAAAACAGACACCACGATATCATAATTTTATTTGACTGTCTTTGTTAAAGAGAGATACTAATTACCTCTAACCACTGTGATTTTAGAATAATTTTAGACTGTAGAAAGATGTTGCATTACAGTAAGGCCGCATATAATGGGAAAATAAAAATTAAAATACGTTAATAATTATTTCATATACTTACAACTAAAAATGCTACGAACTATTATACTATCTCTTATAAACAACATCCAGAAACTCCCTTCTTAACGTGCTACAGTAATATGCTAACATAACAAGATTCCATTCACTCCACTTCTCTTTTCCCAAAATATATTGGTGGAAGTTTTCACTGTACTCATCACTAACGTCGGCCATATTTTCAGGGCAAAAATCCAAGTAAGAATAGAGAATGAGCATTTTAAGAGACACATTGCACCCAACAGTATGAAATACACGAATCACTTCAATTACTAAAGTTTTCTAATTTTTTGATATCAACGTTGCTTTTTTGTCGTGCTATTAATTTGATTTCAAATGTTCTATTATTTAATATTTCTCGTATTTAACGTTCAACAAACATATCTTCCTCTATTTTCCTTCTGTTAAAAGCCGTAATTAGAAAGCTAACAAGGCGATAGGATAATTGCCTAAACGTTAATGGAGATTACTTTAAAAAGTAATGTAAGTTTTATATCACGTCTTTTATCTACAGCCATTTGTCTCATTAATTATTGAACGTCCTTCATAATATGAAAGTTCGTATATGTAAATGAAGAAGTTTTTTTTTTATTATCACATATACATATGTAGTAGCAATATAAGTTTTTACATATGCTATTTTAGTATTTAAGGCGTGTAGACACATTTCAGAAACTTGATCACCGAAATCTGTTATTTCCAGGTGTGTAGGGCGCATGGTAGGACCAAACACATTACATGCTGTTAACATAAGAACTGCCACATTGGATGAAATAGCAAATTTACCCCGTCTGTGCTATATTTGCGATCATGCAATTGCTAAATCCGTTTAGATACGTATGTATTTAACAACGCAGTGCGATTGGGTATTTATACTGCGAACATTTTTTGAAAGTATTAGATGAAAAGAGTTAAGGTTTGGTTATTCACGGTTTTATAAAGTTGTATACGTTTTTAATTTACTGACAATTAGTGTTGTGTGTTATATAATCGGCGTTTAATAAAGATCGTGTTACATGTTTATTGTAGCATTATTTATTTGGGTGCCACTGGGAAAATTGTTTTGATTGATAAGCTGTGTTATTTTATACTGACATATTACATATTTGATATGGTCGTATTTTTTTTTAAATATAAAGGATATCTCAGAAATTATTTCAAAGTAAAAAAACAGGTTGGATTTGTTTGCCTCAAGAACATCAAAGTTTTAGATATTTACTTTTTGCAAAGTGTAGTTTTATATTGTTTTCGCAGTTCGTCTCAAGATAGCACCAAAGTTACGAGACAAAGCAGTAAGAAGATATTTTATACAGAATTCCAAGAAAACAGTTTTATACAGAAAAAGAAACTGGTAAATAAAAGATGCTTACCTACCTACCATGAAAATCTTAAATGGATTTCATACATTAATAACTTGTGTAGTTTCTTATCAAGAGCATGATATACATTTAAAGAGTACTGGAATTGTGAGTACGTTTTATCGTTCAAATTTCGAATGATCTATGTAATATGGAACGATTCACTGGGGTATGTTACCTGAATCACAAAAAAATTTCTTAATGCAGTGTAATAGTGTTTGATCTATGGCTATAGATTTCTGTACTGATGTTTTTAAAGTTCATAAATTACTCACATTTTGGAAACTAGTGTTGTTGTTTGCACTGCTTCCATCACTTGTGGGACTTTCATATCCGTCAGACTAGGTTCAGTGGTCAAGTGCGTTGGATTACAATTCGAGAAGATCAACTCGAATTCAATTCCCATACCAGACGAATTTCATTAAAAAAATAGGGAAGACAAAGCCAAACAAACCATTGAACAACGACTAATGGTGAATCTGCTGAAACGTCGGAATACGAAAGTTTCACAAACGATGAAACAAACAACTCTAATGGTAATCTACCATCAACAACAATACCACTTCATCCCGAACACTATTTGCTTTGTACATAAGAAACATCAATCATGACTGTCTGATTCTGGCACATAAATACGGCTACAGAAACGTCGAGTGCTTTCGCAGTAACGTACTGCTCGGTTACTATCAATATTAAAAATAATGAATGTAATTATTTAATTTTTTAGTTTGATTGTGTTTGCATGCCTTCCACAGCCAACTCGGCGAAGTGAGAGTATGTTGGTGTATTTGGAAAAGGAGCGTTCGGCGTCTAATGATGTGGTGTTTGCGAATTTAAGAAGGTCATTCGTATCAGATTCGCGCTCTGGGTTTTCAGTTATAGTCTTGTCTATACGCATTATAGTTTGAAAATCGGGATTCTTATTTATAGCCGCACACAATTTATCAGTTGTTAATCTTCCTATACTATCTGTTAGGTTTCCTTACGAGGTTTTGAGGTAATATACTATACTGGTGTTCTCTAATTTGAAAATAGTGTCTAAGAAAATCGAATAATTTTCAGAAATTTGCTTGACTTGAGTATGGATTTTGATATCTGCAACCAGCCGCTGGCTTACTGAAATTACTTGGGCTTCTTGCGGATTTAAACTTAAGATATAAAGTTAATGTATAAAAATTTCTCATAATATAAAACAGTTTCAAGGCACATTTCCCATCTTGTCAATACCGGCTGTGGTGGCTGAGGAATGCCCGGGCAAGCCTGTTTAAGCTCACGAATGCGGTTTAGAGATTTGCTAAAAACTGTTTTGGTAGAAACTATAAATTAATCTACCTTTGGATAACTGTTTCTAACAAATTCAGTTACAAGATGACATGTATGGAGCAAACATTACATGCAGCAATTGGGGATAAGATTGTTTTAGTAACTTTTCAACTTTAACCATGTTGAGTTGCCGGTATATGGAACTTCCCAAAGATATTTTTTTATAGTTTCTACTATCCTTTCCGCGTTTGTTTTCGGTAATATTCTACTACGTAAAAGAAGAGGCAAGGATGCGACGCCGCTTCTCAAAGTGCGCATTGAACCATTTGAAATACAATTTCTTCTTGCATCCGTTGTTTCATCTACTGTAAACCATATTTTTTGATCTTTTAACTCTGCCTTTATTTGATCCGTTTTTTTACCTGATGAAAATTATACTGTAATTGACTTCTTATTGGCAATGTCCATTCCGGAACATATTTCCCTCAAAACTTTCGAAATTCTTCATTGTCTACAATATTGTGTGGAATGTTGCACACACATAACATATATTTACTATAATTACTTTTTGTTTAGGAAATTGGCTAATCTATTAGAACCTATATGTCATTTTTTAAATGATCTGTTAAGTCGATAGAATATCGTATTGTTTCAAAGTTATATATACTTTGTACACTTTCAAAAATAAACTATTATCTATACTGTTTTTTAATAAGATAACCGTTTCTTTTAACAAATCAAATCCAGATAAAATAAAACTCGGATATAATGGCTTGATTCTAGGTCCGTTAAATACTTTTGAAGATAAGAGAATTCTACTGTATCCAGACATAATACCTGATAACTACTGAATTCGTTTCTATTACCCTATTAATCAAAGTTATCAATTTACCTAAATCTTGATTCACCGTGTCCTATTCATTTGCTTTTAATGCGTGTCGATAAATTAATAAAATAATTGGAACAGAGCTAGAATTTTTAGAAATCATTGGACAAATATCAGGAACACGCTCAATAGAAGAAAATAGTATATGACGTTAAAAATTTTGTCATTATTATTTTTGCAAGATTAATCATTTTCAGTGCTCAATCTTATTTTAATGATTTTATACGTAAATATAATCTACGAAACTATCTTTATGCAAACAGATTGCGTTTTTAATTTACACTTTGGGATAATTGGTAACATTTGGTACCTACTGTAATTTAAATCTGACTTCAGTATTCATAATAAAGTACACAAAATGATGGTAAAAGTAAATAAGGCGGAGCAAGTCGTAATGCTTTGAATAAAAATTACTGGGATGTTCGAAGCAGTGGGAATAAAGAGGTTGGTAGGTTAGTTAAAGACTCCACCTTTAGACAAACGCTATGTTTCGTGCAATGCGTCAGCGGGTTGAAGAATTTAAGAGCTCTGAGCCAGCTGAAGGCTACATGTTACATGGTTTACAAAGAAAACCATGATTTACTCACATATTGTTATACCGAATTCCTATTTAACGCGTCAAGGTATTGGAATGTCAAGTAGGCAGAGTTCACATGGAGATAAGGAATGCAGACTAAACAACATCAACCCTTGCTCGGCGCATCGTCATATTGGAATGTTAAGTGGGTAGGGAGTTCACACGCGGATAAGGGATGGAGGTTTTAGAAAAAGATCATATGGGCAGTCGAACCAGAGCAAATCGAGGAGATAGTCGAGTTTAATACCTGAAAGCTTTATGAAAGTTATTCAAAATAATAAAGGAACACTTGCATTGTAGTAGTTGTCTTATTATTTATGTTAATTACTGGCACTCTGTATAATTGAGAAATTTGGCATTTGGCCTAATTTTCACGTTAACCCGCGCTTTTAACAATATTTTAACAGATCACGTGATACAATTTAATATAAGCCAAGATTCAACTACATCTAAGCAAAAGTCCATATAGCATTTAATTTGAAAATATAAGAAAATTGCAATTCTAGAGGACTTGAAGATCAGTTTTTCTCCGATGCCCTATGTATGAATTTGAGTTATTACAAATACTTAGAAAATATGGAGTACTATACCATATTAATACTAATAACTAGAGAAGGTAGAATGAGCGGCGCGTCATAGGCGTACGATTATTCTAGAAAAATAAAATGAAATAAATTCTATGTTACTCGCGAGTTTTTTGGTGTTTTGAATTTTTTTAACTTTCAATTTATAACAAGTATAGTTTCACAGGACATATTATAGAGTATTAAAATACAAATATTTTGATAATTTCATTAGTTTATGCAATACCGTGATATCTAATAAAAATAAGAATTTGTTTGGACTTTGAAGAATATATGCACCCATTGAAAACTATTCTATTTAATAAGTTTGTCTGGGCATACTTTGAAAAGAATTATCCGCCATCAATTTTGCTTCCAGGTCATCTTCGGTACTAATATGGTAATTATGGTACTGAAACTGCTATCAGTTTTGGAAGCCGTAGCACTCTCTTTTACGCAGACAATTGTAAACGGGATATTCCAACAAGATAATGAAAATAATGTAACTCTGCTTCCATGACTCATGAGATCGCCAGATCCTTTACCCATACATAGAGGATGTTATTGGGCGGCGGCTCCTGTGAAATCCGGTTCCTACTATCAACAGAAATGTGGCACCAAGCCAATACAGCATGGTAAGTAATACCCCAATAAACAATATGCCGTTTTTATTAATTCAACATCCAATGGTATTATTCAATGCACTCAAAAAAGAGGTGATCACCAGTATTGTTAAATGCACATATTTATTTACTTATTTTTTACTGAATTGTGTTTCATGTTACATGTAGTCTATGCATTTTTTGTATTAACAAGCATTAGTCTTTAAAAAACTCACAGTGCATATTATGGATCTTTTTAAGGACAAGTATTAAGGTCAGAGACATTGCACAATAAATGCATTAGAGGCGTACCACAGCAAATTAAATCTAAATATACACTGTTAGGGATTGCGGCTGAACACACTATACCTGAGAAGGGACGCTAAGAATCTTCCCTTAACTGTACTTTTCGAGTTGTGCGACACACACCACAAGATGTACATAGAGAGTCGTTGTAGTAGTTAACAAGTCGTTGTTGTATCAATATACAATTCGTTTTCGTTTTACCGTGTATTTTGTTAGTTACAATTAACCAATTCATAGAGTCCATAACATACACAAAAACGTAAAAAACGTAAAAGATTTAAATAATGCCAATTATTTTTTGTGCTGGTAAACTAACAGCGGCGAAATATATAGAAAAATTAATGTATGTGGTTAATTTAGAATAATTGTATATTTGGTACATATTTTCAATGCTCCATATATTGTGTAAACATTAATACCTACTATATACTGACTAATATTACATTTATATTTATAGTAATATAATTTTGTATTGGTATACATACCTTCAATTACATTATATTTTCTATTAAAGATTTGTTTGTGCGGATAAATATTAATTATTTATTTACAAAGCTTATATTATACAGACACAATCTGAGCAAAGTCAACGACGGGGAGGTATCTGCAATCCTACATCCGCCACTATAGCTATAGCCATGATGTAGGAGGACAACAGCTAAGTACTGCATACGACGAATGACTGATTGTAGGGAATACTGTAGCGAGAAAGAAGAACGGGGACCGCACATTCGTATTATAAATGTTGACTTTACTCAGATTATATATCTATATGTATATTTATATATATATATATATATATATATATATATATATATATATATAGGTATTATATCTGTGTCTTAGAAGAACCATGTACGTCCTGAGATTTCGATGTAATCGCATACATCTTCTTCTTGAGGTCGATCTCAAGACAGATATTATATCTGTATATATACAAATATAATTCCTTTTAGTGGGTTTAGCAATATATCGCTAATTTTTGCTACAGCAACTATTGTTTTTATGTTCCGTTTTACCAGCGCGTTAATATCCGCGTTCCGCTTAGATTGTTTTGTATTCTTAGACAAAAATAAGTTATTTCGTTTGTTTCCTTTGTTCGTTTGTAATCTTATTTTGTCTTCATTTCTCGTTTTCTTCTCCATCTTGAGAAGATCATATATTCGGTTTTGTTTTCATTTATGGTTAGTAATTTATTTTATATATATATTTTTAACACAATTCTTCAACTTTTTCATATCCTGGTCTATATGTCATCGGATTTCTATTTCGTTTTTACAGTGGTATATTACATTTGTATTGTCAGCGTATGTAAATAGTTTTCCTTTGAGGTTCATCTCTATGGGACCGTTCATGTATATAATATATAAGATTGAGGATTTCCTCCCTGCGGTAGGCTATATTCCGCATACCACAGATCGCTTTCTCCTTTTTTTTCTTTGTAATTTGTTATCTATCTTTTAAATAGATTCTTAGTGGGTTTAATTCGCTTCCGTTTATGCCTAACGTTTGAGGTAATAATACTCAATGTTTGTACATACATTCTATTCATCTATTATTTTTCGTTTGGTGTCTCGTTATCATCGACCGAATAATATACTTGTTTACTGGTCCGAAATTAAAATTACAAGAGGGAATATAAAAAATCTCTTAGAGCATATGCGTTAAAGCACCTGAGTTAATCTTTCCAATATGAAAATCAAATAATGGAAAAGACAGGTACTATATGTATATAGAAAATATTAGACACGTTATTGTTAACTTATCAAGTAGTTCTTGTTAGTACAAAAGATTGGTGTAATTAAGTGATTATCATGCGTTGCAAGGTTACTGTTCTACATAGTGTAATTGTCTTTTATATTATCTAAACACACAGTACGAAGATTCAGACGAAATTTTACGCTTAAATTGTCAACAACTAAATTGCGGAGTATATTCAAAAGGATCTAGATAAAGATGTACTTTTGCAATTTCGGCTAGCATGGTAATAATAAAAATAATCAAATGGATTAGCAAATAAATGTTGATATAGCGTTTGTTAAAAAATTAAAGAACATACCGCAATTGTAATATTCCTCGTTCCCTCTTTCATTTTTTTATTTCTACTTTTTATGAAGTTTTATTTTAATTGTGTCATAACTTCTTTACATGCATTGTACAGTCCCTGTCCATTTTATTAGGACCACCTTATAAATTTAAGCTTTTGTGTATTTTCCAACGTGATGATATATAAATACAAGTATAAAATCCATGAATAGGATCTACAGTACTTATCTAACTACGTTCCCTAAATGTCTTTCTAAGAAATTGAAAAAGTGCCACTTAATGACGTCTTACCTATTGTTATCCCCCTCATGAAATGGGTAGAAATAAAATTGAAAAACACAATATTATTTGGATCGGTTACTATTGTAGAAAGAATATTTATCTGTTTATGTAATATGCGAAGTATGCGAATATGGAGGGTGTTCCGCTAATTCAAAGCTTGCTTTGTGTATAGCAGCCATACAACAGCACACCGTGTTTTAACTTTCCTCATCGTTCCTATTCAATAGCGTCTCACAATTTAGAAATCAATTGCGCCTAGTAGTTCTCTTTTGCAAATATTCAGTCAGTAACATCAAAGAACACAGATAGCAAAACCTTTCTAGAAGACGGCACGACCTTAAATTTGCTTGGACGAGGAGAACCGTCATGTTTCTACTTTCTACTTTGCACTTTGGTCTCGGAATCATAGTGGTGCATCCGTGACTCATCTATGGTTATATTCTTGGAAGTTTGCCTGTACAATTAATAAACAATAAACTTCATAAAGAAGCTAATATAAATGTTATTTATATACGAAAGCAATTATATTATCTTTTAGTAGAGTTTACATTTTACTGGGTTTCCGAACTAATATGGACGGTAGTGTACATCACGCTATATTAGAAAAGTGACAGCAGGTTCGCTTCTACAGGTTTTAATGTATTTAAGAATAAAATTTATATTGTAGTAGGTTTACAAAATAATAAACAATAACGTGTGTTATTATTTAAATATGCGTACAACATTTTTTTGACACTATTCGATATAATATATTATTGAGAAATTGCAAAAACTTAATAAAAGGAATGAGTATTAAAATAAAACTATCCTTGATTGTAAATAAATAAAAGATAAACTCTGGAAGTATTAAAACATTGTTAACACACATCTAAAAATAATATTCCCAAATGCTAAGAAGCAAAATTAAATTGTATCTAATAACGCAAAAAATTAAATACAGTGCTCAAACCGACCTCCATTTGCAAACCTGATCTGTTATAAAAGCTGGTATGTGGAGTTTTTTACAATTCATCTAAAGTATTTGACCTTTGAGCAGGTATACTGAATATTATACTTTCTAAATAATTAGAAAGAAGAGAATCATTTTGGTACAAACTCGGCGACCTTGGTGATCAATGAATATATTACAACTATTATGTGCAAGGGAGTCATCCAATTGGTATCAAATTTTATCCATATTTCCAACCGGTAAATTCCTAACAATTGGTATAGTTGCATTAGTTAAAAGATGCATTCACGTCCCACTCGCCAAATTGACAATAATAAAAAATGCACCAATAATTATTACCCAAAATACCAACCTAAACATTAAGTTTTTAGGGTATTCAGTTCGCGCACCGCATGACTATTGTGAATTTTTGATAGGCCAAACACGTGCAATCGAAGCGGTACATTTACAATCTAGAGAAAATTTTAATTTTCCCATAAACACAATATTTTTAATGAAATAATTATTGTCATTGCACAAGTTCATTAACTGTTCACTAAAAATACTGCGCCCGAATTTGTCTTATAGAAATATTTCATTAACTTTGGTTAAGCTTGTATGGACATTTGTCCCTTTTCAAAATTTTAAGGACTTCTCTCTGACAAAAGTTAAGCAACATGAGATGTTACACTTCCGGGAACCCACTATTTGTATATATTATGCTTGGATACTCATTTCCTAGTATGCGATAAGATTGAGGACGTGCTCGATGAATTTGTAAACATTTCTACTAATCATGCCGCGAAAAGTGTATTCAATAGATATTAAGGTGAAAATCATTGAAGAATATCAAGAAAGTGTATCAAGCTAGTACAAGTCCATAGTATCCAGAATGATACAAAGATATAGAGATATACACTAGGGTGACAGAATAAAATAGGCACCAGATAAAGCGGTATAAATATGTAAACAGCTAAATTCTAAGAACGAATTAAGAACTTTCTCTTGTCATTAGGGTAGGGGTAGATGTATCGGAAGAAATACGTCATAGTTTAGTATCGTTACAACTATGCCTCGCTTACAAGGTTCGAGTGATATTAGCGACTTCACCCGGGGTCGCATCGTTGGCAACGTGAAATAAGTAATTTTTTTAATATTTCGTTGTCCACAGTTAACCGTGTGATTACACAATTTAAACGCAAGGAGAAAACAACAGTGGAGCAGAGACCAGGTCGTGCCGGACCTTCTGAAAGAAGTAAGAGGGTGCTTGTGCGCGAAGTGTTAAGAGAACCGCGAAAAAGTACAGCTGAGGTTGCGGCAACTTCACAGAAAAGTCAGCGCACCGTTCTGCGATACCTCCACAGTGTGGGGATGTATAAAAGGGTGGCAAAGAAGAAACCTCTCCGTACGGCGTTTCAAAAACGGCGCCGAATGGCTTGGGGAATCGAAATGCAAACGAAGCCCGAAGAGCTTTGACGGTCTGTCATGTTTTCAGACGAAAGCAGATACTGCCAATTCAGTGATAGTGGTCGTACGTGGGTATGGAGACGTTCGTCACAGCAACTGGACGACAAATTTTTGCATCAGTCGGTGAAATACGGCGGTGTGAACATCATGGTGTGGGGCGCGATGTGGTATGGTGGAAGATCGCCATTAGTAATCTGCGACGGAAATATAAATGCGGCAAAATATATCCAAATATTAACAGGAGGACTACTACCGATATTCGACAACGCCTTTTTATCTAAAGAAGACGCCACTTTTATGGAGTATGGAGCACCCCACCACAAAACAAGAACAACAAGCACATGGAAAGAGGAACAGGGGTTTCGGATTTTACCATGACCAGGCTAATCACCAGACATGAATTCGATAGAGAATGTTTGGCACATAATCGAGACAAATACGACGAAACGACCCCGAAAACCCAGCAATAAGGAAGAACTCGTCACAACTGTTACAAAAGAGTGGTTAAATATTCCAGAAGACACCATTAATCATTTAATAGATTCTATGCCACGACGACTCGCAGCACTTCACGCAAGTAAAGGTGAATCGACAAAATATTAGTCTAATTTAAAAATTTTAAAATATTTTGTATATATAACGAGAATAGAATCTTTTTTTAATTAGTAGGTGTCTATTTTATTCTATCACCCTAGTGTAAAGCTACGGGCACTGTGGCCACTAAATTTTGGTCTGGACGAATGCGAAGAACAAGTTGCATAGAAGAAGAAGAAGATTAATTCTTCGTCAATGTAAAATAAATCCCTGGGTAACAGCTCAAGAAATAAAATCTTCGCTAGATAGCAATCTGAGTACACGCACCATACGAAGACGTTTAGTAGAAGGCGGACTTTATAGTCGAAGACCAGCGCGAAAAGCTTTGTTATCAGATAAGCAAAGGGCAGCGAAAATACGTTTTGGAAAGGAACACGTATCATGATCTGTGCAACAGTGGAAAACCGTATTTAGTGACGAATCGAAGTTTAACTTGTGTAGTACTGATGGAATTTGTTATGTAGGGGGTTTCACCGGAGAAAAATTAAATCCAAAATATCGATTGAGTCGGCCGATACTTGTTGGAAATCCATATTGAACAATGCTCGGAGAAGTAAAACTCAAATATTTTACAAAAATTTCCAATATATTTATCACAATATTATTATAATATATTGCGCTATCACTGTAGCTTCATCAGATATACTAAATGATAAATATATTGGAAATTTTTGTAAAATATTTGAGTTTTACTTCTCCGAGCATTGTTAAATCCAAAATATTCTCAGAAAACTGTAAAGCACGGAGGTGGTGGTGTGATGGTGTTGGAGTGTTCTTATGGTAATAGAGTGGGCCCTCTACATAGCATAAACGGTATTATGGACCGATTTGTGTACCAAAATATATTGCAAGACGTAGTGCTACCATTTGCTGAATGGAATATGCCACTTCGATAGTATTTTCAGCGTGATAATGACCCTAAACATGCTGCTAGGGTCGTTAAGGAGTGGCTAACTGCGCAAGAACTTAGTGTTTTTTCTTGGCAAGTCGATTTTCCAATCTCAAACGGAGATTGTAAATAGAAAAATAATGCATAATAAAAAATATAAAAACACCGTTGAATTGTTTGATGCATTGTCAACATTGTCAACATAGTAGCAATAAATTGATTTGCAGATTCTACACAATTTGATAAAGTCAATGCCCAAAACAGTGCCCACCCGTCATTAAAAATAAGGGATACGCCACAAAATATCGATGTTTATGTGAATAAATTTAGAGTATTATTTTTGTTACAAAAAAAAATCAAGTTGCCTGACTTATGTCACTTGAGAATTGTTAATTTTTTACTACATTGTAAAAGTAACACATATTATTTAAATTAAGGTATCGAATATCAAATGTTCTTTTTTCGTTTGTAAGACTATAAATTATTATTAAATCATAAACTTCGTATGCGCTTTCCTTATTTTCCTAATCATAGCAAGCAGTATTATTTCGTAGGGTTGCTTAACTTTTGACCACTACTGTATATAAATAATTTTCTAAAAATGTTTTCTGCACTAGGTGGACACGTTACATAAAAATCATTAATACATAAATACTTGCAAAATAAAACTTGTTTTTGTTTTGTTAATATAAATATAAATTCATTTAACTGAGAGAAATTGGAAATTTGACAGTCGTATTTTCATTTTTTTTTTCATTAACAAGAAATTATACTTGAACTTTGTCATTTAAATAGTTAAGATAAAGGCAAATTAAGGAATTGCATCAAACAAAAAATAAGTTATCTATCTATGTTTTTGAATTTTAAGTAGTATTCACTCCGCTATTATCTCTTTGACGAAAGTTTCGTCATAGTTCAAATCGATTGTCCAAACCGAAGCAAAAGTCTAGGCGATAACCGGAATATGTTTAACTGGATAAGCGATAATTAATTCGCAACAAAAATGGAATGGCAAATGCGCCTCATTTTTAGCAAACGCGGGATTGCGCAATTTGCATTTATTTGACAAGAACTTTCTCCAGTTGAGTGTTGCTCAAAAAGATTAATAGAAATTAAACAAACGATAGCAAACAATACATTTATTGCTCTCTTAACGTATGTACCTGCTTTAAACACGTTTACTATCTCCAATATCAACACAACCTTGTAAATTACCATTCAATTTATTGACACTTAGTGCGCTACATAACGTTAGTTACGGTTGTGCTAAAGCGGAGTAGGTGTAGTATCTATTTAGCGCGCGCATTAAACAGTACTATTTCTGCGGGTACATGTTTAATTGCGGATTCAAATATTTTTTGTTTGTATTTCTAATAAATGCCCATATTAAATTTTTACATGAAATATCAAAGACCGCGTCTGAGGTCTAATAAACTCTACAAACCGTATATTGTCGAAGAAAAATAACTTCGTGTGCGGATGTTAAACGAATAATAAGGTATAATACGAATTTCACGTGTTAGAGTTAAAAGAAAACAGAGGAAGAAGATGTTCGGCACACTAAGGTTAGTATCTCCCGCAATTTATTATACAAATAATGCTGCATAGTTATAATGCAATGCCGAAAATGTAATGGTCCTGATTAGTTTAAAGCGTAAAATAAATTACACTTCGGAATTAGAAGAATTAATTATTTCTAAATTTACGAAATTGCATCAAAAAAATATGAAATAAAAACGCCATAAAAATTGGAAAAAATGTTTTTTTGACAAAGCTGAGTCTGGTTTAGATGTGGAAAACAGTTCAATATCAAAGCAATATATTAGGCAGGTATAAGTATTAAAGCAACTAATTCGCCACCAATAATGAAAATTTATCATTACATACTAGACCTAATTGTGGCAAGACCCACAACATTTTCTTTTCACAAATACCTTTTTAACGTACATACCTATCCTTAAACGGTCCAATGAGTCTAAATTGAGGCCTTGATTGCTAAAATAATTACTTATTAAGCTGAAAGATATTGATTGTTTGTATTAATGCAGACTACTTTCGGAAACTATTTTCAGTTAATTGAAATATCTTCTGTGATCAAGCTTAATTAAAAAATATCGTGCAAATGAGCGATATTTTTTAATAATGGAAGCGTAAATACCACACCTGATATATGTATGTACAACATATAACACTTGCAAAGCAATACAATTCCTAATATTAATAATTAATGTAGTACTTTACATTTTCTTTTTAATACAACTTCCGAAATATATGGAATTTTGTAAATTCGGAAAGAAAACAACGTATCTGAAGCTTACACCAATTTAACCTAATCTGCATCTCTTACAAATATTTCCAAGCTGGAAATGTTCTCTAGAGCAGCTTACATTCGATAAACAATTATTTCCTTAATCCAATGATTACCTGTACTTTGATATACTAAACTTTAAACTTCTTAATTCGATACACATTTTTGGTGAGCTCCAAATTATTTAAGTGATTTAGTATAAGAATTGGATTTTAGAAAATGTTTTGTGTTTAGTTTTAAGTTCAAACCACATATTCCCACGTAGTATTTAAGTATTAATATTTTCATAATGTGTATATACTCATTTACTTACGCATATGTAGATGGAGATTCCGGTGACGTATGTAAGTATACGGTAACTAATACAAATGCTGCATTATTAATTAAACACGTTATTTCTAACAATAGTTTTCATTTTTCAGTGTTCAATCACCATTTTGACAGCGTGTAATCCCTATTTCTGTAGAAAACTATGAATTTAGACTAAATTTATTAATTTTCTTTTTGATATCTGGAAAACAGTAACAATAATCAATGTAACTAATATAAAATATTTAAAGAAATACTATAAAAAGTAATCTATATTCGTGTATACACTACCCTTCAAAAGTGTCATCGCACCTAATATATTGTATTATACTTAGAACCATTTTAATTTTTTTAATGAAATTCATCTTAGTTTCCTTCCTTAGAATGGCATTTACAATCTAATATTGATAGTATACGCTCATAACAACAAGACCTACTTACAAAAATCATTCAAAGACGAAAACACTATATTCCTGTACAAAATTTTATGTTGTCAATAAAGCAATAATGTATATTGAGTATGCATCTAGTACATTCCCACGATACTGCAGAGGTGTGCGAATGCATTAGGAAAACCTTATTTCATGGGGCATTGAAACTTGCGCCAGAATACGCGATTTACACGAAAACAAACGTTTCAAATAGAAAAATTGTTCGACAATTAAATATTTCTGAGTGTTGTGTACAATTCAGAGCAGAAAACGAACACAAACGGAAATAACCTAAATTCGGCAAAAGCTGACGCAAATTGGAGTATAAATAATTGGAAAAATGTGTTATAGAAATTCGAATTGTTTGTTCGTCGCCGCCGTGGGGAAACAAGGTTAGATGAGTGTATTTCAAAAAACAGAAAGGAGGAGGAAACATCATAATATAGATACATACTTAGATAAAATAGATGAAAGAATTACAAGGGATGTGTATTTGCAATCTTAGAAAACGATGTGGTACCAACTGGATGTGAATTAATTGGGAAGATATTCATTTATCCCCAAGATAAATAACGACCCCACATACACCGCAAAGGTGGTTAAAGCTTATTTTCAAGACAAATTTCTTTAAAGGAGTGGCCGCCACAGAGCCCTGATTGCAATCCCATTGAGGTCATTTGGAATGACTTGGATCGTGAGGTCCGGAAAATATTTTCGATTGGCAAAACAGCATTCCGGAATACTTTGCGGGAAGTGCGGAATACTATAGATGAATCGTATTTGGAGCGCTTAGTTCCAAGGACGCCGCGTATCTGTCGGGCAATTATTAAAACAACAGTATGCATTTTATTGGAATGTACTATTTTATCAATAAAACATTTCAAGTTAATGAGTAAAGATTATTTCTTTAATAAATGTCTCACAAACATTTTCTGTTTAATTTATTTTGTTATTTTATATAGTGCGATTAAACTTATGAACGGTAGCGTTTATTCGCTTAGTTTAATCAGAAATTTACACGAAAACGTAAGATTATTAAAATTCGTATATCTTAACACTACAAGTAATTTCAATTTTTTAATCCCTCCGCAAAGATTGCTGCTACTTACGATTTTCTTGCTATTTTTGCAAACGCATGGTTGCATAGAACATAATTTTTCTAAACGAGGAATTACAAAATGTGAGTTATCATTGTTAGTTAAGGATTATGGTGCATGATCACGTGATAACGTGTTATTATCACTATAAAGAGATTGGCACTGATACCTGCATCCGCTGTCTTTTGAAAAGACCTACTGTAACATTACCTTAACTTGTGTTAGAATAGTTGAAGACTTTCCACAAACCTTAACAGTATCTAGGATATTTATCTTACAATTCAGTACGTGTTAAAAATGTCCTATTGAAAAATTGGTATCGTTTTTTATCGATGAGAGCACATTTGCACAATATATGTTTCCTCGTTATTGGAGATTCTTAACATAAACCCACAATTGACATTTAGCTTTACCTGGTTTGTATAATTTTTTTTAACTTCGTTGTTCTTCTACAAAGTCTTTCTCTGCCCATATATTCTTCGATCTCATGTTGACGTTGGTTCCTTTTACATACTATAAGAAGATTCTTTGATGACTTGGAATTCATCAGAAAGTGACGTGGCTGCCACATTCCAAATCCCTTAGATTCCGTACGCCTATACACGCTAAATAAGATAGATAATGGCAAGTTTTGATAACCTTAATGCCACCTGACTATTTGTAAAAATATCTATCCCTGTCATTAACACTAACCATTTTTATCTTAAGAGAAAGTGATTTTAAACAGGCCTTCCTTTTCCTTATGAAAGGAACGATAGCATTTAATTTGGGATTTATGCGTAGGCAATGGTTCTAATACCATATCCACGTGGTGTCAAGGACTCTACGTAAGTTGAAACATAATTTGTTCAGATTTTTCTGTGATCATTATTACTACGTGATCAGCGTACTTTGGCACACCATATACATTGTTTAACTTGTTTAAACGATCAACAGCGACAAGATCAAGAACGATCGACAGACGGAACTGGAACCAATAGTGGCATTGTCCCTAAGAAGGGACAATGCCACTATGTACGAATTTATGAAGGTGGAAAAAATGTTAAAAGGTTTGAAGGCACATTATATGTGCTAAATATAGTTTTAGAAAGTATTAGTAATAATACATCTAATAGATGAGTGTTCATTTGTAGAAAATTATGTAATACTGGCTGGTCTGCTATTTCCTTGTAAATTGCAGTGATTCACTTCATGTTAATTTGTATGACGTTTTGACAGTCCTAGTTTAAGTTTTGTTTTAATTTCGTTAGAGGACGTCGAAGTACATGGCAATTATCGTCAACTGTGCGAATTTCCAGCCAAATTAGTGGCTCCAAAAGAAGGAAAATTGATCTTAAGATATCAGTTCTCAACAACCTATCTAACAACTAATATGTGACTTGGTGTTGAAAGTCATCTAGTAACCCTGTCTTTCGAACAGTATTCAGTAACTAATGTGTTAAGAGATGGGAGAGTAAATTCCATTTGGTATTCATCAGAAATATTCTGACTGCCTAGAGTTACTTTGAAAAATTGAACCTCATTTTCTTACTTTCGGGATTGATTTTGTTTGTCCTGAACTCCTTTGAAGAGGCACGCGCACCTTTTTTGTAGCAAATCCTTCGATATTTTTCAAAAAAATCAGTAAAAGATTCTCAATAGACGACGTATGCGACAGTATAATTTAATTCTACTAATGTAATTTTGGTGCATATGGGATTGTATTTTTTTGGAGAGAAGGAAGGTAAAAATGATAAATTGCTATTTTAAAGTATTTATTTGGATGTTGGAAGATCCCTGATTTGTCACCAATCGAATATTTACATATATTTCACAATTCATTGATGCAGCTAATGTTGACAACATATATTATATATACGTATAAGAACTCTTAAACAATCTCTGAAACAACAGACCGTTTCGTTATTTATTGGCGTTTCAAGCAGATAGCATTAGGCAATTTTATTGGTTTCTAGATGTAAATGTAGTGAAGCAAAGCAGACACATAGATCAGCTGTTTCTTGGTGTGGGTATAGATGAAGGACGTTAAATTAAAAAAATAAAATACTAAGGCCAACGAATGGGTTTAAAAACAAATTAAACTAAAATACACGTATATATTACTTACAATTAGTTCGTATTAACATTGTTATTTTTAAAAACATCTTGTATTTTGAAGGTTGTGGAGCACATCTATGGCAGCAGCTACTGTATTTACAATTTTGACAGCTAATTTTTAAGCAAACTGTTTTAAACAAAATTTATTCATATCACAGTATTGATTTGTTGCATTTTAAAGCCCATATTTTTTGGGTGCTATAAGCATTTACGCTTGTCGAACTTGAGGGGCCTTAAGGTGTCGGGTAGTGTATATAACCTATCTCCATGGCCTTATCACATCTCGTCGTACTGCGTGAAACGAACAGTGCTCAGGAATACACCTTGCCCGTCCGAAAATTCATTGCTGCTACATCGACAAACGCTGGACACTTAAGTTGCGGCAATTAGATGTTGTCCCTTTTACTAAGGCTGCAGAAACGAATGCTGTTAGAGATCCGTGCGGCTATTTTAATTTGATTGTGTGTGTACAGCCTACATCAACAACACAACCTCATCTCATAGTACCAGATCATCAAGTCCTAAAATTAAATGTTATAATCTCGTAATTAGTATGCCAAGTCTAACTTGCATTATTGAGGCATCGAATAGTGTAAGGGAATACAAATTGTTGCAGAAAATTGATTACATATCGAACGGTTATCAGGCAGTGAGTGTATATATATGTCTCGTTACCCGAGAGGATAACAAGACATAACAACAACAACTTTAAATCTAGTTTCTGGTTGAATTTCGAACGTTCGCTATTAATACCATATACGAATAGAATTGCTTAGAACTGTATATATTCGAATAGTTTGTTTTGTTTGAATAAAGGAAATACCAAATACGTTTTTTTTTTTTCAGCAAGGTGCAAGTAACTGTTCTATGTTCGATTCTTCTTATTGGAATAGCTGTGGTTGGAATATGTTTGGGAATATTCTTGGGGACAGCAAAAGATACAGTTAGAGGTGCTGTAGTGACAAATGGTTACGAATGCGCAGAAATTGGGAAGTAAGTATCCTGTTTTTCGATCTGTTTCCTCTTTCTGAGTAATTATTACTGAAAGAACTAAGGCTTTAAATAATATTTTTTATTTAATAATACTCTAAACAGATTTTATTCTTTTAAGATGTACCCATATGAATTTAACATTAATATGCATATATATATATATATATGTATATATTCACAGACTATCGCTTGTATTAGTTCGTACTTTTATTAAAATTCCATAAATTATTCTTTATAACAGTTTTCAAATATAAATAACATTTCTTACATGACTCTACTTCTATAAAGTTTATTTACAAACAAATATTTTTGCAACTTTCGAATGCAAAAACTTTTAAACGATTATTACAACTTATGACATTTCATGGTGTTAGCTGGAAAATCCGTAATTGCGTAAATAGTGATATACGATTGTAATGACTGAGCAAATAATAACCAGGAAATCTGTTTGCTCTCACCTTAAAATGTGCTGAAACGCCATTTTAGTTCCTTAAGGAACGAGATATTATTATTAGAAATGTGTATAACAATATACAGAGCGAAAGTAAAGTTTTTGTAATATTACAAATTATTTAAGGACACCTATTCTTTAAAAACGTGGGAAAATGCTGATAAATAATAATTAGATCTAAAACACTATTGATATTAAAAAGGTATGTCGGTAACACGGTTGACAATGGGTACCCACGTGCTCTCAAAACGCTGCGTTCCGCATAATTAATTAATTTATGTGAGTGGAATTTACTGCTATACCTGTGAATTAAAAAGGTGTTTAGAATTTTTTCCTATGCAACATGAAGTAGAGAATTTACAAACATGCTCTCTAACAACTAACATTTTCTTCCGATTTTACACTTAAATTTCGTAAAAGTGGTTTGATCTCGTCTACTAATTCTATAACTTTTTGTACTTTAATCTAACTTTTGCTAGAAATATATGGATGGAATATGTACACTACTGCCCACAGAAATTTGGACAAACAACTACTATCAACATCTAATCTATCTGGTTTTTCGTAAGACATTGTCGTTAGACAAGTAGATTCTTAAAGCAGTATAGTATTGCAACAACCGTTAGTTGACTAGTGAAAGCATATAATTCTTCTAAATTAGATCGTTTTGTTTCTCTGCTTGAAACACCAAAGATAAAAATACTGTTAAAATGCATCTTCTCGTGGTATTGGTGAAATCATTCAGTAGAAATACAATGTGAAGAGACAAAAAACGCTAACAGACGGACACGTATACATGTCTCTGCCTACACGGCGTCATCAGCGTGGTTTCGAGCGATTTCTAACGTTACAGCTCAAGTGAGTTTTTTTTGGGTCTACTACTATGCACTGTTTTTTGTGGGCACCTCTCGGGACTAGCAATCCATGTATTGCTCATGAGAAGGGCTGGGAAACTGTACCCGCTTGTTTTCGCTATGTCTGACGGCAGACAAGTGTTTCACTCTTCAGGCTCCAGCTAGCGCTAAGAAAGACTCACTTGAGCTATAACGTTAGATATGGTGATAGTAGCAGAGAGGAAATTGCAATGTGTTGAGCAAAAAACCGCTCGAAACCATGCTGATGATACGGGGTAAGCAGAAGCATGTCCGTGTTCACATTGTCTTCCTGGTGAATAATTTCACCAATACCATGAAAAGCTACATTTCAACAATATTTTTATCTTTAGTGTTATTTTCTAGACATTTTTAGATGTGTGTTTGAAACAGTTGCTAACTATAGAAAGTTCAAATTAGGCATTTACATAGCTAATTGGTATCCTCCTAAGTTAATAAGACAAAATGATATCTACATTCCACCCATAATGCATATGCAATACTCCAAATACAAGGCTTGGAAAACTAATGAAGAGGATACTCAAATTTTTTTACGTAGTTCTTCGAGGAAAACGCAGTTTTTTTGTCGATCAAAATCGTTAATACGATTTGCATCGTATTTTAGAGTTAGTTTTATTTTTGGTATTATATGTAACCAAATCTCCGGCGCGCTAGGAGCGGACTCGGTCGAACTTACGACGGAAATGAAATTATTCTTTGATTCAAGTGAATCTTAATAATGTAATAAGAAGAATATATTTCTTTATATCTAAAAGGTTATTTATTTGACTTTATTGAAAATATCAAGGAAGGTGTGCTCTATTAGAGAAAGTAAGCTGGAATTAGATAATTACGGTTGAACACAGATAAGAGGAAGAAGCAACCACTGGCTGCCTAAATATTCAAGTTAATAATCGAATGTGATATCCCATTTATGTGCTGGTACAAAAACGGTTGCGTGAAACCTGTATGTAACACAAATTAAAAAAACGGCATGCAGAAATCTATGTTATGATGGTGCATTTGCAGATCAGTTAACTAATTTCAAAGGTTATATTAACAATGCCTGTGTTACATCGGTCGATGTTGAACGATCTTCCTCAAGGTACGAGGAAATTTTTTTCCCATCTGCAAACTAACTTCACCGAGACAAATGTCGAAACATGCCTGATACTGCAAACTTTTCATGACCTTCTCTAATTCGGTTTGCTGAACTCATCAACAACTATAAAGAAGGTAAGTATGTTTTCGACATATGTGCTAAAACACAGGAAACATGCAACCGTTAAAGTCAATAGACACATTAATTTGCAAATTAAAAGGGATAAATTTCTGTTTTATATGTAACATCTTCAACAGTTAAGTTTTGAACAAAAAGAAAACCAATTGAACATCTTTACATATAAAAAAAAGGTTTTCCACCTTAATTAGATTTTGTCGAGCCGAAACATTTGGCTAGGCCTATTTTACAATTATAATATCTTCATGAAATACCGGGTAAACCGATTAAATATTTTTCCATATAAGGAATTATAACGCGTAATACAATAATTCAACGAAGTCGGTCGATTTTTGTATCCGGACCTGGAATTTGACCAACCCCAATTATATGTTAAAGCAATGTCTCACTAGCAATAATTCAGCCATCCTGCTTTTGAATTTAAATTAATTTGATTAACTTTAGAATTTATTTATATTCTAAGTAATATGAGCGGTATTGTATACACACATTTTTTAACTCAAAATTTCCTTGTTCGTTTTGTAAAGAAACAATATCGTAAATACAATAACTACTAAACTTCTACCTTAACCTTTCATTCGTCATCAACAAAGTAAATTGCTCAAACCAATTTTGTAATTATACGCGTAAGTCAACGACGATTTTACTTCTATTTACATTATATTGCGTCAGTTATTCTGATTTTAACTTATATAACTTAATTGGATATGCTATAGATACGATACAAGGTCGTTGAAATATTAAATCAAAGATATATATTTAACTTTATGTTATCATTTTTTATTAAAAAACTTTGCACGAACTGTTTGACTTTTTACGTAACTAAATGTATATACCAATTAAAAATAAACATTCATTTTCTAGTACGTCACGGTATTAAAAGATATTGCACTTCGATAGACAATCTTTACTACGATAATATGCTAACATGTGACAGCCAACAAAAATTTGGTGCCACTTTTACGCTAAGCTTTTTTTAATACTTCTAATACTTAAGACACAATATACAACCTATCTCTATATTTTTATGTAAAAAATGTACAATAATCGTGTTAACCAGATTTATACTTAAGATATCCTAACGTAATATAACTTAAGTGCTACTATTAAACAAAGAAAACATCTCTTATTACTGCATTAAATACGTTTCTGTTATTTTCATAAAGTTCTTCTAACTAAAGTGAATTAAAACAAGTACAGTTCTTATTTTCTTAACAGTGTTGAATTTGTTGATATTAGTATTTCAATTCGATGTTAATTCTTTTGAGATTCTGCTGGAAAGGGTGTTGTTAATAAGAATTTAACAAGTGTTCTACTAGGAAAATTGTTTTGGATTTATACAGTAGTTTCTAAAGAAATTCTAAGCAATAAGAAAGAAACGTCTAAGGTAAGACTTAAACTTCAATTATGACCATTACATTGTGTTTTTAGCTGATAATTATTCATCACATACACACCATCTCCAGTGTGACGCAAAATTTTACGTTGTATCGTTGCTCCCGAAAATCGCTACGAACACTGAAACATCTTGCACTCAGCTAGCAGTAGCACTAGAACTAAAGTAGATGTTAACTATTCGAAAATATCAGGTTATACGAAAAATTATGCACGTCATTAGGTACTCAAAATATTCAATTATTATTTGTACAGACTTGCTATGCTCAAAATACCCATGCATTTCATATGGCATATAGCAATCGCCTAATTATGTGTGTTCACTCATCAGCAGTTGCTGCTGTATAATCCATTTTTACTTCTTCCTCATTTTAAACAGGGTTAACTACTAGAAATGGGCACACTATCTGGTTAACCAGTGAATCGATTATAGACACCAGTATGAGTTATTTTCAAATATATCGAGTAGTTAATCTACCACCACGATTAACGTACCGTTTGATATTGATTTGATTGATGATTTCAATTTTGCACAGTGATAACCAAAAGTAACTAAGTGTTCGTATCACATACTTTCGCCTATAAATAAGATGTGTCATTTTTCCTTTTCTTTTAAAATTGAACTATGCAGTATCTTATATATCTATATTGTATCTACATATCAAGAAAACAGTATGGTTATTCAGTATATTATTCCTTAGCGGGGGAAAGTATTTGTCAGTTCCAGAATTTATTGGTTTTTGATTGAGGATACCGTTATAAGATAGTACATACATACCTGAATTTTTTACACCTTTAATATCTAAATATATTCATCATATGCTCTTCAACTAAAATATATTCAATCTATGCCAATAACTAATAGTAGACAAATAATGAAACGCCCACTGTTTATTGTGAGAGATTGTGTGATTGATGGTAATTCGAGTTTTTATTCGTATTCAATACAAACAATAATGGAACCAATTAAACTCGTCCAATGTAAATCGTTTCTTTTTTATTCATTCAATGGTTGTCGAAGTGAATAATAAATCATTACAAACCCTGTATTATTATTATTAATGATGTATGACTACAAATGTGTTTGTATACGAAATAATTAATGACAATGACATGTTCTTAAACAGAATATGTTCATATTTAATTCAGCATTTAAACTTTCGCGGACTTATGGTTTAACAAGATGTTAACTACATAGTTAACATCCTTCCACAATTTTCTCTTTTGCGTGTTCCTCTGACAACTCCCTGCATCTTTTTTTAAAGGCTACCTGTAATCTTTTTCCCTTGCTGTTTTCTTTTTTTCGTCAAAAGCTTTTGAATATTAATAGTTGTTTTGTTGCAAGATACTTCAATTTCCTATAAGTTCTTTGGATATTTACCACTTGGTTTACATTGATAAAAGGGGAAATTAAAGGGATTTTGCATTTTAGCATTAATTAAAGTCAAGAGAAAATGTTAATAAAGCAGGTTATACGTTTAACAGTGATGTCATTCTTGCTTGAGTGTAGGGAAATGTTTGGGAATTGTTTTGAAATTTCTATTAGTCTTGCAAGTCAATACTTCTTCAATAATAACAACAATAGATTGTATATATAGAAATATGCATACATATATATATATATATATATATATACGTACACTACCGCTCAAAAGTGTTTAGGCACTTTCACTGACAGCAAAAATGTATAAAAACTGAGTAAAAATGTTAATAATATTTATTTTTTACGTACAGATACACGCACATGAATAAAAATATATTAAATAAATGTGAAAATTAAAACGTTTGATTTAAATTTTGCTTTCATCTATGTGACCTCCTCTTGATTTAATAATTGCAGCACACAATCGAGGCATTCCCGCAAAGTTTTGCCAGAGTTTCTTGTGTTATTGAGGTCCAACTAGATTGTAAATTGTTCCACACGTCAGTAGCTGATGTCGGAGCCGATTTCCGTACTTCCCGATCTAGTTCTTCCCATAGTAACTCGATTGGATTCAAGTCGGGGCTCCGGGGAGGCCATTCCATAACTTTGAGAGTTCCTTCCTCTTCTAAATGGCGTAAATAGTCTTTACATAATTTAGAGGAATGTTTTGGGTCATTATCTTGCTGAAAGATAAAATTTTGACCCAAAAGTCGAATTCCGGAAGGTATTGCGTGGTTCTCCAAAATTTCGCGGTAGCCTTCTTTTTTAATATACCGTCAATTTTCACAATGTCCCCTACACTAGTGCCAGCAAAACAGCCCCAAATGATGATAGAACCTCCACCATGCTTCACGGTAGCAGCAATACACTCTTCTCTGGCACATTCACTCACAGATCTTCTTACGAATATGCGTCTTCGGGTTCCGAATAGCTCAAATTTGGACTCATCCGTCCATAGGACGTTGTTCCACTCTTCTATGATCCAGTGTTGGTGTTCACGAGCCCATTTAAGTCGCTTTTGCTTGTTTTGTTTGCGTAGTAATGGCTTTTTCATCGCAATACGTCCATGGAGCCCGGCTTTCTGTACGCGACGCTTAACTGTAGAAACCCTGACTACCTTTGGCGACCAACATTTAATTCTGCGGTGATTTCCGGGGCTGTTTTGCGTCTATTTAACTTGCTGGTAACCACTATACTGCGATCATCTGCAGATGTTGTCGCTTTTGGCCTTCCACTCCGTCGTTTATTAAGAAAACTGTCAGTTTCCCGATATTTTTCTACGTTATAGTCAACCGTAGCGTGGTGTATTTTAATTTTTTTGGCAATTTGTCGATTACTTATGCCACTTTTATGGTAAGCTATTATAAGCGCACGTGTTTCCGTACTAATTTCTCTTCGCGGAGGCATTTTAAAAAATTGTCACACGATATTTCGCTCACGACGTGAATAGAGTAAATACAACACTGCAACTGACAATGGGTTATAGATTTCACTATAATCTTCTAGGAAGGTAATTTAAACATTATTACCTATAATCTAACAGATGACTAAATTTACCCAGTAAATTCAGAGGTATTGTTATTGTAATTGCACCGCAATAAACAGTTTATAATCCGACCAAGTGCAGGTAAATGATAGTAAACCTTATGCGATATAATGGGTGTTTATCTTACTGAACTACATTTTAAATACGTATTTCATTTTATTATAATGTTTTTTTGGTAAACATAATACCATATGAATAATCCATGAAAACAGGGGTGCCTAAACACTTTTGAGCGGTGGCGTATATATATATATATATATATATATATATATATATATGTATGTATTATATGCGAACAAACACTAACACTTAGCTATCTGCACATAGAGGGATCATGTTATATTTTAGTTTTCAATGTCACATGAATATATATACATTTAACAATATACATTTTTCTACGAATCTAGTAACTAACTTTGTTTAAGTAGGAATTTACAGGATGTAATTTATAATAAATATAATATATATCAAGAATCACTTAATACATAATAAATTCCAACATCGAGACAATAGCTTACGTTTTTACTGTCGTTTCTTTGAGCTGTGTTCACAGTGATGAATAAAGTAAATGCATTTTTGTATAACGATTATATATCTGCAGGAGCACTGTTGTTATGAAACTGTCTTAATCTAACGAAGTTTATATTTTTTGTAGCACACTTAAATTTTGCTCTGACCATAGACACTTTCCTCATCACTTAAGGTTTCTAGAGCTCTTCGTTATCTACTAGACGACCAACAGTTATGAGGGGATTTGTAATGCTATGATGGAATTCGTTATTACTTGGTAGCTATTAAAAATAGTTTGTAAACCAATTTCAACTTCACAGTCTTGAAAATTGAATTGACTTGCTTTCATTGCAACAGCTTTCTGTGTATTAATTTGCATTAGTTATGAATCGCAGTAGAACGAAATATTGAAAATAGTACAATATAATAATTACATTCCACCTGAGATAAAAACATGAAATTTACAATTCGTTTTGGAAATTTGCCAAATATTATTTTAGTCGATTAATTCATTTACATCTGAATAACAGTGATGAATAGTTTAGGCTATGAGATGTTTTGCATGCAGTATGCACGTTACTTGTAACATATTAGACAATGGTTTAAATAAGCGGCCAACACTTGGATTGCTGAAATCTCGAACTTTTGTAAAGTAACTAATATCAGAGTTTCCATGGTTTCATCAGTATGCAATTGAAGTCTTTTACTGGCTATTAAGTATGGATCCACATATTTTTAATATTGGAATTATAACATGTACCACAGAGATTTCTTTATAAGGTAATACTATTCAGCCACAATTTTTACCGCGTACTTAATGCCAAATTATATTCTCTATTCTTTGACGCACACGTGGTAAATAATAAATAATTTCTCAATGTTGATTCAGTCTGCAATCGGGATTATATTTATCCCAACACTTTCGAAACTACTCTTTCTCAATGTTATTTAATGGAATGTTACAAACACCCATAATTGACATCGTCTCGATCGCAGTTGTAGTTTGTGCTATGCGTGTTGTTCGCATTGCGATCGTTTCCAAATCAGCAGGTTTCCTATTACACCCCAAACAGTTCACATGATATCTATCGCATTGAAGTCTGGATGAAATAAACTTTCGAATATTCGTCACTATGCAATAATTTTTAAGGGTTATTTCTTCACTTGCATTTCCTACTAAACACGGCGGAGAATCCGTGAAAAATTAAACAACACATACTACACCCGCGAGAATCTCAAAGACACCAAACATATATACACTAGGGTGACAAAATAAAATAGATACCAGGTAAAGCGGTATAAATATATAAACAGCTAAATTCTAAGAACGAATTAAGAACTTTCTCTTGTCATTAGCGTAGGGGTAGATGTACCGGAAGGAATTCGTCATAGTTTAGTATCGTTACAACTATGCCTCGCTTACAAGGTTCGAGTGATATTAGTGACTTCACCCATCGCATCGTTGGCCGGAGTGAACGCGGCGCTTCGCAACGTGAAATAAGTAAATTTTTAAATATTCCGTTGTCCCCACAGTTGACCGTGTGATTACACAATTTAAACGCAAGGAAAAAACAACAGTGGAGCCGAGACCAGGTCGTGCCGGACCTTCTGAAAGAACTAAAAGGATGCTTGTGCGCGAAGTGTTAAGAGAACCGCGAAAAAGTACAGCTGAGGTTGCGGCAGCTTCACAGAAAAGTCAGCGCACCGTTCTGCGATACCTCCACAGTATGGGGATGTATAAAAGGGTGGCAAAGAAAAAACCTCTTCTTACGGCGTTTCAAAAACGGCACCGAATGGCTTGGGCAATCGAATTGCGAACGAAGCCCGAAGAGTTTTGGCGGTCTGTCATTTTTTCAGACGAAAGCAGATACTGCCAATTCAGTGATGGTGGTCGTACGTGGGTATGGAGACGTTCGTCACAGCAACTGGACGACAAATTTTTGCATCAGACGGTGAAATACGGCGGTGTGAACATCATGATGTGGGGCGCGATATGGTATGGTGGAAGATCGCAATTAGAAATCTGCGACGGAAATATAAATGCGGCAAAATATATCCAAATATTAACAGAAGGACTACTACCGATATTCGACAACGCGATTTTATCTAAAGAAGACGCACTTTTATGGAGGATGGAGCACCCTGCCACAAAGCAAGAACAACAACCACATGGAAAGAGGAACAGGGGATTCGGATTTTACCATGGTCAGGCTAATCACCAGACGTGAATCCGATAGAGAATGTTTGACACATAATCCAGTCAAATATGGCGAAACGACCCCGAAAACCCAGCAATAAGAAAGAACCCGTGGCAGCTGTTACAGAAGAGTGGTTAAATATTCCAGAAGTCAGCATTAATCATTTAATAGATTCTATACCGCGACGACTCGCAGCACTTCACGCAAGTAAAGGTGGATCGACAAAATATTAGTCTAATTTAAAAATTTTAAAATATTTTGTATATATAACGAGAATAGAATCTTTTTTTTAATTAGTAGGTGTCTGTTTTATTCTGTCACCCTAGTGTATATGTACATACATGTGTATTATATATCTACAACATACATGTTCTTGCATATACAAATGGGAGCTATTTTTATAATTCGTATACTGAATCGTAATTTCAATAAAACCATGTACAATGCGTTCAAATAAATTTTGCCTTTAGTAGTCCATTCCAATAAAAACTTTTGTCGTAAAAGGTACTAGTTTCAGTTGCATTAGTTGCCAATTTGATTTTGATATTTCTCATGTCATTTAAATAGCTAACACCAAACAAAATCCGTATTAAGAGTCTCAGTAACAAGCTATGATATAATTATAATTTCAAAAGCTACTTTGAGGTAAAATTTATTTGAACGTGTTATACATATATATATGTACACTATTAGATTTTGATAGAGTATATCGTTACAAATTTGAACATACCATGAGATTGTAAATATTTTGTAAATATTGATGTAAGTTTGCCTCTACTTACATCACTTCTTGGTAAAAGATTGCACTTAATAACAATAACATATCACCTTAATATATTTCGAAACACTCATTTTATTAGGGTCATCTCATAAAATAATTACAAGTACTAGAAGATACGAGAAGCATTTACAGATCAATATCAGTTTTAATTTGCTATTTAGTGCATAATTTTCCAAAAGTAACCGTTGACGCTTATTGGACTTTGCGACGATTTATTTTTATTACTAATATAAATAATTATCAGCTAATAATGTAATAGAGATTACCTTGTAATAAACACAATTATTATCACTCCATTGTTCTGGTGTACTTGTATTTTATCCCAGCATTCTTCTGAAGTCTGCTCAGGCAGACAATACAATCATTACTTGGCCTTTGAATTATCAAAACGTATATTTACCTTAATTTAAATACCGTCATTTTATTACATATGTAAAATAAAGTAAACAGAGATAATAAGTTCAGAGGCATCTCTGCAGCCATTATACATTTGCTATTTGAAATTTAGCAACTTATACGGCGAGATAAATAGCGATTTATTCGGTCGGTCTCCGTGGTGAAAGTGGATACACACCGGTCTAGTGAACTGGAGCTGTAGGTTCAAATCCTACCGGATACCGTGAAATTTCTATCGATTAAAAATTTTACACAAAATACTAATCCAATTAAATTTAACATTGGTAATAACAAGGAAATTGAATTATCAATGATTAATACAGTCCATGCCATTCTAATGAGCGAACGCCGAATTAGTTAATGGCATATCAACCGAATGGATACACAGTATTTTACATTTAAATATGCAAAAGCTAACTGCAAGATGGGTGCCGCGTTTCCTGATTGCTCATTAAATGAAAAGTTTTTACAGTTTCACATGACTGCGTAACTAAGTTCAAATGATATTCAAAATAATGTATTTTATCGATATGTCATCGCAGATGACACCTGAATACATCAGTAGGTTCCCGAGATGAAAACGACTGCTTTTTCCTCGAATAAGATCATCCACGTTTTGGGAGTTTCAAACGTGTAACCTTTATTGACTATTAATAGAAGGAAATGGCAGTAACTAGCCAATATTATGCTGATATACTGACTATTACTATGACTATGTTTCGATGACTCCATTTATTCTGAAAAGAAAGTTTTGTTTCATTAGAATAACGCACCCTACGATTCACCCTTCATTCTATCGTGAAATTGTTCTCGAACAGTAATTAGTAGCCTTTTTAGTTTGAATATCGAAAAATAAGGTACAAATAGATTTTAAAATATTTAAATTACCTATTAATAATTTTCATATACACTACCGTCCATAGAAGTTTGGCCAAGTAATAAAAATTTTAAAAAATCAAAGAATAAAAGGCAACTAATACTAAAGAAATGAATGTATTACTCTTACTTAAAAATAGCAACTATCAAAATCTTTTTTTTATTTTTTCTTATTCATTGTTAACAAAATTCCTAAATATTCTTTTCGTCAAAAAATCCACCTCTTGCATTGATTACAGTTCGAACAACTCGCGGCATCCTTTCGATAAATTTTTTGAGGTTTTCGCGTGGAACGTTCCATTCTTGTTGAAAAATATTCCTTCCAATACTGTTTCTTGAAAGTAGGACCGACGCTTCGAACTCTTCTATCGAGTTCATCCCATAGTAATTCAATAGGGTTGTAAAACTTTCCTCCTTGACCAAACTTTTATGGACGGTAGTGTACATGTTGAACCTTACTAAGAGAAATAATATAAGAAAAAGTGGTATCTATCGAGTAGAAGATTTGCAATTAATTGAAGGTATTTTCTAATTATTTGTAGTACCATTCTATTTCCATACTAAATATATGAAATTAATAAATGTAAATAATAACACGTTTGATTCAGAAAAAGCCGTAAAAGACCCGAGCAAAACTGTCAGGTATAAATAATACTAAGAGGTATTGGGATCGAAATGTGTAATACAAATAAACTATTCGCTTTTCATAACCACAAACGCAAGAAATTTAATCAATTAAGTAATGGTGTTATCCAGTATATTTTTATAGGTACTGTAAGCTTTGTAATGTATATACATATATAATAATGAATATTGCTGGGCTAAAAATAAGTATATAAAATTAGGCCATAGTTAAGTTGTTCGTTCGTCTTCGTACAAAAGATTTTCTATATTTTTACACAATTACTGAATTTCAGTTTCACTTTTGTTATATTCCTTTGAACATGTTTTATGTACTATTAAAAATAATATGAAGCACTTACCTTCTACAGAAGCAAATTAATGCTTACCGTACCATCTTCTTTTGAATTTTGTTAGTTCAATTTTTAATTAAATCTATTCATAGAGAGATGGCGCAGTGTATATTTAAACAATTCATGAGACGTAAATAAATACAAATAAACAGCAGTGTTCTTAAACCTGTTGTATTAATTCGTATAATTTTCTTCCATTTTACTTTACTCTGTTTAATTGGGTATTTTCAGATTTGTTTTAAAACACATACGCGGATATTTTTTATATGTACATATATTTCATTTCCTCAACTTGCTTCTCCTTTTCAAATAATTTTATTAACTATATGAATTTAAAAAATGTACCAATTTTATATACAGTCTTTGTGACTTTTGTATGTAATATTTCTCACAAACATGATATGAACGAATTTTCTAAAGAGTTTTGTAAAATTTAATGGGTAACAATTACATTTCCTTTAATATATATCTAATTTTGCATGTGCAATGAATATTCATTCCAAGTTTATAATGTGCAAAAAAGAATTACATACATTTCATATACATTTTTGCGTATTATTTTGGCAATAACATGGAATAACTTATGTTTTCTTGAAGAACGTTGATTACACGTACTATATATATAAGCCAAATTCATACTTTCATATTAGTGTACATCATTAGGAGGGATATTTTGTATCTCCATATAACACCTACACATTTTTTTTGTCTGGTTTTTATTATTTCAAGCAAAAGTACAAATTAAACAATTACATATGTAGTGCATACAAGGCGACTTTTTTATATGTTATGTTTGACAATCTCGAATTCTGTGCATAACTTTAATTTTCGTACGTAGATATGTTCCCAAAAACGCTTTTAGTTTCGGCAGAAATTCGTATACATTCAAGTTAATTGATAGGAATATAAAAGTCAGGTGTGCACTGCTGTGAAATTGTTTTTGTAAAAAAATTGATTTAGTGACAGGAAAGGACAAAGTGAATATTGTTTTAATTGTTAGTGATAATTGTATAACATTTGCAAATTAATACAAATTAGCCTAAAAGAATTTCAAAAAAGAATAGGTTCAAACTGCACGTTAAAGATTATTCACACATTGCAAAGTCGTGATTTGGATACTTAGTTATAGTTTAGCTTTTGGCTTACAAAATACTTGTTTTTTTTTCGAGGAATTGATATTTTTATCAAATGGAATTGTTAGTACTAAAAACTATGGTGAATGATGGGTAGTGGGTAGTGCGTCATAGGCTGACGGAGGTCCTCATGTGGTAGAAAAATGTGGCCAGTTAAAATGAATGTTTTGGCATTCTATTTATCGTTCTAAATTAGGAGAAGTAAACTATTGCGGAAAGTTTATATTTAAAGAAACTGCTGATGTCCTTGACGATAATCTGCTAATTGGGGTGTAGGACGGACTATTTCCATCGTTTGTTATTTTGGTTAATTCTGACGATTCGGCACTCTTCGTGTATTTTTGTTTGGATTTCTATGTATTTTCGTAGCAGACAACGTGTGCAATGTGTAACTTATCGATTTCTTCTTGTCTAATGAGTTTCTGATTTTCTTGGACCCTTACCTTACAATGTGCTCTCTGCCACATTCGCGTGGAATCCTGTACACACAGCTTTTTGACGTTACAATTTATTTATTGGCTTGGTCTTCGTTAGGGGCAACCTTGCTCTGCTTCATGTTTGAAGGGCGGTTCCGAATTAGCATTGATTACCAATTTTTAAGGTTTGGTCCGATAGTTCTTTTATATACATATGTTCTGAATTTGGCTTACGTACAGTTTTTTCCTCAGTTTTCTTTAATATTCTGCTGAAGTAGTTATTCTGCTTAAAGATTCCTGTTATGTTATGTATGCTCTTTATTTTTTCCTACTCCTTTGAGCAGGTAATATTGATTTTGTCATATAAACATCTAGGCTCTCCTAGTTTTGGTTGTCGATATTTAGGTATTGTGTTACGTTACTTGGCTTACGATGTACTTCCATGCTACGGAAACAATTGTCATTCTTTTAGACTCGGATGTCCAGTAAGGGGATTTCATCGTTCTCTTCAAACTCCATGAACGAAATTGAGAAATACCTCTGTTATCAAAGTACTAATTCCAATCTAGACGACTTTCTTCTATTCAAGAATCTTGAGAGCATTAACTATAATTTGTATGAAGTGCTAATAGAAAGATAAATAGATTCAAGGGACTTAACGGCTTTTAAAGATACATTGTCCCAATATCGAACTTTTAAGCCAGACATAGCAAGCAGTAAAATTAAGACGCACTGAATTGTTGAACTGTAGATTTTTTTTTATCGCAACATGTTACGGTAGTATGAACACGCTTATTCATAAATTAGTACAATTAACGCTTTATTCGTAATATTGGAAAGAACACCAATTTGTTTACATCACCTCTATAGAAATGTAAAGAAATGTCAAAATATGTGTCATACAATATCATAAAACTCACCATAGTATTTTAATACATTGGTTAGTGCTGGTTATTTTTGTATAAAGTTATAAAGCTATTATCATCCAGACGTTAATTCTCTTTCAGACAATATTGGATGTGACAATTAAATTAAGCTACAATATTAAGTACTCAATTGGTGGATGTTGAAAAATAAATATTGTGTTTAAAGATATCATAACATCACTTTTGAAATGTATTTTAAAGATACGCACGAGTATGTTATTGAATTCATAAGCAAATGACCATTTTGTTATTATTTCATAAGTAAGTAAAGTTCCAAACATCTATATTACGAATTTCTACTATTAACAAAAAAATATTTCATCTCGCTACGTCCACTATATAGGGTTAGCCAGAAATATAAAGCAATCTAACATTGCATTGCTATTCAATCGAAAATATACAAATGGTGTATCTTTAAGCAGTTGTAATCAGTGTTTTAACGTATTAATACTCAAGATACAACTGGAATCCATTCATGATGATCAATTTTTTATTTAGTCCTGCAAAGGATCGTATCGTCCGTACAATAATATGTCTGCAAATACTGGATCGTATTAACTGATGCACCGTGATTACCTAATACTTAACCAATTTGTCAATTGTAACTAGTAGATAATAAGTTTCTTAAAACTGAGCTGTATACTCTATTTTACATATTGTCGCATACTTAAGTATTTTACATATCTAGATGTTACAATTCCTCAAGAACAGTGTCTCACACGTTCTGCTGCATTATCTAAAATCGTGGCGTCGCAGGGATGGACAGGCGAACCGTTGGAAGGGGGGGAAAATAATGAGGATTCAAGTCATATTTGTGTTTGATAGAAGTTAGATAGTTGGGAAGTAAGAAGTGACATTATATGAAAAGAAGTAGCTATATAATGCACAATGTAAATCTGAACAAATTTATCTATTAATTAAAACAGCCCCCTAACCTTTAGCTACGTCACAATATTTATTGTACAAAGAAAAATATTTTTGACTGATCCTGTTGTACACAGTACAGAAAAATTTCTATAGCTCTACATAATTCTGTAGTTACCCTATAAACATTTATTAACCGTAAAAGTATCCAATTACCTAGAATTACATTTCTGAACATTATGAAATATTAAAGGGATTATTTTGTCAATATCGTTTAAGAGAAGTACCTTTAACATACGTGTACATATAAATATTTCGAATCTTTTATAGTTCCACAGAGTTAGGTAGACATTACCTGAAGACAGGCACTGACTACTAGTACAAAAAATCTTCTAAATGTGTTAAAAAGTTATGGTGTGTAGATAAATGTATCGATATTAATTTCTAAATGCATCAAGATGTAAACTGCTAACTCAAGAAGAAAAATTTGTTCTTGTTTTAAAGTGCCCTCATCGCGTTTCGCAGGCATTCTTAAAAATCCCCTTTTTTATTGTTCAAAAAAAAATCGAAATTCGAGAAGCCAGCTCTATCTAAATAACCCCGGACAAATTTTAGAACAACATACATATATAACATTTGCATGAGGTTCCCTATAAACAAGAACGAGCAAATATATTCATTTGGTGTAAATTTCAATATTTACAGCTATTGACAAAACTAATTATAATACTACTCGATATTTACATAGATAAACTTGTAACAGTATAAGCTAATTTGAGGCGCGAGGCCGTCAATGTATAATATTAGCAAATTTATTTATATAAATAACAATGCATAGTAAAAATTAGATAGCGTTTGAAGTATGTATAACGATGTCAGATCTTAACTCTGTTGACATAACTTACGCGATGTCCAATCTTCAAAAGAACATTTGATTTAATTATCGACTTTAGAATTATATATGTTAGTGTAGCAATACATGATATGACAATGGTAAATTATTAGGCATACATTAATTTCGCTTATGCATTGGCAAAGAAATTTATTTGCAAGTTATCAAGTTTGGCCAATCTGTATACATATTTTTCATTATTGTAATTTTGGTGGATGTATTGTAACTTTGCTTAATGCCAGCATCTGCTGGTGACATTTACTGGAACGCAATGCTAATACATATGTAAATATGGCTTTGATAAATTTTAGGAAAGTTAAATAACTCTATGTCCAGGGTCACTCATGATCACGACGATTGCCTGCAAGACGCAAATGAAGTACAGTACCGTCCATATATATGGGGACGAATATCAAAAGTATAGAAATACACGAAAATGTTAATACCAATACCTTAACATCCTGTATTATGTATTTCAATTGTATTTTCATAGATTTACAGCGCAGTTTACACAAACAATACAACTGTATTAGTCCCTACTGTAATAAAATTCAGATAAATTCCAGGAAAGAATTGTTTATAATGTAAGACGAAACGGTTTCAAGAAATACATGATAAAAGTATCCGAAAATATCAATTAAAACTTTGTTATCGTGCAGGTAAAATCGTAGTTAAAATGCCGAAACGGCAAGAAGTATTAATTGAAAAACGTTCAGCCATCATTATTATTACATGGTCAAGGGTATAAACAGCTCAAATCACTAAGAAAGTAAAGGTATCAAAAAACGGAATATCCATAACTTTTAAGACAATGCAGGAAACATTGCCGCCCCAGAGATCGCTCAATATTTCAAGAAGATATCCATATACAATTATCTTACACAATAATTAAACGAAAACTTCTTGCAGCAGGGCTAAGATACTTCTGAAAAAGCCATTACTGAAACAACAAGATAAGAAAAAGATGCTGGGATTGGCTATTTAATACAAAGATTACACTCTTGAGCAATAGTGTCAAGTATTATGGGCAGATGAATTTAAATTCCAAACCTTTGGTTCCAAACGACAATCATTTGTGAAGCGGGAGTGACCAATGTGTGGTTTCTACTGTGAAACATAGTGAAAATAGTCTGATGATTTAGGGTTGTTCTGGTGGTACAGCTGCAGGCGATTTGATAAGAATATTTTGGATCTTACGTAAGAAGGGTTATCTGAGAATCTTACAGGAAACGATCCCAAACGTTCATCTCGTTTATTTGATAACCAATCTCCAGGTCTGTCGTCAATAGAACTAGTGTGGGACGAATTGGACCGAAGAATTCTAAAAAGAGGAGTTAGTAGCGCATGAGATTTTTGCCAGAAGCTCTTAGTAGGATGGGTTGAAATTACAGCCCAATTATACGGAACCCTTGATTAGAGGAATGCCAAGAATATCAGCCTCCGGAATTCAGTCTCAAGATGGACAAATTGAGAAATTACTAAATTTTGTAATTTCGTTGTTATTCATTACTTTTGTGATATCAAATATCTATTAATAGATATTACTATAAATCACCTCTATATTTCAATTCAAATCAAAGAAAACGTAAATTTTATAGTTGTCGCTATATGTATGGGGGATAGTGTATATCTATCAAACGCGTTTTGCCTGTAACAAATACTACTAATGCTGCTGAGTGGTGTGAAAAGGTTATTATTGATAAATATACCATTAATATAGAAATTATCAGTGGAAGCTAAGTAAATTTATCGAATTGTTTAGTCTAGCCCGCTTGTAGTTCTGTCTGTATGCTTTTACTTTAAGTTATAGTTCCCTCTATGTTCTTTCAGATTTATTATTCAATCATTCATACTACGATTATTTATGCTATGAAATATAAAATTTAACTAAGAAGACATTTATTGTTTCAAGAGAAACACTACTATAAATGTTTAAGAAACTGTAGTTATATTAAATTTCGTTATAGTTCTTTAAATAAGGGAATTGAAACCGTTTTATTTTGTATCTACGCACCCTCGCCAAATTCTCGGGAAATATATGGTTTTTTTTTCATGTTGGTTTCAATTTTGCTGATGAATAGGTTCGCATTGAAAGAAGATACATGTGAATTACACAACCATACCTTACAATCGTTGCGCTTCATTATAGTTAGTTCTTACTTAAATGTGTGGGGTATCTCTGACGATCTGATATTGTTGCAATCCTATTTGGGCGGGCGTACCAATTGCGTTGATTACCGTGGTTTTCGTTTGGGCTTATATCAATATCCTCTCAGTGACCTGAAGGTCAGATGTACCACAGGGCTCTGTTCTTGGACCATTCCTGTTTATTATTTTCATTAATGATTTTCCTGATCGGCTTATATCTAAATAGTTACTATACGCCGGTGACCTCAAAATTTTTTGTAGAATATACTCCACTGCAGATTGTGACATTTTGTGGGGTGACCTGCGACCCTCTATTCATCTTTGGTGTCTAGAAAACCATTTATCGCTATTGCTAAATATTGCTAAGTGTAAAGCGATGACGTTTGTCCGTAGAACTGATACAGTGCGGTATGCGTACAATGTTGGCGGCGAACTTTTAACGCATTGTGAGGAGTACAGAGATCTTGGTGTATTTTTTGATACTAAGTTAACATTTAACAAGCATATTGTAAGTATATGCCAAGAATCTTTTAAAACATTCATCTTTCTGTTTTGTAATACTAAACACTTGAGCAGTAATGCCCTTGTTGCTGCATTTGTTCGATCAAGATTAGAATATGGTTCTATTGTGTGGAATTCGGTATATCACGAATATGGTTATCTGTATACTAATCTTCTAAAAGAATTTGTATTTATTTCTTTGGCGAATCGTCGCATTGTATCACAAATAATTTTTGGATATGCTGTCCCTTTTAAATTTTTATATACCGAGGCTTAACAGTAGGAATAGATTAACTTTTTATCTTCCTGTGGCTAATACGCGCCACCATTCTTAGTCACCAAATATGTCAATATGTAACAGTGTTAATGTACATACATCTAGATTTGATTTGTTTAATATTACTATCAATGCTTTGAGGCAACTTTTGTTTGAGCAATTTTCTGTTGCTTAAGAAATTTTTGCATTTTCATTTGCTATTGTTTTCTTTTGGTATTATACAATTACTCTTGTTTTATAATAGTTATCATGGGATGATTATCTTGTCATAAGCTGTAATGTAATATAATCAAGGAAACAACATTCAACTGATACTAAACTGAAAAAGAAATGGGTTCAAACGTACATCCCGAATTTAAGATACGAAAACTTTAACAAAAAGAATATTTCTTTCTTTTTAATTTTTAAGACTTAATAATTTGTTTTAGATCCATTCTTCAAAAAGGAGGAACTGCAGTGGATGCCGCCATAGCAGCTCTATTCTGTGAAGGAGTTGCAATGCCCCAAAGCACAGGGTTAGGAGGAGGTTTTGTGATGACAGTCTATAAGAAATCTACAAATGTAATTAAAACACTTAACGCAAGAGAAGTTGCCCCCGGAGCAGCTACGGAAGACATGTATAATGGAAACGCTAGTTTAGCATCTAAAGGTATTTTGTACAAATAAATAGATTTACAACGAAAAAAATAACACTAAAAGACGTGGACATAAAATTACGCAGTCATTCTTTCCAGGTGGATTAGCAGTAGCAGTACCTGGAGAACTTTTAGGTTACTGGGAAGCTCATAAAAATTTTGGGCTATTGGCCTGGGCTGAATTAGTTCAACCAACAATAGATTTGTGTAGAAAAGGTCATCTAGTCACCCCTTATCTTGCAAGAATGTTCAAAGCCCGAGAGCAGGCCCTTCTTGATAGTCCGTCATTAAGGTTTACAACATTCGATTTTGAAAATTCAAATGCTTCAACAGTATACTATGTATTTCAGGGAAATCTTTATAAATCCCAAAACTAACCAATCATACCCTGAAGGAGCTTATATCAAGAGAGAAAAATTAGCCGATACCTTAGAAATAATCGCCAAAGAAGGAGCACTTGCTTTGTACAAGGGATCATTAACTGAAATCTTTGTAAAAGATATCCAAGATTTTGGTGGCATTATTACTGTTGAAGATATGAATAAGTACAGGTAGATAGTAATGGTTTTATGTTAAAAATCAAGCGATCATTATTAACATGGAATCGCTTCAGGGCCGAGTGGTTGGAACCTATTAAAGTAGATTTACCTTTCAATCAAACGTTGTATACATTCCCTTTACCTGGATCCGGAGCTATAATGAGTTTCATTATGAACATCCTCAAAGGTTTCCTTAATTATGGTGAAGCCGAGTCCATAACCAATTTGCAAAGAATGGTGGAAAGTTTTAAGTATGGTTACGGAAGGAGAACTGAATTAGGCGATCAAAAGTTTGTGCCGGGTATTGATGACGTAAGTAGTCATTTAGATTTTTGCTTCTGATTAGTTATTGCGCTGTTATTTAGCTCATTGCCAACTTGACTTCTGAGGACTATGCGCTGGCAATACGTGGCGAAATACTGGACAATGTAACATTCAACGATCCAACACATTATGGAGCAAATACAACTTTAGTAGAAGATTACGGCACAGCTCACATCTCAATTTTAGCACCGAATGGTGATGCTGTTTCTGTTACTGGTACCATTAATCTTTAGTAAGTATTTACTATTTTTAAACAACTTTAACATTTTTGCAATGCAGGGTATCTCACAATTTCATCACATAATTTTGAAGAGATGACAATTACTCGTCTAATAAAACCATTTACTTTTAATAATAATAACATGTACATTAGTTTTTTGGGTAAAATTGATATTTTGAAAACTGTAGACAATATTATAGTTGATAGCTCTTGTTTATTGTTGACATACATATATAAGATCTATTCTATTAGTCATCCTAAAAGTTCTTAGACCGCGAGCACTGTGATTCTTTTTGATAGCATTGCTTTAGTGTACTTTTTTCGTTGTTACTTGCTTAGTAATGTTATCAGCTAAATCCTATGTCTACTAAGTAATGGATACTTTAGTACTAAAGTAGCATGTTATTCTCATTTGTGATATTTGATAAAGGGTTTTAACAACTGTACAAAGCAAACACTTCTTAACTAATAGTAAGTAATTAACTCGTATTGGAAATAATGTGTAATGAATACAAACGAGTTTATTCGCCATATATAAAGTGTGCTACTGACTTCCACGATATAACGTAAGTCAGTAGTAGACTTCATATAACGTGTCAATTCGTATGCTTATTTTGTTGTTATGGATTAGAAGTTTTATAATGAGAGTACGGAAATCATGCCTAAATTTAATGTACGCACGGCGCATTGTGTTTTTATCTAAGTGATACCTTGTGTGGAAACTTGAATAACCTTACATTAAAATTGTTTTGTGTATAAAATATCTAGCACTAACGTTGAAAACGAAGAATTTAATTTAGCTGAAACTGGAACTGAGCCTGAAGTAGCGGAATTTCAGTCTTTTAGTTTCACAAAATAGAATATCATTTTGGAATAAGAAAGAAATGTTGAAGACCAATTTGGAGTATTGTGGTTTATCTTTTGACGATGTATTGATCAACAAAATTGCTGCTAAAACTAATACTTATAGCTAACAAATGAACACCAATGTGTTATTTAGAATAATAAGTGTAATAAAATAAAAATATCTCTTGCACAAAAAGATCTCTTTGCAATAGGCCAAAAGAGCAATAATGAAAAGCCTAAGAGACATGAAAAATTTTATTACCTGAAAAAATATTTGCATTTCTAGGGAAACTCACTTATGCTTGAAGTGATATAAACTATAAAATATCAAGTAATAGAGACAGAAGGCACTATACAATTTAGAAAGACACGTAACCATAGACGATAGCTTGCTTTTATACAGGAAAAAACGTGCATATATTTAAGTAAGCCAGCTAGATTTGTTTCGTTGTACGAATCATATAGTGGCTACATACAGGATTCTATACGCTATATCGGAGAAATATACAATTTGACGAGGAGTACTAGCATTTGTTCGTCTACAGTCGAATAGTTATGTACCTAACGAAAAATCTATTGCTAAAAACCTAACCGATCGCATTTCTACACACCGCCTGAGCTAATCGATCTGCTACTAACATGATATGAAACAGTTCCGATACAGAGAAAAAAACCTTTCCCAAGAGGTTAGGTCAAAGATATTAATGAAAGATGAACTAGTAGCTTTCTTGTAATAGCCTTATACAATTAAGTGGAAGGGTAAGTCAAGAGTTTGTGTTTTATCCATAGTACATGATGCTGAAATGTGTCAAAGAAAGACAAAAAATAGAGTGGACCAAGATTATCATCAGACAATGGGTGGTGTGGACAACATATTTCAGATTGCCCTGTAATAAAAGAAGATTAAGTAAGAAAAAGAAAAAAGTATTACACCTTTGTTTCACCTAATAAAACAATTAATCTGGATTTTTTTGTCTTATACAAACACCCCTACACATAATGGTGGAAAAGAGAGAGCTTGGACATCTCGAGCGGAACTCTCCCCACTTCTAAGCCCGCCGAACAATCAAATGGTTATGAAGTATAGCTTCGATGAGAATTTTCTTACAAAGGTAAATAACAAGAAAGAATGGAGGGGAGAATCCTCCAGCTACTTTCTAAAAGCAAACACCTTTGCAAGTTTGAATTGTTAGATCATGCCCCGCACAGTCCGGACCTAGGTCTCAACGATTTCTTTACCTTTCCAAAAATCAAGAACGGACGGTGTGGTCAAAAGTTTCACGTGTCAGAGGGAGCAGTCGATGCCTTCGAAAACGCAATTTTGACTGTACCAACAAACGAGTGTAATGACTGTCTCCAAAAATACATTAATCTTCATGGAGAATATTTCGAAAAGTAACAGTCCTTAAAAGCTATCTACTGTTTTATGCCAGCTCTATGTACAAAACTTAGACAGTCCTCGTATTTTTGAGGATTTATTTCGTTTAAAATAAACGATTGTTTCTTACGCTCGTAGTACGACTAGTGTTTTTGGTTAAAATTTAAAGATATATAGTTTTTCTTTATTAAAATTACAGTCCCTTCTATAAATGGAATTTAAAATATTAGGAGGAAACAGGATGTTATTAAACAAAAGGTAATCGTGTGTGTTTATGTTGCTTGTATGTACATACGTACGTATGCATATATGTAGTTATTAACGATTGCAAGGACTATGCGGATGTACAATTCACAGGTATAGCAGGAAACTCCACTCACACAAATTTAATAATAATGCGGAACGCAGGGTTTCGAGAGCACGTGTACTCTCATTGTCAACCGTGTTACCGTCCTATTACCTATTTTTCTAATTATTTTTAGAATAGCTAATTGTAATTACACTACTGGTTCGTTTATGTTTGTAACGTCAGTATTGTATTTCTTTCGTTTTTCTACAGTCTTTTACATTCACCTAGTTGTTTTTGGTATATTTGTTCATAAAAGGGAAATATTTCGCTTTTTCTGATTTTATTGAAATCTTCGAAGATTTACCATCTTCTTCAATGTTTATGTCGTGGGCGTTAAGATCATCGAAGGGGCAGTATGATAAAGAAATATATAACTTTTTGAGAACCGCACACTCTTATGTCTATTCTATTTCTACCCTAATCTTAACATCTGTTTCTATATGTATGTACGAAAATTACCCCTCGCTACCTCTACGTAGGTGGCCACTTCATAATTTTACGTAACGGTCAACTAGGGTAATTAGTACTGTGAAGAATGGCTAAGCAATAAATTTAAAGCAAACATGGACTGAACTATTGTGTAAAGACAGAACTATATATGGTTTAAATTAAATGGTTCAAAGAAGTATCATGTAACGCTCGGTTCTCTGACACATATACAACTTTCAATCTTCAGTTAAATAAATTCCTTTTATAAGATTTTCTTGCGTGAGCTTGACCGGAACAGTCTCGCTGAAGATTCCAGCAATAATTGGCCATCATTGTATCTCAAAAATTATAGCTGCTAGGAAGAAATCTGTTCGTATTTTACAGACACCACGACAAAAAATTTATTTTGTTGAGCGGTGTAATTAAATGTAGATTTCTATTAGGAAGTTTAATTGAAACAATAAATAATAAGAATGCTCAGAGGTGTCCCTAACTAAGTTAATTAAAAAAAAAACAAAAATCAATAACGTGAGCAAAATGTAAATAATCTAAACTACTACATTTTTCAATAAGAGAAAAAGAAAATAAATAGTAACGTAATAGTGCTTGCTGGTAAATAAACGGGGTGGTAGATAGAAGATTCACCTCTAGGGACGCGGGGTGATTAAATAATGGTGAAGTACTTAGTTTCGTGTGTTTCCCCGTATGTTGGAAGATGCTGAGTGTCAGGACTTGAAGAAAGGGGCTTCGAAGTGTTGAAGGTACGAGATCTGTCTTGTGAAGACCATGTAAGGTTTTGTAGATAGGGAGAACACTACCATACTACAATAATCGATTTTCAAGCATACTAGGTAATGAACAGATGACAAGGGTAATCGCATTTTTTTCCACGGCCGCTGTATGTATTAGTTAAGCCATTTGCTTACGTCAGTTAATTAGGCACAGATAAGCAAAATATTCGAAGAAGGCAATAAAATTGATGCATTTAGAGGGTCATCTACGTGACTGAGATGTATAGAGAAACTACCAGAGTAGGAAAAGCTTGCTAAATATCATAGAAGTGACCGTTTATAAATACCGGCAAACACTTCAAATAAAAGGGAAAAATATTCAGCGCGAGATATCTTACTCTCTTCGAGGAAACGTAATTACCCCAAATATTGGCTTTATTGTTAAAATTTGGAAAGTATAGAATTTAGAAAGTATTCCCTTTTAAAATATACCGACAAACTAATAAAGTTCAAAATATATTTTAAAGGAGCATACAATGTGGTTATATAAAGTGTAAGAACGGAAACATAGCAAATAATACTATTAAATAAGATTGTTAAAACATATAAAATATCGATTTCGATTACTTGAATAAAGGAAATGATATCACTACCTATTGTAATTCTATCGCTAATTTGAACACAATTGTTTTTCTCTTATTTCAAAATTATTTAACGATTTTATTTTGAACTTTTATTTACTTAGCGATTCTGTTTTGCTATTTTCGGGGGCAAAGTGCTGCTAGGAGCCCTTTAATTTTCTTTCAATATATATCTTTCATTGTATAAAATTCTTCGCTGTGCGACTAGTACTACAGTTTTCTGCGTTGATTTACGTTTTACACTAACGAATTTAATATGTGTACGTGTGAATGCGCAAAAATATCCACACGAAGAACAAAAAATTATTAAGCCGACACGTAAACGTCCTACAGTCGCTGAATTTTCTTTTAATCCACTTAATATTGTATAATCTTGCAAATTTATTATTCATTTGTAACCTTAAACGTCCCAAGTTATTTAACGTATCTTTGCAGTCTGTTTTCTATTAAGCTAGTCTAAACAAAAGGCGACATTTATGGCGTCAAATAAACGATGGCGACAAGGCAGGTATGTATGTATTTAGCACGCCAATACGAAAAGTCAGATGGGATCCTTATCTCGTAATACAGATGAACACATGTGGAATTTCACCAGAACCCTTTTACAATTGGAGCAATATACTACCGTCCGTATATATGGAGGCGACTATAAAAAGTATAGAAATACACAGAAATACTAATACTAATATCTTCGTATTAATTCAATTATATTTTGAAAGATTTACAGCACAATTTACATAAACATACCCTAATATAGTACTGTTGTGGGTCTTACTTTGTGAATTGAAACACTTACTAATTTAACTTAGTTTAATTAAAATTTTATATTAAAATTACAATATATGTTGTGAGAGCCGCACTGTCTTATGTCTATTCTACTTCTATTGTTGAATTTTAACATCCTATTTTTACATATGTACGAAAATTACTCCTCGCTACCCCGATGTAGGTGGTCACTTCATAATTTTGGGTAACAGTCAACTAGGATAAAATTCGTACTGTGAATGGTTATGCAATAAATTTAAAGGAAACATGGACTGAACTATTTCTTGTCACGAGAGTAAAGATAGAACTACATACGGACTAAACTAAACGGTTCGAAAAAGTGTCATATTAAAAATTTGCATTTTGCGACACCTACTTTATTTTACATTTTGCGATAGACTTTGTGTCACGATTAGAAGTTGTGATATAAACGTGACACCAAATTATGCTTCCACTTCTAGTTTTAGTTAATCTGAGGTCTGTCGTGACCTCAGATTAACTAAAACTAAAACTTGAGATATTAATCGATGATATAAGTTTAAGAGTACAGACTCCATCAGGAACAAACAAGTAGATCTTAAGAATAACAGTTCATATGAAATAAGATAAAAATATTGACAATTTAGCAAAGCTACATTAATGAATAATACGTGTACAAGTAATCCTAGAGAGATACATCAAATATATACAAATAGATCAGCTAATTTATATTGTGTACTATTGCACAATGACAAATGTCGAAATTGGTATCGAACATGGTGAACAGATACCAATATCTTTCTCAAACATCTCTTTCATTGATCTATAAATAAACCGAACAATATGTCGACTTGGAAACTTTGCAATTATATTTAGAAATGCGGTGCTGATGATAAACTAGCAAGGATATATTTTAACAAATATACATTAATACGATCAGATTAGTGAATGTTAACAGTATCAATAGTGAAGAGAAGTGAGAACGTGTATGGTCAAACCAACGAGCTGAAGATTAGTAATAATTTCGCCTAACATATTCTGAATGCTAACGGCACAAATGCAACTAACATCATCATGAACTGACCCAAAATGAAAGTCATCTACGGCGTTAAGTTGGATCACTCAATTTTAAGTTATGTGGCATATTTTTTCACATATTACATATTTCACATTAAAGAAGCGGAAAAAAGAAATAATGGAAACTTTTAAAAATAATGTACGATGGGACAACATCGAAGCAATAATTAGGAGCACCCGTTATGGTACAAGAAAAGAGTTTCTTAACTGAACAACAGTTTGAAATTGTTATACGAAAACTGAATCTAAGATAGAAATTAGTGTCCACAAATAGATTATGTAACTAAGAATGAAACATATTCTTCTAAAGCCTGGTTTACGAAAACGATCTAAAATGTTTCCGGAATTGGCAAGAGATGGCGCACGAAGGTTGAAGTTGATTTATTGGTCGGCAAGGGCAACCTTTTTTATGGCAATTGTCAAAATTTCAGACGTTTACTGTCAATACTTGTTGTTTATGAGTGTGTTTTGTGTAGCAAGTCAGGCGTTTTCGCCAGAAACCGCTACCAACGATGAAATGGTCAACAAGATTCATGATGACGTGTTAGCGGATCGCCGATTCAAGTTGAAAGAGATAGCAGAGACAACAAGCATCTCAGAAGAACGCGTTGGCCAAATATCACACGAAATTTTGGGTATGAAAACGCTTTCGGCGCGATGGGTACCGCGTTTGTTCACACAGACACAAAAACCAAATCGGGTGACCGTTTCGGCGAAGTGTCTGGCCAAGATCCAACGTTATCCAAGTGATTTCTTCATGCGTTTCGTAAGTGTGGATGAAACTTGGATCTACCACTATATACCGGAGACCATGAAACATTCGAAGCAGTGGACTTTTCCTAGCGAATTGTCTCCGAAGAAAACAAAGGCCGTTCCATCGGCGGGAAATTCTCATCGACTATTTGCAGAAGGAAAAGACGATCACGGGGCAATACTACAGCGATTTATTGACCCGATTCGATGCAGCATTGAAGGAGAAACGGCTTCGTTTGCCACCACGACAATGCACCGGCTCATTCATCCCGCATCGTCGTGTCCAAATTGAATGAGTTGCGCTACGAATCAGCCTCTCAATTTCCATACTCACCGGACTTAGCCCCCAGCGACTCTTTCCTATTCCCAAACCTGAGAAAATCACTGGGAGGAACGAGATTTGCCCCAAATGAGGAGGTCATCGTCGCTACGGATGGCTATTTTGCGGACCTCGAAACATTCAACTTTTTCGACGGCTTGAAGAGACTGGAGCATCATTTGAAAAAGTGTATTGATCTTAGAGGAGAGAGACATCGAAAAATAAAAATAGAAAACCACACCAATACTGTGTCTTGTAGATTTCGGAAACATTTCAGGTTGCCTTTGTAGTAACTACTCAAGAATAACTATATCATGCCTCATGCATGAACCTAACAATAGTACCTACTGTAAAAGGCATGTAGAGACATAGTACGAGGGGAGGTCCAGAAGTTCGTGGAATGAAAGGGTTTTAAATGAAAATAAAACAATAAATCTATTTTTCCTTTTCAATATAATCACCCTTAAGCACAATACATTTATTAGATCTATGAATTAATTTTTCTAAACCATCATAAAAATATTTTTTATCTTTCGCCTCAAAATGGGTCAAAGTTGCCTCCTTTACCTCATTGTCGTCGGAAAACTTTCTTCCACGTAAGTCTTTTTTTAAATTGGGGAACAAATAAAAATCACTAGGTGCCAGGTCTGGACTAGTGGGTGGATGGATTATTAATTGAAAGCCATGCTTGTGCAGAGCAGCCATTGCAACTTTGCTTTTGTGAACCGGCGCATTGTCTTGCAAGAGCAACACACCCTTGGTCAATTTTCCTCCAAGTTTTTCCTTGATGGCCTCCTTTAATTTTTCTAATATCGCTGCGTAATATTCTCCGGTTATGCTCCTACCTTTTTCTTTGCAATCAATCAATAATATCCCCTCACAATCCCAAAAACAGTACCGATCAACTTTCCAGCCGATTCTGACACTTTGAATTTCTTTTATGCACCTGTTTAATAGCAGTAATATTAGCACTAAAAATTCGCCGTCTCTTAGCTCCAACCTGATAGGCGTCAAACAATACTTTTACTGCCCTACATTTTAAGATTGTAAGACTCTTCTGAACATACGGTTTTACGTATCTCCACCAGTTTGCGAAACTCCTGGTTTATAACTACAACAAACAAGATCTTAGAATTTAACTGAAATGCCTCTATAAACTCTACACATTTTAAATCCTTGTACTGCCTAAAAGTATTATTGATGCCTGTTATTGTATATTTCATGAATTTCGTTACAGCTTCGGCGCTGGAATTAGATCAGTTAATACGGGTATTATACTCAATGATGAAATGGATGATTTTGGCGCTCCAAATATAAGTAACAGCTTTGGTATGCCACCGTCGATAGCCAACTACATTGCTCCCTATAAAACACCGTTATCCTCTATGTGCCCTAGCATTATTATCAATGATGATGGAGTTGTTAGAATGGTGATTGGAGCGGCCGGTGGGACAAAAATTACATCGTCAACTGCGTTGGTAAGGATCAATTTCACTTATTAAGAAAGTAATTATCTACAGTTTTTGTATTGCGAGACGATTTTTGATATAAGTCTAGAAAGTTTGAAGAATTAATTTTGTTAGATTACACTGCTCGTATATACTCTCTTTCTCTGCACATTACACTCGGTTTAATGAAAACAATTGTATAGGAGTGTTGGAGGATTGTATAGTGATTTATATTAAGTAAGTCAAGTTCTAAGTTAGCGATTTTTAATGAACCATATTGCAACACATACTATAATTATCGAACAATTCCAAGAAATATAGAAAAAATTATATGGAATACATTTAAAGCAGTGTACACAAACTTGCTTGCTCTACACTAGGCAACAAAATATCAAAAAGTTTATTCCTTAATAAATTCAATATGATAAACTCTATCTGACTAAGAGAAAGCTAAATTGGTGGCTACAATTTCATCGTAATCTGTACACATTATAATACATGTTAAGCATACCCTACTCTTCTTCGGACTTTAATCGCCGATGTGAGGTTTTTTAATGAGCGACCAGCAATAGTCAATCAATATTGTGCTGGTCCATCTAGGTAATGACCTGACGGAAACGGTCGCAGTTATCAGGGAAGAAATCCAAGTAGAAGGCAAGAAAGTGAATCTTTAAGAGCATATTGCAGCCAAATTCATGAAACTACCAACATATCCCCGACCAACTCCGTGTAATTTCCGACTTTGTCATTTCCCAGGAAGTTTGCTGCGATTTCTTTACTTTGAAGAAATTAAGATCTCTGAAGAGCTATTTAATCTGAGATTCCAAAAAAACTTTGACTTCACTAAGACGAAGAAATTTTTCATGCAAATGCTGGTCCGTCCGCATCCGTAGCTTTTACCAACTTTTATATCTAAAGGAGAAGTAATTATTTTGTTCATTTTTGCCAATGGTGGGTGATGTACATTCGTTTCTTTGGGCTTAAAAGATACTCTTGGAAGCAAGTCTTTTTTGATGTAGTGCAAATCGATTGCTCTTCATAGACAAAGAAAACACTTCTTGCTGTAGTTTATCCTGCAATAGCTGCTTCGAGTTAAAGCAAGTTTTCTTTATGCAGACAATATATGTAATAACAATAATGAATGGTTCCTGTTATTCAGTAAAACCGGTTTAGAACTCAGTTTTAAAACGTCCATAAACAGCCGCCATTCGTGGGGCTCATGTGCGGTGTGGAGTTTTTGTAGTAGGTCATCAATATCGCAAAATAGGGATATGAAAATACAACTAAAAGAGCTATGGAAATTAATTTCGGAGTTCTTCCAACAGTTGCACTGTACATCAACGTTTTCTCCATAGCGAATATAACACTGCACCAACAACGATTTATGTTCAGTAGTAAAAGCGACTTTAAGTTTGAAAATGATCTTAATGTTCTGACAACTTTAACAATTAAGCAAATATATACAAATAGCATGTGATACGATTTTATGGTCAGAACTTACTTAACGCGAACTTTAAGCGATTAATGATTTTGTAATTGTCTAATCAGCCGATACAGTTATCGTTTATGATTAGCTTTGTTGTAATTGGGTATTTACCCAAGAAAGTAATGGTTTTGGTTCTATTTGCCGATATTTTCATTTCATAGTTTTGGCAGATTTTTAGTAAGGCATGTATCCCTTTCTGTAGATCATTCTCTCTTTGTTTCTGTTAGGTGTACTACGTCATTAGTATATAAAAGACAATTTAGGGTGGTGTTCTGGTCTAAACGTATTCCTTTAGGGGACCTTTACAATGGCAATAATATATATGTTAAATAATGTTGGCGACGCACAGCAGCCTTGCCTAACTCTTTTGTTGGTATTTCCCTAGTTAATCTTCCGACTAAATCTACCATAATGCTGGTGTCTGTATAAACCCTGTATAGCTCGTATTAAATTATGTGGATATCCCTGTTCTTTCATAGTATACGGGATACTATAAAAGAACATTTACATATGTTTTATTATCGAAAGTTTTCTCGAGGTCTATAAACTGTTGTATTACCTGTGCTTTTCTATAACTTGTAGAATGAATATTCCACCTGTGGTTAATCTGCCTTATCTTAAACCCATTTGTTCGTCTTCTATTAGTTTTTCTGCTATGATTTTCAACTTGTTGTTTAATATTTTGGCGTAAATTTTATAAGCGGTGTCTAATAAGCTGATTAGCTCGATAATTTTGAGGGTTATTATTATCGCCCTTTTGAACAACGAGACTGTTTTTGCTCTTTTTAAATCATTTATTAAATACAAGTAGAAGTCTTAGGTGTGGTATAAGTCGTCCGTATCTGCAAAGCTCTGCGTTGATACCATTCACACCAACCTTTTCTGTTTTTAATAGCTCTCAAGGCTTCTGTCAGTTCTGTTAGATCTGTGTCATCCAAACCTTTTACGTCTGCGTTTTGTATTGTTGCTTCCTCAATATTTTCCTTATACCAGAGCTGTTCATAATGTTTTATCCAGTTTTCCTTGTCTGCGCTGTTTATTTATATTTTATCATTTTCCTGATGGTTAATAATATAATGATTTCATTATAAGCCAGGTCCTTGTCTTCCATGTACGTCATTTTCGATATTACTTATAAATCTATTCCAGAATTCTTCGTTGGTCTTTCTGGATATTTCTTTCGCAGCATTTTTCCTATGCTTGTAAATTTCATGATTAACTTCGGCCGGGTTAATATATTGCATGTGTGTGTTTTGTCTTTCTTTCACTGCTTCTTCAATTTCATCTGACCATATTTTTACTCCTTTCTTCTTTTTACCCAAGACTTCGTTTTTTCCAGTTTGTTTTATATTTTGGCATTCTTCGTTTATATCTTCATTTGTTTCTGTGCATTCTAATCTTTTGCTTAATCTATCCGGGTAGAACCTTCTTATATTTTCCTCTGCAAGTAAATATATTTTGAAGACTTCATTTGAGTTCGTTGTATTTTTTACTTTTTTGCGCTTTTTATACGTTTCTAGCGTTACTACTACTAAGAAATGATCTGATCCTATGTCTGCTCCTCTATATACCTTTGTCTTTTACTTGTCCAGCCAATTTATTATTTGTAATTATGTAGTCTATTATCGATCTCTGTCCTCTTGCCGCCCAAGTATATTTGTGCATATTTTTCTTTCTTAACTACAGACCAATTAGTATTCTCCCTAATTGTGCTAAAGTTTTGAACAACTTCTGTATACTAGGTTGTACAACTGTGTTAAGCCATACGTCTCTATTAGTCAGCATGGCTTTGTTAGTCGACGGTCAACTGTTAACAATTTAGCTGAACTCACTCCGTACGTCAGCAAAGCACTTGACAATCGTCGACAAGTAGATGTTATCTACACGGATTTCACCAGAGCATTCGATACAATTGACCATTACATCCTAATAAATAAACTATTTGCTGTTGGTCTTTCTCCTAGCGTTATCACTCTAATTCAATCCTACCTTCACAACCAATCATGCTATGTCCATTACAATGGGTTTGTGTCACACACATTCATTGCTTCTAGCGGCTCCAATTTGGGACCACTCGTCTTCAATATTTACATCAATGATCTTCTATTATCATTAGATTGTAATGCTCTTGCATCCGCTGACGATCTAAAAATTTATAGTACAATTAGCTCTTCCTCTGATTCTTTAAGGTTACAGAGAAATGTTGGTGTCATTAATGATTGCTGCTCTACAAACAAAATTCAGCTAAACATTAATAAATGTCATCCGACGGTCATTTAACCCGCAAATATTTCACTATAACATCTCTAGCGCTTTCATCCCAAGAGTTGGCGTTTTTGGAGATCTTGAAGTCTTATTTGATTCCCAACTCTCATTCTCCCCACATATAGACGCAATGACTGCTGCATCTAGATCGCCCGGATTTTTGTTCAGATCCTGCAAGAACTTTTATAACACCTACGCCTTGAAGTCTGTCCACTACTCCCTTGTCCGTTCGAAACTGGAATATGCTTCTATTGTTTGGTATCCATGTTATCACTACCGCCAATTATCAATTGAACGAGTCCAGAAGAGATTTCTTAAATATCTTTCGTATAAATCTGATACCTCCTCGTGGTACTGATTATATCAATTTACCCCGTAGACATGATTTCGACTCGCTGTCGCATCGCAGAGACGTGGCTAGCGCGAAATTTCTTATTAAATTGATACACCAGCATATTGAATCCCCGTCTTTACTATACCAGGTGGACTTTAACATACCCCATTACGTCACTATAAAATATGTTAATCTATCATAATTCTACCTATCATACTAAACAATAATTTTCAGGTTGCAATAAGGCATTTATGGTATAACTATAGTCTAGTGGACGCAATGGAAATAAAACGGTTCCATCACCAATTATTTCCGATGTCAATAGAGTTTGAAAATGAATTTGATATGGTATGTATTTTTTTAAACAATAAATATATGTTGATAATTAATTTGTTGTCTATGTTAAAGGAAATTGTGGAAGCATTGGCAGAAATCGGTCATAATTACACTATTGCTGCTGCAGCCGACGGTTTTGCTGCTATAACTGCTATAACAAATAACGATGGACAAATAGAAGCAGCTGCAGATATAAGACGGCCTGGAGCTATTGCTTATATATATTAATTGAAACATTTTTAATAGGGAAAAGTTGTACATAGTATTTATAGCTAATAGTTACTATTTACACGTGTATATTCTTGTAGATATCTTTAATTTATTTTTAAGATAGTATTTTTTTATTTGATGAATAAACATGATCACTATCATATCTCTCTAAGAGAGTAACGTGATAACGTAGTCTTCAACTTATTCATTTCAAGTATACACATTATGCGAGCTCTGGCTATCGGGAATTCTATGAAGATATTACATAACAATAATAAGACAGTCTATATTAGAATATACGCCAGTTGATTACAACGATGCCAAAGCACATGAGTGGCAGTGAATGTTATCAGTTGTACTCGGGTTACAGTAGGAGATTCTTTGTGCCACTTGCGTTACAGTGCGGTGTTCTCTTCGTCTTTCGAAACATTTCGTCTATTTGGATTTTTAAATTAATGGCCTTAGGCTGCATATTTCTTTTTATTTCCTTATCCTCACAATTATTCAATAAATTATATACCATCGTTTACTAACCATGCCACTTACTTATGCTAAAAAGGAAAAGACAAATGTCACTAAATGGTATTTTTCATCTTAAGGTGATGAAGAAACTCATTGGGCGTTTGGTCTTTCCGTTTCCTGTCATCAAATATTAGATATCGTACATCGTTTTTAAAAAATCGAGCTGTATTAAACAATGTTCGAAATAGTATAAAAATAATCAACATCCTGTTTCTGAGGGAAAGGTGGAGAGAGAAATCAGTGTATATGCTATTGTAGAAACAAATGAGGCATGTTCTAGCCCTTAAATTTCGAAACAAGTATGACAAAAGCGACAGCACGGGCATATTAAAAAAGGAACGAATATAGGCAGATTGTAATGTCGATGATAATTTTATAGAAAGTATTTTACTTGCAGACGTATCAGCATTTTTTCCTTCATAAACACCATAATCTATCTGTCGTACACTATTGGCCCCAAAAAAAAATTAACTTTTGAGTAGGAATATCAACTCAACATTCTCAGAAACTCAATGTCTGGGTAGGAATCCTAAAATATTATTTTTATCAAATAGAATCTTATCCTCGCAGCAATATTTAGGACGACTACAAATTGATATTGTTCCTGCAGTACGAAACATTGCTTTAGATTCTAATCGCATTTGGTTTCAGTAAAATAGCTTTCCAACGCATAAAGCGAAAGTGGTTCGATAATTAATCTGTTTGTATTTTCCATACATTGTTAGCACTTATGGCACTATATATTAGCCGGTTAGATCTCCTGACTTAATCCCCATTGTTTTTTCTTTGGGTATACTCGAGGGAAACATTCTACATACATTAGCACGAGAGACTAATATAAAATGTTAATATTGGCGGTGTATAGAATAGCTATACCGGTTCTGGTGAAAAAATCTTTGACATTTAACATAGAGATCTAAATTCACATTCTATTCCTAACTCTCTCGTATATCACGTGATTTGTAGCGCCATATAATCCTCCCACCGAAGCTTAGCTATAAATTTACAAAGTAGTTAGAGGTGATATACCTTGATTTTGTTCTTATTATTAGAATTATTTCTGTATATAACTTTAAAAAGATAATTGTCAATGCATGGCTAGTAACCACTTATACACTGTGTAGGATTTACCTACATTTAGTTAAATGACCTAATGATTAAATTAGGTTGCCTTGGAGAGAAAAAAAAAACAGTTTTTTAACTATTTCTGATTTTGTATGCACAGATCTACCTTAAATTAAATAAAGATGACACACACAAATAAAGATGAAACGATAGCAACGGTAATGTGGTACTAGGAGAATAATAGTTTGAGGACAGTTAGAGACATGTTTTTAATTAATTATCCTGACAGGCGTGACCTTGCGTGAAAACAACTCTAACCGTTTTTAACAAACTCAAAGAAGATGGTTGTCTTCTAAATTCCAACAAAAAAAATAATAAAAACGTTTTAACAGTAGTCATGAAGTTGAATATCGTGTTATGTAGAGGAACGATCTGTAGGATGGCTTTTATATGTACCCAGGCGTTTTGGAGTATCGTACAGTTCGCTGTACAAAATTCTGAAAGAGTTTAAATATAAGGAATACAAGATGTCAAGCTATCCAGAGCTTTTCGAAGAAGAAAAAAGAATTATTTCTGTAAAAATTAGCAATTTGTGGTATGTACGAAGACTTTCTGGCTGACTATATGTATGTTAGAAATTATTGCAGTGCATTTTTATGGACGATTCGTGTTTATAGCAAACTGTATGGAACAATACTCACTCTGTGCGGAGGACTAATAAAATAAAGATCTATGACTAGAGTAAAATATTGCAGTTGTAATTAATCGCTGTTGATGATTACATGCTATACTTTTGTCGTTCTTGTTGTCATCACCATCATCAGTTGAAGTACTGGATAAGATGCCACAAAGGCATCAAGAAAGAAAGTGGATTAATATACGAAACAAAATATCCTATCTGCCGGCTTGAGTATAGCATTATGGCTTCTGTTAGTGGTAAAACTTACAAATATTGTTCGAACATTGCAGTAAATCTCTGCCTATTTACATTTGAGTTTACTTGCCTAAGGCTACTAAATTTTCGGATTTTTAACTTAACCTAGCTTTTTGACACACATAGGTCTCTCTATTTAGAATCTTTTATTTGAAAAAACTTGTAATGCATTTATTTGAACAGTCCATATTTGGATTACTTTCTTTAAAATTGTAGTAGTTCTTGTTGACGTGCTACCTTTTTGGCATTTTAACTTGTGTACACAATGATAATTTTTAAATGCGAATCGAAACGACGTTGGGGGTAGGCAACCAATTTAACAGGCAGTCTATAGTAGTGTTGCGTAATCATGAATTTCTTTTCACTGTTTTTCAATTTATATCCCATGATGCAGATTTATGTTTCTGTTTCTTTTTACTTAAAATGAATTATATGTAATTATAGCGTTGAACATAATTACAAGAAAAATTGCACTACTGTCCATATTAGTTCAAACACCCAGTAAAATGTAAACTCTATTAAAAGATAATATAATTGCGTTTAAAAATAAATAACATTTATGTCTTTTAGGCAGTTTATTGTTTATCAATTCTACAGGTAAATTTCCAAGAAAATCGACTAGAGAATGACTAAAAAGCTATTATATTTTATGAGCCAATATAGTAATATTCAGAATAATCATAATGGCCACAAACATAATTATTTTTGGGACAATATTGCAGGTAATAAATTTACAATACTCTTTGGGGTGGGAGCAGGCCACCCGAAGGTGTATTGTCAATTGATAAATGCTTTAGTTTCTAAATAAACCTGTAGGTGCCTGCGTTAGTGTTAAGAACGTATATTTTTGTGTGAACCTGATTAAAGTTATTAAAATGCAGAGAGGTAAACCGGCAAGTTTAGAAAACCGCTCGTAATCGTTGCCTTTCATCCAGAAGGTTATTCAGTGCATCAAATTTCCGAAAAAATACATGTTAATAAATCAACTGTTAGCGATATATAATGGGCTAATATGCCAAATAGAATCCTTGAAAAACTAGTGGAGCGGATGCCTCGGATTGTCAAACTTGTTCTTCGCGCAAAGGGGAGTTTCTTTGATGAACAGAATGTTTAAGAAGTTTTTGTTTATTTTTCGTTAGAATGACTTTTTTTACCTTTATACTTTAATTTTAATCGATATTAATAAAATGCAATAAAAATTTTAAGTTTTGGAAAAATGAGTGAAAATTTTCTCGTGTTTTTAAAATTTATTTGCGTGTCCGAACTAATATGGACGGTAGTGTATGTACAACAAAACATGCGGCACCTCTAAATAATTTATGGTACTTAAAGCGTGCGGTTAGCGATTAGCTATACGAACGAACGTGTTCGAACAGTGTACGATTCCCTCTTTCTTCTCTGCTATACGCGACTTCTTCGGGGACACCTCGCGTGAAATGAATATTTTAACAACAAAAAAAAATAGAAATGAAACACCAAAATCCGAGCTAAAATTGAATCCAATAATCGCTTTGTGTATACAAAGGTTTATAATTATTTATTGATAAAATTACAATTTCTTTGTAATTATCCAACGTAATTACATTACTGAAAAAATATCGGCCTCGGAGGGAATTGAACCCAACATCTTTACGTCTCCGGCATAATGTGCTAACGCTTACACCACAAGACCATTGCATTTAAGTCGCTTTAAATCCCCGTGGATTTCACGATACCAGTAGTATCTAATCATTGTGACCGATATTTCTTCAATAATTTAATTAAGTTGAATAATTGCAAGGAAATTGTAATTTTATCATTACTAATGCCAACGGTGGTTTAGTATTAATATTCAAGTTAATATTAGTATTAATATGAATATTAGTTTAATTATTTATTTTCCATAAAACCAAAGCCTAGGCGCAAATTAAATATATGGAAGATTCCGCATTTGTTTTAATATTGCGTATAAGTGCACACTTATCGATTCGGAGAAAATCTCTTTAGTGGGTAAGTAGAAAAAGTACTCTCTAGACAGAGGGGAAGGTAAGATGGGTGGCACTGCGGTTGGCTTTGTTATGCAAGGATTTACAGGAACAAGCTCGCGAGGACAGATTTTATATAATGGAATGTAAACAGCAGGCGTTATTTACAGAGAAATGGTCAGATGTAACCTGTGTATAAATGGTATATAAACGGTTACTGCTGTTAAATTCAAGTTAATTGTTCGCCGTAAGAAGCAAATATGGCAAGTAGTTTTATATTACATCCTTTCTATACTTTTGCTAAATTATACTTTATAATTTACAAGTTATGTTTGAAGATTATTTTTATGGTTGCGTTTAACGATCATCATCGTAATAATTTCATTTAAAAGATTGTGTTTTGAACTGATGGTCTGAACGATTCTAACGTATGTCTCGATAGCTCGTCTTGCCTTGAAGGATCAGTGTGATCAACACTACCGAATTATGAATTAAGAGTGTTCTAAATGTTTTAGAACTTAAACCTTACTCTGTTGAAATTATGTTGTATTTTGATTGATGTTATGATCTAAATGAAGTTACGTTGAGTTCTCATTGAAGTTCTGTTGTGTTTCGAAAGTAGAATTGTTGAACTGGTCATAAGTTACCTTCGTTTTGTATTATCGGAAAGCCCTATAAACTACCTGATGTTTCTTGTAAATGCAGATTCTAGGTATCTAGCAATGATGTCATAAACAGTTAGAGAATACGGCATACCCCGAAATCGTTATTTCCCGTTTCGTGCATTCCCCTTTCGGACTTCGAAAAATGATACCTGAAATATACTCGTTTCGGGCGTCCAAATTATATTCCTCTTTCTTGAATGGCATTTCGTGCGTAAAATTTGCAGGTAACAGTAAACAAGTAAAAGTCTCTATTAAGAGATAATTATTGAACTCGTCAAGGATTAAGAATCAATTTATTTTAAATTTATAATATTAATATATTGGTTTGAATTTATTATTATTATTCGATGGGACTTTTAAGAGCTGTAGTTCACTGTTTTGCCAGTTGTATACAATTCATGTAGATATTGGTAGTACAGAAGAAAAAACAAACATCATTCCTGCCATATATGCCCTACGATCCGACAAAAAAGAGGCGACGTATACACGATTTTTCTTCTTGTTAGAAAAATTACGAACTTACCAAAAAATGTATTTCTGATTTTGAAGTTGCTGCAATCAATGCTTTAGAAGAAGTTTCTCCGACTACAGTTATCAAAGAATGTAACTTTAATTTTAATCAAGCTCTTTGGCATAGAGTACAAGATTTAGGTTTAAAAAAAGTTGTATAAGGAAAACGAGGTAATAAGAAACCATATAAGCAAGCCTGCTGCATTAGCTCATCTGCCGGAAGAGAAAGTTACAGCTGGTTGGCTCTGTGTAATGGACAATTCTCCTGCCGATCAAGCTATTGTTAAATTTAACGATTGTTTTGTTAGCCAATGGATTGATAATTCTCGCCGAATATGGATTTGCGATGGAGAACGTCATCGGACTACTAATTTTGTGGTAGGATGGCATAATAGACTCAATAGACGGATCGGAAAAGCACATCCCAATACATTTGAATTAATGAAAGTTCTTCAAGAAGAAATGCCTCACAGTTAGCTTCAACATTAAATATCTCCAGTAATAAAAATGTTCAGTTACTCCTACGACAAAACTTTCCCTATCCATGTTATGTTCCTATTTCGATTAAATGGCGACATTTTAAGACGTACTTTTTGGAACGATGAGTTTTTGTTTATCCAGGGAAGATATATTTAATATTCATAATTTTCCCTTTCGAGCAGATGAGAATTCGCATAAATTTCGCGAATATGGTCGCAAAAGAAAGTTTTCCGTTAACATTCGATTGACCATTATAAATGACAGGATTTTTAAACCAGTTTATCTACTAAATCGTCTTGATGGGTACCTTAATATATCGAAGCAAATTATTGTGATGAATATACAACATACCAGAATTTAACAAAGGAACATAACAAAGGAAGAGAAATGGAGAGACTGGAAAGCAGAAGTGGCAAGGAAAAAGAAGAGGAAGGAGGATAGAAGTGTGGAGCAGATAGAATTAAGAGAGCTGGAGAAAGTATTACAAAAAATAAAAAGTCGAAAAGCTCAGGCGCAATATAATATAAATGCGGAACTTCTTAAATCTGCATCTGCAGACATAAGACCAAGGTTTGTACAATTACTAAATAAATGCAATACTTGGAAGATCTCATAGATAACACCAATATATTACTGAGATTTCTCATAATATGAAACAACTTTAAGCCATGTTACACATCTCGTCAATAACTCTGTCCGGCTGTGGTGTCTGAGGAATCCTCCGACTCGTCTGTTTAAATTCACGAATGCGTTTTGAAGAATTAATAAGAGTTTTTTTGTTGGAAACTATAAATTGACCTACTTTTGGATAATTGTTTCGAGTAAATTCAGCTAGAAGATGATATGCATGGAGCAAACAGGCTATATGAAGCAATTGAGAATAAGATTGTTTTAGTAACTTTATAGCTTTAATCATGTTCGAACCTGTACCTGTAACCAACATTATAAGTTGAGTTGTCGATATATTGAATTTCCTAAAGGTACTTTCTATAGTTTCTACTATCCTTTCCGCGTTTGTCTTCTGTCATATTCTACTACGTAAAAGAAGGGGCAAGGACGCCTCGCCGCTTTTTAAAGTGCGCACTAACACATTTAAAATACCATTCTTTCTTTGTTTCATATACCCTCAGCCATATTTTTTCTTTTTTAACTCTGCTTTTATTTCATCCGTAATTTGTGTTTTTCATCAGATGAACATTATACTGTAATTGACCTCTTGTTGGCAATATCCATTCTGGAACATATTTCCCCTAAAACTTTTGAAATTATTCACTGTCTACAATATTTTGTTGAATGTTGCATGTGTTTCTATATAAATAGTTATGTAGAAATTTGCAATACGGTTTATCACGTTGCGTATTTACACCCAAAAATACTGTATGGTAAAATGTTAATATTGCAAACAATACATTTAATAATAATGTCGGAAATCGGTTAAGAAATCTATTGACGCTCGTCGAACATAACAAAAAATGCCGTCGATTCGCCATCATCAATCTAATCCGGCAATTATACTAACCGTACACGTATGAATCCCGACTTCGGATATGTCCTACCGCTTTTAAAACATCACATTGTCGCTAATAAGTGCGTACTCGTTTCTGTAGGCTTACTTATAGGGCAGTAAATATTTATGATAATAAACTCCCGCAGCAAGAGTGCGGAAGGTAGCAAGCAGACTTTCCAGTTCTGGCAGCGCCACGATTGAAAACTATGAGACGTAAAACAGATTAAGTCGTGATTAGTATAGTGTGTACTGCTTACATTGGAGCAAAGTGATTGGAGGAGGCCCGTAAAAGCAGAGATGTAGATAATATTGATAAACGGTCCTGATCATGAGAGAAAATAAAAGGTACAAACGAATAAAATGTAAGGACAACCGTTTGTATAAACGAGGAAATAATCATATCAATCGAGGAAATATTATTGATAAAGGGAACTGTAATATCAATTCTGTTATCGCTTACTATTAGATCATAACATGGCATTGTTTTATGGGTGATAATGCTAGTGAGTTTGTCTGAGAGGATTCACGATAAAATAGACGCGCGTGTGACCAATTTGAAAAACGTATGAAAAATGTATCAAAAATCGAGGGGAGAGTGAATAACAAAATCTATATACATCACCATAACGCATTGAAGAGAGTCAGTCGTGAAGAGAATAACAAGAAAGTAAAACGTAAGCGGCTACTATCGGTAGTAGAACAAAAATCCATCATCCCAATCAATCTGGATTTTGTCGAGAGCACTCGACAACACAGCAGCTACTGAGAATGTCTGAACATATCACCTCGAACATGGATAAATCTACACCAACTGCAGCCATCATGCTAGACATCGAGAAGGCGTTTGACAAGGCCTGGCATGATGGTCTCATATATAAAATAAGATTACACCGAATTCCAGTCAAGCTTACCAATCTCATTCAACACTATTTCCGCTATAGAACATTTTCGGTTAAAATAGAAGAAGATATCTCCACTTCCAGAACAACTCAAGCAGAAGTTCCGCCAGGCTCTGTACTGGGACCGCTCCTATTTAACATCTATACTTCCGACATACCGCAGTCAAACACTTGTCACATTCCCCAATTTGTAGCCGATACCGCTATTTATTACAGCCACAGGCAAATGAAACCACGGCACGATAGATTGCAAGTATACATCGACGCGCTCTACAAATTGTTTTCAAGCGCAAAAGAAGACGATACTGGGAAAACTCAACAAACTAACGCGGTTCGCATCAGGGGCACCGCGTTACACACGTCACACATGCAACACTGTATCAAGAACTTAACCTGGAAACACTTGAGACCATAATATACAGAAGGATACAAAACACATTACACAGAATGGAGACGCATGACAACAGAACAGTCAGACGAATAATACAAGCAAACAACCCGAATAAGGAAAGGAGTTGCACAAATTAAACGAAGAGCTGAAGAAAAAGGCATTACGTTACACATGACAAAAGGAAAGAAAATATAGGAAATACACAAGCACACTGGACCCACAAATAAAATAAAAGCCACTGATCTACCAAACGAAATGAAGAGGAAATGGAGTAACTCTCCGATCCTCGTTCAAACTCAATAGACCTAGAATACAGGACATTACTGTGCGAACTGTCGTATTGGCATCCTAAACTCGGTGAAAATGAGTTTGTACAAGTTAAATAAATACTTTTTAAAAACCAAAATCGTATTTAACTTGCCGATGTATGAACTACCGGTACTTCGATGTAACGTTCATTATCCTGACAAAGTTTATAGTCAATCTGAGACATTATAGCATAATCCCGCAGGACTTGCCCTGTAACATTTTATTTGCGTTAATGGTTCGTAAGCTATTTTTTGATGCGTCTCTATATATAAGAATATTTCTGTAAATATATATTGTTAAGGACTTAACATTGTTTTTTGTATTTTATAAATTTTTTACTACTATGTATTTTATCTTCTTTGCATTATTATTTTCATTTAGAATATTACTTTATTTTCATTTTTATATTTATTTATTTTGCTCTCTTATATCCAATTTTATTTTAATATGTATGTACATTACGCATTGTATATGTATGCAAGCCAGCCATTCGCATTACGCTAGCTAAAACTGCCTAATTAGAAATCATTCACTGCAACGTCGTCGGATATGTAATGGGAGTTTTCTTAAAATTTAAGGTACACAAGCATAGGCAGTCGTCTCCCGCGCGACAGTCGAGGTATTAGCGATCGTGCACTCTCGGTCACCTTTCGTGCCTCGTCGTAACGTGTACAGTAACGTCGTCGCAAGATTATTAGAGATTTCTAAGATTTTCTAGTTTTGGCGGGAATCGTCGAGGACGTTGTCTATACATTTATTTCTGGCGGGAGTCATTTGGTAACGTCGTCGGATCGCATGTATAGATTTTTTTAATAAGTATAAATTCTCGATCTTCTATCATCGTACGTCGAGACTACTGTGTCCATTGTCGTCTATACATATTTTTACTCTTCTGTTAAGTTCGTGTCGGAAATTATTTTGGTGAGATTGTCGGCGCGCATGTATAGACCTCCTCTACAAGTACGATCACTCCGCTTCTTGCTGACGGTCGTTGCGGCCGCAGCGCCCGTTGTCTTTTGTACGTTTGTTCGGTCCTTGTCGTATCGGGACTTAGAAATTTTTCATTTAGTTGCTCGTCGTAGCGGACGAGTGTCTCGGGCCAGTTTTCTTATATAATGTCGGCATCATCGCTCCGTTTTACTTGTCGGTGCGCAGTTCGCACATTTGCTGGTTACTGGATTTTTCCCTTCTTTGGGGCGCAGTAGTAGAGAGCTAAAGATTGCACATAGCGTAATATTTCAAACGAGAACGCCTGGGTAGCTGTGACATTACTTTTGTATTGAGATCGGCTATTATCGCTACTGTCGCGTTCAAGCTCTAAGAGATAGGGTGGGTTCCCCTATAAATGTGAAAATAACAAACGTATTTGGTCAAGTACAAATACATGCCAATAATACAGGGCCAAGTCCCTTAGGCAAATTTAAAACAAGGAAAGTATATTAGGCTCCCGGAAAGGGACATATAAATAAGCATAGCACCGAGGTGCGCTTATAAATTTAAGAAATAAATAGGGTTGGCTCCCCTATAAAAAGGTAGTGGTGCATGCAAACAGATAGAGGCATTAGTACATGCCTCTAACAAAGCTTCAGCGGAAGCATATAAGAGTTTAACCTTTTAAACAGAATTAAGACATGGCTTTGCAACGTACATGCTGAGGCATTACTTTATGTTGCTACCAATGAAAATACATATACAAATGCTAATGTACATTACATGTATAAGAGAGCTCGAATAACTGCAATTATTGCAAATATACATATCTTACGTACATCGTACATGTACATAGGCAAGAGTGGAAACCGTGTACACATTTTATTTTTAAATATATTTTTTGCGCATGCGCATTGAGTTTCACTGTACAACCTTTCCTCTAGTAAATAAGCGAACATACTCTACAAGTAAGTATTGGTCAAGTAATTTAGGAAATTACGAGCAGGCTACAGCGGCGTTGTTCTTCAAACCAGGAGAACGTAACATATATTTTAACCGGTTCTATTTGTTTTTTAAAATAAAATTCAGAACACATGGAGTGCAATCTCATGTTCCATCAAGTTATTCTTTTTCGTGTTTACCCTACAGTAAGGTGAGTCACTCCTGGAATGTCACTAACAAGAATGTGGATATATTTATTTATAGCACTTACCCTTTTTTATGAGGACCTAGTTGATACACCGATCAATAACGTGATAACTTGATCTTTTTCTTTTCATGAAAATAGTCAATCTTTTTCTGGCTAGGCAATGTGTAATGTGGACAAAAAGTACCTTCATATACAGGAATATTTTCATCATCGATATAAAAGGAATATTTATATGAATATGTTGATATAAGTCGTATTGGAAGTTTGTTTCCATCTTTTGTTATTTCTTTCTAATTTTTAGCATAAAAATACAATTTTCAGTTATAGAATAGTGCGCAAAAACTCGAAAAATCCTTCCTTTTCTTGCAGTTAGTTTAACCATTTTGCTTTTAAATACATTTCTTTACAAATATCGTCGTTTACATATTGATATTTTTTTCTTGATTGGAGCAACTCCTTATTGGCATCCATCTTCCAAGTATAACCGTCGTTTTCGCTTTTTTGGGTGGTTTTCTAGTATCACTTGTGCCTATACTTTGTTGGCGTGTTGCTCCTTTTTCTAGTTTTTTTTTTCTTCTGCAAACGTTTCGCATTAGGAGCGCTGGCGGATATCGCGAAATCTGTAAGGAAAACAGTTATACAGCGAGTCCTATGTAGTAAGAACTCTATTTTAAGGTATGTACATACACACTACTCGTGCGCGGGGTTTTAGTCGTACTCGTGACTTCTGATAGTGTGGACACTCACGCAAACCATATTTGCAAGCCTTCGAGTAGCGCAAGTTAAGGCTTCAACAGCCTTGCTGAGAATTGGTTTATCAAAGAAAAAATCGTTGTACTCGCAAACCGTGTAGACAGGAAAGAGCGCGTTATTTAATAGGCCACTTCGTGACAGTGCTTGTCAAATGTGATAAAAATGGAGGGAACAGATGACTTAATAATACAATCTATAAAATTGTATGAAAATAACCCTATATTGTCAAAAATTATTTATAAATGTTACATAATATGTTAGATATTGTTTATTATGGAAACATGCCATGGACCTCACGAGCACGACTAAAACAACGAACTAGACGAATAACTGTGGATAGTTCGTTACAAATTTGTGAGTCTCGCAAGCGCGAGTACGAATACGAGTCCTGCGTATTTATTATTTATAGGGGATGTTTTTCTGTTTCTGATGGCATGTAATCTGGATAACATTCACGGCGGTAATCGTCACTGATTTCAACGTATCCAATTGCATTATTCATTATAAGCTCCATACTTTTTGAACTGCAGTTGTAATGGACAAAGTAAAAAGCATTAGACCACCTAGTAGATTGTAAATAGTCATATGTTTTAGAGCCTTCGTAGAAAATAATTTGCATGTGTGATACAGTTTTTACTTTCAGTCGGTAACACGGTTGACAATGGGAGCCCACGTGCTCTCGAAACGCTGCGTTCCGCATAATTAATTAATTAATTTGTGTGAGTGGAGTTTACTGCTATACCTGTGAATTGTACATCCACACAGTCCTTGCAATCGTCATTATGTAATATATGAAATGAAATTCTAGAAGCATATCTAAGATAAAAAACAAGCAAGTTTATACAATCAATATGTTGTGCTAACATATATTTAGTTATTCGTACTACGCAGTTTAAAGGTTAGGTTAGAAGATATCTCTAATCAAACCTTCTGATTGACATGTGTTTTTCACTAATTTAATACCACGGTACTTACTGGATCTGTTCCCTTCATTTAAGCCGCACAAGAAGCAATGTAAACTAAAAACGTATTACCGCGGTCCTTCAACAAAGTTTATAACTTGATTAGCACGTGATATGAAGTCAGCATCAATCAGTATTATACTGCTCTAGCAAATTTAAATCCTGTAACCGGATTGGCCGGTTTTTAGAACAATATGTTAATGTCTTGATGGAATAATATATTCTTTCCTGTTGTACTCTTGAGCTCTTTACATGAGTAATGCCAATTGACATAGAACAGTATTGTTTAAACCAACATATGCAGCTAACTATTAATCCAATATTCAGCTAAAACTGCTGACAAAGTAATATAACATTCAGTGGACGATTTTGTCATCATTGGCGCGTTCATTTTCAAAAAAAGAGCGGTTTTGAATGTACATCTAAAATATTTAAAATTTCCGCTTTAAGCTGATCATCTATTGAATACGTTGCCCCCAATAACAATGAGTTTACCAAAAGTTGTATTTCATGACAGCCATGAACAGCCACTTTAAGATATAGTAAACCAAATTTATAAAAGCGTTTTGTATATCTACATAATATAGGTAGTTGCATATATTATACATTAGTACATATGTACGTACATACATACCTAATGCTCTAAGCATTCTACAACAATGCGGTAAGTTATTTATTATTTTGCTTTGTAGATTCGAGATAATCAAATGAAAGAGGTTATGTAACGTCATTCTATATATGTATTTACGCATTTAATAGGCAGTTCTGTTTTCACTTGCTTCAAGTCGTAGTTATCATTAATGTTGCATGTGTACTGTTTACATTTTATAAATCTAAAGAAAAGAATGAAAATACATAAAACATATATTTTTGAATTTCGCGTTATAGATACGCACTTCCGGTTTGCGGTTGTATGGCATTCTGATTGGTGCGGATGAAGTATTATGCGAAACTTAAAAGATTATATGTAGATATCTTGATGTATATTAAATTTAGGCTGATTTTCATTAAAATCGTTATTTAAATTTGATTACAAATAGTATTTATAAAATTGTAGCTTAATACACATTTTTAAACTTAGAGCAACCGTTTTGCTTTCGTGTAATCTCCTGATTGGTGTAGCTGTTTGTTACTAAATTCATCCAATAGGATATCTTTAAAAATATTCAGTTAAGGTATATTTTACGTAAAGTTAGGACGTGTGCATGTGCATAAGGTAAGCCTTTTAATTTATTTAACGTAGGCAGAAATCCCGGATGTTGCCAAGAAATAGAAATAAATATGTATATTGACAATACTTTCGGTACATAATAATTCTTTAATTTCTTGTGGAACGGTTTAACGAAATTCTAAAATTGAATAGTTTTTATAAAGATTACTTTTGACGCCATTATGGTGTTGTTCCAAAAAAGTATTGACTTCGAGTAAATTCAACGAACTATTAATTATTCTGTAATTTTACAGTTTGTTTTGCACGGTTATATATAAATACATGTCCAACTTATAATCCTACCAATAATAAAATGGATCAGGAAACCTCCAATGGAAAGAATTATTGCACTTGATTCAAATTAATTACGTCAGTGAAGAAATAAACCTACCAAATTATTAAAAACTCAAAAGCAAAATCCCTACACGGTATTCACTATCAGATTTGTTAAATGGTATAATAGAATGGAAGGAAATAGAAAAGCAAATGTACACAGATAAGGTTACTTACAAAATCTGATGTGCGGTGTTTTTAATAATAATAGTAGGGCAAGCTAGATCTACATATGCGTATCCAGACGCTGGTCTATAAAATTTTATTTTGCATGTTTCTATGGACAACAATAAAGTGTTTGAAATTTCAAAATATTTAAGAATATTTGAAGATGAAAAACATTGGCATGCCTATAAAAGCACCATAACAACCTCATACGGCCTTTTATTATATTTATATACTATTATCTACAATACTTTTTACAAGAGTTTTCACTGGTAATTAATCATTGCATCTGTGACTTAATCATTGCATCTGTGACTTAATCATTGCATCTGTGACTTAATCACATATTACTTTATTGAAAAGTATGCGTTGCCATTACATCAATGAAGTTTCGATATCTGTGACTATCATGTGACTATACTTCATTCACTTTAAGAATATAGCGTTGGGAAAGATAGGCTAATAGTTTCAACGTTTACTAATTGCCACATTCCTAAGGTAAAATTGCAGACAAGAAAAAAGTTGTCTACGAAAATTATATTAGATAGAATGAAATATTACTGCTACTAAATATTATTTTTATTTATTTCTTATACGGTGTAAAAGGTCATGTTTCATATGAACGCGTCGAACTGAATTGGTTAAACATGCGTTCCCGTTGGCGGGACCACCATATCTTTTCCTCAAATTAATATCTGTATAGTATCAATATTACTGTAAACGCCAAGTTAGATTACGAGTGGCAGCATTATAAATAGTGGGAAGCTTTGTAATTGGATTTACATAAAGTTGCAAGAAACCATAGGCTGCGCAAACTATACAACTATCACATAATAAATTAATAATTTATTAGAGTAAAATGTATACGAACTTACTTTTTTAACAGTATAGAATTAAACTAACATCTATATTAATGCTAATATTAATATGAATATCAATAGCAAACCATCGTTGGCATTAGTAATGATGGAATTACAATTTTCTTGCAATTTCCAACATAATTAAATATCCGAAAAAACATCGGTCTCGGAGGGAACTTGAACCCAACATCTCTACATCTCTCGTATAGCGTGCTAAATCCTTGCACCACAAGACCATTGAATTCAAGTCGCCTTAAATCCCCCTAGATGTCCCGATGCCAGTAGATATATTGTAATATCTCACTGATACTATATTATTAAACAGCAAGTGCGTAATAGTTAAACTAACATCCATATTAATACTAATATTAATATGAACATCAATACTAAACCACCGTTGGCATTAGTAATGATAAAATTACAATTTTCTTGCAATTTCCAACGTAATTAAATTTCCGAAAAAATATCGGTCTCGGACGGGACTTGAACCCAATAATATCTGTACATCTCTGGTATAGCGTGCTAAACCCTTGCAACACAAGACCATTGAATTCAAGTCGCCCTAAATGCCCCTAGATGTTAGGGTATCAGTAGATATATTGATTGATTCTTAGAAACATTTGTACAGTTTTAAGTAAACAAATTAATCTTATTCGGAACTGAAGTTCTCGTCTTCACTATAACTCTCATTATTTACATTAATAATGAAACTTTCTGTCGTTTCATCAATTAATATTTCTGATTCTAAATATTTATCTTCAATATTAACAACATGCTTACAACGTTGTTGCCAATCTTCCTGAGAAATTCTCGAAAATTCTTCTACCGGTTTTTTACGGACATCTTCTATCTTATAATTTACATTTTCTGCAGCGACATTGTTTTTGACGGTAGCCCAGATCAGCTCAATTGGATTTAGATCGGCGTAATACGGTGAAACTCTTAAAACTATGAGTCCATTGCGTTTTAGAATTTGATCAAATTTCTATGTTATATATTGGCTCTTATGGTCTTCAATTAACTGGTACAGTTATCGCCTTAACATTGTAGTGTCAAAAGTAATATGTTTTAACCTTAACCATTTAATCATTTAATTTTTTGACTATTACTTTTTGGAGCATGATTTGTTTGTTTATTGTGATACCTTATCAATTACAACAACGGAGTTTGTGGGCAAGTCTGGTATAAGCTTCTGTTCTATCCATCTGCCATAATTTTCTGTGTTCATATCCAAATGGTTTTTACGCCGACCTTAAAAATCAATAGGGCGTTAGGAAGAAAGCCCATGTTGCCTCCTGTGTGCACTATTATTAGTCTGGGTTCTTTAGATATGTGTTTGAAAAGACCTTTTGTACTTTCATCATTTTGCACATCTTGGAAGACGTATGACTACTTGAATATAATGTGAATAGGTCGATTTGTGTCACGAAAATGGTTAATTTCTTTGCAAGTCATCAATTTTTAATGCTCGTACATTTAATCGCTCTATCAACTGTGTGAAACTGTAAGTCGTCGCTCGTTTGTTCTATGAACATCATAGATCATATCTCGCACTATTCGTATTTGATACTGAAATTTCTGACACTTTTTATTCTTTGTCTCTTGAATAATTCATTCTATCGTTCGCACCACCACACGAGTTGCTTCGTGAACACATTCTTTTATTTCACTTAATGGCACTGATGTACTTTTATGTTTATAAAAATAATTGTAAACATTAAAAACTACTTCCCGCATTTTAGTGTGTATCACTTTATAATCCTCTAGCAAAGAAATTATCATCCGCCACTGACACATATACTCTCACTATTACTTCAGTAAGTGGCCGAGCGCGTTTTTAAAAACGACTACGGTACATTCCAACCGCTCGTCAACTACGATGAAGTCGTTTTGTTGTTCTCTCATATTATTTTTCAATATGGCGATTACACGCAGGCGTACTTAAATAACGCTACAGGAATTTTGGAAATTGTCCTTTCTGTTATTCTGTGGTTATACGTAAGAAATTTAGAACATTGGCAATGTTGATTCTCATGACTTCAGCAACGATTTTAAGTATAAAGTTCACTTCGCTTGCAAAGCGTTGTTCTTAAGCTGCTAGTATGTACATGATCTTGACAGTATATTCGAGATATTATGATCATGTAATTCTCACGTGAAAATTTTAACATTATAATATAAGACTCGTAACTTATATATACAGATCTATCTAGCTAAAGTTTTATGGCAAAGCCTTATATCACGGGTACCGATTATGAATAGAACAATGAAACTATAGACTAGAGCTCCAAGCACCTGTTAATCACATAAGTATTGTATTATATATTGTATTATATATATATATATATAAAATATTCTTGTGTACATATATGTATTTATACATATGATGAGATATGAAAATTAAATAAGAGTAAGAGGAAAAGAAATAAAAAGAAAAAGAAATAAAGTCACCGCGACCTCCTTCCAAAGTGGTATCGCCTCTAGCGTGTGTAAACCACGCCACCGTGCTACTTTGGTTTCCCTGTTTTCTTCTGAAGAAGGCTCCTACGACGGAGGCAAAATATGGAGATCCCACCTTTTTCCTTTTCTTTTACTTTCTTTTTTCTTTCTTTCTTTTTTTCTTTTTCGTTTTTCTGTCCCCCTTATCTCTTTCCTTTTCTTATTCTTTATTTCACATTTTCTTTTTTCACCCCCTTTCTTCATTTTCTTTTTTTACCCTCTTTCTTCATTTTCTTTTTTTTCTCTTTATTTCTTTTACTCTTACTCTTACTTCATATTTTAATCTCATCTTGACATGGTCCATTTCCGGAGGCAGTTCGCTTATTACTGACTCTGGCCGTGGAAGCCTACGTATTAATTTCATCCTAGGTAATAGGTTTGTTTGACTACAACTAACAACTGGTAACAACTAACAGTTCTAGTTTATGAGTACCAAAGGTATTTTGCGTGCTTCGCTGTGCGACACTTTTGTTTGGAAGGACTTTCCAAAACAGCCTGTGTTGGTCAGCACTGTAGTCTTGATATGCTGTAAAATTTGTGTGAATTTTATTAAAAATTTACCTCATCTAGAATTCAATAACTTTTTTCTAAGATTCTACTAATTTTATAAATATTCATTCTAATATTATTTGGATTCTTGAAATTCGCTCATTTCATGGCGAATTTAGTTTACCATATTCCCATACATATTTGATATTTGAAGATTTTAAAATATAAAGTTTTTTCATTTGAAGATATTTATATTCCCTTTTATTTTCTGAGGTCATAGTAGTTCAACATAGAGGCAACCTAACGCGATATTTACTTTTCTTCTTGAATTATACTTTTTCTTCAAAAATGCTCTAACAATCAGCTAAGAAGAGAATTGGATCTGTATGTTTTAGATTTGAGATGATTCTTGTTGTAATCCTATTTTTAAGTGCAGTTACAATCTGTAATATATTCAATATATATAATTAAAAAAAATGTTTTATAATAAGGTATACATACTTCTTTCCATTCAATATATTTTGACAATTGTATTCCTTCTTCATTTTCTTTTCTAATAGCTGATAATCCTTTATCAACTTTTCAATTGTTAATTTTATCTTGAATTTTAGAGGCGTAATACTCGAGATTTCTAAGTTCGGTTTCCAGTTTTCATTTTTCTCCAAGAGTATTTGGCAGTGGAAGGGCTGTTTTTTAGATATTAATACTTTCATTATTTGAATTCAACAGTTCTTCAAAATCTGTTATGTTACGACCAAGTTGAAAGAGTTCACTTACAGGTTTCACTAGACTTGACGGCATATTACTTTTATTATATTAAAGCTATTTACGTAGAATAAATGTGATTTTTTCTTTATTAATATATTTAATTTTTGATAAATATCCAAAGTTATGTTTCATTTTATCAATTAGTAAATGTTTGAGAAAGAAATGCTCTTTATTTTCGGGTTGATCCTCGTATTGTGTACACTTGCTATTTCGTCTGTTAAGATATATATATCTAGTTTTACATGGATGTATGTCATCAATTGTTGCTAATAATTGATATTTAATTATTCACATTAGAACAAATTATACTTTCTTCTAGTAAATGTCAAATCAAGTTTAAGCATATTATTTTCTACAAACAAACTGCTGAAGTTCGTATAAGAGGAACTGCGTTTGGGACAAGTATCAGTAACTTTAATTCTTATCAAACAAAACGAACTATAGAAAATTTAACATTGGGAGTTTGTAAGATATTAATTACTAGCCCAATATGGATCCAGTCCTGCAGTTTAATTATTTTTTCAGTTAATGTAAGTAAATAAATATTAAGTTGCTAAAATCAACAAAATTACTACACTATTAGGTGATTAGTGTAACTTAAATTCATCTATATTTATTTACATACATTCATGGGAACCACAGGATGAATCGTACAGTCCCCGTCTGCCGCGATGTCAGCATCCACGATATTAAACTTGGAATTGAACCGTATTTGATAAAAACATTTATTCTTTTGGCTGTTTTTGCGCCTGCGTAGTGTATGTTGTTATTCTGTCATACACCTTAGTAAAAATCATCGGATCTTAGTAGATGCATTCTGTTGTAGTAGATGTGAGGTTGTAGTACCATGTATGCGCTATTTCGCAATTTCCCGCTTTTAATATTCACATGTGCTGACATGCTAATTTATTGTTCCACTTGGATGTGTTGTAACGATGGACCGATGCACTTGTAAAACGAGCATAGTTCGAAATTACTTGTAAATACCTTAATTTAACAAATCGAAAATGAACCAAGGTTATAATAGCAGGTATGATTTTTTTAGTTTAGTGCAATATATTTTTTGTTTTTTTTTTGCTTTTAAATAGCATTTTTTGCTGCTTGCGTTTCAAAGGTTTGATTTCATTTAATAGTTTTGTCGAGTTCATTACGTTTTTATTCAAATTAAGTCGTTTGGTAAAAAAATCTGAAATTAAATTTTCATATCGGGAGTTGTACAGGCGTCTCTGTAATATCATGGATACATCGTGAATTGCATATTTAATTTTTGGTAATTATTTATACTCGCTTTTTATTATGGCGTTTCAAAAAAAAAACAAATTTAAAAAGGTTAAGTACATGTTCCACGAAAATTAGGATTATTGCTTAAAATGATCGAGATGTCAAAATTTGTACCATAACAATACCATGCAAGTTATGTATGCATCTGGATTTGAGTTTTGGGAAAAGTCTAGATACATATCTCTTAAGTGGTTTGCTCGGATAAAGTGGGAATATGTTCAGTAGTTACTTCATTTTTTGCGCTTTAAGAAACATCTATATATATATATATATATATATATACATATATATATATATATATATGGAGTCAAAAGCACGTTCCCATTTCGATCACTTCAAAAGTTAACTAATTTGCGCCGCCAATAAAAACTTTTGTGCTGGTACCTATAATTAGTGGTTAGCGCTTCCTTATGGTTGAGCTACGAACGTCGGAATTTTATAATTTTGGTCATATCATTTTCTGCTACTTCTGTGCTGCTTTCTTTATGCTCGGGCTGAGGATGTGTTTACACGAAATCGTTATGCGTGTACTTCAAAAATTTTTTGCTGTTTCGTATACCAAAGAAAGAAATGTCATAGGGCTTCTTTGGGGTCGAGCTGGAAAGATTACCTAAAATACGTAAATGTTTAGAAATATTTTGGACTTATTTTTTATTATATATTTAATTGTACGTTTTGTAAGATTGTGCTAGCTATTCACTAACAATGCCTTATCATGATTGGGTGTAACCAAATTTGAATAAGTAAAGGAATATAACTCTCTAATATTGAAATTGTAGCGCCATGGTTTTATACTCTTCTACACTACAACAGAGCATCAGATCAACCTACTCCATAAATATAAAAAAGCTATAAGCTGTGTAGGACATCCTATCGAGAACCATAATCGATATCTCAAAAAATATGAATGAATGGGATCTGATGTTTTGCAAATAATGGTTAGTTAGACTAAAATATTTTGGCAGTGTTGCTTCCAGTTATTTCAAAATTTAAGTATATATTATTGCATTTTTCAATTTTACATAAGATTTTATGTCAAAATTATGTGAAATTCCCTATACTTACGAGCTCTTGTTAGTAAATGTTTTGGAAAGACTGATAGATGTAATCCTAGTGAAAAGCCGTCCGCTTTCCATAAATGTTCTTAGATATTAGTGCGCTTTCTGATATAATAAATTCGTTAAAAAGAAATACAAAAGCAAGAAATTTTAAATAAAAGTTTCTTGCATTTTGTAATTGGACGATTTTCAAATTATCCATGGTTTCAGTTTCCAGTAAGATATCCAATACAAATTAAAACAGTTCAGAGGTTAAACTACATCTAAAAGTAGATGTCATGTGTTATATTCGTTTCTCAGTAAGTTGTTTAGAATTCAATGTCTAGTCACAGTCTTACAGATTTAAACCCTTTAGTTTTCAATTTGATGATTAAATGGTCCCATATCAAGTGATCTATTAACATTTAAAAATTGTATAAATAATGTGACTAGGTCGACAGTTAGGTAATAAGTAAACAAAATCAGTGACAGTTATGGTACAGAAAAATACCTTTCAAAATTCTTGATGAAAAATAAAGTTGCAAAGTAACCATTTTAATGAATTGATTGTGTACGCTTAGAAAACTTAAGTCAATTTCTTTCGTTTCCAATAAAACATCCATAAAACAATTGCATATAATTCGACCCAACGTTAAGTATGACGAATTTAGTTGCATAAAGTGTAAAATGTAAAATACATTCCGGACAGTATAAAATTGATGATGCACTTTAGAAAGTAATAGTTTGGTATCTCTTTTAGTTGTATTATTTTGCTCAACTTTTTTAATTTTTCCTGCATACTAGAGACCGGATTATATGCAAAGAAAAACTGGAATATATGCGTATGTACATGCATCGATTTTTGAGAAAATATGCATAAACCTAGGGCATATATGCAAAAAAATTGCGACAATATGCAAAATTTTTACATAAGATAAATAAGAGCAGAAATTTAAACATTAACTTTATTGCACAAAATTTTCTTACAACATAACTCTAAACCAATTTATAATTAAATGTTTTTCAATATTGTGTAAAAGAAAGTGTTGTTCTCTATCGGAATACATATGTTTCGAAATAGAAAAGCTTCTTTCAACATCCAGAGATGTAATTGGTGCATTTTTTAACTTATACATTCTAAACTAAAATTAAAGTCGAAATCGTTTACTGTTTCACCTTCCAAAATTTTCTTAACTTTCTTCGATTTCAAGTACCCCGCATTTTTATTTATCACTTTTTTAATTTTATCGTATATAGATTTACCTATTGTACCCTTAACTTTCTTACATAGCATATCAAATTCGTCTACTATTTCGACTGATTCCGAGAGCGACATCCCTTGCGTTTCTAGTTTACGAATGAAACTTGAAATAAAGCTATAATTTGACTTAATATACAAAATGTTTTGTAGCAATTCGGTTGATTTTACTATCTTTTTACAGTCTTCTAGAGCAATGCAGTCAGCAGTAATTTCATGAATTACATTTTTTACTCCTTCAAAATTGTCGGCGTAAAAACTTGCAGCGTCTAACCATGTATCCCATCTCGTAATAATCGGTCCAGGACGCAACTTAACAGCGAGAAGTCGCTCCTTATAAAATTGGATCCGTAAAGGTGCTTTCAGAAATACTTTTTTGACATTGCTAATTAAATCATTAATTAGAGGAAATTGATTCCTAATGTATTCGGCTACACGATTGAACCCATGAGCTAAACAAGTGGTATGAATAATGTTACTAAAAAGAATTTTTAAATTTTGCGCGGCTTTTATCATGTATGGTGCAGCGCCGGACAACATTAGTACATTTTTTTCACAAGGTATACTCCCAGGTAAAAAGAAGTTTGATAAACTTTCTTGAACGAATTGGGCAATTTTCACATTTTTTTAAGTTCTTTACAATAAATTAAATATGATTTACCTGCAATATCTTCGTGAAGAATTCCTATTTACAAATGGGCAATAGCCACACTTATCCGTACTTTCATCTACCATGATATAAATAAAATTATTCCCTACCAATTGTTGAATTAGTTGTTTTTCACATTTTCTAATATGTGATGGAGTTTTAGCGTGTTGATCAATCAGGTATTTTCTCTCACAAGACACCTACAACAATTGTCATGTTATATCAAAAGTTAAAGAATTTAAAAACAATTGTAAAGCTTTTAGTTAAATTAAACTTACCAGTTTACTGCAGGCTCGACAAAATATTTTGTCGCTATCCTTTACCACTTCAGAATACGGCTTAATACATAAAGAAATTTTGTTCGCTATACCCATTGTATGTATGCACAGTATTTAAAAACGTAACACAATTAATTACATGCTGTTTCGCTCAAAGATATTCAATAAATGAATAGTTTATTTGGAAATTAACAATGAAACGTATTTACCACATCCCTTTTGCTAGGCGAAATTAAACACGTGCAGTTCTTGGAAAAAAGTATAAGAGAAGCCAGTGTAAAAGATTTATCGTTCTGAGAATTGTCGGTTGTCGATCTACATTAGGAATTACTAGGAATGTTTACTAATAGAAAGCATCAGAAGAAGCCTAAATATGGAATATATGCAATTTTTGTAAAAATATCCATAGAAATGCCTAAATATACAATATATGCAATCTCTAATTAGCGCTAATTAACTTTAATTAGTGTAATATCTCTACATATAGATTATAATTAAAGATATGCAAAAAGTAAAATATATGCACTTTGCATATAATTCGGTCTCTACTTATGAGTGTTCTGAATGTTTTATAAATCGAGGTATTACTCTGTTGAAGTTACGATGAATTCTGTTGAATTTGTGATGTGAATGAATTCGTGTACTGCTTGAAGGTTCTGATGATGAACTTGTGTAATGAATAAGAGTTACAACGTGTACTATTTGAAATTACATCGCGCGATTATAAAAGTAACTTCAGCCTTGCATTAATGGGAAACCCTAAACTACCTGTTTGTTCTTTGTCAATAATTTAATAGATCATGGTAAGTGCAGGGATTTCCTTACGTCAACATTTTCTACCTGACTTAAGCAATACTAACTACTGAATCCATATGGATTTGATTATAATAACAAACGATATACTACATATGTCTGGACAAAATGAATGAAAAGCAGAAATGAATACAAAGTATAAAAAAAATAATTGTAATATTAAGAAGATATTAGATGTGTAAAGATACAAAATAGAAACTCGTTCGGCTGTATCCGAACAGACTATTATTAACACTTCAATATATCGTATATACGTGATGTTATTGCTGATATATGAATTTTTATCAGCTTAAACGCTTTAAACGTGAGTTTATTCTCTATCAGTTCATAATTGAATATGAATTGTTTCCAATAAATCAGATTCCAAGTATTGTTTTTGTCGCCGCGTTTTTTCTAAATTGTTTCTAATGTAGTTATTTTTATCCAGACGAATCAAATTTCAAAAATATGATCTGTGTATAAAGATCACAATGTTCTGTTACCGTTTTCTTGTAGAAAAGGCGTTACTTTCAACAGTGAAATCATTTTAAAATTTATAGTTATAAGTAGAGACCGGATTATATGCAAAGTGCAAAAATTTAATTTAATTTATTTTTTATATTTTACGTCTCTCTGTAGATGTAAGACAGCTACAAATAGACGTAAAATATAATAAATAAATTGAATTAAATTTTTGCACTTTGCATATAATCCGGTCTCTAGTTATAAGTATGTTTTATAAATACACGTGTTACATTTATTATAATTTACACAGGCAACTCCTAAGTTTATTAGGTTATGGTATAGAGATTTCTCTTTCTTTTATAACCTAAAATATTTGAGCAGGTCTATTACTAGCATAATATAATTAAAAAAATGATTCGATGTCGGTTGTGAAGTCTGTTCAAATTGTGGATGATGTTCACTCACACCTATGTACGGCAAAAAGCGAAAAAAATGAAAGTATTATTGACAAGGATTCAGATTTTCTCATACTTCGACAAATTTGTGAAGGTGGGTCGAAAGATCCATTAAGTTGTCACATGGATTATTTTAAATTTACAAATAGAAGACCACTCGTGTGGAATGATCGGTCGACCCCTCCACGTTCTTCTCGGCATTGCACTGTAACTTGCTTCACTTTGCCGAGACTAGTCATAACTTCCTTAATAGATCTTTTAACTCTTTACTGATAGTTCGTAACGGATTTCAATGCAAATTTCACTGCTTTTTTATTTTTAACAAGGAAACAATAAACTTCAGATTAGCTTGAACATTTAATAATAAATGATATTTTGTCTAATAATTAATATTTTGTATAATAACCGTTTCCCAACACTATTTATATGATTCACAGGTATAACAGTAAACTCCACTCACACAAATTTATTAATTATGCGGAACGCAGCGTTTCGAGAGCACGTGGTCGGTGACACGGTTGACAATGAGAGTCCACGTGCTCTCGAAACGCTGCGCTCCGCATAATTAACAAATTTGTGTGAGTGGAGTTTACTGCTATACCTGTGAATTATACATCCACATAGTCCTTGCAATCGTTAACTATTTATATGGTGCATGGGTTATTTATATATCTTAAATAGATAATATGTTCAATTTGAATGGCTGTCGAAATCTTTGATAATAGGTACCTTATTATCACAGAGAGGATTCGAGCGAGTTATGATTCATAGCTTATAGGCGTAAAATAACGCCTGTTCAAAGCAGTGCATTGTTATAATATGCATACTACTGTCATTCACTCGCTCATGTCTGTTAACTGCTTATTATGCATACAATTGTAAAAGTTATTCTTGCATGTGATTTAATTTCATAATTAATTATAAACATTATGCATTTTCATTTCCGTTTCTATCATCTATTATTTTCATGTTTATATTTGAGATGTTATAATATAATTAGGAAATGTATATCATTGACCGATTTATGAAATTTATTTTACTTAATATACTATAAAAAATATCAGTATTTCTAATAAGTATGTGAACAAACGTATATAGCGCTCCTCATCGGATATGTTTCGTATTGCCTAATTACCTATACTGCTTGCCTCTCCATATTGTCTACCTGGTGTATCAGCGAGAATATTGAATATATCGCCAAGTAGGCTGTCCTTATGTACATAGGTAAGAAATTTGCTTGACGAAATTATGAAAATAGTAACAAGAGCACAGGCTGCACTTGAAACAACAGGGCATTTTCAGAGTTCCTGATAGCACCTACTGTGATTACTTACTTAATATAACTTAAAAGTTATAAATGCCAAAGAGTGTGGTCTGGGAATTATAAAAAGGAGACAAAATCGTGCGTAATACTTCATGACATCAAATTCTGTATACTCTATTATTGGATGCAATGTCCAAGGGTTGCAATAATAAAAGCATAACATGTAGTTGAAAATGCGAATTTCTTGGAAAGCTGGTGTACACGTGCGCATTACAGTAAAATATACCTAAAACAACTACGTACAGGGTATTTGGGATAATATTTATGAGGGGTTTGACAACAGGGAGAAGAACCAATCCCTCAATTGTAGAGACGTTCGGTATTAGCAAAACCAGTTTAGTGGGAGAATTGTTCTAAGTAAGACATCTTTCAACAGTCCCATTTTTAAAAACTTGAAATGAATGTTGTGTATTAATCTTTTGAATATAAGTAACATTGGTTCCGAAGCGATTTGGTAAGTCATGTGATTCTTATTAATTTATTTTTTAATTGCTTTACTTTTTGATTATATGTAATAAATGTAATTGGTTTATGACAGAAGTGGCCCCTTGCTATTTTAAGTATATTGTTCCTTTTTTAGATTAACTACTACACCTATCTTAATTATTTTCTGTTAGCATTTTAATTTTTTTTAGGTTTAATTGCTAACTAATAAGTGTGTGTTAGTTAATTTTTATCCAATTTATAAATATCGTAAGTAGCTGCTACTGCTACTCATATAGTTTTTATTGTAAATCATTAATCAACTATTTAAGTACCAAATAAAATTAAAGAAATAAATTCTTAAAGTGATTTCGTTTTACCACACATGGAAATTGATTTCTTCAAATAAAAGAGAAAATTTATAATTTTTTTAATGGTGTTAGACAGTAACAATGCAGTAATCGGTAAATATTTTCAGATAAATATATATTCATTGTTTTTTTTAAGTGCGCGGGTGTACATGGGCTTTGTTCAAATACCATTACTTTTGTCTGTAAAAATGCTCTAGATGAAAATATTTGTATACTGTGTTAATTATTATATAATAATTATATTGTCAATTATTGTTTTTTCTTTGCTATTTTCAGAAGATTTAAACTTTAATTGTATGTTATATATTTGATATCTTTTTGTCACAAATTACATAATTACTAAATATTATGCAAAATTCTTTTGTCGAAAGAACAATGCTGGCATGTCCGTAACTTTTGAAGAGATCTGAAATCTTTTATATATCACCAATGAAGTAAACTCATCCGTAACACGAATCAATATCACAACTTACTGATTGTTCGGTAATTATGTTCACTTGCGTAATACCAAAGTACTAAAATTTTTTAGATTTTTAATATTAAAAAATTCGAATCTTCTTTTTAACAATGTAATACACATGCCATCAAAAATTCTGCTGCTGCCAACTTTTGTTATGATTCCAAGTTATATCACTTTTTTGTTTGTGCCGGCCTTTCATTTGTGTAATTAATAATAATGTAATCTCTTGCTTTTAAACGCTTTGATATATTAAAAAATATTAAGTACAACCATTTGTGTCAAATCACTCAAGCTACTCAACTCTGTTGATACTTTACTTTTGGATGAACGAAGTTCGGCGGGAAATGAATTTATTTTAAACTTTTTTCTTAATTTTATTAAAATCTAGAATAAATTCCTACAATGTATTACTTTTTTGCGTGGGTTATAAAAAACATGTTCTATTAAAAAATACTCATATCTCATGGAGCATAGCAATACATGGTTCCTCTTTGGCGAGTAGTCCATGATTGATAACAGTGCATGATGATGAACTGGTTCCCGTTAACTCTGAACCAAAAACCACCTTGACACAAGCCCACAATTTGATCAGTGTCGAATTCGTCCAACGGACAGTAATTTCCACGTTGTCAGAAATGTCAAAAAAGACTGCAAGTGGTGTCGCATGTGCCATTTAATCCATCGTAACAAGATTATAATCAATTATCTTTAAATAGTTATACATTTTTGCCAAGTTTAGTCAAAAGATTCGGCGATGCAATTTCTGTGCCATGCAGTATATTAATAATTACAGTTTTTTGTAGTAATTAATTTTTCTTTTTAAATAATTAATAATGTCTTTCAAAAAATTCAGAACTCTTATACTACCAGCTATAAGTGTTTACCCAACACTTAAAACATTACAAAAACAAGTTAAAAGCTAATTATAAATATAAGCCTTTATTCTGCACTTATACAAAAAACTGCAACAGTTTATATAGCTATAAAAACAATGTGCTTATCAATTTATTAACAAAGATAATCATAAATTAGCTTTAATTTGCGATTCGTCAATGGGTTCATCTTTCGCTTTTATTACTGCCGCATATAATCTTTGCATTTTCTCTAGCAACTTTTCTTTATGTGTCTTGCAGTTGCACCCAGTTGCTGTGTCAAATTTGGAACAGATTTTCGAATCTTGTAGGTCGAATTCCTCCCACAAAAGCTCGATCGGATTGAGATCTGGGCTTTGGGGCCGCCACTTCATAACAACAATGCTCTAGTTGTTTCAAATATCCACGGCATATCATTGCAGTGTATTTCGGATCATTGTGGTGTTGGAACACGAAGTTTTCACCGATTAATCGTGTTCCAAATGAGATGGCCCTCCACTGCCAAAACAACCCCAAATTATTACTGATCCTTCTCCATGTTTTATTATTGGTATAATACAGTATTCAAGTACTGAGATTAGATTAATTGGTCTACAGCACTTTCTTCCAATCATCCAACGTCGAGTTTTTGCGTTCTCTCGCCCACGCTAACCGTTTTACTTTATTTACTTTCTGTAAAGGAATTCTTCCATACAGACCGGCGCAAACGCCTTTTTTCCGTGGTGACGCTAACTGATTTTGGGCGCGAAATATTCACTTCGGTAGCACTTCCTGACGCTGTTTTTCTGTGATTACAATTGCGCGATCTTCTGCTGGTGTTACTTTTGGCCGTCCGGGTCGCTGTTCATTGGGAACATGGCCGCTTCTTTGTTGCTGTTTAATATTACAATCCGTGTTTTTTTTCAAGTAATTTGGCAATTTCTCGGTTACTTTTACCGTCGTTGTGATGTGCCATTATTTGAGTATCCGTTTCTGCAGATAATTCTTTTCTTGCCGATATTACTTTAACGTTACTCGCTGTTTTAACACTGCACAAACTGCCAGCTGGCTCAATACGTACAGACATAATACTACAGAGATATTATAATCTATCTCGTACTTACAATTTAATAATACAAACATTTTGATAGGGATTAAAAATAGTTTCTTTGAATAATCCCCAGTTATGCAGGTAGGTAAACACTTATACCAGGTAGTGTACATCATTTAGATATATTATTATTATTATTGTTAAATATTGTAAAAGTTATAAAGAATATATAAACTCTTAGATACATTAGAAAGGATTTATTATAACTAGAGACCGGATTATATGCATATAATTCGGTCTCTAATTATAACCAACTAATTTGCATGGAAATAAAGTTACATTGAAAATTCACGTATACATGAGGAGGATGATACAACTGATAGCTTAGAATAGTATGTAGTCATCCAGATACATAATTGTCTAATATCAACCTAGGTCAAGTAAATGTTGGACGTTCAAACGACTTCGAAATGACTAGTGCTTGATAAATGTCCTAAAGTCGGATTTAGAAATGTTTCTTCAAGCTTAAAACTTAAATAAATTGTTTTAAGAAATCACGCCCTTAATTCAAATTCTCAAATCTTCAATTTTGAAAAAAACTAAAAACACGCGGAAATATATAAGCTGTTGTTAAATTCCGATTCTTTTCTGTTCTTGCCATGGTAGTCTAGAAAAAAACTCATTCCAATTTACTTCTTATAGGGGAATGGTACATTAGGCAAAAATTTTAAAAATTCTAGAATTAGATTCACTTTTCATTGTATCATTCAATATTTTAAATGCAATATTTTGAATATATAAGGTTGTGCGCTCCGTATGATATTTTTTCAATATTACATTGTTAGATTACAGTAATATATATATGTATAATGTATTAGCCGGCTTTATTTTCCTGTTCTCTTCTTATCTTATCTGCTAGTTATTTTTTCCTGCCCACATAAATTTCTTTATAAATTGTTTTTCTCATTCGCTGATATACCGCACCAACGTGATTAGAGCAACAATAAGTGCTATCAGTACGTTTATTAAACAAAATGATATAGAGGAAGCAGGTGCATGTCATACTTATTTTTTTTTTTAGTTCGTACATATTTACTGTCGGTTATGATTAGTGTTGAGCGATACCGTGATTTTTAAATCACGTAGTGAATAGTGATCGTGATTTATAAATAACAGCGAACGGTGAACATGATCACGTTTATAACTCATATATGTATATCCAGTATACCGTATCGTAATAGTATACAGTCGAATGCTGATATTTTCGGTTGTTTGAACAAGCTTTGATATTCGAATGTAGCGTAAGCGTCAGTCATTAATTCTAATGAAAGCATTTATACATTTCCAATAATATTTTTGAGAAAAAACAATTACAATTTTTGTCTCCTTTTTTGCATTTGCAGGTCGAATATTTCGTATATTACATGGCAAGAGCTGGGCAATAGGGCATGTTTATTTTGCGGAGTGTGCAGACTACAACATACATTTTAATTATCGTTATGCCACATCACTACTTTCTTGATACATAAAATTGCTATTAGCAGATTAAAGAGACGTAATACGCATTTAATTAGAAAGCGACTACAACATATTTCCGAGAAAATATGAAATTTTGCTGCGTATATTCGGCTTTCGGTTGTAAGGGTGTCGGTTTAAAACGAGTACCAAGGTTATGCGCGATGTATATCTGTAGTTTCCTTGTAATTACCAACGTATTTAAAAGGGTTTTTCTGAAAAGCACCTGGTATCGTGGTGTAGCGGTAAGACGCTCTCCTGGTAAGAGTGAGGACGTAGGTTCAAATCCTACCAGGACTGACTTTTTCAGAAAATCGTTTTTAAATACGTTGGTAATTACAAGGAAACTGTAATTTATCATTGCTAATTTTTCAACGAATGTTTCATTTTAATTTAATCTTTAGTTTGTTACAAAAACACGGTAGCCCAAATGCATATTTTTTCACCTAAATCCACTATAATTTTTAGGTCGTTATAATTCGTAATATTGACCAAAAATTGCTTTATTATTAAATAATACCAATGAATTTTTTTTTCTGAGTAGGACGTTTTGTTGATACGGAGCTAAAACCTACGATATGTGGATTATATTGAACCGGTTGCTCCAACACTAAGTCTTCTTAATGATGAGATTTTGAAGACCCGGAGAAATACACAAATAAATCGATTGCTTCGTTTTAACACTTTTTATTTCTTAAGCAGTAAATTCATAATATAATTAAAGATACAAATTAAGCATTAAATAAATAATAGTAATTCTATCTTAATTGCTAGAAAACCTAGGTAAATAGATAATTCTAAATTATTTTAAATAATTAATAATTGTACATTTGAATGCTATAATACTAAGTTATACGATATTGTGTTTAAATTTAAATAAACCTAATTTAATTCTTGGAATATATGCGAAAATTGTATTAATTATACGATTAATACGTAAATTATGTAGCAATTCTTTTGCTTACGACTATAGGGAAGAAAAAGTGTTTTACGTCAAAAGTATATACAGAAGACGCTCGATTATGTGAACGATATCAGCCAAGCACTGTTCACATTACTGAAAGTTTACATTGGCGAACCTTATTTTATTTATAAAGAAAAAAATTGAGCCACCGTTGCTTCTTAATTGTTCCTCTGGAGGAGGACTTGGTGTGTTATCCAACACCGCTTTTATTAGAATATTTTGGTTTGTTAAGAAATATTTCACCTACAAATTGAATATGTATCATTAAATTACATTACTTATTATTACAGTGTATTGCCATACCTGAGGGACAAAGTGCTTGTGGAACCATTCCAGAAATATCCCTTTCGTCATCCAAGCGGATTTTGAACAGTTATAATCAACGGGACTCTTAAAATTTCTAAATCCAGGTGGATTTTTTGCCTTTCCTATTACTAGCGGCCTTATTTTATGTGTACCCACTAGCATTAGTGCACGCTAGGAAAGTTATGCGTTGTCTTTCAGCCTTTCTACCAGGAGCAGATTTTTCATGTGATGCAACATAGGTTTTCGTAGGTAATAATTTCCAATAAAGACTAGTTTCATCTGCATTGTATATTTGCTCCTCATTTAAATGTAGCTCTTTCATTTTGTTCATTAACTTTTCCTTAAACGGTTGCACTAGTTGATGTGTGTGAGTGATGGTGTCGATAATTTTTCACCAGATATCGACAGCAGTCGAATTCCATTCCTACTTTTAAATCTTCTTAGCCAGCCATCATTGGCTACAAAATTTTCGGCCACTCTTAGGTTTTCATTCAGTACTTTTGTTCTTGAGTTTGGTTCTAGCTCGCTAACAGAGCGAACGTGCTAACACAGGTAAGACTATCGTATACGAGGCTCATCGTGTTTAAAAGTACGTGCGAAAAAAAGCAAAGGACTATAACAAAAATATTGTGATGCTTCAAGTGTTTAGAATAATATAGTGAGTGAAAAAGAAGAAGAAAAAAATTAAGAAATAAAGAAAAGGTAGATAAATAAAGACCAAATAGCGGACTGTTATCTACGTGAGTAGAGGATCGGTGCGATTGCAAGCTTCAAGGTCCGACGGGTCGACCGGCCAAGGGGCTTGCGGAATAAAAACAAGTAGGCGTGTGTGTATACAGGGACTGACAGAAAAGTTTCTTCTCGAGAGAACTGAGCAACGAAAAAGGATGGACAGTGAGGAAGGATACACATCTGAAGAGGCACGAAATAAAAGGAGAAGGGAGAGGGAAGAGTAAGAGGTAGCTTTTAGAAAAAGCAAAAAACTGATTAGATCACCTAATAAGGAAGCAATAGAGGAAGGGAAAATGATCGAAATGTTAAAAGAACTGATGAAAGATGTAAAGGAAATAAAATATAACCAGGAGCGGTACCAAAAAGAGCTCAATCAATTAAAAAAAGAAAATGAAATATTGAAAAAGGAGAACGAAGGAATTAAGAGATAAGTGAAGAGATAGAAAAGAAAAATATAAAGAAGAACTTTGGGATATCTGGACTGAGAGGAAGATAAAAATGACCTAAAAATAGGAATAGAAAAATTTGTAAAAAGCAAGCTGGGTGTGGAGGTAGCTGTAAAGGACGCGGATAAAATAGGAGAAAAAATGTACATGGTAGAGCTAAATACCTATGAAGAAAGGGATAATGTAATGCAGAAGAAAAATAAATTGAGACAATTGAGAGAAAAGATATTTATAAATAATGAGATGACTCAATTAGAACGAGATGTCCAAAAGAAATTGAAACAGATAGGAGGGGAAAACAGTGAAAATGAGACATCAAAAAATAATAATCCAGGGAAAGGAGTATGGATGGGACAGAGAAGAGAAACTTGTAGAATGGGAGAAAATCCACTCCAACCGGAGTGCAAAAAACTGAAGAGAAGAGAGGTGAAAGGAACAACAAAGACGAGCATGGCAAGGATTAAGGCTAAGACTGATATAAGAAATGATGCGAAGCTAAATAGCAGTAGCAGATTTGAGAACAGACATGAGGTAAAAGCAAGTAATAGATACAAAAAAGAAAAAAAATAGAGAAGTGATAAAAATCAGCACATGGAATATACAAAGCATAATTGTAAATGAAGAAATTAATTGATGAAATGATTACACAAAACTTAGACTATATGGGAGTAACCGAAGTAAAAAAGAAGGGACAAGGACTAGAGGAAATGAAAGATGCATACTGGCTCTACTGGTTGGAAGTGGATGAAAGGGACAGAGGAGCGGAGGGAGTAGGAATAATCATCAAACCTGAGGTAGTAAACAGTATACAAAAAGAAAAATACATTAATTCAAGAATATTAAGAATTGATACAAAGCTGGAAGGAAACGAAATATGGAGCATAATTGTGGCATATGCCCCAAATGACAATGCGAATAAACAAGATAAAGACGAATTCTTCGAAACTCTTCAGAATGAAATAGACATTGCTGAAAGAAATCTTATAGTAATGGGAGACATGTATGGACGAGTCGGAAGAGACAATGATGGAGTGGAGAGACATATGGGAAGGGAAGGTGAAGAGACCATAAATGACAGCGGGAGAAGAATAATAGATATATGCATCGAACATGACATGATTATAACAAATACAAAATTCAGACATAAAGACATTCACAAATACACAAGAGAAGTGCATAGCAGGAAAGAAAAATCAATCATTATTTCTTAATAAATGCTGAAAACTGGAGGAAGGTAATAGATGTCAAAGTCCAAATAAATGCGGAAATAGGTAGCGACCACTACCTGCTACAGATGAAGATTAGCAAAACTTCAAAAAGGACGAAAAAAGACAAGGAAAAAAGTAATTAAGGAAAAAATAAAAAGCTACAAATTGAAAGAGGAAGAAATTCGTGAGAAGTACCAATACAAGTCAAATCAACTATTTGAACAAGAGATTAAAAACGAAATAGGGATAGAGGACAAATGGATAAGATTCAAAAACATCACACTGAAGGCGGCACAAGAAAGCTGTGGAATAACAAAAATAGCAAATACGTACACAAAAAAAGCAGATGGTGGACAGCAGAAATACAACTCAAAGTGAAAGATAAGAAAAATAAATGGATCAGATATATACATACCAGGAAGGAGGAGGATTACAATATGTACAAAATGGCAAGAAAAGAAGCTAAAGAGAGTATCAAGAAGGCCAAAGAAAATTCTTGGAGAGAGTTCGGAATGAAACTGAGAGATAACTATAGAGAAAACCAAAAATTATTCTACGGAACAATAAAACTATTGAGACAGAAAAAGGCGCCGATATTGAAAAATATAAAGGATGACAAAGGAAATATACTAACTGAGGAAAGAGATAATGGAAAGATGGAAACAGTACTTTGAAGAACTCACAAAAATAAAACAAGACGGATACATAAGAGAAAAAGAGCATAAAACAAAAAACGACGAAGAACGCATCACACCAATAAGCGACGAAGAAGTCAGAGAAGCAGTTAGCAAAGTAAAACTAGGAAAGGCGGCCGGGGAGGATGGAATCACAGCTGAAATGATAAAATATATGGGAGACAACAACATTATAATAAAAAAAGAAATACCTAAGGAATGGCATATGGGAATAATTATGCCCATATACAAAAAGGGAGACTCTAAGGAATGCTCAAACTATACAGAAATAACATTAACTAGCATCCCAGGAAAAGTATTGACAAGAATACTAGAAAAAAGACTCCGAGAGAAACTGGAAACAACACTAGAAGATACTCAACATGGATTTAGAAAAGGAAGAAGCACCCAGGACTTAATATTTGTAATCAGACAATTAGGAGAAAAACTAATAGGGAAAAGAAAGGAAATACATATATGTATGGCAGAGCTTGGAAAGGAGAGGTTTAGAGAAAGGAATGATAAAGATGATTAAGGCATTGTATAAGAAGCAATAAGAATAAAGCGAGAACTTCCAATGCAGAATCAGCTGAATTCGAATCGCAAATTGGATTAAAACAGGGATGCGTATTGAGCCCATTGTTATTCTCTATATTAATAGACGACGCTGTTAAAAAAGCTAAACAAAAAGGAAAACATATGAAAGTAGGAAACTGGAAAATGAATGCATGATAGCACACTCGGAAGAGACATTACAGCAAAACTTGAAGATATACCAAGAGCAACACAAGGAAATTGTAATTTTATCGCGTGTTGTTCAGTTGTGATAGAACATCTAATGAGGCTACAGTCATAGCATATTAATATGGATATTAGTTGAACAACACGTGTTTCTAAAACCTAAAATTCCACCCTTACTGTAATTACGATAATGTGAGTACATAATGTAATTACCCAATGGGCTAATTATTTCCCTAAATTCAGGTACTACCTTTCTACAAATAACTCCTCACTCCCCTCCTTTCTCTTCTCTCATCTCTCCTTTCCTTTCTCCCTCCTCTATTTAGTGTTTCAAGGTCTCTTTAAGCATTATGGATACCTAAAGGTTTAAGTAAGTACTATTAACTCCTAACCAAAATCAGGAAAATTGAAATCTTCAGTTAGTTACCTTATTTTGTACTGTGAGTGTTATTGATTCAGGTGTCATTTGTATCTGTTATATAGTAGATATTGTATTTTTTAGTTGTTCATCAATATTTCGGTGAGTTTTACTTTATACTTTCATTCATCCGAATTTCTGTAAATTAGAGAGAGAAACAAACTAATAACATTCTCGCACTGTTTGCATATAGTCTTGATATTTTAAGTATTGATATTTGTGTGTTCGTTCCAGAGTTCGAACCGATTCTGTTTTGATGTTTGTATGATGATGTAAACATGTCTTTCTTCTGTGTCGATTCATCTAGTTAATCCGAGGCAATAGTAATTTTGTAGCCTCCTACCTTATAGGACCCATCAAACTACATTAATAGTGGCTTACTATACTTTGCTCTCAGCAAACTTCCTTTATGTTTGTTATCGATCAATTTGATCATTTGATTTAGACGAAAAATACTAATATATAATGTTTTACAAATAAATATGTCATTATATAAATTTGAACTTCTGTCCTATCTGCAAGGAAAAAAAATGACAAGCAGATCACAATTACCAAAATTAAAGTGTAAAGAAATAGTTTGGTGAAGATTTTCACCAATTCTTGAACAATTTAGAGAAAAAGTGATGTGATAAAAATAATTCACAAATGTTCGATTGTACAGCTAAAAATTAATGGAACACTCTATATTACTGGGTTGTTCGATGCTCCTCTTCAATATATCCTATACTTTATTTTTTAATTGGGAGGAGTAAAATGAAAAGACGCGTTTACACATTGGAATTTTTCAATGCCCCTTTTTGGTGGCAGTTTGAAAACCAACTAGGATTTTATATAAGTTGTAGTTACGTAATTATTATGACAACGCAAATTTAGGGAGAAAAAATAAAATACAAACTAACTTGAATACATAGTCGTAACGGTTGTCGGGTTCCGCCGTCTCACTAGGTTTTTTTGTCCCTGACGTTACGCGAACAAGTGCAGCTCGATTTGCAGGTACCTTTAAAAATGCGAACCGCAGTTGTTCGCGAAACGTCAGGGACAAAAACCCTAGTGACACGGCGGAACCCGACAACCGTTACGAGTATGACAAACGACCGTTAAAGTCTGAGATACTATTTAACTACAATGCACTCAGAAAAATACGTGATCTAATCAAGCGGTTGTTGTAACAATATGGCGGCCGGCAATAATCGCTAGTGTAATATTCCAGAGAACTTAGTTTTTGAAACAAAGTTTACTTAAGATATACGAAGTCCCGATGTTTTTTATGCAGCGTTCGTGTTCAGCAAAATGTGTGCTAATCGATCGCGTTATTTCTCTGTATGAACACATTCTCACACGAAGCAGGATTCCGGCCTTCTCGGACGAAGAAAGAATCCGGCATTCTCGCACGAAGGAGTCCGGCATACACCCTGATTCTATAAAAGGGTAATAAATCCGAAATCTTAGAGAGGGGTTTAAATATGATTTTTGTTATTTCTGTGGAGTATTTTACCTATTTTGTAGGGCACTTTACGTTGAGCACCTACTTTTATGTCGAATGATGATGCCAGAGGGCGTTCAGATAACGGTATGAGTATGAGTTTGCGGTAAACTTATTATCCTAGTTTACCACTAAGATAGCGGGATACGAGAACATCTAGAAATAAAAAAACCGGAGATGCCCATCAGTCTCAACTTCCATTGTAAAGCATATGTTTGAACGACCTTTATTAAGGAAGGAAGGGAATTTGAATCCCCTTCTCTCTCTCTCTCTCTCTCTCTCTCTCTCTCTCTCTCTCTCTCTCTCTCTCTCTCTCTCTCTCTTTTAAGCGTTCGGATACCGAATGTTTTATTTTTGTCTGCATGTAAACGAGCATTTTGGTTGCAAGTGCTAGGATTTCTATTATATTTATATGTATAGCATACATATATATATATATATATATATATGTATATAGATGTATATAATGTATATATATATATATATATATATCTGTGATGATTGGAACTGTATCGGGAATAGAAACTATCACGCTGATTCTATATCAAAACTAACTAAAGCACAGTATACTAAGTTTTTGTGGTCGGTGAAATAATAAATAGTAGATTTTGCAACAATTTCGACGATTTTCCTTTAATTATTAAATTTTCTACATAGAGCTGAATTTTCCGAAAAATATAAAGTATGACGTAAAGCGTTTAAAATATTGCGCATTAAGGAAACATCGACGTTTGATAAGGGATAATAAATATTTGAAAAACTAATGCAGTAATAGAAAATATTGATGAAAATTAATATGAATTGAAGAGAGGGATTTAAAAACGCATAGCAAACTTATATTGTGTAATTGGACAGCTGTGTTCAGCTAATAAATTTTGAAATAGTGATTTTGGCCTATAATAACCGAAACAAAACCTAGATAAACTTATACAATATACAAAATTGGGAGGATACACGTGGGAACCATTTTTGGTTAGTGCTTTTCTAGTTATTATCTTTTCAATTAACCTTCTTTCCGTTTTAAGGATTACTAACGGTATTATTTGCCTTAAGGTCAGGATGAATTGCTAAATTCATGTAAATTGAGTAATTTTGCAACATTATTTTTTCTTTCTTTATAGAATAAATTTTCGTGTACACTACCAATCATGTTACTTCAGACCATCAATAAAATGTCATAAACTTTACTTGGAAACAATACCCCCCTCCATTTAGGCACAAATAAGTTTATAACCGATAATTAATGATGTCATTACAAAGCAAGTATTTCGAGAATGCCTACGTAAAATATCTTTAAATAACTATTATACTTTATGCAAATTATGGTAATTTCCAGAAGACTTTATATTCCTGTTAATTGATCTTTTTCCCAGAAAAAGTACAGGCAATAGGTGCATGGAATTTACCTAACCCCGGTCCAACAGTGTTTTCCATATAATTTTGGTCAGTTATTCCACTCAAGAACTTAAGACAATGATTTATTTTAGTATTTGAAAAGAGTACAACAGACAAGTCTTGATATTAACGGATAGCAATTTACCTAACAATACATGTTAGTAACTGCTAATGTGGGTATTTATACAGTTTTCGTATCTTTAGCCAATTTACAAATACAACAATAGATGGGAGATGATTACGATGACTTAAGGTTCCTTATTTACCCTGGAATAATCGGTTTGTTTGTGTTTACATAATTCTTATCTTGTTAGCGGATTTACAAATTTGGGAGGTGATTCAGACGACTCAAAGTTATTTTCCCGGGGATAATGTTTGTGTTTACATAGCTGTATGTCTTAGTTCCTAAATAAACTTGCTTGCAGGTGCATGGTATTTTTGTAAATTAATTTTATTCAAATTTATTATTATTACCTAGATAATTTTAATTATTTTTATTAATGAGCATATCTCAATACGTACTCTTACACTTGTACACTATTTTAGACAATGTGAATAAATCATACCTAATGTAACATACGTGTATTAATTTTCTTTTATTGAGTAAAATACAATCTCTTTGTTCCACGTATGATAAATCCAGCACGCACCTACGGCACCGAAAAATCACATTTTGCTAGTGCTAGTTAAACGTTGAAGGTTCAACAAGCCATCGTACAAGAATTACTGATGGATACGAATATCTCAACCACTGACGCATATGTATACAAAAATTCAACCAGTGCAGCTTGTGGATGGCGTGTGATTTATGGTTGATAGGAACAGCGGTCGATCCGCGCTTTAGTGATATCAATCAGAGACATCAACGCATGGGTAGTTTGAGAGATCCGGATTAATGGCGACCATGCAAAAGAAATGTTTGGTAGTACGGTAAAGCGACGGTTGAAAACGGTAAAACGACGGTTGGCGGGAAAGCAGATAAAAACGATTTTTGCAATAATTGCAGTTATTAGAGCTCTCTTATACATGTAATGTACATTAGCATGTGTATATGTATGTTTTCATTGGTAGCAATATAAAGTACTGCATCAGCATGTACGTTGCAAAGCTATGTTTTAATTGTGTTTAAAATTCTTATATTCTTCCGCAGAAGCTTTGTTAGAGGCATGTACTAATACCTCTATCTGTTTGCATACACCACTACCTTTTTATAGGGGAGCCAACCCTATTTATTTATAAGCGCACCTCGGTGCTATGCTTATTTATATGTCCCTTTCCGGGAGCCTAATACATTTTTCTTGTTTTAAATTTACCTAAGGGACTTGGCCCTGTATCATTGGCTTGTATTTGTACTTAAACCTAATACGTTCGTTATTTACACATTTATAGGAGAACCCACCCTATCTCTTAGAGCTTGAACGCCTGGTCGAGTCCGACAGTAGTGGTAATAGCCGATCTCAAAACAAAAGTAATGTCATAGCTACACAGGCGTTCTCGTTTGAAATAATACGCTATGTGCAATCTTTAGCTCTCTGCTACTGCGCCCCCAAAGAAGGGAAAAAGCCAGTAGCCAGCAAATGTGCGAAATGCGCACCGACAAGTAAAACGGAGCGATGAAGCCGACAATACATATAGAAAAATGGTCCGTGAAACTCGTCCGCTACGACGAACAACTAAATGAAAAAATGTCCCGATACGACAAAGGACCGAACAAGCGTACAAAAGCCAACGGGCGTTGCGGGCCGCAACGACCGTCAACAAGAAGCGGAGTGATCGTACTTGTAGAAGAGGTCTATACATGCGCGCCGACAACCTTACCAAAATGATTCCCGACACAAACTTAACAGAAGAAAAATATGTATAGACAACGGACACAGTAGCCTCGACGAACGATGATAGAAAATCCAGAATTTGTACTTATTAAAGAAATCTATACATGCGATCCGACAACCTTATCAGAATAACTCCCGCCAGAATCGTAACAGAAGACTAAATAAATGTATAGACGACAACGGACACAGTAGCCTCGACGTACGATAATAGAAAGTCGAGTATTTGTACTTAATAGAGAAATCTATACATGCGATCCGACAACCTTACCAGAATGACTCCCGCCAGAATCGTAACAGAAGACTAAATAAATGTATAGACAACGTCCTCGACGATTCCCGCCAAAACTAGAAACTATTGGAAATTTCCAATAATCATCCGACGACGTTACTGTACACATTACGACGAGGTACGAAAGGTGACCGAGAGTGCACGATCGCTAATACCTCGACCGTCGCGCGGGAGTCGACTGCCTGTGCTTGTATATATTAAATATTAAGAAAACTCCCATTATTTGTTCGACGACATTGCACTTAATGACATTTAAATTAGGCACTTTTAGCTAGAGTAATGTGAATGGCCGGCTTGCGTACATATACAATGCGTAATGTACATACAAAAATAGAATTCGATATATTCTACAGAGAGCAAAATAAATAAATGATAAAAATGAAAATAAAGTAATATTCTAAATGAAAATAAGGTAATAATGGTAACCCATACGGTTGCAAAGAAGATAAAATCATATAAAATACATTTCCCTAGAAACTTAAAATTCATATATAGAAACACAAAAACAATGTTAAGTCCTTAACAACATGTGATGTATTTGGACACACAACACGTGTGTTTGTTTAGTAGATCGAAAGGTGAAAGAATATTGCCTCAGTGTTTAGCGCCACCTGTGAAGTAAAGAAAAAGTTCTGTGATTGTTCGGAATTGCTTTTCTTACACCGGTACATGAGATTGGAAGAGAATCGAAAGTATCTCACGAAGAAAAGATTATTTACAATATTACATGATTACAAGATGCAGTTCCATCGGGAGTGGAGTTAATAGGACAAAATTTTGCAACGGCTTCGAACATCGAGCACAAAAATTATTTAAGTGGCGAACAAGACAACAATACGCTGCAAACAATAACCTAGCTACAGGAATGTCCCGTTCTCAATCTTACCGAATTGTTATGGGACAAACTTGATAGGGTTGGAAAAACGTCTTACCTTGACAATTCATTTCTTAAATATTTTACAAGAAAAGTGGTATAACATGCCAGAGTGCTGAAGAAAGAAGTGGAAGTAATACCCCATTCGGTATAAGCTGTTTTTTTGGCAAAAAAAGCGTTTTTCGACGAATAGAAAATTGAATAAGTTATATTTATGTATACATTGTAAGAATTGTCTTTATTATTTTGTTACATCTAATAAACATTTCATAATAATAATTCAGTACAAATTTTATATTTGGTTTCATATAATTTGAATATCTTTTAATTTCCCAAAATTTATGAAAGTATCCGAAGTAATATGAGCGATGGTGGGGTATGGGTAAATAGTTTTATTAAGAGAGCTTTCCTTTCCTGGCTTCAACGGTGAAGATAGGATATCTACGCTGCAAACGTAAGTCGTGGTTACTGTCGTAATAAGGATGACGTAATGAAGTGGTGAACTAAAAATAACTTAGAGCACGTGCCGAAACTTCCTTTTGAATTAGTTAATATAGTGTGTCGTAGCTTCTTATCTACTGTATGATATTAGACCGCAGAATTTACATCAGTAAACATGTAGCATCCGCTTTACCAGTGTTTATATGAATATAGTGAGATACTTGTAATTGATATTAATTTTGCACTTTATCTTTCCTGGAATTACCTTTGCTTTCAATAGTTTGAAAGGGAAAAGTATGGTTATATTAGACTGACACAAGTTCGTAGCGTTTTTCTTGAACTTAAAATTTACTACTATTTTTTTCTCCACTGTTTACGTTTACTCCAAACTTCTGGTAGTTTTTCGATTTCATGCCTGAAGGAGTCCAGTGATTTGGAAGTGGAGATGTAGTTAGGCGTTGGTATTAAGCGGTATTCCTCAAAGGTTATTCGATAGAGAACAAAAGAATTACAAATTTGATGGTGCGATTTCAAGAGAGTAAGATGGATGTGTTATGACTTGTAACTCCAGTCATAACACAAGTGCATCAGAACATTTAAGTCCACAAGCTCACTAAATTAAATACGCAAGTTCATCAGAACCTTTAGAACAGAGTAACATCTCAATTTAGCGTCATCAACAGTCATAAGACAACTCAGTAGCATGAATCACACAGTCTACGAGTTTTCCCTAGTTACAAGAAGTTCGGAAGCAATTTTGGTGTTTGGGCAAGTACATAAACGCAAATATGTATTTGAAAGAATTTTGAACAGGGACTAGTATGTTGTAAAAGGAATTATAGTTTTTATGTGGTACTGGTGAATGTTCCCAATTTCTGTGCGTGTAACATGAATATAACTGGTTTTTATTTGTATTAAAATTCGATTGTATGTTATTGTCTTTCTATTCTAGCTTTATCAATATGTATGCGTGCAAAAACTTTTTAGTTCATTTTCTTATGTTCTTTGATTTAATATGTTTATTGGTACTTTATCTGCATTACAGCATTTTATTTTAAGAAATGGTGTATATATCATTGTAACTACTTAACTATCTAAAAACTATAACTATCTTTTTAACTTTTATAGTTTTGACTAAAGGAGCTGAAAAAGTACAATTTGCAGTCTAGTTAGTTAAGTAGTTAACCGGTAAAGAATTTTGAAAATGCCTTTAGCGATTCAAGAAACAAAAACTGCTTAAACTCTCATAGATGTACACACGGCTCGGAATATGTTTTGCATGTCTTTTTATTGCACTATGTTTGCACTTGTTATGTATACAAGCTTTTCGCCCATAACCCGCTGCACTTTAACGTATTTTCCCCTATCTTCTTGTTTCAGTTACAACTACAGCGAATACACTAGGACGTCGTATTCTGACAACAGCCAATGCAGTTATCAAAATAGGGATTATTGGAATCAAAATTATCATAGGAATACTCCTAATAGAAAAAGTTATCCGTCGAATCAACAAACTAGAAGTAGAAATTACAAAAACAGAATTAATAGTAATCAACAGCAATACTCTCGGTCTAATTATTCATGTAGTAACATAGGTACAACTCAGAAACTTTATAAACCTGGGACTGGTGTTGGTCCTGCCACTGTCGCTGACGGTAATAATAAGAAATCAAGTTTCGAAGAGCCTGTTAACTTTAGCGATATAAGCGATGCAGAAACTGTGCACTTGGAAGATGGATTTGTAGCAATGGAGAGTTCTTCGAAAGACGGAACCTCTAAAAGTTATCCGTCGAATCAACAAACTGGAAGTAGAAATTACAAGAACAGAATTAATAGTAATCAACAGCAACACTCTCGGTCTAATTATTCGTGTAGTAACATAGGTACAACTGAGGAACTTTATAAACGTGGGACCGGTTTTGGTCCTGCCACTGTCTCTGACAGTAATAATAAGAAATCACGGATTGAAGAGCCTATTGACTCAAGCGATTTAAGCGAAGCAGAAACTGTGCACTTGGAAGATGAATTTGTAGCGATGGAGAGTTCTTCGAAAGACGGAACCTCTAAAAGTAATGTAACAGTATCTGCTAACCAAGAACAGAATATGTCTATGTACAGTTGTAGAAATAACCAGAATAAGCGTAAGACATCTCATACGGAACCATCAGATATAAAAAAGAAATGCGAAACATCAATTAGTACTAGCAAAGTAAAAGATAATCATCAAAATGAAAATCTGGAAAATATAAATAAGCAGATGTTGGATAATCGTCAGGCATGCGTGTCCGAAAACCAAGGCGTTTCTAAAGATGAAATTAAGAGTATTCAATGTACGAACAAAGAGAAACTGTTACATAAAGATGACAAACATTTTGAGCATTGCAGTGTAGAAAGACTGGTTGATACAAATTCTGCACTTGGTATTACAAACTTTATAACAAATGCAACGGGAAGTAATAATCAAAAGCAGTTGACCCCTGGGGATATGCCTCTTCTTGATAATCATGATGATAATAATACTAGCATTACTACTTCTGCGTCTGAAAAGGTTCAAAAGACTGGTGAGCATAAAGAGAATTTTAGAAAGGCGTCAAAAGAAAACAGGACAACACATTCAAGAAATAGATACAGAGGCGGTAATAATAGTGAAGTATACAAAAAAAATCATAAAAGTGATGTTGTGCCAAAGACTGATTTGAAAGAAAGGAACAAGTTGGATTCATTTCATAAAGTTCAGAATGCGAAAATGAAAACAGTTGATCAATTTATTGGGAATAACGAGAAATCCTCAAAAGAGGATAATATAGAGAAATGTATATATGGTTCAGAACCTAAATGCGCTCAATCAATTCAAGTGCAATTATCTAAAACGAAGGTATGTACTCTAGCTAAATCCGATGCTTTATTTACTAATGAGGAAGTTAATAAGTTAAATACACAACTAGCAAATTTAGAGAATGACCAAAATTCAGCGGAAAATCATTTAAGTGATACGGAAGTGGAACAGATAATGTGTAATAATGAATCTCTCTCAGAAAATAATTACCTAAGAAGTAAAACAAAAACACGGTTGCGTGAACGTGGCAAAAGTTGTAACTTGCACGATAGAAGACAAACAGATCTTCCGAATTTAGTGAGATCAAAATCACTACTTGCAAGAGATTTTCTGTGTTATACTCCATTTAGAGTTACCAGATCAATTTCAAATAATTGGCTATTGACTTCCGGAATAGATGATGGAGATATTCTACGTACTTTTGATGTGAAATCAAATGTCAAAACTGATAAACCGGCCAGTATTCGAAAAAGACGACAGACTATAGGTGCGTTAGAAATACCTAGTAAAAAGCCTTCATTATTTAGCGAACAAACTCCTTACGTCAAGCCTCGGGAAATACAATTCGCTTATACGCCAAGATATAGTGATATGCACATCGAGGGTGTAGACGCTCCTGAAATTGATCCCAATGTTACAGTAATCTACAATAACGTAGTTTCAATCGATCCCCGTAAGAAATCTGATACCTTCAAGATCAATATCAATGGCAGAGAGCTCGTTAAATATACCGATTATGTGAAGGCAAACGCAAATTTGTCACAGAAAAGTCCAACAATGTGTAAAGATATTGTACCGAAAAAAATAAGCAATAGAAGAAAATCTTTAAAAGATCATGATCCTGACTACGTACCTCCTAGAAAAATTGTGGTGACGCCCCGACACTCTCTAACGGAAGAAAGTGTTGACTATACACCGTCCAATAAAGTTCAAAATACAGAACCTTTGCCATCCAGAAATCTACAAATAAGTACACACGCAGAGACACCTACCAGGAAATCCGATAGGATTAGACGATTGTCTTCTAATAATAAATGTTCAAAATCTGTGAAACCGCCTGGAATAGAAAATTATAATGCCTATAGATTAAAAGGATGCTCTAACGACGCAAAGAATAAACTATCAGAAATAGAATCAGCAAATCAGGCCGAAAAAAATGTTAATAAGGATAATGCCAATAAAGAATTACAACTAAACAGAAGGAATTCTACAAGTGCACAAATTAAACACTATAATGATGTGCAACGTCTTTCGTTCAATGAGGAAGTTTGTACTCCACACTGTCAAAAAGAAACCGAATTGTCCCGCGCCGTTATCGGCCTGCAAGAAGAAGTATTGGCAAACGCGGATATTGTGATGGTATCAAGTATGTTACATAAACCAGAAGAAAATGTTAAACAAAATAGCACTGCATCTATACAAAATTCGAGCAATACTTTAAGTGCTTTTAGTAATTTGGGAGACTTCTTGTGCATTATCAAAACATTTAAACAACTTCAACAATCTTGCATTACTCAGTTTCATTCTCTTGTGATACCAACTGCTTTAAAGACGATGGAATTAACAATAGTATATAAGTTTTATGATAATCGTATTCGTTACTGGATAAAAGTATTTCTTAGTATATGCGAAAAATCAAAACTAGAGTCATGTGATGCTCAAACATTTCTATACAATTTATTGATAATTGTTAGGGAACGGGATCCTCTAATGCCGTATCGAATGTTTTTGTCAATTCTAAACATGATAATAAATACCAGTGTGTCTGTGGGAACTATGAAACTATTAATGGAATCTCTGAAACCTTTTGTTAATCAACAAACTCAAAATTCAAGTTTGGATCAAAATGGAGCAGATATGAGATCTACGAACTTAGAAGGTAAGTGTCTTGGCCTATTGCTATTAATGAAGAAATATTTTCTCAGTGGTTATAAATATGGCATTGGCTATACGTGTAATATGTTTCTTTATTTTATTTTGTACTGCGATTTTCTTTACAAACAGTGAATTGTTCTTTGAGATCCATTAATTGCGAGTCTTAATGTCAGCGTTATCCAAATAGCCAAAAGAAGCAATTCTGCTGTGCAAAAATAACCACAGAAACAATGAACGGAGTGAAACATCTGCGTCGTTCCTGCAAGAGACGTGCAGTTTAGAAACAATGCTGCTATGGGAATGTACACGTATTTATGGGATTTGCTTAAGAGGCGGCACATTGAAATGTTAAATGTAATAATGATAACCATTAGTAATTACTACTAGTAATTAATACTAATGCCTTTTGGATTTCGGCCATATCATTAAGGTATAGTGGTTAAATGAAAGAATATAATCCGCTGCAGTATCGAATCACGTGTGATAGCGCCTTTAAACATAAAACGCCAATTTAAATTAAATCCAAAATTCCTACAATTTCAATATTGAACTTTGAAGCATTTATTGCTGCCAACATATCTTTGGGAAATACACAAAATCTAGTACTAAAAGGTTATGAAAGAAACATATGCTGGCCATTCTATTCCAAGTGGAAGAACCTTACGCATACATGTCACAAAAACCTATGAAAAAGTAACGACTTCTATAAAAAATAAAGTTTACAATAAATATATTGGGGTGCGCGCTGAAGAAACGGCTGATATAATGGGAAGAAGTATTGTTAATAGATATAGTATATGAACTAGACTTTGATTTTAAAACATTTGTTGGTACAGCAAAAAATCGAATACACCTGATTTTTCTATATAATCTCGTCTTTTATTCATACATTTTTAATTCCGTCATCAAAGAGTGAAGCTAGTCGCGTCTGTAACCAATTGCGCACGAACATTTCCATACCTTCGTTGTCGTCAAAGTGGTAACTTCCCCGTTCTAGTTTGAGTAGCTTAAATATGGTAATCACACGGTGACAGACCGGGACTCTAGGGCGGATGTTCCAGTGTTTCCTAACGAATTTTGTCGAACTTATTTGTCTATGCAGTTGTGTGAGGCCGAGCATTGTCATGGAGCAGAATCCCACTTCGAGTAGGCATGTTTCGCCTTTTTCGTCTATAGGCCAGTTTCTTTTCATCAAGCAGTTGGCAGTAGTACGCAGCATTAACTGTACACCGTTCGTGGAGAAAATCAATGAGCAATATGCCCCCAGAATCCCAAAACACGGTTGCAAGAACTTTTCCAGCAGAAAGACCGGTCTCGCCACTCCATACTTGCCTGCTTAGACTCCGGGGTGTAATGGTGACAATGTGCTTCAACAAATTATCCTTTTCTGTTCGATATCGTCCCAAAAGTCTTTTACGCACGGCAAGACGATTTGCATTCGAATCTTCTGTCAAGAGCCGAGGAACCCACCTTGCCGACACTTTTTGGTAACCCAAAGCATCTGAAATTACGCAACGTGTGCAGCAACTTCCCATATTGTAAGACGGCGGGTATCTTCAATCCGCTCACGGACCGCACGAATATTCCCCTTACTAGTGCAGGTCCACAATCAGCGTACCAATCGTTGACTTGGGTCTTTGAAACCGTTTTTCCAGCGAACTGTGCAGTTAGTCGACGCAAAATTTCGACAGATTGGACGCCCTGTCGCGACAAAAATTTACTAATAAGACGTTTGCACCTCTTGTTCAGACATGATGCTACTAAAAACCCGCCCGCTCTGGTGAACCGAACCGGCTAGTCCCCTCCACCTTATATCCCCCCACATATCAAAATGTCACGTCATTTAGTTCACCTCGAGTGCGTTAAAAGAAAAGTCCGGTTCATATTTTTATTCGTCCTCGTAATATATATACATAACGTTTTTAAATTTCTGAAAAAAATATCAGTCTCAATAGGATTTGAACCCATATCTCTTTGATAAATCACTTTTTAATACCTACATGTAATGTCTGTAGAGATGTATATCGCAATATCTCAGCAAACATGTTTTAAAGGCAAGTTCTTATTAATTAAATTAATGTCAAACTCTCGTTGGTGTTAGTAATGAAAAATTACGTTGAGATATATAGATATATCTACAAACATTTCAACATCTAGGTATTAAAAAGTGATTTGATCTCACATTCAGTCCCGTGATCTAATTGGTGAAAATGTTCCGTCGGTAAAGGAAAGGTCGTGGGTTCAACTCCTACCGAGACTGATATTTTAGAAAATGGTCAGTAGGATCTGTAGTATCGTGAAATTCGTTTCCCGTTATGTTTAGGGAAATTTAGAAATACATTATGTGTATACTAAGACTGTGTGTATACTAAAGCAAGGATTTAAACAAAACTTAGCCAAAACATTCTAGTTAAGATTATAAAGATGGCATCAGTTCCAATAACGTTGGATATTGAGTTGTTGGTTGTTATCAGTTTCTATTGTCCGATGATTAAACGTAAATTTAAATTTTGTTCTTTATTTGTAAATGTTAAGGTTAAAAAAACGTTAAGAAACCTGGCTTTATTGTGTTGTACGTAATTGTGTGTGACTGGCGGTAATTCTATTAAACTATTTTGCATGAAATTTGTTTTTAAAATCATTATAATAGCATAGTTGTTACGGTTGTCGGGTTCCGCCGTGTCACTAGGTTTTTGTCCCTGACGTAGTGACACGGTGGAACCCCCCGACAACCGTTACAAATATGTCAAACGGCCGTGAAAGTCTGAGATACTACTTATAATAGCATCTTACGCGGATAGAAGAGATACTTAATAATAGGTACATACACTGGGGTGACAGAATAAAATAGACACCTACTAATTAAAAATAAGATTCTATTCTCGGTATATATACAAAATATTTTAAAATTTTTAAATTAGACTAATATTTTGTCGATCCACCTTTACTTGCGTGAAGTGCTGCGAGTCGTCGTGGCATAGAATCTATTAAATGATTAATGGCGTCTGCTGGAATATTTAACCACTCTTCTGTAACAGCTGCGACGAGTTCTTCCTTATTGCTGGGTTTTCGGGGTCATTTCGTCATATTTGTCTGGATTATGTGCCAAACATTCTCTAACGGATGCATGTCTGGTGATTGACCTGGCCATGGTAAAATCCGAATCCGCTGTTCCTCTTTCCATGTGGTTGTTGTACTTGCTTTGTGGCAGGGTGCTCCATCCTCCATAAAAGTGGCGTCTTCTTTAGATAAAATGGCGTTGTCGAATATCGGTAGTAGTCCTTCTGTTAATATTTGGATATATTTTGCCGCATTTATATTTCCGTCGCAGATTACTAATTGCGATCTTCCACCATACCATATTGCGCCCCACATCACGATGTTCACACCGCCGTATTTCACCGTCTGATGCAAAAATTTGTCGTCTAGTTGCTGTGACGAACGTCCCCATACCCACGTACGACCACTATCACTGAATTGGCAGTATCTGCTTTCGTCTGAAAAAATGACAGACCGCCAAAACTCTTCGGGCTTCGTTCGCATTTCTATTGCCCAAGCCATTCGGCACCGTTTTTGAAACGCCGTAAGCAGAGGTTTTTTCTTTGCCACCCTTTTATACATCCCCACACTGTGGAGGTATCGCAGAACGGTGCGCTGACTTTTCTGTGAAGTTGCCGCAAGCTCAGCTGTACCTTTTCGCGGTTCTCTTAACACTTCGCGCACAAGCACCCTTTTACTTCTTTCAGAAGATCCGGCACGACCTGGTCTCGGCTCCACTGTTGTTTTTCCCCTGCGTTTAAATTGTGTAATCACACGGTTAACTGTGGACAACGGAATATTTAAAAATTTACTTATTTCACGTTGCGAAGCACCGCGTTCACTGTGGCCAACGATGCGACCCCGGGTGAAGTCGCTAATATCACTCGAACCTTGTTAGCCAGGCATAGTTGTAACGATACTAAACTATGACGAATTCCTTCCGATACATCTACCCCTACCCTAATGACAAGTGAAAGTTCTTAATTCGTTCTTAGAATTTAGCTGTTTACATATTTATACCGCTTTACCTGGTGTCTATTTTATTCTGTCGCCCTACTGTATATATGTGATTTATTGTAATATAAACCATTACTATATCAAAATAATACATGAAACATCATAACGTGGAACAATTATTATTTATTTACGCAAATGCTGAACATGTGTCTACTTAGTACAACGCGTGCGCTGAGCAGATCGCATATGCGTGGATTCCAATACACTTAAAAGCAACGCACTGTTGTTCAATAGAACGCACGAAATGTATCATTACGCACATTCTTTTAATGTACAACAGCGTATGGCTTTTCAAGAGTTCAATAGACTAGATCAAGACTCATTTGACACTAGTGAAGTGTACCTCGGATATATGCCTTATACCGCACAGAAATGAGACATGTTAAACTCAATTCCTTAGAAACCAAAGCTGCAAAAATGAATAATTCAAAATTTCGCTGGAAAAAAATTCTAACAAAGCAGTGAAAATAAACACATCACTAGTAACGCAAAGACACACCCGGCTAACTCTAAGAGCGTCGAGCTTCAAACAGTAGATTTTCCTTGCTCTGATTGTTTATTAATTGAATTTACATTAGACATAAAGTTATTACTTAGAAGATTTGATAAATGATTGTTCCCAGCCTTATTTTAAACGACTATATGCATGAGATAAACATACGCTACTTATTACCCAACTCATCTACATGATAAATAAGTGCCCATTCATCGTTCATGCCTATTGCTGGCATAGTATCCATGTTACAAATAAGTAGAGGCGCATGGTTTCCACTTCGCACCACAGTCATCACCTTTACCACTTCGTACATAATTCTAATAAAATAATAAAATAAATTTCCCCAAACATAACGGGAAACGAATTTCACGATACTACACATTTTCTAATATTAAGATATAAGTTGTTGGTTTCATCAGTAAAGTTCATATTTGCTAAAAAAGGGTAATGTATGCAAATATGGTCTTTTTTACCGAAATTATCAACATAACCTAGAAGAAAATGTTTACTGAAATATGATTTTGTTTTTATGCAAAGTTTGTAGTACGAAATTGTTTTCCGTGATATCTGGTTCAACAATTGTCAATCTATCATTTAAATTTTAATTGAAGAAGTTATCTTTATTATCTATTGTTATGATCTGCTGTTTTTTTATATTCTCGTATTTCGTTCTAGTTTTCTTATTTGTTACCTTTTTGTTGGCTGTTATTATTGGTTTACCTTATTGAAGTTAATTTGATATGAATACAGGTTTAATATTTTAGCTCTTTACAAGTGGCGTTGTTTGAAGCGGTGCCACTACAAATTTAGTTTTCCTTCTTCTTCTGGCAGGTAATCCTGTAGATTCTATCCTATCAGTGGTTTAATCAGAGTACAAAGTTATTATTGACTTTTACTAACTGAAGTCTATTAGGGCAATGATCATTATATACTTTAGAACCTTAATGTATATTGGGCACATAAATAAATATTGTTATCAGTAACTGCATAAAGTACAGTTTCTATCAGGTTAATGACACCAACATACATTGCGGATACATTCAGTCCAACCTATGATCTTTAAATTTTCGCAGTAAAAATTAAGAGGATTTTTAAGTAAGTGTTTATAGGACAAATTATTTGTAAACAATTCGATTCCTTCTCAGCTTTGTTTTTTCTTTAGTATATTTTAAATTCTTTGTCTAATAATGTTAACACAGAATTTTCTTTTTCATACACAAGGTCGAGGTCAACGACCATCTAATCCAGTTCGCCAACAGACATTGGATTTTGGACGAAATGGTGCTAGGCCAGGGATTACTTTGGTCCGACAGCTTTTTTCATCCGAACAATTACGTATATTAAAACTTCAAATGGAAACATATAATAAGTTAGTGGGAAATCATAATAAGCTAATGTCACGTTTATCCTTGCAAAACCTACTATCAGCCAACACCAGGACTAATACCAAATCAAGAAATCAAATCATACCTTGTATTCAACCACTGCAACAACGCCAATGTTCCCTAAATCCCAATGAACAATCTCGTCCAAAAAATCCCGTTTCCTTTACTGTCCCTTTTCCTCTAACCATTGCTCCAACAAAAAGAAAAGATGTTCGTATTCCTGCACTAAACGCGCGTTTTGGCAATTACAATACTTCAATACGTGATCCTAGGCTTCTAAGTGCTCCTCATTCTTCATCTTATCCTGTTAGCATTTCTGTAAATGACGCGCCTTCTGTTTCGACAGTTGCATCTGCTGTACGTTCCCAAAAGCCAGAACCTCAATCTTCGACTGAAAATAGTGCAAGATGCCCAGAACCTGTGTTGAATGTAGCATTACAGTCCAACGAGATTAATGCAGTTACACCCCAAGCGGATATATCCGATGAGATCGTTGATGCGGAATGCTATTTCAGCGCCAGTATTTCGAATTCAGAAAAAGGACAAAACGACAGTATATCAAACAGGTCAATTAGCCATTCCTCTGATACGCAAGGGTTATCTGAAAAAAATGAGGTAAGTTTTATTTTAATAAGAGAATTCAAGAATTATAGTCTCTAATATAGAAGAGCATAAATTTTATTTTTTTAATGTAATCTCAAAGATTTTGTATATTTGGTGTAAAGCTATGTCGAAGTTTTTGGATGCCAGTAGAAAAAAATTACCTTGTGTTGGAAGCGATTATACTTTCGTTTTATAAAAAATATACGAATTTCCCATAAATATTCTTTCGGTTTATGCAATAGACGATAATCATTTGGGACAGTGTCTGAAAATTCAAATTCCGAAATTAGTATTATGAATGACGCCCATTGAAATCCAAATCTCACAAACTGTCGCGTTATATTAATAAAATAAAATGGCTTAATTTTTCCTGTCTTTATTCTTTCAATATTAGCCTGTAACGGTATTTGTGTGATAATCAACGTCATAAAGTTTTACAAAATCCAAAAAGACATAATTTTGTCATTTATTTTGTCATTTTGTCAACTGAAAGATTTGGGAAGCCTGTCAATTTTTTGATAGCCATTTCATACATCGCGGTTTTGACGAGATATTGGTGATGGGTTGAAGTTTCGTCGGCCGCCTCTGCAAGTTAAGGTTAATAAACATCAAAACAAATAGAGAACTTGGAAATTCTTGCAGGTCAACAAAATGCATGCTACTATGATAGGGATCATAATTTGCGAACCTTCTGTGCACCGAATTACGAGACCTAGTTTTGAACAAATATAATAGTATAGATTAACATTCATAAATACTGGGTGTCCCAATACTCTTTTTCAATTTGTTTTGTTCTCGGCGCGAATACAATTGTTGAGGAGTGGAGAGTATGCCAATCATTAGCCTCGTCCTTGGGAATTTAGTCACTATGGAATGTTTTATCGGAGCAGAGCGTACTGTGTGCGCAAGTTTTACATAAACTTCTTAGATGAGGCGCATTTTTACCATAGTGCCATTATTGGAGTTCAACAAACCCAAAAAGCGCAAAGCACAAAGAAGCATGAGGGGCCACTTCACTCGCTAAAAGTTACTGTTTTGGCTGTAATGTCGGCGCAAGGAATGATCGACCCGCACTTTTTTGAAGCTGGATACGGTAACCGTAAATTCCAAGCGATATGTAGAGACGATTAACAGCTTTTTTCGCCAGCCTTGCAAGACTCATCTCACACATCTAACGTTTGGTTATCAGTTTATGAAATTTTCCCTGGAAAATTGATATCCAGACACGGTAACATATTTAGACCTAACTTGACATCAATGTTTTTCGTATAGCACTACCTTAAATCAAAAGTATACAGCAACACTCCTCACTCTCTAAATGAATTAAAAGAGAATATTCGAAGAAAAATGGCGGCTATCACAGAGAATATGTACTGAGCTGTTCTCGAAAATTTTACCTCACGTTTAGAAGAGTACTAGCAAATAACATATTTAGAAGACATTTCTAAGGAATAAGTTCCCAAGCCTGTATTTTAATAAAAAAATACTAAACCTGGCCATTATTTTAATCCTTTTATTTTGAAAAGGACTTTTGGGGCACCTTATATAGCATAATAATTTTGTGCTACGTAGACTGTCGATAGTTATTATTATTTATTTTATTGCACTCGATAGCGTAATGGATAAATAATAAATTCCCGTTACTGGGGTAAAAGCACCAGGTAAAAATATGAGAAATTCTTAACGCTAAAATTGATTGTCTTGTTACCCACATTTGTTAATATCATATTACATCAATGCTCTTTAAATTGCAAAAAATTGTATCTATCTTCATAGGATCTTCCACCCCGTACAGCTTCTAACGACAGTGGCATGGATAGCCCTTCACAGGTAAGATATCTTTTCTTATTTGAACATAGAGAACTTAGAAATCCTTATGATAAAACTTTGTAATATATAAATTATCGCGTTATTTATATGAGGGTTGGTCTGTCAATGGTAAGCCAGCAATATATATTTTTCAAAATATATATTATTGTACTAATTTCTAAATTGTTTTTTTGGGAGGTATGTTGTGTTTATTAGTCGAAGTAAAACATATCTCTTGCACCTTGTTTTTGACTTACGAGAAGAAAATAATTATGTTAACAGTGGGTTTAGTGTCTGAATCTGATTATTTGGTTTTTTATTTTTTACTTTGAATTTGATTTTTTTTTTAATTTTTATTTTGTTAACACAAACTGATGTTATTTCTTTTCATTAATTACATTCTAATTTCAAACTACCCTTTGAGAATACTAAATACGACAATTATTTTCAAAAAAAATCGTTTTTCCCATTAAGAGCATAGCAAGAATGATAAGAACAATTCATTTAGATTTTGTCGTATCTAGGTGTTCTGAGGTTTGAGGTTGTTACAAGGGGCCATTAGCCATTGAATACTATTCAATTATGATATCTAAATATAGCTTCTAGTCATCACCTTTAAACAGCCAAAGAACTTGAATAGAAGCATCTCTTTGCATTTGAAGGTAAAATTAGCATGTAACCAAAATGTTTACATCGTGTCGTAGAGAAGTTGGGAAGGAATTTTGTCGTTTTTAATCGTAACTTGCCGTAGTTTCAATTTTTTGCCCGACTCCGGTTGTGTACACCTCTAACCTACGCATATTTGAGCGCATCGAAATGAAACAAAATGTGACGTGTGTGTAAAAGGTGCTAGACAAAGAAACAGTCTAGTTTTTATTTGAAAATAAAGGAGGCACATTCGACGAAAACTGGCGGATTCGTAGCATTTTAAATAAACAAATTTTATTGGATGATTGCAATCAATAAAACATTACAATATAAAATTGAAAAGTAGAAACAATGTGTATATTGAACACCTATAGTTTAGTTTACTTTCTCTGTCCGACATTTTTATTTTATTAAATCTTATGCCATTCTGAAATACTTTTCACAAATTTGTTTTTCTTCAAATATTTAATCTATCGAAGATTTGTAACCTTTTGTTTATGTTTTCGTCTACAGATGTTTACGTTACTTGCTAGTAACTAGAGAGAAATTTTTGTAAACTAACATTAACTTAAGTCTAAATAGATCTGCTAAAACATGTCGACAAACCAGTGTCTGCGGAACGTAGTTTATATACGAAGAGCAGTCTTAAGACATTATGATTGTTGTTGTGATATTCGTTTTATTGTAGAAATTTTTGTGTGTAGCGTCATTATGTCTAATGGATATTGCACTAGTGCTAGAATTACTACAAAACATTGACTTGCTGAGGATGTGTACGTATTTATAAAAGAATTTCTATACTAATACACGATAGTGTGAAAATATATTCAGTGTGCGATAAATCTTTGTTATACACAATGTTAATGACTGATAGTGCCGCAAGTTTTGTGTGAACAGTTCTCGTAAAAATATTTGTAGTAATTTAATGTATCTAACGTGTAAACTTCATGCTTTATTTCTTGTAGTAGAAACGTTTTAGTAGATTGTTACCTAGAGGTAAATTGCTCAAAACAAAAGCTTATACTATAAGGTATACTTCTTTGCAACATCGATCGGCTTGGTAATTTGAGACTAGGGTTACATTTATTTTTAAAGTGCTGAAATAGTGGTTGTTCGAGTAAAGTGGCTGGTAAGTTACAAGTTAATTATCCATGTTATATCGAACACTATGTGATTGTATATTTGGTCATCTTTTTCTGGAGCCCTGTTGATCCAAACGCATTAGAAATTTGTAACGCACTCTAAAAATTGTTTTTGTAAGTTTTTTCCGGTTTCTTTGCAAAAAGAAACATGTAATTTTCAAGGGAAATAAATTTCTTTATTCAAAATATTGGTCATCGGCTTCTACACGTTTCACCCATCTTTCAGGTAATTTATGGATGCCGTCGAGACATTTTCCAACTTTCTCGAAATTGCTGAAGTGCTGTTCTGCGAGCGCGTGCCCCATTGATGCGCAGTCAGATGAATAGTCAGATGGCGCCAGGTCTGGTGTGTACGACGGGTGCGGAAGAATGTCCCATCCAAGCAATTTCAAGGTGTCTTTCACTGGTTTTACTGTGCGGCGCATTGTCGCGTAACAAAATCACTTTGCCATGTCTTCTGACCCATTCCGGTCGTCTTTCGATTAATGCATGGTTTAAATAAATTAATCATTTGTTGGAGATAGCGTTGTGTATTAACGGTTTGGGCGCTAGTTTTTGCCGGACTCAGCTTGTGTGTGTTTGTAGTTTAAATGTCAGACGAGCAAAATAACGCGTCACGCTGCGTATTTTTCGCTGGTGCCATCTGTTAGTTAAGCAGAAGAAAACTTATGCATACACCTGGTATTTGTTAACATCGCCGTCAAGTGGTCTCTCTCTACCACATCATTCATTCGGCATTACTAGGCTACGTAAAATGTCTGTTCGTGTGATACTATAACTCGCATCCAAGTGATGGTAGTTGCTGTTCCGGGCAAAGTAGGCGACTCTTTCATAAACAGGCATGTAGCAGGCAGTGAACATGACCCTAGAAGCTTCAAGTACTACAGACCATTCTACGTTCATAAGGTGGTATTGCTCTTATGGATGTCGTATGCAAACTTCCTAGGGCGATATGGGTACTTAGTGTTCTGTTTATTGTCGCTCTAGACATATTAATAACGTACACGGTGGTAACACGTAAATGCAAATTTATCGCGAAAAGATTTTTTACTTTTAAATTATTTACTACACAAAAATAAAGGAGTAATACTATAACTTATCTTAGTTTCTTTTACTAGTAGAAGAGAGATAATAGGATAATGATAAAGAGCATCTATGTATGTATTTCAATAGTTATAATATTTCACCCTTTCGTCTTCGCTTACATGTCTTTTATTTCAACTTTACAAATTGCATCATTTACATATTATACGGTATTAATTTTTCTTATTATGTTTACAATCGATAACGTTGTCGATAGTTATGATAGTTAAAAAACCTGATTAAACGCAAAATAAAAAAAGTTAAAAAACTGGGAGAATTACAAAGAGAATGGCAGGAGGTAAAACGCCAAACAATCTGGCAGCTATCTTCTAACACAAAAAGACAGCAATATACAAATATGTGTTAAAAAAGATATCTATAGTCCATAAGAAGAATACTTCCTAGGGAAAGTGGAATGGTCTATGGGAGATATAGTCAATAGTGGTAGATCTGTAACGTAATGCCTATGTAAAGTTGCTAATAAACTAAAAATACTAAAATATAGTTAATCTACGTTTTAAGGGATATAACAGGTGTATTAAAGAAAACCTGTCTAACACAGATAATTTATGGATATTGCTATTTTTTATATCACCGCTTCTTTTATGCGAAGAAGAATTTCTATCAGTTATTTTGCAGCTTTTACTATATGGATATCATATTTGTAATAAATTGAATTTGTGTAGACTTTGTAATTACAAGTTAATACATCTATATATATCTTTTTTCATTCTAGGTAGATAGCTTGGTTTACGAAAACAGAATATGCCTTTGCGGAAAGCCCGCAGTTTATTTATGTCAGTGTAAAGCAGTAATATATTGTTCAGAACCTTGTCAGGTTAGTATGAATTTGTGGTATTTAATAATTGCATTAAAAATTAGATTCGCCGTATTAGAAGTCCAAAAAATACTTGCAATTCTATAGCTAGTTGGTAAATGTTGGATGGTCTTTGCTGTACACAACTACATTCGTCTACATGTTTTGACACATTTATTTAGAGTTATTAAAAGAAAAGTTGAATTGGTCCTCTTGATAGTGGTATATCTTGATATTTTTTAAAATTTCTTTTAGATCACTACAGATGAATACTATTACCGATAATCAGACAGTGTATTCATTTGTAATATGGAAAAAGTATTAAGTTTAAAAAGTCTATTGATCGGAAGTACCCTATACATATGAGTGCAATCCCGATCAGTAGACTTGTGTAAATGGCATAGAAAATGCACGAGGACATGATTTTTATCGTACTGAATTATTCTATAAATTTGGAGACTTGCAATTATGTATCCGGAATACAGAGGTCGGATTCCGTAAGCTCGGTACAAAATCCTGACTCGATACGATATTTTACACGAAGTCGAAAGTGTGTTAAGAGCGCTTCCGTGAGCTTTTTGAGTATGAGTAAATTTTAGTTCAAAAGATCATATTAGTCCACATTTACTGCTTTTTGCAACCCTTAAAAATTGCAGGTTATTGAAAAATAAATTACAAACAGTATAGAAAATGTTAATGCGAAAAATAATCGACAATTTGCTCTCTATAAAAGATGGGATAACATTAATCCATTTGGGATGTGAAATAAAAAAGTTTACTGAACTATTTCGAGTAATAAAGATACTTGTTAATTTCTTAATAAATTCATAATAGATGACCAGAAATTTATTAATTCAAGTGGATACCATTCTTTAAACGCGCAAGTAATTTGCTATAGCAACGTGAACATTTTAAATGTATGTTTTAGGGGTCCCACTCGCGAATTTTTCATTCGAAAGAAGTAGTGGGCTTTTAAAAATATGTTTTGGATGTACCTTAAGAACATGCAGTGTTAGATATGTGCCAAAATATACAGTGCAGTCTCGATAACGTAAACTAATTATGGACGACTGTGTTCATATTATTCGAGAAGTTCATGTTACTGGATAAAGTCAATTGCAAACAGAGGTAGAATTAAAAATAACTTAAATGTGTAATACATACAGCTGTGTGCGAAAAAATAGCAGTGCATTGAAAAAAGTTGAAAACTAAACCACAACACACTATAAACTCTATACCATGAGCGTAATACTCTATACAATGAGGCGTAATTGTACGAGAAAAATGCTATTCTGCAGAGCGATTGTGCGTTAGTATGTTATCTCTGTCTAACGGTATTCTCTATCATTTGTTTAACTACTACCATAAAATTCTATCCAGACATCGATCTTTTCATTTTGAATCGATTCAATGAAGCTCTCATTCCGTCTTACTGGGAAGCGAGGGGGAAATATCGCTAGACATACTTAATTCATTTCAAGTGAAGCCGGTGTTCGATTTATTTCGTTCATTTCTTAATAAAGCGTCGCTGGATATAATTAAGTTATTCCAACACGCGTTTCAGTTTTTAAAAAAACAACTATAAAACCGTATGAATAACTTTTATTTATTGCTCTATTGTAATCTGACAAGAACTCGGTCTTAGCAACTACAATCTTAGACGAACAATGCTTACATTAGAAAATATATAACCTACTATATTCTTGTTTATATTATCTCGTCTAAACAGTTCAAAGGGTGACGATTGCAAGGACTGTGTGGATGTACAATTCACAGGTATAGCAGTAAACCGACTGTAGTCGGTAACACGGTTCACAATGGGAGCCCACGTGCTCCCGAAACGCTGCGTTCCGCATAATTAATTAATTTGTGTGAGTGGAGCTATACCTGTGAATAGTTCAAAGGGTCTTATGAGTCACATAGTCGCAATATGATTTCTACATCTTAGTTTATACTAACCTATCTAAATAATCTAAGGATTTTATGAATAACATGGTTACAATGTGGTTTCTACATCTTCGTTTATATTACTTATTTAAACAGTTTATAAAGGGTCTTAACAATAATATGACTACAATATAATTCTATTAGATAAGAATAAATATCGGTCGTACAAAATTAGCACATCCCAAGAACTTTTACCCGACGATTATTACCGTTGCATAAAATTTTGCGAAATAATGATGAATAAATATCACGATAACAAATTATCTTTCCATATTTTATTTACTGATGAAAAAACATTTTACGTTCACGGGCATCGTAATCGCGCAAATGTTCGTTATTGGTCGCCTAAAAACGCAGTTTTCACGAAAATTGAACGTGTGAGTTGATATTCTTGAGGATGAAATAATCGGACCTTTTTTTATTGAAGGAAAGTTAAATGGCAATAAATATTTTGAAATATTACAAACTAATATTATTCCTGCTGTACGGGCTCGATTTGATATTAATGAAATTTGGCTTCAACAGGCCGATTGCGCGTAATGCCAATAATTTCTTAAATATCGTTTGTTAAGATAGATTGATTGGTAATTTGGGTCCTATTACATGGCCACCACGCTCCACGGATTTAGCCCCCAAATGAGTTCTTTTTACAGCCCTTCTTAAATAATTCAATATACGGGTATGGTGAACAACCTTCATCGTATCGCGAACAATTACACGCAAAAATCATTGAAGTTAGCAACGACGTCAGATTTTTTAAGAAACGTTCGTCGCAATTTTTATGATCGGCTCGGTTACTGCTCATACCAACGGGAATTTATATATATTTATTTGATAAGAATTTTTATTCGGTTTAGAAAGTTTAATATTTTAATTTTCATGAGGCTATGACGAATTCTGTCACTGATATCCGTTATCAGCTACATTATCTGATGATTCCTCATATATACCTGGATAGGAATAAAAACAAGTCAATGCTGCACATAGCAGTTTATGGCGTTTTTTAGTTATCAAATGAGGGTTGCCTTATTATTTCCCTTTTCACTAATATAAATATAGCGTTGAATTTAATTTTCAGTTTTACAAACTTGGTAAATCATGTTTACAATAGCTCGCTTAACCAATTGCTTATAAATCTGTTATTCATGTCATTTGTAGGTTTTCCCTGTTTTTATTAATTTTTGAATTGGTTCACGCTTTTCGGATGTGCAATGCTTCACTCGACCCATGTACTGTACAAAATAAAAAGTGTAAGTGTAATTAAATACGGAGTCGGTATTTTTATATACACACAGCTGTGTGCTTAAAACATCCTTTATTTAACATTTGAACAAATTAAATAAACAAGTATAATTAATTTTTCTTTAGAAAGTAATCCAATTCTGTTTTGATGGAAACGTTGTTTGGTTAAAAGTGTAGTAGTATGCTCACATAATTTTTGTAGAGACTGAACATTCTGGATATTATGATTATTTTACTCAGCCCATTCTAAACCTCTGTTGAATATACGAATTGCGTCTACGTGGCTGATTTTGTCTATATCCTTAGATAATCTCTCGTTTTCATCTTTAGCTCATTCGATTTCAGAATCATCAGAATAATCTGTTGCAGTACAATTTTCATGTTCGTCGAAGTTATCTTTGTTCCACTCTATAAACATAGGCTAACGCTTAATATTTCTATCGTGTAATTCGTGGCCTAATACAAAGGCACTAAATTTACCAACAAAAGGAATAAACCGAATTTTCATTTATGTTCAAGTTATAGAGGTAAAAAATTTTTGACGTTTACGTTTTGGAATACACATTAATTTGGCTGTTTACGTTATGAGATGTTCACGCTATAGGACGTTCACGTTATCGAGACTCTACTGTAATATATTGATGAATTACTGTATCACTTCCTTTTCAAATTATTATTTCTTTAAAATGTATGTCAAGGGTTGATTTTTTAGGCTTAGTAATTGCATGCATTGTTTTGCATAATCTTTGTGTTTAACACAATGAAGAAATTCAAAAAAATGATAATTTTAATGCAACAAATGACCTTCTAAATCATATTTGGGTAAAAACCGGCTCGCGGGCCGGATCCGGGCCCCGAGACATTTTGAAAAATCCAATTAAAAAAAGTATTACACTACTTACTCATACTCACTCCAAATGAGGAAGATCGGGTGATTTTATTTTAATAAATTGCATTATAATAACATTGCCGTATTATTTCATGTCCGATATCTATCGCTAAAAATCATGAACACCACTTTAAAATGTACTACTTTTAAACGCGGCCCGCGAACGTATTTGCACAGTAAAATTTGGCCCACAACATGTCAAATGCTGCCCATACTTGTCCTAAATGAAGGGAAACAGGGACAACAAAATATAATTAGTAGATATTTTCCGTAATGTTATATTTCAAATAAAATGATCATATTTCATTTACTTGCGACATGTCTAGGTATGGCGTTCCCTATATCTTAGACAGCTTCTTTCACCTCTTTTGAGATAGTGCTAGTATTTAAGGTAAAGAATTATGTTTGGAAGAATAAATTAAGAACGTTGTTTCAAACCTAGAAGCTGAGTATGAATAACACAATGTGTCCAGTAATAAAGTATCCAAAACGCGTATTTGAAAGTAACAGTTTACCGCCATTCTACTGTAACTTCAAAAGAAGGACAGAGGACAAATTACTCTAGCGGAAGAAAGATAACGCCATTAGCCGAGAGTGAGTTATCTGTCCGGTAAAACTTTTCGAATTTGACGAGTGGCTCTTATAGAATCCCGACACTATTCAGTTGGACGACATCGAGCTTACGCAATCCGGCCTCAGATCAATTATGTTAAAAGACGAAGTACGTCATCATTTGTAATTTCCGTCCATGTTGCTTTCACAGGAGTAAATGCAATGTTGACGTCGTTACTATCAATAAAATCTCTTTCTTGACCGAGCAGAGAATTATATCAAGTCCAAAAAATAAAAGGAAACGCCTGAAAAATGAACCTGCTATAAATGTTGACTTGATTCAATCTTAAATTAGCAATACAATTTGTGGCATCTATAAAAACAGTATTTATGACATAACATATGGGTGTATTAAAGAGCAATGCCTTTTCATTAAAGATCGTATTCAGCGATGAGTCAAATTTGTTAGACGACGTCCATCTGAGCGGTCTGGTGAAGCGAGTGCATTAAAAACGGTGAAACAGCCTCCGACAGTTATGGTATGGTCTTGTATATCAGTCGAAGGTTCTAGACCATTGTATTTTTGCCAAGTCGCCATGAAGCAACACCAAGATAAGCATGTATTGGAGGATGTCTTGATGCCATATAGCATTGATTTAGATCAGAATGAAGGCTCTTACATATTCATATACGGTAAGGCACATGGCCAAACCCATCCAAAGTTTTTTGGAAACATGCTCTGTCTGTGTTACCTTGAATTGAGTACGTGTAGAGTGTTCTAAAATTACGCGTGTATTCGAGAAAAAGCACTACAAAAGAGCAATTGGTAAGAAATATTGAGGATGTGTGGCGAAATGACGCTATGAAGTCTATAAAAAGTTCTGAATAAACTTATGCTTGTACAATGCGTTTCTCATTATATATTGCAACAAATCTCGCTATTTTAGCAAGTGGCCCTAATAAATTGGATAGGGACTGAAGTGCTAAAAGCTATTAGTTACTTGCAACAACACATTCACATGAAGAAATAATACTTATCACTTATTTTTTTACGAAGGTGGGATTATTGGAAAAAGATGTATTTTGTTGTATGCTGGAAATGGCAAACATTGCAGATTGAAGGAAAGTTGTACCAAATTATAAAGAGCAGCACTGGATCAAACAACTGAAATTATAAATGATGATGTACGTTGTCTGTTAAAGTAAATCCCTATAATGAAGACATTAGAGAAGCACATCTTTTATTAGTTGTTTATTCTTCTTTTCTTGTTGCGTTCTGTCGACTTTACAATCAATTATTTCACAGTTACATTCTTTTATATAAAATAGGACAACTTCTACTTATCATATGTTAGTATCTAACATAAAAAAGTAACGTTCAACCAATTTTTATTCTTTACAGCGCAAAGATTGGCAGCATCACAAGCAATCGTATGTTCATCAAAATAGTTCCTTTTTACAGGAAGAAGAAATGTAGAATATTAGCGTACAACTCATCAGTATTAATTAAGTATAAAAGTCAGGGTACAATAAACGTGCCATAAGATCAACATTTTCGTTGGCGTATTTCTTTTCTGTACGTTACAGAGCATTATTTATTTTATGTAAGCTCTATTTGCAGCATTTATTTTAAATTAAGATAAAAAAAATCAAGATTACGATAATAAAATCTTAAGCCGAAAATAAGTTAAAATTGGTACTTTCCCAATCAATTATAACCTATTAAAAACACATCTAAAATGTCTAGTAAATAACATCAAAGATAGAAGTGCTGCTAAATGCAGCTTATCGGTATTCATGAAAGGGAGGTGGTGAGAGGCAATTGCAATGTGTTGAGCAAAAACCCGCTCAAAACCAGGCTGATGACGCCGGGTAGGCAGAAGCATGTCTATGTGCTATGGTTTTTCACATTGTCTTTCGGGTGAATGATTTCACCAATACAATGCGATGTAATTAGCAGCATTTTTGTCTTTGGTGTTCGTCTAGAATCTTAGAAACTATTCAGGTATATTTTTAGTGTTCTGATTTAGTAGCTGTATGCTGTAAATGCAAGTATTAGAATTAAAAATATTGTAGTTTCAATATAAATGCAAGGGAAATGTACTTGAGTAGTTCGTTCTGAGCACGAGAACGTTTCTATACAAATGGCTTGTTTCTCGTTGTGAATTTTTGTTTAGTACAACATATATGTATTTATGTACATACCATGTATGTTCTTTCTTCTTATCCCGACAATTTCTACTTGAAAATGTCTTTTTGGCGTAGTTATTATGTAGTATTACTACAGTTCCTTGTAGAATATATTTAAGAAATTTTAATTCACGTATTATTCGTTATCAATTCTTTTAATACCTTTTTCTGAAGAACTTCGTTTCAAAATAATTTAATTCAATGATCTCCACTATCTTTCAGTTAATAACATGGATTGATACTAAAATGCAGTGCAATAAAATTAGTTCATGTTATCAAAGAAGAAATGAAGGCGAACTTTTGGATTATTTTGAATCGAAGTCTTAGTAGTAATTAAAAACTACTTCTCAAAAGAAAAAAACAGCTGGAGTTTCCTATACTTTTCAGAAATGCACTCTTTTTAAACATGTTTTTCGGCAATTAGCTCAAAAGCTATGCCAGCATATAGTTTTAGAAGTGTTAACAATAAATACTTTTATTGTGAATAAGATAGACGAAGATTGTAAATAAGATATTTTTATAAATCAAATTAAGTTTATAATGTTGAATACTTTGTTTTTATGTTAACATGTATAATGTACCTAGTCAAATGAAGTTATATTTTGTTAATAAATACTTTTTGTACTTTGCTTACTCCTGTTATTCTTCTACACCTTTAGACTAAAAAAAAGAAAAAATAAATGTCTTCCTATAAACTAATTTACTCCGTCCGGGACGCCAGGCCGATAGAGTGTATGCAGATATACTTCTTGTAAAAGGCTGAAACTCCGAACATTCTGCCTATCTTAGCAAATTTCTTTACTTTTCCGAAAGTATGGAATTTTACTATTGACAAAGAACAACACTGTTGGACTCTAGTACTTAGGAAAACTATTGAAGCTTTTAAGTACTAATCTTATTATCAAAATTCAACCTTTGACAAAATATATAACAACGATTCTTCTAACTTACAAAGTTAAACGTTCTATTCATTACTTATTTTTTGCTTATGCAATATAGATAAAGGTTTATATATGATTTAAGAGCTCCGTCCCAAAGGCGGTCGACTTTGGTTTCGTATCGGTTGAGTGAAGAAGACAATTTTTAAGGGTTGCTCGTGAAATTTTTAAAATTGGTCCAAAACTTCGTAAATAGAAACAAAAGGGTTCGGGAGACAGACAACAATTAACTCACTGGTCTTATAGTGACCTTTTTTGAATGGGAAGTAAGATAGAATTTATATGACAGGTTTCGTTTCAGCTTACGGGTAATTTATTTTAATAGAACATTCTGTATATTGTATTTAGCAGATATCTTAATTTTTCTCAGCGAGAAGACTATGGAATTATTATTGACAAAAAATAACATTGCTGGATTCTGGCAGTTAGGAAAATTTTAATCTTCTATACGCTAACTGTATTTCCCAAAATATAACTTTTAACAAATATATAACCACGATTCTTCTAACTTTCAAGCGGAGATCAATGCAATTGAACCTCGACAGGAACTATGGAAAACAAAGCATTGTAATTTTCTCTGATAGTCAAGCAGCTATAATGTCGATGAGCTCTAACACCATCAGCTCGAGATTAGTTTGGGAATGCTTAGAAAAACCAAATAACCCAGGCAGAGAATATAGAGTTGCATTATGCTAAGTACCAGGACACACTGGAATCAGCGGCAACGAGAAAACTAACGTATTTGGAAAAAACACTGCCACAATCTCGATTGCGGGACCAGAGCTATTCTGTGGCATAAGAATGAACATCTATAAAATACAACTCAAGAACTCAGAACATATCTCTGGGAGAATCTTCCTGGTGTGAAACAGTCCACGGTATTCGTTGGAAAGTTCAATAAGCAAAGAACAAAGACCATGCTAGAATTATGTAGAAAGACTACGCGTCCTCACAGGTCTTATTGCGGGGCACTGTCACCTTGGGGAATACATGACAAGGGTAGGTCTGAAACTGCGGAGCGGACGCTGAAAGTCCAGAACATCTGACGTGTAACTGCACTGTTATTATAGAGATCCGAGCCAACCATCTCGGTAAACACGTCATAGACGATGGGGAAATACCTTCTCTGAACAAACCATCATAGCCACTGCAGTTTATTAGTTCTTAGACTGGATGGGGAGCTATAAGTGCGGGCAAGTCTTAGCAGTTTATAGTTCATATACGGGGACACAATAGATCAATAGACTGCAGTGGAACATAATCCTCAGCTAATCTAATCTAATCTAATTTAACTTACAAAGTTAAGCAGTCTACAGTTGTATGACTTATTTGTGTCTTGTGCAATATAGACAAATAATATATCATTTTAAATTAAATTCTCTGCTCTAAGCCTGGTGGATTTTGGTTTCTTATTGGCTAAGACACCTTTTTGGGGATTGCACGTAAATTTTTTAGAATAGGTCGGAAACTGCCTGGCAAGCACAATTTATTATTTGCTCTGAAATTCTAATGACATTCGTAAATATAAATAAAAGAAGATAAGAATTAAACGGTTAGAACAAATCAATCATCAAAGCATGACTGCTCTGGCAAGCAACAGCCCTTCTCAGGGCACCCCTGAAGACGGCAGTAGACAGACCGCGGAAACGTCGGTCTATACAAGTTCAACGAACGACGGAAATAGCCCAAACAACAACTCTAGTTATTATGAGACTCTATCGTCAACAATATCACGTCCAAAGCATCTTACAAATTTGTCTTAGTATGAGAAAATCTGAATCCTTGTCAATAACACCTTCAAATTTTTGCATTACACTTTCATTTTTTTCACCTTCCGCCGTACATAGGTGTGAGTGAACATCATCCACGAACGACATCGAATCATTTTGTAACTTTTCAATTCCCTCCGATAGTCCATAGTAATTCTTGCGAATACTTTCCAAATCGTATTTTACCTGACTATCTTGAAACATTTTCTGGCCTGTCTTGATAGCTTTGGCTTGTTTCAGATCAATTTCTAAAACTTCCTTCTTTACGCAGCCTTTAACCATGTTCTCCAACGTGTAGTAATCAGCTGTGGTGGGTCAGACACTTTGGGACACAGTTCGTGAAATCTTTTTGTACGTTTTGGGAACTTTAGAAAGACTGCCTTGGTATGAGCTATTAAAGCATTTGCTCGTGGGTAACATAAATATGGGATCAATTGCGCCACATGGTTTAAAACATGGATGTTCAATACCCTCAACACCGCTTTTAAATTTTCGCTGGTACATTTTACAACTCTTTTGGAAGCAAGTAAGATAGGGGATGACGGTTCAAATTCTTTCATTGTACGTACCATCAGCTATCATTCAACAAGAATGTTTTTGCCCGTCGGTTGTTTCGTCCACATATAACCTCAATTTTTTGTTTTTCAATTCTGCTTTAATTCATCTTTCAACATAGTCACGAACAGATGGCATAAAGTTACTCAACGATATCCGACTTGGTAATATATAATCCGAATACTTGCTCCAGAAGGAGAGAAGTGCTTGTTGGTCTAGTAAAGTGAAAGGTACATTACATAGAATAAAACAAACACCTATATGCAGAAATGCAGAAGGGTGTTTTATACTTTTTAGGTGGCGTTCACACTTCCACCTGCTGGTATACGTCAAATAGTTGTCACACTTTGCACATTTAATTATCGCTTTCGTATTCTAAATCCGCCATACTCGGTGCGACATTTTCTCAGTATATGTGTACTGACAAGTACTCACAATGACCAGTCGAATAACAGAAAGGTCGACGCACGCCGAAGATTATTTCTATTCTTTTTCGCCCTTTAGAAATAGCTGACGCTCTAAAATTTTAACTAAAGCTGTACTGAAGTCCGTTTGTTTTCGTCCCGGTCGACCACTTGAAAGCAGGAATAATTTTGCAATTTAAAGAAAACAGTTACTAACGATGAGCAACTTAAAAAATTAAATAGTAGAAATGATATTCAACACTGTTGCACTTCTGGTAATTTTATATCAGACCTTATATTCATATATTCAACTTTTCGAAAGTACTTAAACTCGTTGGCGGATAAAGGCTTTGTAAACATATTACCTATTTGGTCGTCGGTTGAAACATTGTAATTTCAATTTCTCTTGTACCTTTTATATCTCCTATAAAATGGCTTACATTTATGTGTTCCAAAGATGAAGCCATTTTAACACAAAATTGGTTATCTTCAGACAATTATAGATATAGTATTTCTAAAAGTACTTGTGATAGAAATAACTTTTCTATAGTACATGTTGATAATACTACGTATTTTGATTCAGCACTTCATAGAGTAACAACGTTTTGTTTTTTACAACAAATTACGTTTGTTATAAATGCTGTCATAATTTCTGTTCTTGGGATTGTTTGCAATCTGAGATGTTAACTCAATCAAAGGTACTGATTTATAAAATTTTAACGTATAATTTTTTGCTTGTTTCAAATATCTTAAAGTATTATTATATCTGGGTCGTTTTAATGTTCAATTGTGCAATTTTTTAGAAATTGACTAAAATATATAATTACCGTGGTATAGTTTCTAGGACGAAGATGGCATTGAAATAGAAAATATACGTCTGAACGTCATATTATACTCGTAACAGAACCTTTTATTATTTTGTAATCATTTAACTGGTTGTATATAATTTATCCAAAGAAACTGTAATACCAAAAGTAAATCAAAAATTTCTTTTAAAGAAAGTTAAGTAATAAATCAAAAAAAAATAGGCAACACAAGCAACTAATATTACAGTAATAAAGATAGATAATTACCTCGATTTTATTGTCCAAGACCATAAGTAAACTCCCTAGATTTACATTCCAGAGCTCAATATATTCAGTTAGTGGGGACTTCTATAGGGAAAGATGTACGGTTATGACATCTAGTTATATACTAGAGAATTTCCATAAGTATAACTGAGACAATGGGTTAGCACAATCCCCGGTTTCTAACGGTACCATGTTTAGCGCCATCTGCGCGGTCTGGAAGAAACTAACAGTAATAACATATTAAATTAAAATCGAATAATATTAACGAGTGAACTATACGTACATACTATACCAAATGTTCTGTTGATATTACATAAAATTTTGCTATGTTACGTACAGGTTGTGTTTGAAAAATATAATAAATGAATTACTATGTTATTGTGTTAAGCAAGTATTAAAAGAAAGTATGTTTACAATTAAAATCCTTTTACAAGACATATTTACATAAATATTTAGGAAGGATAATAAAACAAAGCTATTTAATGAGATCCGTATGTATATTTATAATTAGAGTTGGAAGATACTTACAAGCATAAGTACTAGACTGAGACATGTCTAACTCAGTTAATATACTTCTTTCCTGGTTTTTGGAATTTTCTGCATCTGTTTTGGATAAGTTTAGAACAGAAGAAAATGTGTATTCGCCGATTATAGTAGATAAACACAGTTTGGGAAAAAGTAGTGGTAATAGTTTATTATTTCTTACAATATCTTTGGCTGCAAAGCGCTTTGCGCAAACTCTACAATTGTTATAACTTTGTGTATGCGTAACATAATCCTTTTTCAGTCCATTCTATATTTTTGGTGGGATTTGGAAAGCTATGCCAGTAACCATAACACAATAAACTTCTTCCATACTTACACCTACCAATAAATGAAGTAAATTATTTATATTTATTTTAGAAACTGTAAAAAAACTTAAGAGACTTATACATTCTTAGAAACTATATAGAAAATGTAACCACTCCACCTTCATTCGTAAGTAAAAATAAAGTGCGTGCAGCGTTCTTTATTATTTAAAAATTCCTATATCTATCGCCGTTATTTATAAATCACGATCACCATTCACGACGTGATTTAAAAATCACGGTATCCCTCAACACTAGTAGTTATGTTTTACATTTGCGTATTTTCACAATGACGATGCGCGCTTTCTATTTAGCTTTTGATAAAATATTCTTAGTGATCTGTCTAAATTAAACCTATGCTGTCATCTGTTATTCTGGAAGAAACTAGTAGATATAGAAACAGCATCGTATAATGGAAATGTCATCCTCTTACCGATATTGCAAGGAATGTTAGTACTTCTACTACTGTAGAGATGTCAGTATGCAGCGGCCTCTTGAATCTATAATTGAACTTTCTAATAGTTTTATTTTGTTCCAGAAATTATTCTTCCTATAATTTTGTGAAAGTAAAGGGATCACCTACGTCGCTGAATAATCAAAGCAATTTTTTAATGAATGATTATAAAACATAAACATAGTAGTCACACACAAATTTTATTTTCCAAAAGCTTTGAATTTTAAACATGACAACATTTTTCAGGAATTTAAATTTCGAATTATATATGTCTTTAATAAAACAATATTTTTTGTTATAAAGCAATAGAAACCGTTGTTTTGAAAATGGAGATTTACGAGTGACGTTCAATAATTATCAAGACAAACTGCAATAGCCGAAAAAGCGCAGGAGGTTATTAGATCAAATCTTTGAAGATCAAAGTTGATAGTCTTGTTAACCAGTTTTATTAGTCGTTTGAAAGAAATAAAAAACAATTTTTTTCCTTCATTTCAAAGTGTTGGCTCCTCTTCAAATATGTATGCCAGAAGAGCAGCGTTCTGTGATACGATTTTTATTATTTAAAGATGTGAAATCGATCGAAATTGGCTCGAGAATGTTAAAATATTATATTGCAAAGTGTCGAAGAGGCGAAAAAGATGTGTAAATGAATTAAGCAGTTTAAATAGGGCAGAAGGAATATTATCGATATTCGACGTTTCGAACGACCGCTTAAAATGTCGACTGACACGTTGCAACGTCGTATAAATGACGCAGTGGCAGACGTATAAGAATTGCGGGTGTTGCTGATTTATGTAATGTTAGTGTTAGAACTGTGCATACGATCATAATAATAAGCTGAATTCTGCTAAAACGAGTTCGAGATGGGTTCCAAGACAATTGACTTCAAATACACTCGTGCTCATATTTGTTCTGAACTTAAACTACGGGTTTTAACTGAAGATAATGGCTTTATTGACCGTGTTCTATCCTGCAATGAAATGTAGGTTCATCACGATGAACCTGAATCAAAACGAAAAAGTCTTGAATGGAAACAAAAATGTCAAAAGTCACACGTCTTCGGTAAAATGATGTTACCGGTTTTTTGAGATTCTCAGGGCGTATTTCTCGTGATTATTTGGAAGAGCAACGTGCTGTGAACATTGAGCAAGCACTATTCTATGCTGTGACATAAGCTGAAATCTGCGGTGAGAAGAAAACGTCAAGGTGCTTCTTCCCAAGAGTTTAATTCTGGTACATGATATTGTCCACAAAACATGGGAAATCATAAAAAAATTGAGTTGGGGGGTTTTGGCACATCTATCTTCTAATCGCAGCCTTGCGCCGTACGATTTTCACATCTTCGGGCCATTCAAAGACTTTTTACGTTGCACCAAGTTTCGAGACAACGAAGCGGTCAACAAAGCTGTACACAAATGAGTCTGGTCAAACTTGTTTAGGACGGGAATTAGAAAGTTTTAAAGCGATAGGAATAAGTGCCTAAACGTTAGTGAAAAGTACTGTAACTTTCATTGTCATTGTACAATAGATTTTTTTATCCACAGCCATTTGTCTCATTAATTATTGAATATTCCTCGTATATAGTGACCTTTGCTGATTTCAATGATGACAAAATTACTCGATTTTTATACGATCGCGTACAGGGATACAGCGATGCAAAGAAATGTCTTCCCCTATCGGTAACTATTTAGTAGTATTACAGTATTACTTACAGCTTCTGGAATTTACACATATTCAATCCAGAGGAACACATAATTTATTATCTTAAGCATTATATGTCCTATTTTCTCAGTTTGTCACCTAGCGCGATATTATTCCAGTTGTGAATCATAATTTTTAATTACTTCCTATTAAGGTTTGCAAAGCTGGTGTTAAACCATGGACGTCTAGAGAGGCGGGTGATATTCCGGTAATGATACGCTGTATAATTAGAATATTTGCTACGTATGTACATAGCTAAGAGAGGAGAAGCTTAACAATAGCGTAAAGAATATCAATCTGCAGATATCTCTTCAGTCCGTTTGACGTTAACGTATTCACCTGCTTGTCTGGACGTCCGTGGGATCTGACTTTGTGAACCTTACTTATTATTAACGTTTCAGGTAGATATTATACATAATCAGACAAAGAAGGATGTTTTAAGAACCGGATCATAGTAGATGTTTTGGATGCCGCCAAGAAATAAATTTAACCCTACTGTTTCGTTTGTATATATTATTCAGTTGTATCATTCGAGTCGATATCACTCCCAACATGTTTTATTAAAAAATGGAAAGGGAGATTACAAGTTACCACTTCTTTAATGCAAAAGTAATAAATAATTATTCGTATAAACTTAGAAGTTACGCACCATAGTAAAATATGCTATAAAAAATATTTTTATAACTTACAGTGTACGCAAGAACTGATATATAAATAAAGTATAAAATTTTAATGATAATTAAAACATTACAAGAGTACTTAATAAAACGCAAACAACAATCAGGAAATAAATTTTCGTTTACTGTACTCTCTACTGTGTATTTTGGTTTGGCAGTTCCTTTGAACACTCCAACAGTAGTCGGCCATCATATGAGGATCCCATCTTCCTTGGTACCGAGATTCCATGGTTTCTAAATCTTGATGAAATCTCTCGCCTTACAGCATCTAAATTTTTCAAGATGACTATGAACGAAATGAAGCTTTACGCTCATGTTACTACCTAGGCTGTAAAATTTCTGAAGCACTGATTTTACTAGATCTTCAAGAAAATTATTCGTGAATATACATAGTGAAGACATCCAGGCTTCTTTCTCAGGTTCGATCATAAAGTCGATGAAATTTGGATCTGTCATTAAAGTTCCCATTTATGGTCCATCAAATACTCTAAATTTTTTCATAACGTAGAAGTGACAAATAAAACAGTATAAACAAACATATATTGGCGCGTTTAATTTATCCAGAAACATTATTTATCTAGCAAGCTAAATATAAGTATGTCAGTGTCTTGTAAATGTAAGTAGATGTCAAGTGAAAATATCATTTCGAGGATGACCGAGAAGCCAAAGAAAAAGTTATTCGATGGTAGGAGGAAAAAACAAGCAGTGGTTAGAAAGTTTCGTGGTAGTGGAACTACATTAGTTCCAGGGCAAATAACGAGCAGAACCATAACCCAGGCTTCCATATGTACGTAAGCTGATTTTAGTGGATTTATGTTGTTAAAAAAATCAACTTTACTAGTGTATCAATCAAAAAATCAGTCCCGTCTCGAAAAACTGCTCCATTATCCACTATTACGTAATAACTATTGATGGTTTAAGAGTACTGAAGAATTCTGTAATGTATTGAAAAATTGTTATTGAACTCTTCCCAATATATTGAATACTTTCTTCGCGCGTAAATGATACATTGCACACGATAGTGCCTGTGTTGAGTGATTTTCAGGTTTTTGAACTTTGTTGGTTAACAATTTATTCTATCCCTAAGTATATAGTGCATAGCAGTTAACGAAATTACCGCATTTGTTAGTGTATAACTTTAACAACTGATGAAATGAATATTATCACTTCCTATCTCTACTTACAATAGAAAATGTTTAATAATTTTTTACCACAGTGACGTCACTCAGTCCAACTCAACATTTTCCAGATTTTTTTTCTATTTTTACTACCAACTCCTTCTCCATAACATTGTGCCGGAATTACAGTGTATTTAGGCTTGTTGTCAAGATGAGTGACATTAACTTGTGGAATACTAATTCATGATCCATTGTAAATTGCTACCCGAGGAGGAAAAAAGAAAACAAAAGTAAATTGTTATAACAGAATAGGGTTTTCAAATCGAGCCATTGCTAAGAAAATAGGATGATCCCATCATCTCAAGTTGGGTAATTGCTGCGGCAAAATCGCGCGAAAGGAAATAATAAAAAACTCTTCTACTAATGTAACCGCGGAAAAATAAAATGTCATTCAAATTTATCAGTAACAAATAAATAGCAATTTTATCCAGCAGCAAACGTTTTCAGTGGCTAAAAAATGTTTCAAAACCACTCTTAAAAGAGGCACATAAACAGGTAAGACTGAAATTTGCGCAAAATTATATGAGGTGGGATCACGAGTTGAATTTCATACTTTCTGATGAGTAGAAATTTAACTTGGACGGGCCTGATGGTTTCAAATATTATTGGCACGATTTGCGCAAGAACATTGAAGTTGCGATGAGCCGAAATTTTGGTGGCTGTAGTGTAATTATTTGGGTGGCTTTTACCTATAACAATAAAACCCCTTTGTTTTATTTCTGCGCAAATGAATTCTAATTTTTGTATACAACTTCAGGAAATAGTGCTGATAGACTTTAGTGTACAACAAATATTTCAGCAAGACAATGCAGCAATCCATAGTTCCTGACAAACAAAGGAGCGGTTTCTTCAAAAGGGAATCAATTTATTACAATGTTCCTCGCTTGTTCGATCTTAATCCAATGAAAAATCTTTGGAGAATATTAGTAAGAGAGGTGTATGCCAATAATAAGCAATACAATACCGTCAAAGAACTAAAATCGGCGATAACGAGGTGTTGGAATGGTATTCATATTTCAACATTGACAACATTGATAGACAGTATGAAGACCCGGAAGTTTGAAGTTGTTTTATTTTTTCGTTGCTTAGAGTTACCATTACTGTAAATATGTGGAAAAAAGTGCATTTTCACCAATGCACCGGCTCATTCATCCCGCATCGTCGTGTCCAAATTGAATGAGTTGCACTACGAATTAGTCTCGCATCCTCCATATTTACCGGATCTAGCCCCCAGCAACTTTTTCCTATTCCCAAATCTGAAAAATCACTGGGAGGAAAGAGACTTGCCTCAAATGAGGAGGTCGTCGCCGCTACAGGTGACTGTTTTGCAGACCTCGAAACATCCTACTTTTTCGACGGCTTGAAGAGACTGCAGCACCGTTTGAAAAAGTGTATTGATCTTCGAGATTACATTGAAAAATAAAAATAAGAAACCACACCAATATCGCGGTTTTTCTTGTCGATTCCGGAAACATTTCAGGTCGCCTTGGGGTTCAAAAAGAAATTCTTTTAATTTTTATTTTTGAAGCAGCAGAGCGCGGGATTCAGTAATTGGTGACGTGGCTTGTAGACTGCAGTTTTTCTTTCTGTTTCTTAATTACGTATATTTCTTAGCATACTTACTGTCTTTGTCTATAAGGTTCAGGTAGTTTAAGTTTGAAGTTAAGTTTAAGTTTTAGGCGTTGCGAGTAGTAATTTTCTCTATTTTAATATTATTGTTTGAAAAATTAAGGAACAGAAAACGTCAATTATTATTAGTATTACTATTAATTGGCAATAATAGATCCTGCTTTTAACCGGATTGCTCTACGTGTGGGAATCAGTTGTATTGGCTCAGGATTCCGTCTGTGAAGTTCTCGATTATGTTTGGGAGATTTGCCTTTATATTTGGTATTAATTCGTCTACTTCTGAATAATATTGCCGCATGATGTAATGTATGAATTTTCACGATACACGCATCTATTTACTATTATAACTTTGTTACTAAAATTTTCTAATTTATTACTAGCTAATAATAATGATGAAATCGAATGAAGAGTGTCCAGTAGGCGCATTATAATGTTAATAACAATTTTTTTATATAATTTATCTTGTACATGCATAACCCACAGCTGTTTATTTTGTAAGTATTGATGTACTTCTTTGCAACGTTGACTTGGTAGTTTCAGGCTAGAATTACATTTCATCCAGAAGCGCTGAAATGGCGTTTGTTCGATTAAAGTGGACCGTATATTACAAGCTAACAACGTAGACGTTATGTCTAACCTAAATTTAGTGTGTGATGGTGCGTTTGTTTGGTCTTCTGTTTCCAATGTGCGTCTCAGTATTTATGTGTTTTCTACAGTCCCGTTGACTGGGGCATGTTAGATATTTCTCTTACCTGATTACAATTTCGGAATATACGTATTTGTTTACTTCGCCAGCTAGTGGTTGCTTTCTACTGTCGTCTGTTTTGCATTACTAAGCTACGTAAAGCATCCTTCCGAGCGATTCTATGCTTTTCGCATCGGGACACTATCCTTACCACAATTTCCTGTATTCCAGACAAAGTGGGCGGTCCTAAAAATTATTTGCTTGAAACTGTTGGCGTCAATTACAAAACAATGTTACTTTTCATTTTCGAATATTTCCTGTTTATTTTTATATTAAATTTCTTTACATCCGTCTTGTTGGGTTCCCGAATTTGGTATACTACAGAATATTTTTTACTTTGAAGCTCTTAAAATGACAGCGTTTATAAATGAATGAAAAGCTTTTACTTTTACTGGTTTATATGTGCTATTATTAACACAAATTTTTAGTTACATACCTAGAAAACATGAAAACAAGTACTTATCCTAGTTATGGAATTATTTACTTATTAACATTCATCAAATTTGTTGTAAGTAAATCGCTAAGTACCAGTAATTACGACAGCGCACAAATTTGTATTTAAAACTCAGTATCCGAAATCAGATACTTGAAAGGGGGTGCACCGAACCACATGACCGAAATCGTATAGAACCGATGCTAAAAATTCCGGTATTCGGTTAGCCAGTTCTACGAGGGTCAGTCGGAAGGTAAAGCACGTTTTGTTTTCACACGTGACCACATTCCTCCATTAGCAACACCGACTCAACACTCACTTCGGTACTCACCCGCTTCAGTTTGGCGGCAGCTACAATCCAAAACGGTTGATTACTGCTTAGCTGTGCGACTTTAAAATGTATAACAAAATCGACGATCCCGCCAAGTGTGAGGTGTGCAGTATTATCTGTTTTCTGAACGCGCAAAAAGTCCGACCCATCGAAATCTATAAACAAATAACTGAGGTTTATGGTAATGTGAGCAACAAAGCGTTAGTTTGGAAGTGATGTATCACGTTTAATGGTAGACGAAAGAATATTCACGATGAAGATCTCTCGGGCCGGCCTCTAGCAGCGAATGACGGACTCAAATCCAAGAGAATTTTGTCAGAAACACAAAACCAAAAGAATGGCAGCTGCATTGACATTTCTCAGTCGCTATGACAAGGAAGGTAATGAAGTTTTGAATATGAAGAAACAATGACATCAACCACAATCCCTAACGAAACAGAAAAAATCAAAACAAATTTTGAGCACCAGAAAGATTATGGTTGGTTCAACAGTTTCGGTGGGAAACTTTTCAACATTCCCCATACAGTCTGGACTTAGCTTCAAGTGATTTTCACTTATTCCCCAAATTGAAACATTTTTTGAGTGGACAACGCAAGTGATGATGAATTTAAAGAAGCCGTTAATCAGTAGTTCAATCACTTGGCGGCAACTGAGGATGCAGAAGGCATAGAAAAGCTGATAAAACGGTACAGGTCCCTAAATTTGAACGGTGTCTATGTAGAACAGTGGCTTGGGTATCTAATTTTATGTAAGGTACACTTTCGTTTAATTATATCTAATAAAAATTTCTATAGAAAAAACATTCTTTACTTTCTGAATGACCCTCGTAGTTGCAAGTTAGATGTTCAACACATCGCCTATATTAATCGCTACCATTGCGCTAAATTACAAATTTACACTGCATGAAAATGCGCTCTTGATATATGTTAGCAAAATAGTGAATAACTTCAATTGTCTTTCGTTTCATTATTTCACAATATATATTCAGAATGAAAATTATCAGTTTTCTTCTACCAAATAGGCTATTTACTATCTAAATTTAATTTAATATTTTTCATTGGACTAACTAAATTTGTTATACAATATCTACGTAAATGCGTATAGTATACTTGGAGAATCGTGGACATTTTTAGTGATTCGGCCGTTAAAAAACATGTGTTGCGCTTGTACCAAGATACTCTTGCTGTTTTTTTAAATCTGAATTTTTGGGTTGTTGATATTCCCTTATTATAATTTTGTATCACTTCTACCTTTGCCTTTGAATTACCAGTGGAACGCATGCATTGAAGTGATTGAGTTCAGTCGGAAGGGATAGTCATGACAGATTCTGCATATGTATGGAAAAATTCAAATCAGAATCTTGTATTTGGGAACCTTCCCTTGTAAATACATTTGGTATGTAGTTATTTGTGCTCTTTACCGCAATTAATTAAAAACTTGTAAAGTATCATTCTTACTATTCTACTATGAGAGCAAAAATTATATTGGTAAAGGTATGCCATGGAATTTGAAAATATATGTCGCAATTTATTTCATATTAATATTTGTGCATAACTGCGAAAGGTGTATTTTAAGTGGTTTCTTGTGTCGTATGTGCTGTTGCACCGTGCTGTTGGAAATAACCATTTTGAAGTTCATCATCATGAAGTTATTGAATAAAACCTCTGCACTGATGGTGAAATTCAAAAAAATCGGCCCAATTATTCTTCTACGAGAGACTGCAATTCGAACACCAATTTCCTGAGTATGTAATGGAGATTCCACAAAAAATGTGGCTTATCAGTACTCCACATTCACGTATTTTGAGAATTGTCGTACTCCGAAAAAAGAAACCATGTCTCATCAGAAAAAAATTCATTAAATTATTGACTAACCGCAAGTACGCAGTACGCAAGACGTCTGGGGTGGTTTGTTGGCAAAATGTTTGATATAATTGTATCCTATATGGATGTATCTTTAAGTTCTTCTTTACAACGGTTTAGCCTGCTCCACAAGAAACTCCAATTTCTTGGGTTAGTTGTTTTGTGGGGTCCGGCTCCATACGATTACAAACATCAATAATCAACTCTTCTGTACGAGTAGTTGGCCCACCAGCACGTCTTTAATTTTAGTTAACTAGATTATTTGGAATTAATTATTTTCTTGTAATATATATGTCAGCCACATATAAAAATCCAATTCTACTATTGCAAAATCAGGGAATTGCTTACGAAAATTGTCCAAACATAAACATAAACAAATAAAATAAGCCACGACACGCATTTTCAAATTCCATGGCATACTTTTATCAATATAATTCTTGCTCTCTCGATATCTAAGTTTAATTGGCTAAATTTATGAAAATAGAGCACAATTTATTACTACTACTACTTACTTGTTAACGCGACAAAGGTTTTTTTTCGAAAATTCAATGTTACAATTTACTTTTTTCCATCTATTTGACTTTAAGGATCAATTTTGACTATTTGTTATTACAGATGAGACAGGAAGTCGTGAGTCAATTAAATCCAAAACTGCGTTTGTGTGCTTCGGTAAAAATAGAGGCATGTACACTCCAGACAATCTTCACGATGGTGTCATGAGACTTCACAAATATTGTCTGACGCATCTTTTGGATTCCTATAGAGTTCATTTGAATCGATTAAAAGGTAATACTTTAAATTGTATTTTAAAAAGAATTGTAATTTTCTATTCAGCTTTATGTATAAGTAAGCGGGCTGTCTGAAAAATTCTCGGCTTAACAATGAAATAAATTCTTTGTTGTGAAATATGGTTTGTTTTTCAATAAGACCTCCTGGCATTTCAATACATTTCCAATATTTTAATATCATTATTAATGTGTGATCTCGGAAGGTTTCAGAGGAAATCCAATCTGGTGAATACGTTGGATGATCAAATAATTTGTAATTTAATTGCTTGAATTTTGTCATCGTCAAAACTGTTGTGACAACATGTGCATTGTCTTAATAAAAAAATTGTTTTCTTCTTTAAAGCAGGCTCTTTCTATTTTTTTTGCATCTAACTGATCCAAAGGGTTTCAGTAATATTAGTAGTAATATAGAGTTAATTATTTTGTCTTTCTGAAGATACCAGCCTTTCCTGCTGATGGAACCATCTTTGTCTCCCTTGGTGCATTTTCATCGGCTTAATCCATTGCTTCGATTATTCTTTTCAGTATAGCAGTGGATCGAAGTTTCATCGGTAATAAAACGATGCTTGAAATCCGTTTTATTTTGCTTGAAGTGATCCAAACACGCATCATCAAATCGATCATTTAACACCCTACCATGGACTTGCTCAATGACTTTTGGTGTTATAGTAAATTTTAAACGATCCTCTCGTGAATCATCTTCAAGGCTTGTACGAGTTAATTTTTTCACAATGGAAAGTGAAGGTGTGGTATGCACTCTTGTACACTTTTAACAACTTCGGATGAAGTTTTATTTGTGCTAAACTATCCAAAACAAAGAGTTTTATCACTACGCGATATTATTAATCGGCGGCTTCTACTTAAATGTAATATCAGATCGAGATGGAATTTTACTTGTGTTTGTATTGTATGTACGGATGGAATTTTTCAATACAATTATGGTCTCACAGATGCTATCGCCATCTATGTGTCAGGCCGAGAAGTTTTCTGACCTACGTGCACTTGTAATTATAACAGAAGAGCCCTATGTATTGTATGAATTAAATCAACACTCAGCGTCATACCAGATATCATACTTCTGGCAGTATTTCAAAAATGTTATGGCGCTCACATAAAGTTCTTTCACGGACAGGCGTGATGTTAATAATATTGATACTAGTTTAAAAAAAACCGTTTTATAAATTGCTTATAAAATATAAATAAACACAATCAAAAAGTCAAGCTTCGCAAGTGGTTACAAATAACATAGGATAATCTATTTTTGACATTCGACAACCTATAAAACAGCGTTAATCAAAATTACGTCTCTCAGTACGGCTCCTTATGGGCTGTATGTTTTTGCCAAGGAAATTTCATTTTTGTTGTATCTCTATCTTTGTTCTGTATATTAGTGAACACACTGGGTTAGTAGAACGCCTGTTTTAGCGTTATGTTACGAACGAATGACATACGTTTATGTCTCTATCTCTATCTTTCAAAGTATCTTGACTGATAACTATACAAATGTGTGTCGTTACTAGACGCGGCAATTTGTGGCGCAGGGCTCTTCTCTTATGATTTTGACTTTACATTCAGATTGTTTAAGCATCGCACATCATTCAGACCAAATCTTAGATGGTAGGCATAGTATGATAAAATTTGGGGAGTGAGCGGGATACGGGACACAGTAATAGATTCGATAAGTATTGATCCGATGCTGTGCCTCAAGACTACAGAATCCAAGTGTACTACTAATACTAGCTCGTTCTTTCAGGTATAAACGTTTTGAACGAATTGATCCAGAAATCCTACTTTGATGATTTAAAGATTTCGCAAATTGTCAGGATAATTTGGTGTGGTATTAGTATTGTTCATCACTTTCATATTCGATTGAAAGTTGGTACAGGGCTAATCACCTGGAATAGGAAGTAAGTAACGAATTATTTCCGTTTCGCTTGAACGGTTTCCTAAAGTGGTTTTAACATAAAAAACATATATTTGGTAACTCAGATCTAGCATTCTAGTATAATACAGCAGTAGTATGTACAGTAACATCTAAATATTGCAATATAATCTTCAAAAACGTTTTACTCTGTTATATGGACAGACGCAAGAGATAAGATTAGTTCGATGAATTATTTATTGTAAAAATACAAGAGTACATACAAATTAGGGTTTATTTTATGGTAGCATCCCTATAGTCGTAAATATTTTTTTAAAGGAATTTAGTTTCACTATTACCTATATAATTGTTACCAAACTTTGTGGTATTGTTTGTATTTTACTTTTGTTTTCATCCGCGTTTTGAGGAGTCGTAGAACAAATATTTTGTATAAGGACCCTAAAAAGCTAATAGGGATTCGACCTATATCTAATTCATCTGTTTAGGAAAACCATTCTCGCACATAACCGGTAAAATACACAGGTATATAAATCATATTGTATCATCATTATATTTACCGATATCCTATCAACTCTAATTTGTTACAAAGGATTGAGTTATTTGTTGGCATTAAAATAATTTAATAGGTAAATTGGATCAGCAATCTTGCGATTCATTATGTCTAGCTAAAAGGTTAACGGAAAACCATTTTTGGTGAACATATTCATGAAATCCATGTGGATGTTCCAGAGTCCGAGGATTAAAATTATGGGTATTGAATAGTGTGCACTTACCGTTCCAGGGAGTGAGGTATAATACAAGATTTTAGTACTGAGATTTTCGATTTAGAATTTAGCGATGAACATCGCCAGTTTATATACGCATTGTATGTAAGTCATGTGCGGATTCTTAACTCGTTTTGAATAGTTTCCAAAGAACTTGTTATATTCCTGTATAACTAAACTGCGGCTACTATTATTTTTTAGATAATAGAAGAGTAATTTAAAATTTAAATATCGTTCGAATATAAAATTCCTGAGTATCATAAATTTCACATTTGAAATTGATGAAATGAATGAACGAAGTATAGATTAATTGTAGGGAGAATAATACGTCAGAGTATTTTATGTGCCGTAAAGAACATATACGCGATTTACGATTCGTGTTCAATAAAAGTCCTTTTTAAAAAAGCAACAATTTATTTCACGCGAGTCGGAGTGATTACATCAACGGTAAATGTAAGACTAAAAGTAAATACAATACATCGCAACTGTGCTACGGTAAAGTGTAGAGTTGCTATCTTAGAGTACTAGGAAATATACTGATAATGCTTTATATCTAATACATAGTAACGGCAGCGTAACACAGGATAAAGGAGTATCAATAATGGACTATTGTTTACATATGTATGTATGTCGGCGCGTCTATATTATTACGTGATCGTTTCCTTCGAAAATCTAAAATTCTGTCGTTGGTGTTCAGTAGGCGTATATTTCTGACGAGTTACGTCTTTACATATATCATAACAAAAATTCGTAAGGTATGACATATGGTAATACAGGAGGAATATATATTACTGCAGTTCCTTTTCAAGAAAAAAGAATCGATTTTCCAATCTACAGGATGGTTTTATCAGAATTTTTATGTAAATTAAAAGCGCATCTAACATCTTAAAAAATAGAAAGAATAATTTTCACTAACTAATGATAACATAGTACTTTCAAATTTGAAAATTTTAACCCATTTATTAACGCTAACATTTACGATCTGATTGTTTGAACGTGATTTATGTAAAGTACACGTGCATATGCATATGTATATGTATAGAGACTTCGAAGTGAAGGTTCGAATTAGGTTGGTTATATATTACTGAAGTTATTGATAGGTACGGCTAAATTGATGTGATTTACATTGATCTTGCTAAAGCTTCCCATTTGATTGACCACGAAATTCAGAAACTACAGAAGCAGAGTCTACTTTAAAACTAGTACGTTCCTACTTATCTCAGCGATCGCACCACGTAGTCTATAATGGATATTTTGAGTTCACTTTAACATCCGGCGTGCTGCAGGGCTTAAACTTGGGACCACTCCTGTTTGTCCTTTATACAAATGACTTGCCACTGCAGATTGATCGTTTTATTCTTGCGTATGCCGACGACAACATTTTACTCCGAAATTTCTAATACTACTGATGTTTATAAATTTTAACGTTATTAGAACTCATTAGTCGAGTGGTATGGGACATATAATCTGAAGTTAAACTTTGAGAAATACTACGTGGTCACATATAGTGGTTCTAATCTATGGAGCACCCGATCATGTTATGTTGATAGTAAAGCCTTAACCTGCAAGTCCGAATTTCCTGATCTGTGAGTGCTGTTTGATTCGATTCTTACACTCGAGTCAAATGAGAGTTGAACCATTTGGAGTGTGTATTGGGTCCTAAACATTGTTGGGATTCATAATGCGTATACCGAAATATTTTAAAGACATATGTACATACCTCTACTCAAGTTATAATACTTTACTCTGATTTGGTATTCCCAGAATATGTCTACCTCTATAGCAATGGAACGCATGGTGGTGTCTATCTCAAAAGGGGTATAACACAGGAGAAGATGTTATTACGTTACTAAATGGTATCCTTGAACAAGCATAGAGAAGCAATCACCGTGAGAGTTTTGTACAAATTAATGACGAACACTATCGATTGCTCTTTTTGACTTGAGTGCCTTTTCTCGTCCGCGCATCGACTCCAGATACAACTCTGTATTCTTGATCCCATTTGCCAGAACAAATGCCATGAAGAGGCCTCCAATATGCATACTGTCATGGATTAGGAGTGATGGATGGAAGGATCTCTGTGGATGTTGCCCATCTTAGGCTTTAGCATATTACCAGGTGTTAAGTACAGCTTTTCATGGCATTGACAAAACCATTCACGAGAAACACAATGTGAAGAGACGAAAAACGCTGGTGTTCGCTATGTCTGACGGCAGACAAGTGTTTCATTTCTTTGGCACTAGTTAGCGTGAAGGAAGAATCACTTGGGCTGTAACGTTAGATATACAGATAGTAGCAGAGAGGAAATTGCAATGTGTTGAGCAAAAAACCGCTCGAAACCACGGTGATGACGCCGGCTAGGCAGAAAAATGTCCGTGTGTTAGCGTTTTTTGTCTCTTCACATTGTCTTCCTCGTGAATAATTTCACCTATACCATGAGAAGCTGTATTTAACAGTGTTTTTAGCTACGGTGCTATTTTCTAGGAATTCTTAGATGTGTTTTTAATAGAATATTTGATTACAATAATAACACCGCCCAACAAAATATTTTTTTTTATCCCGGTGCCTGTAAAATACGAACTGATTTAGGGTATTTCTGATGTGCTGGTTCCAAAAATAACTGGCATTTCTCCCTAGCAGCAGCTCTAGTTCTCGACATACACCACGGTGAAATTTATTACTTATAGGTATAAATTTCACCGTTAAATAATTAGTAGAGCAGATGCTTTCTAACTTTCACATGCTCGGATGTAACATGAGCATCAAGATCCATTACCCTCACAGCCACTTACATCGTTTTCCAGAAAACTTGATTTGAGTGAGGAACGGAGGGAAAGATTTCACAGCGATATCAGCATAATGGGGAAAAGGCACCAAGGAAGATGGGATATCCATATGATGGTCGATTACTGCTGAAATCTTTAGCGGGGCTATTCCGGTAAACCTCACGCAAGAAAATCTTATAAAATGAAATTTTTAACTGATGACTGAAAGTTGTATATCCATATTTTTCTGTTAAATAAATGCATCCTACCCATTTTTTTGTGTTTCAATTAACAGTTATCAAATAGTAATAATTAAAAAGTTACGTACATAACAATTGGTAACAGGCGAATTTTTCCTAAATAGAGCAGAAAGAGTGAATTTCGAAAACTAGATCCGATAGAACGAACCTGACGGTATTTTTAGATTAGGTTGCGTCGGCATACTTCTAATCAGAAATTCCAAATAATCACGTGTAATTTTAGTCTATGCTACGTGGAACTTCTGCAAAAGTTCTGGTGCACTGCTAACTCTGCTAAAATTTTGGCCACATAATCTTTTCCCACTCAGCACATTATTTTCTTGTAAGAATCTCGGATAACCTTCCTTGCTCAGGACCCCGTCTATTTTTATTAAGTCGGCAGCTGTACCACCAAAAAAACCTGTAATCATCACAGCACCATGTTTCACAGTATGAACCGTCTGTATCAGTTTGGAAGATACTGTAATAAACTGATTCGTGGCGGCTGTCATTGCTCTCTTTTGCTCCGACGATTTGCTACTGCGAAGTGAACCTGTTTCCTACATTCTCTTAAGGGTCGTAAATATTCCGTTTTTTGTTTACATTTTTAGCGATTTGTGCTATTAAATACCCTTCACCACGTAATTGTATAATGACTGAATGTTTTCCAACTGATATTTCTTGTCGTTTCGGCATTTTTAACTACAATCTTACATGCACGATAACAAATTTTAAATTGGCGCTTTATTCAAAATACTCGCATCATTTTCGGATACTTTTATAATTTATTCCTTGTAATCGTTTGGTTTTACATTACAAACAACACTTTCCTAGTACTTACCTGAATCTGGCTACAGTAGCGATTAATACAGTTTCAGCTATCGTGAAATGTATGAGGGTGGATCTCTACCCTGTTATGCTCTGTCCCTTAAATCTCTACAAATGGTCAGTGACGATGATTGCTTGAGCATCCCAGAAGACAGATAGCAAAACCTTTTCAGCAGACCGTAAATTTGCAATCTCTATTAGTATTACGCTTCTTCCTCTTTATTTTAGTTTTATGTTCTATGTATTATGATATAATCAAATCAATGAGGTTACTCTTATTTTTTAGACGACAAGCTGATCAAGCAAACAACGTATTTGATCGTTTGATGCTTTTCTTGTTACCAGAGCTTTTTACAACCGTTATACATTCCATCGTAACGTTTTTTGAAGAGGCCAGACTTTGGGACACGGAGTTATTGTGTTCGGATTTAATACAAAGGATCCTAGTAGTCTGTAATGAGCATGTGAAGTGTTTAAATATTTTACTTGGTAAGCAAAGTTTTGAATGTTATTAAAATACATTGTGTTTTCTAAAAAATCCCATCCATCGAAATTCATAGACGATAAGTGAGGTTTACGGTAATGTGATGAACGATGCGTCAGTTCGGAAGTGATCTATCGTGTTTAAAGGTGGATGGAAGAATGTTCACGATGAAATAGGTGTTTCACAATTAGTGAACTTTCCAGAAATTTCAAGAACTGTGTTGTACGGAATTGTTAGTACAGATCTGGGCTATAATAAAGTGTATGCGAGGTGAATTTCTTGAGTTTTGTCAGACGAACCCAAAACCAAACGAATGGCAGCTGCATTTATATTTCTCAGTTGCTATAGCGAGGATGGTAACGAAGTTTTTCTGGTGATGAGAGATGGATATCACATTTCACACCAGAAACAATGCGGCCATCAACGCAATGGCATTATCAACAATCCCCAACGAAACAGAAAAAAGCAAAACAAATTGTGGGCGCCAGAAAGATTGTGGCTACAGTGTTTTGGGATTGTAAGGGCGTCCTGCTCATCGACTTCATGCCTAGAGGTAAGATCATAAATGCAGCAACCTACTGTCAGGGGCTTCAACCACTTCGCTGCGCTATTCAAAACAAGCGGCGCGGAATGCTAAGCAGTGGAGTAATCCTCTGTCGCGATAATGCACGTCTGCATGCAGCGGGAGTGACACAGCATTTGCTTCAGCGGTTTCGGTGGGAACTTTTTCAAGATCTGCTATATAATCCGGATTTAGCCCTAAGTGATTTTCACTTATTCTCTATATTGAACGATTTTTTGAGCGGGCAACGCTGCGGCAGTGATAATGAACTTAAAAAAACCAAAACAGCGGTTTAACAACTTAGCGGTAACTGAGTATGTGGAAGGTACAGAGAAGCTGATAAAACGGTATGACTCGTGTCTAACTTTGAACGGTGACTACGGAGAAAAATAGCTTAGGTATCTAATTCTATGTACAATACAGTTTTCTTTAATTATATCTAATAAAAATTTCTATAGAAGGAAACGCTCTTTACTTAACGAATGGCCTTCGTAAATTAACCGCCGCATAGCCCCTACTTAATACCAATATTTAGACAGCTGTATGGGGCTACTTTAAATCAAAGGTATATAGCAACACTGCTCATTCTCTGAATAAATTAAAAGAAAACATTCGAAGAGGAATGGCGCCTTTTATGGAAAATAAATACCAAGCAGCTTTCAAAGATTTTGTCTCACGTTTAGAAGAATGCCAGCAAAATAACGGAACACATTTAGAAGACGTAATTCTTAAGAAATAAATTCCCGAAGTCTGTATTTTAATAAAAAATAAACATTCACTCATTAAATCAGGCAATTATTATATTATATTGCTTTTATTTCGAAAATAACCTTTGAGGCACCTTCTATTACATCTTTCTGGTGGTTTCATATTGCATTATATTACACAAAAGAGTATTTTACTTACATATATTATTGCCTGAGATATAATCATTGAAACTTAATTGCTCGGATTGTTTTTAGTAATTAATCGATAAATTTGTGTAAACAAGCTGCTCATTTCGTATGACTAATGCTTTTTGTCGTGCACTACTACATACTAGACTACTAGTTAGATATCTAAAAATTATTGTGGTTATAAATTTTAAGATGTCGTGGAGTCGTCTTCTCCTGCTAATGGTAGGAAAGTTATACGAGTCATATACGACCTCGTTAGAAATTATAAATGGGAGACTATGGACGATGATTTGATGTATAGGTTCCTAAATATGTACAGAGACAGTGTCTTACCAAGCGATGCAAGCGATTATACACATTTAAAGAAGGGATTGGAAGTTTGCATTCGACGATTGTTAAAAAACATGCACAACGATGATTTACTTAAAGTGGTAAGTGGTATAATTAGTAAAGGTACTCGAAAACAAGAAATACATGCACTTCATTTATTATTTATCTTTAGACTCACGTCTCTAGTTTAAATAAAATCAATAATTACTAGTCATATGCACACCTAGCGAAATTTCTATAGTTTCATATGAATTTTTAAACAGAATATTTGGTTTTCTTGAGTTCAAATGCAAGAAAAAATAACATTAAAACAAATTATGACGTTTTGTACAGAGAATACACTAGGGTGACAGAATAAAATAGACACTAGGTAAAGCGGTATAAATATGTAAACAGCTAAATTCTAAGAACGAATTAAAAACTTTCTCTTGTCATTAGGGTAGGGGTAGATGTATCGGAAGGAATTCGTCATAGTTTAGTATCGTTACAACTATGCCTCGCTTACAAGGTTCGAGTGATATTAGCGACTTCACCCGGGGTCGCATCGTTGGCCAAAGTGAACGAGGCGCTTCGCAACGTGAAATAAGTTTTTGAATATTCCGTTGTCCACAGTTAACAGTGTGGTTACGCAATTTAAACGCAAGGAAAAAACTACAGTGGAGCCGATACCAGGTCGTGCCGGACCTTCTGACAGAAGTAAAAGGGTGCTTGTGCGCGAAGTGTTAAGAGAACCGCGAAAAAGTACAGCTGAGCTTGCGGCAACTTCACAGAACAGTCAGCGCACCGTTCTGGGATACCTCCATAGTGTGAGGATGTATAAAAGGGTGGCAAAGAAAAAACCTCTCCTTACGGCGTTTCAAAAACGGCGCCGAATGGCTTGGGCAATCGAAATGCGAACGAAGCCCGAAAAGTTTTGGTGGTCTGTCATTTTTTCAGACGAAAGCAGATACTGCCAATTCAGTGATAGTGGTCGTACGTGGGTATGGAGACGTTCGTCACGGCAACTGGACGACAAATTTTTGCATCAGATGGTGAAATACGGCGGTGTGAACATCATGGTGTGGGGCGCGATATGATATGGTGGAAGATCGCAATTAGTAATCTGCGACGGAAATATAAATGAGGCAAAATATATCCAAATATTAACAGAAGGACTACTACCGATATTCGACAACGCCATTTTATGTAAAGAAGACGCCACTTTTATGGAGGATGGAGCACCCTGCCACAAAGCAAGAACAACAACCACATGGAAAGAGGAACAGGGGTTTGGGATTTTACTGTAGCCAGGCCAATCACCAGACATGAATCCGATAGAGAATGTTTGGCACATAATCCAGACAAATATGGCGAAACGACCCCGAAAACCCAGCAATAAGGATGAACTCGTGGCAGCTGTTACAGAAGAGTGGTTAAATATTCCAGAAGACACCATTAATCATTTAATAGATTCTATGCCACGACGACTCGCAGCACTTCACGCAAGTAAAGGTGGATCGACAAAATATTAGTCTAATTTAAAAATTTTAAAATATTTTGTATATATAACGAGAATAGAATCTTTTTTTTTAATTAGTAGGTGTCTATTTTATTCTGTCACCCTAGTGTATTTATAATAATGGTAATTCAAATCTGCAAAATTTGTATAGGTCCATTAACACAATATTAATAAATTTATAATTCTTTCTAAACTTAGTAGTGAGTGTTAGATTCTCTATTCAAAATAATTTCAAACGTTCGGGTCTTCATACTGTCTGTCAATTTCGTCAATGCTAAAATAGGAATATCATTTAAATACCTTGTTGTCGCTATCGTATTGTTTATTATTGGTATACACCCTTCCTCAAAAATTTTCTATCGGGTTTAAATCGGGCGAGCGAATAAATTCATATTCTCTTGATAAAACCATTCCTTTGTGTCTGGAATTATGGATAGCTGCATCGTCTTGTTAAGATATCCAATCTTGCGTTGGCAGTTGTTCACCGAAGTCTATCACAACCATTTTCAGAAGTTGCACATTAGAATTAGAATTCACTCGTGTAGAAATAAAATGCAGGGCTTTTACTATTATGGGTGAATCCCGCCCAAACCACTATACTACCGCCACGAAAATTTCGGCTCATCGCAACTTTAGTCTTCTTGCAAATCGTGCCAATAATATTTGAAACCATTTGTTAAATTTCTTCTAGTCAGAAAATATGACGTTCCACTCGTGATCCCGTCTCATATGATCTCGCACAAATTTCAGTCTTGCCTATTTATGTGTCTTTTTTAAGCACTGTCTCATTAACTAATATGTATACTTCGATAATGCATGTATACAATAAGAAGAAATAAACTTTTGAAGGTGTTTAGAGGTAATTCCTGATTTTGCAGGATGTCTGTCTAGCTCTGTAGAATTATAGAAATTTTACACGTATTTATGCGTTTATAAGACAGAACTTCTGTTACATATCTAACAGTTGTGATATTGACAGAATAATGTGTTTGTTGTTTCTTTACGTTCAAAAATGTAATACTAGGTGATTCTTAACTCATACCGTTGCTAATTGTTTATAAGGGAACTAGAAAATTATATGAAAATATAGAAATTTCGCCGAGAGTAGTACAGTATGCACATTATAGCACACCTTGAATTAAATTTTCATTTAGAGTAGCCTGTGATCTTTATTCAAATTTGGAGATACTGTGGAACAGTAATGTACCCCGAAAGTTAAATTTTAACAACTCTCATAGCAAAAGTAAATTATCAATTAGAGACCAACAAATAAAAACAAAAATTCGGCCGATTAAGATCTGGCACTTGTTTTCAAGTAATATAGGTGCGCTAATGTCAAATATGAAACCTACTTTTTCCTATCACGTCACGTTTTTTCCTACGGCATTTGCTAAAATTGGATCTTATGAGGCAATGTGTTAAAGCTCATTTGTGAGGGACTGATTCAAGTACATATGGCAAAAGATTCCACGACTAAGTTACCAAAAAAATTACGGCCAGGGTATTTGATGGACCTCAAATTAGAACTTTAATGATGGATCTAAATTTCATCAACTCCATGAACGAAGCTGAGAAAGAAGCATGGACTCTATTCATTATGGTTATGAATAATTTCTCTTGAAAACAAAAAATCCTCCAATTACAGAGATCTAGGTAACGTCTCAAAAATTTCACCGCATAGGTTGTAACACGAACATAAAGTTTCATTGCCTTGATAGTCATCTTGATACGTTTCCCGAAAATTTAAGTGCTGTAAGTGATGAATCAGGCGAAGGATTTCATCACGACTTAAAAACCATGGAAACTCGATACCAAGGAAGACGGGTTCTAAGGGACTGCCAAACCAAAATACACAGCAGAAAGTGCAGCACACAGAAAATTATTTCGTAGTTGTTGTTTGTATTTTTACAAGTACTCCTGTAATCTCTTTAACGATTAATTTGTTTATTTAAATTTTGACGTCACACGCGGATTCAGCACACCTAAATTACTAAAAGACAAGTCTCATATAGAAGTCAGCAAAAAATGTGTTGAGCAGTGTTATTTATTAGCATGTTGACTTGACTATGACAGTTGTCAAAGTTTGACTTTCGAAAAACATTACTGTTCCACAGTGTTCCCAAATTTAAATGGATACTGTAAATGAAAATTTAAATGAAAGCGTAGTATTTCAAATATAGAAATTGATTCGCTAACGTAGTACTTAGTTCAATTCAAAAATAGAGGATGGAATCAACGTTGCCAACTGTGGCTAATCAATGTATTGTGCCAGCATGCTAAATTCTTGTGCCTTACATCTGCTATTATTACACTAATTAACAAATTCTTTGAATCAAGTTTAATAAATGTAGGTACTTTTTGTTTACTGTAAGATACAACATTTACTGAATTTTAATAGACATATTGGCAAGATCTTTTGGAAAAGAATGATTCAAACAATAAATTTAGTAAATAGAAAGTATTTCTACCATATTCTATACTGTTCGATTATTCTGCAAGTAAAGTCGTCAAAGTCAGAAGCAAATCAGTTTTTCAGCTTAGCTATGATGAATGTGATACAATTTCTCCCTTCATTTCATTTCAAAACATATATATTACATTTATAGATAGAAAATATGTTGACATGGACTGTTCACTCCGAAATAAACGACGAGGCTCTTTTGGACTTCGGTAATGTACTGGAATATGCAGCCATGTTACACCAGAGCGGATTGTACAGATATTCTTTAACTGAAAGTATTTTTTCAAATATACTGCTGCTGATAGCGTCAGAAAATCTCCTGAACAGTCTCCTAGGACATAGAGTTTTACAACATATGATGGATAGGAGAGGTAACAGGCAACAGTTCGATACTCCCAGGTTTTGAAACTCTCCTTATAAGTAGTTTATTTTACGAATGATACTTGTATTTATTTTTCTGTAGGATATTTTTCCAACACACCCACTTTAATATTACATTGGCTAGGTTCGAAATTGACGACAAGGTTTTAATGAAGAGCTATCGCGAGACCATCCATGCTAATTTGCTAGGATCCGTTCAAAAACATGGGAAGCATAGGTAAACATTAATATTGAATGTTCATAAAAATTTGGAGTCGAGTAAGTTTTGGACAAAGAATCGTATGCCCTAACTTAAGTCTACAATTTGAGAAGTGTTTGGTAATCATTTAATTATTCTGCATAGCGAACACAAATTTCCTCGAAGATCTTGTGGTTTCACGCCTTGCGATTTGTTTTTGTTTAAAATTTCTAGACATATTCAAATTCTCATAGATTACTTTGTTTTAGAACTTTTCTGAATACCCGTTAGTTTATCAGGTGTATGAATAAGTTTTCTCCGGTTGAAGTAAGTTATGGCGTCAGTGAAAAGCACGCAGCGTATTTGAACTATAAGTGCATGGTTTATTGTTCAGTAATCAAATGTCGATTTTTGCGCCTGAAGAAGAACATTTGCAGCACGCGTTATTTTTCTTATTTAATCAAAAGAAAAGGCTGTTGTAAGTATTCGTTTACTGGGAGAAACATATGGTGAACACGCTCCATCGATTATAAGATGTGAGACAAGGTCTCGACAATTTAAAAGTGATGAATTCAATGGGAAAGACAGTGGGCGCTTTCTGTAGACCACAAAAATGCGAAGACGAGCAATTGAAGAAGTTATTGGATGACGACCCAACTCAAACTCAACAGCAATTAGCAGAAGCATTACATGTATGACAAGAAACAATCAACAGAGGTTTACGAGCAGTGGGGAAGATCAGTATACAGGCGATTAGAATGCACGTCAAATGGAAAATCGCAAAGTCATCTGTGAAATACTGCTTCATCACGAAAGGAAATCATCTATGTATCGAATTGTGATGGGTGACGAAAAAGGGTTTATTTTGAAAACCCGAAGAGGAAAAAATCATGGCTTTCACCTGGCGAAGCCGGTCCTTCAACACTAAGGCCATATCGCTTCGGCAAGAAGACCATGCTCTATGTCTGGTAAGACCAGACCGGTATTGTATATTATGAACTCTTAAAGCCCGGCGAAATCGTTAATACACAACCCTATCGCCAATAAATGATTAATTTAAACCACGCACTAATCGAAAGACGACCGGAATGGGTGAAAGACACCTTGAAATTGCTTGTATGGGACATCCTTCCTTAATTGCCGTACTACCCATACTTGGTGCCATCTGAGTATCACCCCTTCGCATTAATGGGGCACGCGATCCCAGAGCAGCACTTCATCAATTTCGGGGAAGTTAGAAAATGGGTCGACGAATGGTTTGCCGCAAAAGGCAAGCAGTTTTTCCGACATGGTATCCATAAATTACCTGAAAGATGGGTGAAATATGTAGAAGCCGATGGCCAATATTTTGAATAAAAAAAAAATAATTTCCCTTGAGAATTACGTGTTTCCCTTAAGCAAAAAACCGGAAAAAACTTATGCATACATCTAGTATGTGAAAGGTGTTTTCACTATAGCTTTTCTATATTGTAATATTGATAATAAACATTATTAATATTTATTGGAGAAATGGGTTAAGTCAGGTTTGGAACATTATGATCTTTTATTTTGGGTTCACTTCGACTGTGATAAATAAAGTCACTTATTACGTCACCTAGTATAGTGTTGCCATGAGCTGAGATACTTTATCAGACTGCATGGCTAAAATCGCAGAATTTGCGATTTTTTTTGCATTAAGAGGTACATAAACAAGTTTGCAAAGTTGTAGATATCTTATTACAATAGAGTTGTAAAATATGTTTTAGTAAATAACTATTTTGCTAACATTCAAACAAACCAATAATGCGATTTTTAAAATTCTGTTTTAATAAAGCATAAATATCTATATATACACTGCGTTTAAATTGAAGTCAGTACTATAGTTAACTTTTTTATTATCGAAACTACAAAGTTGGTTAAATAGACAATGTAATAGGATTTTTCCTGCTGTTACCGATGGCGGAATAAAAAAACAGCTGAATATCGAGTTGTCGAGATATACTATAGAGTAAAGACTGTTGTACACATAACTATCCAAAACATCAAAATAGATTAACAAGCATTCTTGCGTATTAAAATGGGACATAAGTAGCTTATGAATAGAGTTTATCATGGGAAGTAATAATACCGATATCAATTTGAAGGCAGAGTATACATACTTCTCGATAACTACCCTATGTCTACAACTGATTAAAATGCACACCCTTAATTGAGCTAAACCGTTTGCTATAGTAACCTTGAGTTTTCTAAAGTTACTCCATGAATTTTGTTGTTGAAAGGAGGTAACTAAGTAAATCTTGATACGTAATTATTTAAAAATCAATAAACGCATTTATTTAAATAGTAGCATATGTAAAGCATGAGGCATGCTCGTATCCTTTAAAACGTAAAATTGCCGGAACCATCTTTACACTTTCTTGCAATTGATTTACATGTATGTATACCATATGTATGTCAGTTTAAATTTAGTGTGTAGCTAACTTTTTTATACTTGCCTACTCGGAAGGATTTCGATCAGATATCAATATTCTTTTCGAAATTTAATAGATATTGATTTGATGTTTTGTATGTCAAGTTCAATAGCAAACTGGTATATATTCGCTGTCTGTAGTAATCAATTATTTCGCTTCATGAATATATTCATGTATATTCGGCATTAACGATAATAAAACATCATTTAAAACAATAACATAAAGCATAGTCGAATACCTGGAAATAACTTGTCGGAATTAGGGTTTTGCTTCGATCTTCAGTAGAAACACGACAAGGAAAGCGAAATGTGGGAGATGTTATAATGGGTTGATTTTTATACAATGTTGTTTGTCTTCCATCATCCATACTTTTTGTAATATTTTTATGATTCGATAAGATTCCTTTACTTATTGAGACTGCTTTGCTTCAATTTAATTACTTTTAGGAAAATGTAAATAACTTTGTATTCAGAACAATTATTCGGTCAATACTCTTAATGTAAAATAAAAGAGTAACCAATTTGCTGTAACTTTTTAAATTAATATTTATTTCAAATACATTGTAGTTTAGTAATGAAGGACAAATAACTTCTTACTTATGTACAGCAGACTCCCACTCTGTTACCAACATTTTCAACAAAATTTCTAACGTTTCTATTAAAAAGCTCATACTGACTGAAGATTAAAATTGGTGGATTAAAACCTGTTATCAATGAAAATACCGTACTAGATGCATTGTTGGGGAAAAAATTCTGGTTATAAAACACATAACAAACAGACTGTTTTTAGAAATACAAAGCAAAAGTTCTAGGAATTGGTTACCATCGTAACGAAACAGAGCAAACTTTTAAAAAGTAGGATCTAAATATGCAGTTTCAAGTTTTTTACGTTGTTGGGAAAATAGGACATAATGGTTTCATCATATTTCATATATTTTAAAAGCAAATTCTTCCACGTAAAATATAAAGTAATGTACGCGTTTATACTGTGTTATTTACTGCTATAATTCGCATACTGACAATGTTCTTTTAAAGTATTTTGAAACCAAAAGGAAAACAAAATTCAATATAGAAGTGGTCAGCTAAAAGAAAATTGTATAATTCGAAACCAAAATATAACTAACGTATGACATTCAAAAAGGTAAATGCTTGAAAAAGTTGAAACATTCTCATATACAGAGATTAAGAAAAACAACATACGATTTCTAAACTTAACAGTTATTTGTTTCAGAATCAATTTAGAAAGTACTTACACTACATTGGCTATGTTCGTAGTAGAAGTCCCTTGCGGATACACAGCCGCTTCAATCGTGTGCTTGGCGATGTCAATACAGGAGGATGCTATATCGAACGATAACTTAGATCTAGAATGCTCAAATAGGATACATGCGGCCGTTATGTCCATAATGTCATTGGTATGTTGGACCCATAATGCAGAGGTAAGAGCAGTTGCCTTTACTGAAGAGAACTGATCATATGTAATTGTATCCCCTTGTTATCTGAAGTACATTACCGGGATTCAAAGTTCAATACTGTTTGACAAACGTACCTTGCTGAATGTGCTCTCTACGAATTGTGTTATATAGCGTGAGTAAGGCATTTCTTCAACAACTGATGGTTGTAGTTATGAATCTTGGTAGAAAAGACACATTGTAGACACCGAAACTAAAAAACAAACAGCTCAGTCTTTCCGTGGATATTTTACATTTTATAGCATAGTAGATAACATATTTATTTCTAGTACAATGATCCCTCTTACTAAAAGAAGTACACAAGGTATGTAGATAAAGTTATCTAACAATTTTTGTAAATATATTGTTTCCTTCAAAATAATTGCCTCGGGAAGCCATGCATCGCTCTGTTAGTCTTAATTTTTCTTATTAATGGTGATAAAGAAATTGTGAGGAGATATTAGCTACTTCTGGTTAGAAATCAAGAGAGCTTTGTCAGACTAGTAAAGCATGACACTCAACAGAATCCGAATATTGGTAGTAAAGAGATGTTCTTGCTACTGCTATGAGATGGCTGAATCTGCTGCCTGGATGCGGAGGATGGTCGGGTATGCTAATGACTTGACCATACTGGTAAGCAGTAGATATGACAGCATTCTTGCGACAAGATGCAGACGCGTTTGAAAAATGCCAAATCTATCGTGGGGATCAAGAATTGTTTACTAGAACATATCCAGAACCCAACCGACACATACGGTCTTTTTCGCAAGGCAACGGAAGACAGCCAGGATGAAAACACCTCTGGTTATGAATGTACTATTTGGCTTTGGTTGGCAAGCCAAATATTTTGGCGTCACCCTTGATATTTTCACAATAAAGTGAATAGAGCCAGCATTGCATTTGAGCGATGTCGCATAGTGCTGGAGGGGATCAAAACTTTGATATAACTCTTTACTGTAGTCATCAGATATGTGCTAACTTGCGATATGATTGTTTGGTGGCTTAATAAACGGTCATGGTTAAAGAATTGATCAAACCCAAGGAACAGTTTGTTTACGTATTAAGGATATATTAAAATCTACATCAACAGCAGCTACAGTGGTCATATTCTGCCTGTTGCTTCTTAGTCTATTTGTATAATGATATTAGAAAAGGAGGTTTTATATGAGACGGTGGGATGTAACGTTTCTGGGACGATGCATGTAGTGGGTTAACGATTTTGAAAGCTGCAACGGGAAACATCTTATCTTTGTTTGTCTTTATGTGGCGAGACTAACAAAAATACCAAAGTAGGCATACACTCGGGGAAGTTGCATCTGAAGCTGCTCATTATATAACTGATCCCAGAATAGCCAGTAGAAATATCAAGTTGTTCGCTGACAGCAAGGAAGTAGTATTAGCATTCGACTTATAATTAATTATATACTCCTGTTTGAGTCTCGAAAGAGAGTTGAAACAACGAAATAATTAATAGTAAGATAATATGCCCGAAGGACCATAATGGTAAGCCTGGGAATGCACAAGCGGAAAGACTGTTTCAGGCTTGTTGCAGAATGTTTATGGTTTAGCTCTTTATTCGATAACGTATGCCTGCACTTTTTGAAAGGATCACAACTATTCATTTCATAACAGTTTCTTGAAAAGATGGGTTGAAATAAATTCGTTCAAGTCACTTAAGCTGATCCGCATACGCAGACATCACTAAGATATCTGAGAGTGTCCAAAGGAGACCTCCGAATTATTACGGAAATTTTGACCAGAAGAAGAAGACTTTGCCGGGAAAGTGCTGCAGTCAATAAGATGCAGTCAATAAGATAAGGTGAGGAGTGAATATTTAGCGGCTGTTCTCCTAAGCAACAAGACTGTGGTCTGGTTGACTGTCTGTGAGGAATACGTCTAGAGGGGAAATGTATAATTGGCTTATTGTGGGCTGAACGCTGTAGAATTTCTTGCATGGTCCATAATCATAGCATACCCAAAATATATTATATAAACATAAACATCTTCTACCACAACCGCAGCTACATATTAAATTAATTTGAGCACTGGAAGAGGGAACGACACTACAAATGATTACCAGTGATACTACGCAAAACTAAGTTCTGCTATACTTAACTGATTGGCTTTGATATTGAATATATATTAATGCGCGGCATATGTCGAATTTCATGAAAGTGTAGAGCAATTCTGTAGAGCGAAGTAAAATAAGCTAAAATTTACGTAACATATTTCATTGTCAAAGCTACAAATTTACAGAAATAGAGTTACCTTTCTTGTATCGATATTTGGAATTGGAAAGTAGTACAGTATTTATTAGACTTCATTTATTCGAAGCTAATAATTCTGTCTTGATGTGAATGGATATGATGGGTGGTCAAATCCTTTTACTTTGAATTTCAAAAATATCTCAAAGTAAATGTTATATACGAGGGGAGTTCCAGAAGTTCGTGGAATGGAGGGGATGGAGTGGGAATAGGGGTGCTCGCTAGGTGTCATTCTGATTGCCGACTCATCATTAGTATATAAGTTAAGTTGCAGCCCTATAGCGTCAGTCGTTTACGAATAGTTGCCTGCTAAACAAGTCAATCCGGAAGAAAACTGAAAGTATGGAGGAAATTGAACACCGTGCTGTGATAAAGTTCCTCACAAAGCAAGGAAAGAACGTTCAAACCATATTGAATGAAATGGAAACCGTTGATGGGAAACAGTGCCCTAGTAAATCAATGATTTACTAGGGCACTTTGATTTTTAAACATGGTCCGGGTGTCGATTGAACACGACCCCCGCTCAGGACGGGGGACGCCACCGCCAAAGAAATTCAAAGTGTCAGAATCGGCTGGAAAGTTGATGGCTACTGTTTTTTTGGGATTGTGAGGGGATATTATTGATTGATTACAAAGAAAAAGGTAGGAGCATAACCGGAGAATATTACGCAGCGATATTAGAAAAATTAAAGGAGGCCATCAAGGAAAAACGTCGAGGAAAATTGACCAAGGGTCTTGCAAGAGCAACACAATGCGCCGGTTCACAAGAGCAAAGTTGCAATGGCTGCTCTGCACAAGCATGGCTTTCAATCAATAATCCATCCACCCTACAACCAAGACCTGGCACCCAGTAATTTTTATTTGTTCCCCAATTTAAAAAAAGACATATGGAACAAAGTTTTCCGCCGACAATGAGGTAAAGGAGGCGACTTTGGCCCATTTTGAGGCGAAAGATAAAAAATATTTTAATGATGGTTTAGAAAAATTAATTCATAGATCTAATAAATGTATTGTGCTTAGGGGTGATTATATTGAAAAGGAAAAATAGATTTATTGTTTTATTTTATTTAAAACCCTTTCATTTCACGAAATTCTGGACCTCCCCTCGTAGATGTTGTATTGATGACGAATATTTATTGAATTATATCAACCTTTTCTAAATGTGTGGTTTAAATATGACGATGTAGGTTCGAAGTCGATCACTATACAATTTAAATAAAATACGTTGGTAAAAGTACACCTTTGGTTTTGTTAGTGTGAATAACTAACGAAATATAATTCTCGTTTCTATGTAGTACAGAGCTCTGTTTTGTGGTTACTAATGTATTTCATTGTAGAATTAAGACGCCTAATCATTGAGAAGGATCGATAGGATTCAAACAAAACCTTACTTAAAGCTTAATATTTCTCTTGAATAGTTATACAATTACACGAGATTCTCCGTTTAGATGATAAATTGCTATCTCGTTAATATAAAATTAATCACTGATTTGTTTTTACATCTAGGTCTTTTATGAATACCTTAACACTATATTACAAAGAAGGGCGGAGTTTTCTCCACATTTGAATCCACCATTGCAAACAACATATCAATACGCCAGACACCACATACTGTGGAATAAGCCGGAACTGTTCTTCGAGGATTGGGAAGTTCGTTACGGACTTTGGAAATGTTTTAGAAGTAGGAAGACGACACCCGAGATTGATGCTATTACTCAAGAATTTAGTGGTAGTCAACATACTATTTCGCAACACCCAGCAGAGTATGAAAAGGAGGAAGAGATAGCAGATGAAGGAAGAAAGTACAAGGTTGAGGATTTTCAACAAGATTTCGAAGAATTGAAACAAAAGAAAAAAAGTAAGAAGGAAAGTAAGAAACAAAAGAGTAATATAAGTGATAGTATAAAAGACGGGGTGGATATAAGTGAAGACAAAGAACTTGGTGGCTAGTTGCTTCGGTTTATCTGAATTATGTTATGCGTATGTAAGTATTTATAAGATAAACTATGTATATCAGCACGCGATTCTTTTATAATTAGGAATTTTCCAAGATCATTTCTGGAGTTATTCTTTATTAGTTCCCATACGAGGTTTAACGTGCTGGTTAAGATTTTTTTTTTGAATAAAAGACTTCACTGGAATAATCACATTAATTGTTATGCGTGTGTTATTAATATCCGGGGAAACTAAACAGTCTTTCCTTAAACCATAAGAGGTTGGCGTTTTTAGACGTCTGTGTTAGTAGTATATTGGCTCGTGCCGTGGGGATAAAAAAGGTGTCAACAGATTTATGACTGTAATGGGATATGCTAAAGTTCACCTGAGAAAGCAAATTCGGGGAATCAATATGCTAGTGTATCAATTTAATAAGAAATTTCGCACTAGCAGCGTCTTTGCGACGCGACAACGAGTCGAAATCATGCCTACAGGGTAAATTGATATAATCAGTACCACGAGGAGGATAAATGCCATCTGATTTACACGAAAGGTATTTAAGAAATCTCTTCTGGACTCGTTCAATTGATAATTGGTGGTAGTGATAACATGGGTACCAAACAATAGAAACATATTCCAGTTTCGAGCGGACAAGCGAGTAGTAGACAGACTTCAAGGCGCAGGTGTTATAAAAATTCTTGCAGAATCTGAACAAAAATCCGAACGATCTAGATGCAGCAGAGGTCATTGCGTCTATACGTGGGGAGAATGAGTTGGGAATTAAATAAGGCTCCAATATCCCTAAAAACGTCAACTCTTGGGATGCAAGCGCTAGAGATGTTATAGTGAAATATGTATTTGCGGGTTGGATGACCGAGTAAAAGTAAGTACTGCACATTTATTAATGTTTAGCTGAATTTTGTTTATACAACACGAATCATTAATGACACCAACATTTCTCTGTAACCTTAAAGAATCAGAGGAAGAGCTAATTGTACTATAAACTTTTAGATCATCAGCGTATGCAAGATCATTACAATCCAATTATAGTAGAAGATCATTGATATAAATATTGAAGAGGAGTGGTCCCAAACTGGGGCCCTGAGGTACGCCGCTAGAAGCAATGAATGTGTGTGACACAAACCCATTGTAATGGACATAGCATAATCCGTTGTGAAGGTAGGATTGAATTAGGGTGATAACGCCAGGAGAAAAACCAATAGCAGATAGTTTATTTATTAGGATGTAATGGTCAATTGTATCGAATGCTTTGGTAAAATCCGTGTAGATAACATCTACTTGTCGACGATTGTCAAGTGCTTTGCTGACGTACTGAGTAAGTTCAGCTAAATAGGTAACAGTTGACCGTCCACTAACAAAGCCATGCTGATTAATAGAGAGGTATGGCTTAACACAGTTGTACAACCTAGTATACAGAAGTTGCTCAAAAACTTTAGCGCAATTAGGGAGAATACTACTAATTGGTCTGTAGTTAAGAATATCAACCTTATCACCCTTCTTGCAAACTGGCGATATCCTACTAACTTTCTAGTAAGATGGAAATGTAGAAGTGCGATTAGCCAAGTTGAAAATAAAGCAAAGAGGATCGCACAACACCGGAGCACAATCATGCATGAGAAAGCTCGGAATATCATCATGTCCAGAAACAGAAGTTGCTTTGAGTCTGTTCAAGGCATGCAAAGCATCTCGCACCGAATGGTACCCGGTATTGAAAGAACAGTGAGTTTATAACAAGCACTAGAGTTTCCACATTTATAGCTCTGCGGTTCGTTATGATAATTTCGCTGGATCATAAGCGACAATTAGGACGCTGAAAGTGAATGTTTTTCACAAAAGGCTCAGCTTTTTTTATAGTATTGAACAAAATTTCCATTCTTTACAGATAGAGAGTGAAATTATTGCGATGTGATATTAAATTTTAAAAAGAATCATATTTTAAATTCATATATATTTTTGAATTTGGCAATGTAGTATTTAAAACATCGAGAAAATAATAAGTAAGGAAATAACGGTTGTAGTGATAATATTGAACTATGAGCTGTGAGACTATGATTTATACACAGCCTGAGCATAGAATACTTAGCGCCATGTATTAAACGGTAGCAGCATTAGAATCACACAGGTTTCCTCTTTTAACGCATTGGAGTTCGAGCAAATTACTAATTGTAGGTAGTGTCGTGAAATCACAATGGAACAAAGAGCAAATATTAAATTTTGTTTTAAAATAGGAAAAAAATGGAGACATGTGAACTGTTGAAAAAAGTATATGGTTATGAGTACAAGAAAGTGGTTTACGCGATTTAAAAACGTTCTTGACGGTTCAGCAGTTGCGATGTGTTACATGACTTAATTATATCTGATCACTTTCTTGTTCGCGTTCGACTAAAGTTTGGTACGTCAATTCCTATTTCTCGTACCTGTACTTCCAGAGACTTCGCCCATTTTGACTCTGTATCCTTTCTACTGATTTAAATAGTATTTCATGGGATCATATCTATAATTTGCCTAATATTGATGATAAACTTTGCGTTTTCAATGAATTCATTGTTAACCTATTTAACATCCATGCTCCGATCAAAACAGTTGTTTTCAAGAAAAGATGTGCATCATGGCTAACTGATAATATCAAGTTTATAATGAAACTTAGGGATAACGCTCTAATAAGGGCCAGAAGAGACAAAACTAGTGTATCTTTTAATTATTATAAGTAATTACGCAACTTTACCTCTGCTATTCGTCGTGAGAAACGTGCCTACTTAAGTCACATGTATAAAATGTGTGATGAATAACTGCTATGGAAAACCTTAAAATGCTTAAATATTTACAACAACTCCAGAAGCTCCAAATTACCAGTTCATTTGTTGGACGTTAATGTAACTAATAATCATTTCTTTGGTTTTATGCGCAACGGCTCTGCTGACACTGATCTTGTAAATTATTACAATAGCAATGCATTTACTGATACTACGTTCAATTTCAGGTTATTATCAGTTGATACTATTATTGTTTTACTTAATTCTATTAAATCACAATCAACCGGTATTGATGGCATCTCTATTAAAATGCTAACTCTATGCTGCCCACATTTGGTGTCGACAATCACTCATCTAATTAATACCTGCTTGTTGGAGAATATTTTTCCCGATTGCTGGAAAAAGAGTATTATCACACCTATTCCCAAAGCTAAAACATCGATTGATTTCTCTGATCTGCAGCCAATTTCTATCCTTCCCGTATTATCTAAGCTACTAGAGAAAGCAGCTAATTTGCAAATTCGACACATTCTTGATCCTGTTCAGTAGTCAGGATTTCGCGCAGGCTATAGTTGTGAGTCTGCATTTTCTCACATAGTTGTTGATTTGCTACGTAGCATTGATAACAACCAAGCTACTGCCTTGTTATTGGATTATTCAAAATCCTTTGATATCATTAGTCATTCTCTTCTACTATTCTCAAGCATATCGGTTTTAGTGTTAATTCCATATCGTTCTTCGCTTCATACTTGACAAATAGAACTCAGGTAATCTCATGCAATAGTTCGTTGTCTTCTCTACTTCCTATAGTGTCTGCCGTCCTCCAGGGTAGTATCCTTGACCCTATACTGTATACTACCTATACATGTAATATTGTAAAATGCTTGAAACATTGTAAATACCACCCTTACGCTGACGATCCGCAAATTGATTACTCGTTTAATAGCGACGAAGCGTACGGGGCCGTTTCTATTATAAATAACGATCTTCATAGGCTTGTTGATATATCACTAAAGCATTGTCTTCATATTAATGCAAAGAAAACTTCTGTCTTGGTTTTGTGGCCGCACTAAAATTCGCAATGCTGCTACACCGCATATTCAAATTAAAATTAATGACGAAATTGTTTCTGTATCAGATTGTGCGCGTAATTTAGCACTTTTCCTCCAAATTGAAAGACTTTTTGAGTGGACAACGCTACGGAAGTGACAATAAACAGAAAGAAGACGTTAATCAATGGCTCAACAACTTGGCGGCAAGTGAGTATGCAGAAGGCATAAAAGAGCTGATAAAACGGGCCGACAAGTGCCTAAATTTCAACCGTAACTACGTAGAAAAGTAGCCAAGGTATCTAATTTTATATAAAATACAGTTTCGTTTAATTATATCTCATAAAAATAATATCATATAATTCATCCGGGTTGCTGTATACCACCAGAAATGATGAATAGGAGGTAATTACATTTATGATTTTTAATATGGATAGTAACCGAACCCCACGCATCTCCGAAAGCAACACTCGTTTTTGCAGCCACAGTTACAGTATATATACACAGTGTGACGAATAACTTTCGAGACTGGCCGTGAAAAGTCATTGAAGCAAGAAATTTTAATATTTTCAATTTATTTATTCAAAATATTCTCCTTCAGTTTCAATACACTTGTTACAACGATTCAACAAATGCGTGTTTTAGCTCATTTTCTGGAATTCCCACTACTGCTTGTGTTGTATCTGTTTTGATAATCGGAATGTCCTTTCAAGTGAATGTGACGGATGATTTAACACACAGATTTGATTTCCAGGCAAAAATTGACGAACAGACACCAGGTCTCTAAATCACGATGCTCGAGTCGAATACGACAGATTTTGGCCATCACATGCTTCAAAACTTTGGAATAATATTTGCCACTAATTGTTTGTTCGGTTGGAGTGAATTCTGTGCGAACAATTTGTTTGCTATCAAAGAATGTAGTGAGTATTGTTTCGAGTTTTGAGGGAACTTAACGTGTTTTTCTAGCTTGTTGTGAATTTTCAACTTTCATCCCAAACTTTGACGCTTTGCTTTTGGGTCGTACTAAAAACACCAGGTGTCGTCACCTGCAATAATGGATTTCAGAAAGTTTGGATTATTTCTGGCGACTGCAACGAGTTCTGTGAAATGATTGACACTCACCCATTTTTGGCTACTCATTAAAGTGTGAGGAATAACTTTTGCTCAAATTCTTGTGAAGAATGATTTGGATCGTTTCTCTGCTGATGTTCAAATCCTCTTCCATCATTTTCAGCGAAGCATTGCGATAATTTGCAATACAACCACGTACTTCCTCGATCATTCCTGGTGTCCGAGCTGAAATTGGCCATCCTTCACGACCATGATCTTCCAATCCCTCTTTGCCTTTCAAAAAACATTTAGACCGCACGAAAACATTTGCTCTACTCATATAATCATTGCCATACACTTGGTGCATCAACCGGAATGTTTCTGATGCACTTTTACCAAGTTTTGCATGAAATTTAGTAACTGCTCCTTGTTCCAGGTTAGTACTTTAATATCGACATAAAAATTGTTTTGGCAGAACTATCATTACTTCATTGTTTATCAACCAATTGAAGCAAAGTTGGTAATATTGGAAAGAGGAATGTCATAGGCTTCAAACGTCCTGAACACATAAATGGTGCTACTAGTTACCCAGATATGGTTTGAGTCTCAGAACTTGTTTGTCGCACTGTGTATATACTTTTGACGTTTCCAAAATAAACACTTCTAGCTTTTCCAAACATTGATAATAATATTCATGTCTATGTTTAGAAAGTAAGTTTTCCAGTTGCCGGTAGAGTAAGAACTTTTTCTTTATTAACTTACGTACAAGATTATTTCAAGGTAATTCTGATTCATTCAACTTCTTTTTAGATTCCTGTATATTTTTTCTCTTCAGCCTTTCATACATTATGAACTGCACGAAATATATTGCAACTCCGAGAAGAATGCGCGATGCGTGGCGTCCGAACGTTACTTCGACGCGACGCTTTTTCAGTAAGCGTCGGTCTTTTCAGTTGAGAGCACGCCTGTGCCGAAACATTCGAACATAGTTGGCTACGAAGACGCGAGAGCTCGCAAAACATGGATAACGTTTTCGAATTTCTCGCACTATAATTTCGTGCAGATGTACTATTAACTCCTGTAAGTACACAAATTATCATTCCGAATACATACTTTAGCATTTGAATGATATTATCTGATAGATTAGTGTATCTTAGAAAAGTTTCTAGTGAACTTTTGCTTTCCAGTTTAGAGTAATTATGCGTTGCAAGACAATTTAAGATACGCTGGGATATACTATATGATTAAATAACCTCAACTTAGTGTCGTAGGTTGTTCCATCCTATTTTCACTTTTATTTTTTATGATATTTTATTTGTTTGTACCATGAAAGAATCTGCGTTGTTAAATATTTTTTTAAGTAACTAATAGGAATACTTTTAACTTTTCTACAGTTAAAACTACTCAGTTCTGTAGTTCGTTTAATATTTATTATTTTTTTTAATAATTGGTAAACTTTAAATGAAAAGACAAAGAAAATGTTCTAACTGATTGTGTAAAGTATCTAAAGAAAATGTTTAAGAAAATGGTTTCGCATTTCATGGTTTGCAATATTGATCTAAATTAGAAAAGTTCTAAAGGACGGTAATTAAATGCCTCTTACAAAACGGCCAGGGAAAATGCCTTCGCATGCAAGCTTTATATCATAAGCATATCATAATTTGGGATAAAAAATATATTTTTTTGTTAATCTATTAGCAACAGTTTTTATATCCTCAGTAAGATATATTCGGCAATATACGGGAACAATATCCTACGTTACTATCCCCTAAAAAGAATATTAAGTTATTGGAGACGTTCGTTTTTCCTTGTAATACAACCTAATTTTAAGCTAATTTGGAGTTGAGTACAGAATTTGTGAAATGCTGCAAAAAATAAAAGTTGCATCCCAAGTTACCGCAGTTTCCAATTCCGCTTTACAGTACTTATCCTTTACATATACACTCTGCAAAAAAGTATCGCGCAATTCATTTTTGTAGTACAAGAATGATTTTATGATTAAAGGAGCTTTTAAATATATACTAATATTCTCCAAGAAATAATTATGACTATTTAAATAATATTAGCACCAACTGAAAACAGAAGTTCACATTTGAAATTATTGTTAAGCAGATATGGTAAAAGAAATTATATTTTTGGAGAAAGAATTACAGGATAGCAGCTTAGAAATAAACGAACGGAATTGGACCGTGTCATGGTGAGATGTATATATAAAAAAGAAATAAGAGTAAGAGGAGAAAGAAAAATAAGAAGAAAAAAGAGATAAAAAGAAAGAAGAATGATAGGGCGGGGAGGGGGGGGGGGAGGGGGGTCGTGAAATAGAAAGAAAGATGAAAAGAATAAGAGAAAGACAGAAGGGAGGTAGAGGGCGAGAGAAAAAAGGAAAAAGAAAGAGACCAAAAGAGAAAGGTGGGATCTCACTTCACATCTTTCCCCCTCCCCCCTCTCCTGTCTCTCTGTCTTTCTCTTATTCTTTTCATCTTTCGTTCTATTTCACGCCCCCCTGCCTATCATTCTTCTTTCTTTTTATCTCTTTTTTCTTCTTATTTTTCTTTCTCCTCTTACTCTTATTTCTTCTTTATATATATCTCGTCATGACACGGTCCAATTCCGGAAATAGTTCGTTTATTACTAACTCTGGCCGTGGAAGCCTACGTATTCGTTTCAGGATAGTAGCTTAATACTCCACATTGCCATCCATTGTTCTTATAATAGCTCGTATTTGATTTGGCATTTATTCAATTAACGTCCATACATTAGCTTGATTCAAATTCTCCAACTCCTAACGGTGGGCATCTTCTAGTCCCTGTAGCTCTACTGGGGCAACATTCTCGATAGGATTTTCATGTCTTTATTCGCCGCAGGCCATTCTAAAACCGGAATACCGACCTCATCAAGATATTCCCAGACAATTATTTCCACATGGGGTTGTACATTATCGTACATTAGCAATAATTCCTTGCCTATTACTGGTGCGTATGATACTACATGATCTTGTAAAATGTCTGTTGTATATCTGTGGAGAGTCGTTGTACCTCTTGTTACTGATACTAATTCTATACGGCTTACTAAAAAGATGCCTCCCAAACCATGATAGAGCGACCACCAAAATTAGGCGTAAATCTAATATTGCATTGGAAATAGCGTTCATCGTCTCATCTGTACACTGATATACGTCTATCTGAGGTGTAAATTCTAAATCTTGACTCATCTGTAAAAGTATGCGTGCTCAGTTCTTGACTTCCCAATTGATCTGTTTCTTAACAAACCTTAAGAGGACCACTGAGTGATTCCTAACAAAACGTGCAATTGTAGTGGCTACTCTGGCTCTTGCTCTACTTTGATTTAACCTATTACCCGTGCGTAATTCGGTACATATTCGAGCATTTCTGACTCTAGCCAAGTCGATCTGTAATTGTCTCGCAGTTACATGCTTTCGATAAAATGCTTGTAGTCTTAAATACTGATCATCTCGTGGAGTAGTACAGGTTGATCGACGTAACACCGGTCTTTGTATATAACCTGATGTTTCTCTATATCTGGTTACTGCCCTAAAAACACTTGGCTGATTAATATTCATCAATTAGTCACGTATGTTTGATATCGCCCATCTTCAATTAAAGCAACCATTCCAGCTACTTGTTCCGGAGTTAAATTACTCATTTCGCTTCTAATAGCATTAGTAAAGTGACCTAACAGCGCACTTTAAAATTTGCCCATATAGCAACACTTTCAATAAACAAGTAAATAAACCATGTGCATATGTACTTTTCTAAAATATTTCTGTAATAACAAAAAAAACTTATTCAAAAGATAATTGTATGATTTTCTTTGTGTGCTTACAGTCGGTACACATATGGCGAACATATAGTGGACGAATAAAATACATCTTCGTCTATAACCGCCTTTTCGTAGTCTATGCGATACTTTTTTTGGCGGAGTGTAGTTCGTAAATGGGGAGCAGTTACACAAAAGCAGATAAATCCACTTAAAGCAATTTTGTGTTCTTCTCGGAAAACTTCTAGTACATGTTTCCTTAAATTAAAAAAGTATATAGTGCTTTTCATTGTAATAAATATCCTCCATCTATAAACTTAATGTTAATCTGCATATCTGAAGCGCTGAGGCAATAAAACAATAACAGATGACACACAAACATAAAAGTCTCATACGATATCACATTTGCTGTCAGTGAAAATCAATAATAAGAAATATACATTCAATTTCTACTGAATGCACAACCCATCTCAAAAAATTCTCTAACCGAATATATACAATGTTGCATAAGACAAGCTCTAATGTTGTATTAGAGGGAGCTAGGCAAAGCAAGGAGTCGTGAACCCAAAATAGGGAGACATCTTCTTGCAAAAGTCAAAAAGTACGATGGTATATCAAAAGACAATAGGAGCAGAGCACTATAGGAATGTATGTCGTTATTATCGAAAAGCATAGATTTATTTTTATATACACTACCCCTCATAAGTTTGATCCCACTATATAAAATAATAAAATAAACTAGACTGATAATGTTTGCGAGAAATTTATTAAAGAAACAAACTTCACTCATTGCCGGTTTACCAGTCGGAGATTTTTTTGGTCACCATCCAAATGATTCCAGAAGAGCTTAATCGGATTGCAGTCAGAACTTTGTGGCGGTTACTTCATCTATAGAACTCCTTCAGAAGCATTTGTGAAAATAAGCTTTAATCACATTTGCAATGTGCTTGGGGTTAGCTTCCTCAAATACACATTTTTTGTCATTCTTTCATCTATTTTAACTTATTTTCCAATCCTTCCGCCTCTAAAGCATCCCCATACCGTGATGTTTCGTCTTTCATATTTCACTGTTTTTGAAATACACTCGTCTAACATTCTTCCTTCAGGGGAGCGACCAATAAACGTGCGACGCATACTTCTGAAAAATTCGAATTTCGATTCGTCCGTCCGCAACGCATTTTTCCAATCATTTACATCCCAGTTTGCGTGAGCTTTTGTCCAATTTGGTTTTTTCCGTTTGTGTATGGAACTTAACAGTGGTTTTCTTGTTCCTATGCGACTTCTCAGATCGGTTTTTATTAGTCTCCGTTATACTATCGATGGACTCACTGGCTGACGGCGTTGTAAATTTAACTCTGCCATAAATTACGATTTCATAAGGCGGCGATTTCGATTGAAAATCATTTGGATGTGTTGGTCATCTTGTTCCGTCGTTGATCTGGGCGTTCCATTTCGCTTTCTGCTCTGAAGTCTACCAGTCTCTAATCTTTATTTTAATTGTCCTACACACACAACACTCAGAAATATTTAATTGTCGTGGAATTACTCTATTTCAAATACTTGTTTCGTGTAAAACGCATATTCTGGCGAGCGTTTCAAATAAACTAACAATATGAAATAGGGTCCTCCTAACGTAATCAGACAGGTCTTCAGTGTCTCTGCAATATGCAGATTGAATGTATAGTTTATTATATATATATATATATATTTCATAACGTATTCATCTCCAATTTCCTACTATTAACGCATTATTGTTTTACTACCATCATACAATATAGGATATGAACTTACTCTGTGCTCTGTACTAACCAGCCTTAACTTTTTAGTAGTAGTATGAAAACCATAGTACTTATGATTCAAATTATATATATATACTATTGATTCATCTCATATCTATTAACAAACAGTTTATAGATGTTATTCATTCTAAAATTTTATAATAAATGTATTTATCTTGCTCAAGACATAATAGCACTCTTGTACTATCGGCATACAATGAAATTATTTCCTAACAAGAAAGCAGTAAAGATTATGGGGTATCAACTCTGCCATCTGGGACATCTCTTTTGGCAAGATTTAGTAAAATGCCTTCCGTACTTAGATTGATGTTGAAATATTATCAAACTGAATTCTATCTCTCAAGAAAGCTTCAAACATTTAACAGTAACACCACGTATACTGTAACAATTTAACTTAACAATTAATAGCCCTTGATAAATAATTCTTTAGTTTTCGATGTTGCCGGCATAGTTTATATAACACTGCGTAAACAACGATTGCATATAAATGCACGTTATTTTAGACTTTACCATATTTCGATCAAGATCGTTATCTGAAAAGCCATGTATTATTGAATCCAAATCACCTTGGGAGTTAACCCTGCGAAATGCTTTCACATAGACTGCAAATAAGAGAGTATTATTCTTCTTCTTACAGTTGTTCGGCGGGGCGCTTTTAGCAGTTTATTTCCTTTCAGTGGAAATAAAGATAAAATATAACTGTGACGATATTTTGGAGGGAGTTCATGAAATTAGATGTTTTAAAAATAAATATATGTATTCGCAAAGTTTACATGGCATTTCATCGTTCCTAATTATTTGGCTACTACTCCATACATAAATGATTCAATATACAGCTACGTACGTGGCAACGTCGATCAAATACATGTTTATAATGAGATATTTTTAATTTCTTGCTGAAAAGAGTAACTAACTTACGCAACTCAGAATTCAATGGACGTTGAATGGTTTGTGTATTTTATTGGGCTATGCATAGTACCGGTTTCTGTTTCTACAAAAGAAGAAACAGTTTTGGGGGGTTAAATCGATATTTGAAAATCGGGGTTGCTCAGTTTTTTGCTAATTATTTCGTATTGTTCATAAAAAAATATTGATACATACTGGTGCTTGGCATCTTCAAAGGTCTGTCGAAATATACGAAACTTGACGTAATCAGCACTTATGTAAGTGGAGTAACCTTCATCCATCTGTACGAAGCGATGTATATCTGCCTCTATCCACTTTGCCATATGATTCGCTGTAAACTTGTGCATTTTTATTTTAGCACCTTCATCGACGTTATGAAATAATCATACGTAGTATGGGACAATATTACTTAAATACTAAATAAGAGAACTACTAGTCGTAACAGTTGTCAGGTTCCGCCGTGTCAGTAGGTTTTTGTCCCTGACGTTTCACGAACAATTGCGGTTGGTATTTTCAAGATGACACGGCGGAACCCGACACCCGTTACGACTATGTCGAACGGCCGTGAAAGTCTGAGATATTATTTAAGAGAACTACTGCTGATATCGCTCTGAATTTGTTTCAATATACAGGCTGATTCAAATTAAGTGCGTACCATCGCTATCTCTGTTAATATTGTTTTTAGAAAATAGGTCTAATTAGCAAAATAGTAGTGTTCTTAATGCCAATTAATATGGAGTGTACCAGAAAACAATTGCGTGACGCATATCCGAGAAATTTTGAGAATTATATATTTTTTATGATACATCCTGTGTATTAAAAAAATGATACAGTAGCTTATAATGCTTAATTTTAACATACTATTATTTTAAAATGAATAATAAAGAGGTTGTGGTAGATTCTAGTTGATGGCAAAGATACACTTTCATGCTGTAAAATATTACTAGGCTTCTTTCACTTTAAACAAAAACAAATAGTATTCCCTTTGAAATTGTCAAAAACTCAGTAAATTTTAATCTTTTGCAAGTTTAGTTATTAAAAACAGTTGGTTACTTGATTTTGTGTTGTTCTTTGATTCCCTATTATTATTATTACTTTCTTGAACATTTTCATTTTTCACTGTTAAATAATATCTCGCTATAGTGTTTCTTCATCCAGAAATGCAACATGCTGGAAGTATACATTGTGTACGGCAAAAATTCAACTAGAACTACCGAATATTATGTTGAACACTCTCATTTACCACAGCAGCCAGATCGACGTTAGCTTCGAAGACTTTACAAAGAGTTTAGACAATATGATTGCTTATTTAAAAGGAAAGGGACAAAGAAAAATATTATCAACGAAGAGGTAGAAATAACAGCGTTAACATATTTTGAAGCCCATTGCCAATTCTCCATCAGAGGTGCTACTATGGAACTAAGTATCGAACCTCGCAAACATTACAACCAGGAGAGTCAGACAGGAGATTGGATTACTGTCAATGGTTCTTTAAATTTGAATGGAGCACAGCGTATTTTATGGAGAGATAAAACAAATTTCTCCAGTAGAGGTCTGTTTAATAAGAAGAATTATCACTACTGGTCGCAAGAAAATTTATTAATAGTGCGTTCACATGCTGCACAAGTTCGATTTACTTTTAATGTGTGGTGCGGATTAATTGATTCGATCGTCGTTGGTCCAGTGTTATACAATGGTATCTGGACAGGAGAGAGATATCTGGATAATGGTAGAGTGTTGAAGCTGAAAGATAGACTAGGTATTCCTGTAACTCGAATCCTAGATTCCATTCTTACAAATAACACAGGTATTTGTTTAGTTGATTTTCTTCTCTTGGAGAATTGTTGTTTGGGGCTGTTGCTTGGCATGTTCATCATTTCTTCGCTGATTTTGTCTGGCTATTTTTGTCCTTCCTATTTTTAAATTTATACTTAAGTTAGAATTCTCTGCGTAGAGAAGGTTGCACAGTATTTTGCGCAGAAATTATGCATTTCACAAACAATGGAAGTAACCTAAACAACGACGCTAGTTATTGTTATCGTCAACAATATCACGTTAAGAGTTGATTTTCTCTGTTAAGATGGTCAGTAATTTAAAATAACAGTTTCCAGTTTATGTTTGGCTGTTTTCCAAATAATCTATCGTAATCATTTCGGTAATATTATAAGGGATTGTAGCAATAACATTTCTAGGGAATTTCTTGATTCGAAACTTTTTAGGCTTTGGAGAACCATGATATTCCCACTTTATAAGCTACAACTTACTAGCTACAAACTAGATTGAAAAAATGGAGGCAAGTTTCATCTGTAGCCTAAATGTTTGCATATTTGTTTAAACAGGCGTAGCTAGGATGTAACACTTCAATTCTTGTTTACTTTTGACTCATATTCAAATACTTCTTTTAATCGCACATCAATACAGCAATTTCGCGAAGAAAAATTTTACAGTTATTTCCAAATACGTGATTATTTGTTACTATGGTAAAATGATTTTCTGTTAGTTAAAGGATATGGCCATACCTTTTTGTACATTTGCCTTCAACCTTTGTAAACAAAAATTCTTGTACCGAATTATTACTGAATTGCGGGGATTGTTATTTTCAACTGTAGATCGCCAGTATTAGTATTCTTACTAACTATGCAGGTTTATTGGGATAATTTACTCACTCTCATGTTGAAATCGCTGTTTAATAGTGCAGATACATATAAATCAATGATTTCTATCTTTATTTTGTGTAATTCGCCGCCAGTGTTATAGTGTCGAAACAATAATATAGCTGTTTTTATATCAGCTAGAAATAGAGAGACGATTCTATTCTAGTTCTTTCTAATTCTAAAGGTGTAGAAACGAATATCGCTCGCGTGGCAATTATTATTATGTTGTAGACAACGATTATGTGTATTAGTAGCTATACCCGTAGTTATAATATGCATATGTATATGTGAACAGATATCAAACGTTACAGAAAATGTGTTTATTTTCTATAGAACTTCTATTGCCGATGTACTCTTCCAGGAATTTGTTTTTGAATTATCACTGCGTAGTCTTTCTAAGCCAAGATATTTGCTTCGAAAGCGGCTTCGTAAGGCATATACGCATTAAAGTATTTACGCAATCGATCGTTTGAGCACCCCTAAGCTAAGTTATTCATGCAACGTTAAATTATATCCATCCTGTCTTGACTTGTCTCGATCAAAAGATTATTTTATGTGATTCAAGCATTTAATTGACAGGCGGTTAGAACGGTGGAAAATAACTTGCAAAACAGGTTCGAAATGTACGTATAATGTAACTTGGTGTATGACACAATGTCAAACATCTGATATGTTGTTAATGATTGTATACAACGCAAATACAAAATCATTTACTAATAATTAGAGGGCGCAACTGTGACGTATGTTACAAGCGTGCAATAAGTGCCTCAACAAATTATTAACAACTATTAGAAATCAATATATTTTATGCTACAATTGTAGCAACACTTAGCAAGGGACAAGTATTAACGTACTAGATTAGCTAGGCTAAATGATGTTAGCCGCAACGTGCAAATGCATGTCATAGGTATTCAAATTAATTATTTAGTTAATAATTTTGAAGTGTGGCTTAATGTGTTGGCTTCCCCTATTATTTCTATATTCCTCTATTCTTCGTGGCATTTGTTCTACTAGGTGGTCGACATCTTCTTGGGATATGATGTACCAAGCAACCTGTAGTTCATGCCAGAGAGGCTTTAGTACTTGGTGAGGATTCGCTAAGTTCTTCAGTTTTCTCTTCATAATATAATAATAAACTAGTGGAAAAAAAGATCGTCGAGCTATTGAAGATATGGAAGAAGATGGGGCTCTACCATCCCATCGTAACGCTGGGTGTTCATTGTACCTCGGATAAATATTAACTTGGACCTATTCTCTTATGCTTATAGCACTCCGTACCATCGCGATGTTCCCCACGCTTACATCTGATACAAAATCAAAATTTATTACTCCACGTTTCAGTGCTTTGCAATCTACATACACTACTTCAAACGCTGCTGTCAATGCTGTGCTGTAAATGGTAACACAAACTGTGGTCGATAGGATTGGAATTTGAAAACCCAGATTCGGCAATAAATGGTTCGAAGAATCGCAGAACGGTCTTCATTATCTAGCCATAGGTCAGCAATTGCTCTGGTACTGGAAAATTGGTCTCTTCTCATTAGCTCTTTTTCGGTTCTCCGTTTGCTTTCGACGATTTTATTGGCCTTCCCTAGTTAATGACAAGAATTTCCCCGAACAAAACGCATTCCAGGCTAGTTAAATCCTGAAAATAAAAGCATTTACCTGTGAAATGAATGCTGTATAAAACCACTTCCTAAATATTTCACGATCTATCTATCTATGTAAACTGAGTGTTCTAATCTACTAATTCCTTCACTGCTCGCGGAGATTTTATTTGTCACTAATAGCCAAACTGGATTTATGAGTGCCTAATCCTTTCTTATTCTATAACTAGCAACACTGCTTTCGGCTTCTCCTGCAAGCATTTTAACTAGAATTCTTTTCCAATTACAATTCGTTTTCACAACGGTATTTGTTTTGGAATAAATTTGTCTCTCTAGACTAATTCATAACAAACTCCCCTTTACCAATTTCACCAGTGTTTGATTTTTCACTGTGGATTTTCTAACGTATGAATTTTGTGCCATTACTTAACTTTTCGAATGAGCAATAATAACATGAAAACTAGATTTACGTACAACGCGTATACCTGTCTGAAATAATGAAAGGATTAAAGTGATGCAGCAGGTCATTAAAAATAACCATGGTTGTGTAACGTATATTGGTCAAAATAAAATGATTAATTCTGTTTTCTTCTATAGAAATTATTTTGTTGTCGTGTTACCAAATGTTTTAAATTTTGATCCTTTAATTGATTTATTGGATGTTTTTAAAGTGTTAGATTATAACGATAATTAGAGACTGGATTATATGCAAAGAAAAACTGGAATATATGCGCACATATATGCCTCGATTTTTGAGGAAATATGCATAAACCTGAGGCATATATGCAAAAAAATTAGTCGCTCTTCACTGGTGGTCCTAACTTTTGTTTTACTTTTATGTATGTATGTTCATACCTTTTTTCTTAAGTGTCTCATTCCATATATTTATACTATCTTGTAGTTTCTTTTCGTTCTCTGCTATCAGCACGTCATTTATAAATACTGACTCAGCTATTTGTGCCTTCTGTAGATTCCTGTATCCAATTTGATTTTTTTTCGTCTGCGTTGAGCGTTGTTTTACTATATCGCTAATGAATACACTGAACAGTACATCTGGAGTTACAAATCCTTCGGGTTTTATATTATGTCTGATTACATAATTTATCTTGTTCTTATACAGCCTTTGGATAATTTTTGTTCCGACTCCTCTTTCTTCAAGACTTTTCCATATTTCATATCTTAACACTATCCAAAGTCTTTTCCAGATAAATTAATGCGAAATATACGTCTTCCCTTGTTGTAATCTTATGTCAGTTATTTGTTTTAACGTAACTTGCGTTCTTTTTATTGGTCTGAATCCACTTTGTGATTGCAACAGTGATGGTTCAATTAGCGGCCTTAGTCTGTTTTTAATTAGTCGGTGATATATCTTTACAATTGTGCTCACTAACCCTATACCTCTATAGTTATTACAGTGTTTATGATTCACTTTTTTGTAGACTGGTGATATTGGTGTCACTTCCCAAACTTCTTGTATGTTTTCATATTTTCACGCCATACTGAGGATATCCAAAAGTATTTTTGTTCCTGTTTCACCAATGTTCTTAATCATTTGTGCCACTATTTTGTTTTTTCTAGGTGTTTTTCTGGTTTTCAATTTTTTATTACATCAATCAGTTCTTCTGGTGTAATTTCTGTATCGGCTTCTACTAAATTTTCGCTTTCCATAACAGTCTCTTTCCGTAAATTTCTTTTGCTGCAGCAGAGTATTTCCTCGAAATATTCTTTCCATCGGTTCATTGCTTCTCTTTCATCCGTGAGTATTTCTTGGTGTTTATTGTATATGCTTGCATCACCTATTGCTTTTTCTTTCCTAGATGATTTCAAATTTTATAGAGTAGTTTTTGATTACCTGTGCTATCATTTATGTATAAGTTAAATAAAAGTATTTCGAAAATAGAATTAGTAGTGGGATTCCCAAAGAAGCTTCCCTAATTCTTGACTCTTCGTTGCCATACCTTGTCCTTTATTTCCTGACTGATAAGTAATTCTTAACCTATTTTGAAGTTACACCTCTGATACTATAGTTACTAATCTTTTTTAATAGCTTATCTCTGTCAAGTGTTCCGTATGCCTTTCTTAGATCGAGAAAAACTGCCACAATTTTGTTGTCACGCTGTACTCCTTCCTTTCATTTGGTTACTACTGAATTTAATGATGTTATTGACTGTCTCGAGCAGTATACCTATATCGTATTCTAAAGTTCCTTTTTGTTTTGATGTGATAGATTATAACCTTCAAGCATTCAATACGAATTGCAGTGAAGTATATCTGTACTCTCTAAAGATAACAAAAAAAGATGTGAACACGCGGCGACGTAAACAAAGTTTGTCCACAATTAACACATGCGCGTTTTCATCTTTTAGCATGTTTCCGACTGTTGTTCGGTTACGCACGAATAGCTGAGACACGCATATTCGAAAATATCTGAGAGTACGAATAAACCGCGAACAGAATGTCGAGATTCAACCATACTTATTTTATTGTTATCTAAATGGGAGCGGAATAGAAGTTTATCGTTAAATTTCTGGTTTAGCTGAATACTAAAAATATCATCCTATTGTACTGCCTGCAATACATATTTTAGAATGTCAAGAGACGTGCTAAAAATAAAATTTGTAATTTAAGTGGTATTACCTTAGTGCGGAGCGGTAAGCTAGGAACATTATCCATAAATGCATGTCTTTCAAGTAGCAGCGCTTTGAGACGGGTTTCTAAGCCCCATTTTACATCCTAGTAAAGCGATTTTTATTTAATCGTTTAGGTCATAAGATGTAGCTTATCGAGAAATTCTATAAAAATGTCATTACTTTTCATACGGGTATATCTTCAACGTACATGTCGCCAATAAAAATGTTAGTGTCTAATAAATTTCAAGCATACGCCGAACATAAACGTTTTAATAATAAGGGAACTGAGCTACTTTTGTAGTTTAGCAATTAGGAACGATTAGTTGTAAGCACTGGAGTTTCAATATCTTAATAATTCTGGAACTGCAAAGCATTTAATTCGATGTCATTCTTCACCTTTTCTTTTCTCCAAGTTTTAGAACTGTTTTTAAGAATGTTCCTACAAATAGCGTAATTTAAATCCTTTTGTGCTAAATGTTATTTGTCTTGAAAAAGGCAAGCGCACCCGAACGCCTTTATCTGCAGTTGTTTTTCCAAATATGAGAAATTTAAACCGGTTGTTTTGAACGCCAAAATTGCAAAGGTCAGTTGATGCTATGTACAATATTTTAAATAAACAAAATTCTTAAACTTCTATTTTTTCTTTCATATCAAATGTCACAAAATCACAAATAGGTTTTAATTGTTATGGCGAAATAAATGTATTTTGACTGATGATTTCACATGTTGTTGATTAAAGGGTGTATAGAAACTTACAAGGAAAGATTCGCGGGTGTCAAATTTAACTTTTAATGAAACTTGGTAGGTAAATAGAGGATACTGAGACTTGAAAATAAAATTGTTTGTGTTGAAATTCGCTATCAGAGGGTGAAACACCCATTCGAAGATTTTTTTGATTTAATTCCTGAACGGAGACAGAAAAAAACAAACATTTAAACGCAAATGTTGTATCCTATCCAAAGATCTTTCAGTACACGTGAATGTGGTATATACAGGGTGTTGCATTTAACCGCCACTCTGTTATGCTAGAGCTGATTATAGTAATATGCAAAAGCAATTAACGCAAGTTGTTCATCTTTAACATGCTTTATTTGTGTTAAAGCATTTTTAATTATACAGGGTGTTCCAAAGATGTAGAATAAGTCATACCTTATACTACTTAAAGCAAAACCATCTATATATTGCATATATACGTATGTCTTCTATTAAGAAAGACCATTAGTAAAATTGCATCAGTTAGTATGTCCTAATGTTTATTATTCATACAAATGCAAAGCACGGGATTACACGTACTAACAAATTCTTAGCATTAATAATAATGAGTAAAGTATTTATTGCAATGCGTATTTAAATTATGTATTTATGATTTGGTATAATAATGAATGTCGTCAAAAAATCCTTAAAACATAAGAAGTTTTCGTACAAAGAACCACGAATGAATGCAAAAGTATCACATTGAAAGGGGAGGAAACGGCTTGTCTTAGTTCGAAAAGGCAAAATTCGTGGGATTCGATTCCCTATATAACCAGACATGTACCAGACATATGCAAATAAATTGATATATTTAGAGGACGACAATTGGTTGCGTATTAATGATTGAAATTTTATGACATTTTTTCGGAGATTAACATTATAATTTGAGATAAGAACCGGGTCAGAAAGTCGTAGTATAAATCCCTTCCGTATTTGAAATCCATAGATGTCAAGTGGTTGAATCATATCTGTTATTTTCTTTGGTATTGTCAGTATTTGAACATATTTGTTGGATGGGGTCTTTTCTTCAAAGACTCTGGAGAGTGACCTATCCATGAGTCTAAATGTATAAGACACTTTAGCCCAGTGTTAGATAAGTAAGTATTAAGAAACCAATTGTTAAATAAATCAGTGATTAATTTACCTGTGAATGAGGCTTCCATAACAACGTTTGCAGGTTGAAATAGGATTTGTTGTACTTGGTACCCAAACTTGTCACTAGGTTTTTTTAGCACTATCAATAGTAGAGATATAAATTTATCAAATGCGGATATTATTGGGAGAATAGTATAAGTCTTGGAATGTTAGTGAGCGTCCAGCTTGTATCTCCAAGTTGGACCCCTTTCATCTGCATTACATACATGCGCCGCGCCATAACTTTGGATTACTGATTTAACTTCATTAATAAAATTGGTAGCAATCTTTTCTAATTGCCGAGTATCTTATCCATATTTGCACGAAGCAATTCTATATTTCTTTGAAATTTAGTATCTACTTCTTTCAAGCTTTGAAGTTTTCTAATTTAATATCTTCGTTAGTTTCTAATGGCCATTTTCGTATACCTACACATATAGTGTATACTGGTATTCAGTTCACTCATTTCCTCAAATTTTTCTATCACGTATTGAGATATTGCTGTTAGTTTCTCTATGCGTCTTGCCTTTTTCTAGACCTGCCTCTCAATGATACAGTTGTGGTAGAGAGTCTACCTTCCTAAATCTCCTTTGTACTGACTCTACAGAGAGTAATTTATTTTTCCCACTCTTCGAATGATTAACAAGGTGTTCTTTACACTTCACATCTAAAACGTTGCCTTCTTCTGATGTAGGTCGCCATTCCTCTTGCAAATAGTCTTCTATATCTTCTTGAAAAATTGGATATTTGAGTGCGGTTTAAACAGTTGAAGAAATTCCAAGGCCGTATTCATATCTATTTCAAAAGTAGTCTCGGTTATACTTCTTGTGACTAATTCTTCTGGTACATTCATTTCGTGTCGATTTACAGGTCTTTGTCTCTTCTTAGCAATATTAGACGACTCCATTAATAATTTAAAAACATTAATTTCGTTTATGAATGATATACAATTTTGATTCTATTATGGAACTGTGTTAGATATATTTGCAACACAGCCTTAATATACGATTTCTGCTTGTTTTTGAATTCGTCGAGTAGATATACACTAGGGTAATAGAATGAAATAGAGACCTACTAATTAAAAAAAGATACTATTCTCGTTATATGTTATATATAAAATATTTTAAAATTTTTAAATTAGACTAATATTTTGTCGATCCACCTTTACTTGCGTGAAGTGCTGCGAGTCGTCGTGGCATAGAATCTATTAAATGATTAATGGTGTCTTCTGGAATATTTAACCACTCTTCTGTAACAGCTGCCACGAGTTCTTCCATATTGCTGGGTTTTCGGGGTCGTTTCACCATATTTGTCTGGATTATGTGCCAAACATTCTCTATCGGATTCATGTCTGGTGATTGGCCTGGCCATGGTAAGATCCGAACCCCTGTGCCTCTTTCCATGTGGTTGTTGTTGCTGCTTTGTGGCAGGGCGCTTCATCCTCCATAAAAGTGGCGTCTTCTTTAGATAAAATGGCGTTGTCGAATATCGGTAGTAGTCCTTCTGTTAATATTTGGATATATTTTGCCACATTTATATTTCCGTCGCAGATTACTAATTGCGATCTTCCACCATACCATATCGCGCCCCACACCGTGATGTTCACACCGCCGTATTTCACTGTCTGATGCAAAAATTTGTCGTCCAGTTGCTGTGACGAACGTCTCCATATCCACGTACGACCACGGTCACTGAATTGGCAGTATCTGCTTTCGTCTGAAAAAATGATAGACCGCCAAAACTCTTCGGGCTTCGTTCGCATTTCGATTGCCCAAGCCATTCGGCGCCGTTTTTGAAAACGTTTTTGCCACCCTTTTATACATCCCCACACTGTGGAGGTATCGCAGAACGGTGCGCTGACTTTTCTGTGAAGTTGCCGCAAGCTCAGCTGTACTTTTTCGCGGTTCTCTTAACACTTCGCGCACAAGCACCCTTTTACTACTTTCAGAAGGTCCGGCACAACCTGGTCTCGGCTCAACTGTTGTCTTTTCCTTGCGTTTAAATTGTGTAATCACACGGTTAACTGTGGACAACGGAATATTTAAAAATTTTCTTATTTCACGTTGCGAAGCGCCGCGTTCACTCTGGCCAACGATGCGACTCCGGGTGAAGTGGCTAATATCACTCGAACCTTGTTAGCGCGGCATAGTTGTAACGATACTAAACTATGACGAATTCCATCCGATACATCTACCCCTACCCTAATGACAAGAGAAAGTTCTTAATTCGTTCTTAGAATTTAGCTGTTTACATATTTATACTGCTTTATCTGGTGTCTATTTTATTCTGTCACCCTAGTGTGTAAGTGTTGTATTATAAAACCACGATATTATCTCTATAATATATTTGTTTTCTATAACTTAACAAAAAATAAATTTTGTGGCATATTATGAAAAATTATTATTAAATATTATCAAAATGTGTATATCCTTCAAATTTGTAGTAAAAGACAATGATACTTTAACTATGAGTTTTCAAATAAAAGGATGTGGTTCGTTTTAAACAAGTGATATTTTTGAGTATTTACGATAACAAATAACCACATATGGAGTGCAGGACAATGAGTCGATTTTCACACGTTTTATTTATCTCCACTTACACTAACAACAGCTGAATCTGATGCTATACCAATTGGCGATTGCAGTTATGTACAGCTATATGAAGTGGGATTATATAGAGTAACTGTTTCTCTTTTCTATACATATGTATGTACATGTAGTACGCGTGTATGATAAGGTATACGTCCTTATGTCAATACCACCTTCGGAGCACCCTGTATAATTGAAAATGCTTGAAAATCAATAAAGGATGTTAAATATGAACAACTGGTGTTAATTTCTATAATTAGCTCTAACATAACAGTGGCGCTTCAATACAACACCCTGTATATACCTCATCCGTGCGCTCTAAAAGACCTTTCGATAAGGTACAACATTTGCATTTAAATTTTTGTTCAATCTACTTCCGTTCAAGAATTAAATCAAGAAAACTGAAAATCAATGAATTTCCGAATGGGTTTCACCCTCTCAGAGTGAATTTCAGAACAAACAAAAAATATTTATTTTCAAGACTCAACATACTCTACTTACCTACCAAGTTTCATTAAGATCCGAATTTGTCACCCGGGAACCTTTCCTTGTTAGTTAACAACCATTATTGTGAAAAAGAAGTATACTAGAAAAGTTTCTTCAGTGGAAAAGCATGCAGGGTAGGTCATCAATTTACCTCAGCTATCGACATTTTTTTAGCGTTGTTTAAGAGAATCAATGAGCATTTTTTCATACATTATCCATTAAACTGCGGTGATTTTGGTGGTTGGGAGCATTTGAGTTCTAATTTTTCAATTCTTTACTTGTGTTTTGCTGTGCAAATTGTTTTTAACTAATTCTTTGGTAACTATAATGCAATACAAGCCGTTCTTACTCCCTATGAAAGAGATAAAGCAAGCAACACACATAAAACAAATCTCGTTTCCAACGTTTCAATATCTTCCGCAAAATCTGCCATGTAATCTATATTCCGCGTTTATACTTTAAAACGGAAATTTTCCATTTAAAGTATCACGCTTATAATATCTGCCTACACGAAAATTTTGTTGCACTGGAGTAGATAAGAGTAAAATATGTTTTTGACGATAACCGAACTGAGAGGGAGAAGACTCCATGGAAGTTAAAGAGTCCGTAATAATACCTATCACCACATTCTGAATTTGTAAACGTCACCTGTGCCTTGCCGATAAGTTGGCAGCGATTTTTTCAGTTTTCTACGAACGTTACTTGTGAAAGAAGTAAATTAATATGGGAAGTGTTTAAACGAAGATACTTATTCAACACTTATTTATTGCCGAGGTATTCCGAGGTATATTTATGAGGCTATCATTTGCATTTTTTGATTTTGTTTTAAAATTATAATTATAAAGTCGACATAAAAATTATTACTTAGATTGCTACTATTATTGAAACTACAAAGTTTACTAAAATAACGAATTGGTAAAGTTTCTTCTTAAATAAATACCTGAGAGCAGAAAAATAATTGAATCTGTTACTGACATTCTTTTAAATGAGTTTACTTACACGTTTGCTTTAGGGTTGATTATGTGGCAAGAAGTTCTTGTCCAAATTAGGTTTCTTCATAACATATAACCTTTTTTGTCTATACATCAACACCAGTATATTACTGGTCGATCTACTATAACAAACTTTATAACACAGTATCTTTCATCAAATATGGATCAACAGAAACAAAGTAATCTATGTACATACCAACTTCGATTCCATGGATCATGAGCTGTTGTTAGTTAAGCTGGAATCTGTTGGCCTCTGTCCATCACGTTTGGATTTAATAAGATCATATGTATCTTGGCAAACAGAATAGCGTATTTTTTTTTACAATGATTAAAATTGAAGATAGATTTTCAATTCCTTCTGGTGTTCCTCAAGGATATAACCCGGGCGCTTTGCTTTTTAATATATATTTAAATAATCTACTGTTAGATCACAACAGCAATTATCTTGCATATGCAGATAATCTTAATAAACATACATGATGCAGCCTATTTTCGAACTGGAGTGCGAATTGGTGGAATGCGGGTGTACAGCTAGTATGCATGTTTGGATGATTTTAAAGAGCACTTCCCAGAGTTAGAGTTAGCTGTAATTCCCAAAAACTTTTATAATTACCTTTCCAATTTTGTTGGCGTATTTTGTGGGACTGGTTTTGTGGGCCTTCGGTTATGTACTGGACCAACTGTTCGTTCGGAAGAATCTATAAATGATGTTCGTTAACGGATGGAAAATGAACTCACAAAACTTTCGGAACATCTGGACTTTCTTATGGAACATGTCTGAAAATTTTAAAGAAAAACTTATGCATGTATCCCTATAAGATGCAATCTTATCAGGCTATTTTGCCGGTAGACTACTCAAGACGTCTTGCTTACTGCCGGTGATCTGCAAATAACTGTATGCAGGATGATGACCTGCTAAATTTGATATTTTTTTCTGATGAAGCATGGTTTTATTTTTCGGGGCGTATTAGTTCCTAAAATACTCGGACGTGGAGTAATGCAAATCCTCATATTCTTGTTGAATCTTTTTTGCATACTACGAACGCAATATTGTTACTTTCAGTAAGATGGTGCAATGGCACACACAACACAAGAAAATATTGCTTTTCTTCGTGAGCTTTTTGACGATCTGATCATAAGCTTACATACGGAAGTTGAATTTACACCATAATCACCTTGTTGCTGACAATTATGGACTTTTTCCTCTTTGCCCACCTAAAGAATGGGATATATAAAACTCATGTTGCTAATTTTCAAGATCTGCAGCAAAGAATTTTTGAAGCATGTATATCAACAACACCCGCAATGCTGCAAAATGCCCTTAACAGCCTGGGGAGGCGTATAAGCTTGGGAACTGAAAATAATGGACAACAATTTCAACACTTACTGTTAGTCACATTTTATGTGACCAATTTGACATTACCTCTTTTGAGTACTCCACTAAGATATACATAGATTTTTTTCTCTTTGTTAATGTTAGCGCGATTACCTAAAACCTGCGAATACGCATGTTTACACATGAGATATACATTATTTACAAATGAGATACGCACATAAATTTGTATTTGTAGGTTTTATATCACGGCATAATATAGATTCATATTTATAGCAGTCTGCCGCTTCGTAATTTTAGGGAGATAAATGTAGCGAATGAATTGAAATTGAATTAAAAGCTATTTTTAACTATAAAGTTCGAAAGTATTTAAAATAATAAAAAAGTGAACATCGGACGTTACCATATTTTATTTGAGAAAACATGTGAATTTCAATTTTATTCATTCAATACGCATATATATAAATAATTAAATTTTTATATTTCGCATGTCACGTAAAAATAGCTCTCATTTTAATGAGCTATAAATCCTAAAAAGATAGAGGTTACGGAGACTTTCTCTACTGAAGATCATTTCCAAGAAGTATTAATAGAATGCGAAACATTTAGAATATTTGTGGAAGCGTTTACTTTCCAATAATATATCTAATGATTGCAATAATGAGTATATATTTCTTCGTAACGATCCATTTAATCTATCTTCGCAAAAAAAAAACTAAACTGATAAGAAAACTGCCCGATGCACCAAAATTGCATACAATTAAAAGTGGTAAATAGTGGTAATGCCGATGAAATTGTTGTAATTATCGTTACAATACAAGTCGATTTGTTACGAATAAAGCTATTTTATATTTAGAAATGAATTTTGCAGGTTGGTTTATTTTGGGTTGCGGCACTTTACCTAGTTACACATTACTGCTAATAACTGTTGCAATGTGAATATATATATATGCCTCTGTTTTTAGCCAATTTAATACACATCTCTTTGTAATTACCCATTAACTCAAATTTATCTACAACCATTTGTATTATAAGCTCTCTCGTTTTCAAAAGATAAATTACGTCGGCCAAAATACATTTTGGTGCCTCCGATTTTTTAAGTGTGATTAAGCAACTTTGTGGTGCCTAATCCAAAAATGCCGTCAGATTTCTTCTATCAGATCTAGTTTTCGATATTTACTCTTTCTGCCTTATTTAGGAAAAAAATCGCCAACAACAATGCTTTTTTATGTACGTAACTTTTTGAATATCACTATTTGATAACTGTTAACTGAAACACAAAAAAAAATGGGTAGGAGGTACTTATTTAACAGGAAAATATACATATGTAACTTTCAATCATCCGTTAAAAATTTCCTTTTATAAGATTTTCTTATGTGGGGTTTACCGAAACAGTCTCGCTGAAGATTTCAGCAGTAATCGGTTATCATATGCATTTCCTCCATAATGCCGATGTCTTTGTGAAATCTTTCCCCCTGTTCCTCATCACCTATACTTCATTCACGTTAAGAAAGCAGTAGGTAGCGCTATGATCGGCGGCTGTATTGCACTGGTGAAATTTAACCGATGGAACTGTCAAATGACAACATCGTAAATATCAAAGTTTGGTTATTAAAATCTTGTATAATAAATAATAAAGTTTTTCATATCTTATGCACAATACATTATGGTTATATGACCTGGTAAAATAATACCGCAACAATAAACAAATGTATCCTGCGGTTGTTTCATTTACCGAAATGGCTGGAGCTTATTTAATTATGTTAAAAAGTAAGTGAGATTGCATCGAAGAGAACATAAATGTCATATGACAAGCTTTAAAATAACAATATTGCCATGGATAAACTTGAATCGAAAATATAACTTCGACATGAATGGTTTTATACACAATGTTATACCAAGTCATTTGTCAAGAAGTAAATCTCTCCGTTGGTAATCTCCAGCAATTTTAAAAGAGAAAGTTTCAATGGTATAATTGAAACTAAGCAATTCAATATATACAAGATAAAGCCAAACAAGGAAGAATCTTGCTGATTATGAACAATACATAATGGACTTAACGGAACTGTATCCAAGTCCATCACAACAACACATAACATCCTTAAATCTTGCATAGAATTTGGTTATTGTCAATGGTGAAGTTAGATGAGCTGTTCGGTGAAAAAGAAAACAGCGACGCAAGTATATTTGTCTACTGTACCCCGACTGCTGTAAAGCCAATGTACATTTTCAACGATAGTACAGTCAATACATAATTATTTGCATATTAACGACTACAATAAAATATCAAATATATTAATTAATTATAAAAATCTCCTAACTGCACATATTACAAATTTATATAGTTTCTCTTCATATCTGCAATAAATTTGATAAAAAAGATTTCTTTACCGTTAGCATTTTATTTATAAAATAACAAATGAAATAAACATATGAATTTGATTTATAAATCAAAGGGAAGAGTGGAAAAGGTAAACAAATAATTTAGTTAATTTTCTAATGCTAGTTAAATACCGACATTTCCATAGCACAATTTCTTGTTGTTACATTAGCAAACTGTTTCGATTCCTTTTTAATCACTTAAATCCTAGCTTTTTTAAAATTTTCCAGAATGTTGTGCATTTCGACTAGGGCAAATTGTCCAATGCAGTAATAACCTGCAAAGGATTAATAAGTTGGTTTAAATCGAAGGTCAAAATGTATTATATTTACATTTAATAATTTTGTACATGTAGGCAAGTCATTTCTTATAAAGAATGAATGGACATGTCGCCTAATTATAGATTTTTGAGCTTCGTCTAAGTGATCGTATTGATGATGATCGTGATTGTATTGTTTCACGAAGGCGTTTCTTAGGGGGTAAGCTGGGAATTCATCTTGTATTAATCTCTTTGGCATTGTTCTCATACTATTCTTTCAGTTAAACTAAGTTGTGTTGCAGTCAACAGACGTTGACTTGCAATTTTCTTGCTTCAGTTGCAGATATAAATTGTAAGCCATTAGCCTCTGCCTACTGCCAATATGTTTCCCTTGAGGGTTTTTCAATGGTCCTACAACTGGATGCACTATTGCTTCCTCATGCATACCAAATCAAAACTGTAATTCTGTAATAGTAAAGCAAAAATTATTTTGTTTGTATAATTAATTATGTAGTACCTTGAATTATTAAATGATGAGATAAAAGAACTCTAAAAAGGTTTTTTTTGCCACAACTTGTTTATAAAGATAAAATTCCATGAAAAACTGCAGGAAACAACGGCAACAAAATCGTAAGTAAATTTGACAACTGACTGAAATTTCATATAAAAAAATTGCTTGAATTTCTCCCGTGTGAACATGCCTCGCCCATTAGCCAATAGCAAGCCCGTATTTTAAGGCCTATCTATTTCAAGTCTGCATTCTTAATGAGAATGAAGTATAAGGTTTCTGTAAAACGACTTAAGTGGCTGTGAAGGTAATTAATCTTGATGCTCATATTATATCCGTGAGTGTGAAAGTTAGAAAGCATCTGTTCTACTAATTATTTAACGGTGCAATTTATTACGTATTAGTAACAAATGTCACGGTGGTGTATCTCAAAAACTAGAGCTGCTAAGAGGAAATGCCAGTTATTTTTGGGATCAGCACATCAGAGCTGCCCTAATTCAATTCGTATTTTACAGGCACCACGACAAAAAAATTATTTTGTTGGGCGGTATTATTGATTCTATACTGTTACGTTGTGTCAATTTTATACCGGATAGGAGAGGTACTAAGCTGCTACATTAATATTCTAACAAAGATATATCTATGAGTACTAACACCTTGTGCTAAGTTTTTTAATTAAATGAGGCCTACATGCAAGAACCTTACCTTGCAATCAATGTCAGTATTTAACTAGAGTTGTTGTTTGGGCTATTTCCATCGTTCGTTGAACTTGTAAAGTCCGACGTTTCGGCAATCTGTCTACTGTCGTCTTCAGGGGCGCCCTGAGAAGGGCTGCTGCTTACCAGAGCAATTATGCTTCAGTAGCGCCCCTGAAGACGGAAGTAGACAGACCGCCGATACGTCGGACTGTACAAGTTCAACGAACGATGGAAATAGCGAAACAACAATTGTAGTTATTATGAGAATCCATCGTCAACAATACCTCGTCAAGAATATCAGTATTTACAAAACAATTACAAAACTAGTAAAGATGTACGCAGCTGAAATGGATGACAATGACAAAAAAGATGAGTAAGATTTAGAGAGCAATACCTGGACAACTTACAACAGCAGAAAATCAATATTAATGTGGAGTAAACTTTGAACCAAAATAGGAGAAAATGTAATATACAAGATAGAATACCAGTGGATGAAATGAATAGGATACGAATAGGGAACAGAGAAATCAACAATCAAATCAATGTAAACATGGCAACCCAGAGGAAGAAGGAGAAGAGTTAGGTTCAACTAGGGATAGTCGGAAGAAGTCTGAACAGAATCGGCTCAGCAATTGATAATACACAACAATAAATAGAATATTATGGAGAAAAAATAATTTGAGGGGCAGAAATGGAAAATAGAGACCAGTCCACACCGGGATATAGTATTAGAGAACTTCTCGAGAAGCGGCGTGGCTTCTTTAGGGTGTTTTATCCCCTCTGTTTATAAGTGTGTGGGATTTATGCGACAGTAAAGTATGATAACATCTTCCTTCATCAATGGATAGTCCTCAACTTTCTTTATTTTTTTCTGTTGCAGTTTCTGATCTTGTAGAATGTACCATTTAGACGCCATAGTAAATATTAGATAAATAACATACAATAAATGTTGAACAAAGTATTACATCTCTGTTATTTACTGATACGACGCATTTCTGGTACCTAATTATGATGTAGATAATTTCAGATGTAGGTGATAGCCAACATACATCGAAGTAAAATTGCTATTAACAAACAGTAGTTTACTTCATGTTTATGAATTAAGTTTTTAGTTATTAAACTTGTTTAGGGCAAAAAAGGTATCGTGAGTACAAAAAAAGGGACCATAAGAAATAGGTTGTTAAAAATGAAAAATAGACTTCTGCCCACAGAAAAAAATAATTTACATTGCAAGCGATATGAAGCGAAAAGCGAGATAGAATTGCTAAAAATTTGCAGCTATAACTTTCCTCGATCAGTCAAGAAGCGACCCTCATCCAACACTCGCTGTTTCAATATTTAAGGTTAAGTAAGTTGGAACGGAGAAACATCATGTTCTTATAAATTATTTGCAGTTACTGCGGCGTTCTTGCTCGAACCATAATTATTTTTAGTTTCTGGTATTTATGCAAGAACAGGATACTATATTTTTGTAAGACGTTGCGTATTTAATTAAAATGTGCGAATTATATCTTCACATGTAATGATCATTATGAATACAATAAATTTCGATTTTTATTGTATCAAATGGTATATAACATAATTTTATTTTTCAGTTGTGAATATATTTGAAATATTATTTGATGAATATTCTCATACAAGCATCTACTAACTTTTTTATATTAAAAAATACTACGTATACCAGGTGTACGCACCGGTTTAACTAAGAGATGGCGCAGGGTATTAGTATTAATTAGTTTGACACATACGTCATTTTGTTCATCTGACATTTAAAGTACAAACACACACAGGATGAGTCCGTCAAAAAACTAACGTCTTTGTTTTATCGTTGAGTGATAATGCAGAGTTTTGTGCCTGAAAAAGAACATTTGTGGCACGCATTGCTGTTCTTATTCAATCAAAAGAAAAAGTCTCTTGAAAGTCATCGTTTGCTGGTAAAAACATATGGTGACCACGCTCCATTGATTAGAATATGTGAAACATGGTTTCGACAATTTAAAAGTGGTGATTTCAATGTAAAAGATAGTGGGCGCTTTGGTAAATAACAAAAATGCAAAGACGAGCAATTGCAGGAGTTATTGGATGACGACCCAACTCAAACTCAACAGAAATTAGCAGAAGCATTACACGTGTCACAAGAAACAATCAGCAGATGTTTGCGAGCAATAGGGAAGACCAATAATCTGTGTAAATGGCTCCCATATGACTTGAACGAACGTCAAATAGAAAACCGCAAAGTCACCTGTGAAATGCTGCTTCAACGCCACGAAAGCAAATCATTTTTGTATTGAATTCTGAAGGGTGACGAAAAATAGATTTATTTTGAAAGCGAAACGGAAAAAATTGTGGCTTTCACTTGGAGAAGACCAAATCGCCTCGGCAAGAAGACCATGCTCAATGTCTGGTGGAGCCAGAGCGGTATTGTGTATTATGAACTCTTGAACCCCGGCGAAATCGTTAATACACAACGCTATCGCCAACAAATGGTTAATTTAAACCACGCATTAATCGAAAGACGACCGGAGTGGGTCGAAAGACACAGCAAAGTGATTTTGTTACACCAGTGAAAGACATCTTCGAATCGTGTGGATGGGACATCCTTCTGCACCCATCGTACTCCTCAGACCTGGCGCCATATGACTATCACGTCTTCGCATCAATATACATATACGCGCTCGCGATGCAGCACTTCAGCAATTTCGAGGAAGTTGGAAAATGGCTAGACGAATGGACGGCGCAAAAGGCAAGCAGCTTTTCTGACATAAACGATGGGTGAAATGTATAGAAGCCGATGGCCAATATTTTAAACAAAAAGAATAACTTCCTTTGAAAATTACGTGTTTAGCATAGATCCGGAAAAACTTATACATACTCCTGGTATACATCTGTATATAATTTTTCACGGTCATTCCGTTCTCATTAGCTCTAAGAGCTCGTTAATTTACAAGAGCTTATGTATATTACTGTATTCATATTACCTGTGCTTCTTCATATTATACAACATACAAAATCGGTAGTTAATCTGAAGTACCTGCACGTGGCTTATTATTTAGCTCCAAGGTAACCGACACAGAAAGAGAACATGAGAGTAGTGAAACTTGAAGATAAATTAGAAATTCCGGATTTATTAGAGAGCAAGTTTAATATTATTTATAGCGTTTGAGATTTGAAGATTAATATTTTTAAAGACTATAATAAATGGTTTGTAGTGTGAATGGTATACCCTTTTTGTATTTCATTATACCCAATTTCATTCCAAATTTTTCAGTACTTTCTTAGAGAACTTTTCTTAATTAACATTTGTTTATGTTTTGTTATAGTTGGATGCAAAACAATGTTAGCATCCCTCCAATTTCTTATAAAATATTTGTCCTATGATTTTGTAATTTCTTCTGAATATGATTCATATTACAGTTATCTACACTACTGCTCATAATAATGTGGACACTTCCTATTTCATTTAGAATTAGAAACTTGCTGTACAGAGATGGGTTTTGGACGCTGGACATGCTCTTTTAATTCGTATGTCCAGTTCGTCCCACAGAAGCTCCATCGGATTAAGATCCGAACTCTGGGCAAGCCAAGTCATTATTATTAGTATTCCTTCATTCGTAGTTTGTGTATAATAACGACGTGTGCTTCGGATCATTATCGTGCTTTAACTTAAAATTGCTGCCTATAAAGCGCAATCCGGTTGGTAGCGCATTTTCTTGTAATATCTCGCGATAATTCTTCTTTCTCATTATTCCGTCAATTTTCACAGGGATTCCTGTTTCACTACCTTACCTTTTTTGTTGGTGTAATGCACTCAGGTAGCATTTCCTCGTCTTTTGAGTGCCTGACAAATGTTCTGCGCTTTTGACCAAACACTTCATATTTTGACTCACCAGTCCATAGCACGCTTCCCCATTGTTCTATTGTCCAGTCTTTGTGAGTGTTGGCCCACTGGAGACGTTTTTGTTTATTCTCACAACGTAGGATCGGTTTTCATGTAGCAATACGGCCGTGGAGGTTTACTTCTTTTAAAGGACGTTTCACTGTCTAACGAATATTTTCCTGTTTCTAGCCCGATTCATTTCCGCCGTAATTTCAGGAGCCGTTAATCGTTTATTTCTCTTACTAAACAATTTTATGCGTTCATCGTCGCTCCTGAATGTTACTCGAGGATGTCGTCGACGATTTTTGCTAGTAATTGTACCAGTTTGTTCGAAGCGGCGGACAGTTAAATTTATTGTAGATTTTTTTACATTAAGTCGCCCAGAAATATTCCGTACAGAATATCCTTCTTGATGTAGCGTTAATATTGCTGATCGTGTTTCAACACTAAATAGTTTTTCGTGAGGCGCTTTTTTTTACACGGAAAATAAATTATTTCCTCGCACAAAGAAATAACAACATTGCGCTGCACGTAACGTTATTTATCAACTTAGTTCTTTGATTAGTAAATTGTGTAGATGCTAATAGAATTATTAGATTAATAAAAGTTCTTCTGTTTAAAGTATTTTGTTAAAATTCAAAGTGTCCATATGATATAGTCTTTATTACATGTTCAAAATGTGCACCTCTTCGTTCAAGAGATACTTCGTAAGTAAGTTTCAAGTTGTTCGTCAAGTTATCGAATGAGGATTGTCTCAGTTGTGCGAAGAAGGCTCGAATGGTATCGTTTCATTCATTTGTGCTGATCTTTTGGAGACGGCATCTTTGATCATGCACCAAATGTATTCAGATGTATCTGGGAAGGTAAGGTCTAGCGAATGTGAAGGATAAGGTAATAAATCGTGAAATGATTTTGGTTTGAAGATGCAACTGAAGAAATTGATGAATTCCGGCAGCAGTATAAGTTACCCTGCTCTGCTGAAAAACTTGGTCTCATTTGGGGAAATACCAAATTACGTGTACGGCAGAATCGACATAGACCAGGGATAAAGCTTGCTAAAATTTGTATGTACCGCGTTGATTAAGTTTGTAAGGGGAGAGGAAATTACATGTGTTGAGCATGAAACCGCTCGAAACCACGCTGATGACGCCGGGTAGGCAGAAACATGTCCGTGTGTTTCTCGTGAATAATTTCACCAATACCATGAGAAAGCTTACAGCGTTTTCTTATCTCGGTGTTATTTTCTAGGCATTCTTTTAGAAGTGTGACTTGTTTACCATTTTCTTCGATAAAGTTCAGATCAATGATTCTGTGTCCAAAAACTGGACACCACGCACACACTTTTGCACTATGTAAAGGAACTTCTTGAACCCCATCGTGTCCGATTTGTGCGCCAGTTTATATGACCCGGCAAATAAAAATGTGCTTCATCTGAAAACCATACATTTTTAAGAAATTCAGGATTTTTATACTGAAATTCTAGCGTAATATTCCACTCTACTGCGATAATCTTGAGGATGTAACTCTTGGTGTACCTGCATCACATATGAAAAGACACCCAGGTTCATTTGCAAAGAAGTTGTCTTTACACCAAGTTATAACGCTATCTTTCGCTGGCTGACTTTTTGATTTTCTAACATCTGCTTAAAAGCGCGTTGATGGTTATTGTTAATGTAAACTGTCCTGGGACGACTTTCCTTTTCGTTGGTACATTATATTGCCACTATTTCTTAACTTTTCAACAACCTTTAAAATTACGGCATTACTCGAAAAATTTAATAAACGTGATTAAGCTATTGTGTAAATTTATCACGTATGCATCGCAGAGTTATACAGTCGGCCGGTTCCGTATAAATGGAAATATTGCTCCACCAGAAAAACTTTCTCCTCTGTACTTAACAACATTTTTAACAATTATCTACTATTAATTAACTGCTTGATGTTTACTTGACAGATCTGTACTATTTTACGTAGGTATGACAGCACACGCATAGAGAGACCGCCAACTCAGCTTCAGTACTGTTTATTTCGGGTAATACTGTATGTTGAGGCGGATGTTCAACTCCGATCGCTAGCCAAACGAGAGCATCCAGAGGAAGATGAGTGAGATCTCGTCGAAATGTCGACCTAGTCTAAACGGTTCCTTTCGTGACCAACAACATACGCACTCACAAACCCTGGAACATAATTTCGTATATATGCATATACACGTGCATATATGTTGGTTATGATATTTTCGTTGTTGTAATCTGTAGTGTTTTTAAGGTACGGCAGATAGGCTCTGATGATTACGTGCTTGAATAAGACAAAATCAGCAGATTATTCCGACAATGTAGAATAGATATCATCTACACAACGTAGTTAATTTTACAAAGCATATTATTTTCCTGGAAACATGTATTATACTCTAAATTCTCGTAAACATGGAAAGAATGGTATGACTGACATTTTTACAAATTGTTAAGAGTGTTTGCTGTGTAGCCTAACAACCAGACAAAAAAATATACTATACCTTGGATGAGTTAATACCTCGGTAACAATTGGTACTCAAACAACGACATCGTTAAATTGACTTATTAAAAATTTTCTCCATTAAAAAGTTGTAATTGTATCATTATTCTCGAACAAAGTACGGACTGTCTCTGAACTTCAAAAGGTGACTTTGGAAGTGTTTTAACGTATCCAGAACATTCTATTTTTAAATTGCTTGATTTAGCGAAAATGCAGGAAAAACTGGAAAACCAACGTGTGCGTGAATCCAAATTACATACAGTAACTTAAATTTACTTGCTAATTAGGAATTTGAAGTTTTAAAAATATATTGTATCTTAGAATATTCAAATCAAAGAAGTTACACGTTACGCTAAATCGCTTGGGATTTTCCACAACAAACATAAATTAAAGGAGCATTTAAATTAGTATAATGATGACTAAAACATAAATTTGACAATATTAATAATAATTGGTCAATATTCGTACTTAGTTTGATTACTATGGAATTTTTGGTTAAATGTGTCCAACTTAGCGACGTAACTGTCGGGTTGATGCTTAAGTCTATGGTATTTTTGATTTCTCGGACAAGAATGCCTCGGCAAAAATGCATATCTGAAAGCTATTTTCATGTTTAATTGAGTAACATCGGGATTTATAGATGTATATATATACAAAGATTATATAAATTATTGTCAAACGTGTGAAGTAGAGAAAAGCAGGTATTACCGACATATCCTTTCGTTCAAGTTCAACGGAGGAGTTAAGGTACTGGAAGCCGCTAAGCTTATTTGTGCCGTTAATAGACAGAACGCCATTGGGGAGAAAAGAGCGCGAAAATGAGAGAGTCATTTCGGCGTGAACGATTTTCTACGTCCAGGAAGACTATTGGAAATCTAACGTAGGACACATCCCTACTCCCTACAAACATCGGAAGTTGACTGGCTCTAAGCGTTCTTTCAAATGGAAAGGAAAACTGTACGTTTTTAAAGATTTTTCTGATAAAATACAGAGCTTGATTGCCAAACTAAAATTTATTACGTTAATTCATAACCTTTTTGATTGAAAAAATTGTACGTCATGATATAAATAGAAGTTAAATTTGTAAGAAATGAAAACATGTCTATAAAATAAGTTTTTAAATGGCTTCCATTTAATTTACTTTTGTTAGTGCAAAGTATGTGTATGAGAGTATCAATAACACAAAACCTAAGACAAATTACGAAACTATTTCTCAAGACTGAAAAGCCACGATTTTATCAATACTTTCTATCAAACTATCAAAAGAGTTCTTTGTAGAAAGTTTATTGTAAAGTCAGTTAAAGAAATTAGAAACTACTGTAGCATGTAGTCGTCCCTATTTATGAAGGTACTGTCTGCTGCATAAAAGTGTTTGAATTGTCGTCTGAACCACGTGCACACCTTTTGTTGAACATCGCCCTCCAAATTTTTGCCGCCAAGATGCTTTTCGACTGTACTAAACAGATAATAGTCACTTGGGGTTAGGTCGAGACTGTAAGCCGGATGTTTAAGAATTTCTGGCTCCAATTCTGCAACTTCCGCCTGGGTCAAGTGGGCCGAATGCGGCCTGGTATTATCGTTACGTAGCAATATTCTTCTCGTCAGTAGACTTCGACATTTTCCTCGAATTGCATCCCGAAGTAACAACAAATCTCTACAGTATGATCGTCAACAACATTCAAGCGCCCTTGAGAGAATTTTCCGACCCAGTTGTACACAGTTTTACGCGACAAACACTTTTCATCAAAAACGGGAGGTATTTCCTTTTGCCCAGAAAAAAGGCACAATAGCACGCTGCTCTCCCACAGTACACTCTTCTAAAACAGTCGCCATTTTAACACTGCCTGCGTACTCGCATGGCAACTGTCACTTGACTATTACAAAGTGACAGATATTGAAATAGCTCACTGCTATTTTCAGCTTTCCGGCAGCAGCTTGTGACTTATTTAATGAATTTATTTGGTATTAATAAAAGCTTATAATTTATAATTTTTTTCCAGTTTCTTTTTATTTTTTTCCTGGAGGTTACGAAAACTTACTATATTAGGAGTACCCTCCATATCAATACATTCTATCACCAATTTTTAGTGATTATATAATCCCACTTTCAATGGTAGGAAATTGTCTTTTGTAGACAAGTTTAAAAGTAGATTTGTTCAACATTATACGAAACACGATAGAATTTGAACTTGTATAGGTGCTCCTCTGTGGAAATTTTACAATAAAGTTGCAAGGAATGAAAGTATGTCGAATATAATGAGTCCATTATCTTTAACTGCTTGATGTTCTCTTGGTAGTAAATTCGAGGAAGGAGAATCTTGAGCTAACAAAAGTCACGTACATCTACAACATATGTAGGCTCTACATGTCTCTTTGTTATGTCGACCGCAAATACTAGATATATCACATCCGCTATATAATTAACCACGACACAGCATAGGAAGCTTTCCAATGGTAAAACCGTCACGTATACTGCATTATAGCATATTTTCCCGTAGATTCTGACCAGAATTTTCTGTATATTTACAGGAATCTGCAATTACGGACAGGATTCTGACGTACCTAAAATAGTATTACAATATCGGAGATAGTAGAAAAAGTTTAGATTAGAAGCAAGTTTTTCGGGGTAATTCACCGAAATTTTGTAGAGCGGAACACGTCAAATTTGTTATTCAAATCAGGAGGGAATTCGTTAGGAATTAGTTAGCATATATAAAGTGACGGGAATCTAAGGCACTTATGGAAAATGAAACGTGAAGTATTGAAATGGTGACGAAGAGAAGTGTAAGAAAAGAAATTTGTTACGATCTAATAAATATCGATGAGATTAGTGAGAAAATGAATTTATATATAAGAGCACATCAATCTTAATATATGTAGCACTTATACATCGCTCTATCTTCGCCATCTATATTTTCCGGCATAGTCGTATTGTTGGGAGATTTCACCTTTGAACGCCTTTCCATTTAATTGATTTCTACTCAATCGTTTTATCTCACCCCCAATTTGCTACACATGTACGTTGTGCACAAATTGTATAGAACGTTATTAAGATAATGCAATTTTTTCAATCTCCATTGCATTGAACAAAATAAATAATATCACTGGTGTATGCGCATTATAATGCTGTGAAATTTCTTACCATTCTCCTTTACCATCTTTTCACGGAAATACTAAAAGGAATTATGAATTTTGATGCATGATATGAAGTTTCAGCAAATAAAACAGTTTAGATGGTAACATATTTATTACTTCCGAAATACATATGCAACAACACTTCGGAAATATCTATTATAATAGATTGATACACCAGCGGAGTTAGTAGTAATTAAATTTCCCTATATCCTCTAAAAATATTTCCATGGAGGGTATTATTGCTGAAATTGAGCCCTCTATACGCGCTCTGCCATTGTTGGCCAGGTCCGTTTAGAGACGGCTCAATGATTAATTTCGACCAAACCATTCGAATCTGAGGCGTGAGAAAATTAAAGCTAACATAATAATGGTGCTAAATGCAGTTACTCCTGGTATTGGTGAAATCATTCACGAGAATGACAATGTGAGGGGACAAACTACCTGGCGTCATCAGCATGGTTTCGAGCGATTTCTTGCTCAACACGTTGCAATTCCCCCTCTGCGACCATCACTAAGCAAGTATTATTGGTGCTAGCTAGTTCCAAAAGAATCAAACACGCGTCTGCCAGTTCAAACACAGCGAAAACAAGCGGTTACTATTTCCCAACCTTTCTCCAGAGCAACACATGAATTGCCAAACCAGACCAAAAAAATTGTTTTTAATACATCACAGTAAGCTTGAGAAATCATTTACATGTGCAGTTCACTGCTGGCGCGTGCCCTCTCTGGTTTAGGAATTCATGTGTTGCTCGGGAGAAGGGCTGCGAAACTGTATCCGCTTATTTTCGTTGTGCTTGAACCGGCAGACGAGTGTCTTATTCTTTTGGCACTAGTTAGCTCCAAGGGTATTCACTTGAGCTGTAAGTTTGGATATCGTGAGAGTAGCAGAGGGGGAATTGAAATGTATTGAGCAAACAAGTAGCTCGAAACCACGCTGATGACGCCGTGTAGGTAGAGACATGTATACGTGTTAGTGTTTTTTTGTCTCCTCATATTGTTTTTCTCATGAATGATTTCACAATTACCATGAGTAGTTGTATTTCGCGGCATTATTATGTTAAGTGTTGCTTTTTAGGCATTTTAGATGTGTATTTAGGCAACTGAAGCCTTAAGAAAAATTCGATTCGATAGCGACTCCATAATCCTTCCGGCTGATGAGGGTAATGCCATAGTCATGTTAGATAAACCTCTAGGAACTACTGACGGATGGCACCTATATTCTTGTAAAACGATATTCAACGCTGAGCGGAAAATCTCTTCTCTACTCAAAGCTTTCAATATCCCAATAGAAATTCAACGCTACCTCATTCCCAGGGTGTTCCTAAGACACAAAGATGCTGTCTCGCTTGGTCTTATAGTAGGTACAATTGATTCACCCACACACAATCTTGTTAAGTACCTTTCCAGAATTCTCAAGGAATACACAGACAGGACCCCTTCGCATGTTTTAAACTCTACACATTTCGCTAGATTAATATCGGAAATTACTATTCAACCTACGTATCTGCTAGTCAGTTTTGACATCACTGAAGTACCTATTCCAGATTCTATTCGTACCATCGAACAATTACTATAACAGGACAACAAATCTCGTACTTTAGCCCGCCTAATAGAGAAATACGTCACTTCGATCAATTTTATGTTCCGAGGTAAATTCTTCAAATATCAGGGCTGGCTGAAAGCGGCGATTTTCAGAGGTAGCTGCCAATATCTTTATGGAATTTTTCGAAACCGTCGTCCTGGAAAATTCGCACCTAAAACCAACAGCTTTATTTCGGTATGTGGACGATACTTTCACTATTTGACCTCACGGCAGGGATAGTTTAGATATTTTCCTTGGTCATCTAAATAGCCAGCATTCGGAAATAAAATTCACAATAGAAAGCTTGCTTTGTTGCTACGTGATATTATTTTTGTTGTCACTAGCACAGTTGATTCAGCGCACCCTTGTCTTAATGTGGTCTTTCAGCATTTGTTTTCATTTTCTAATAATCTTTCAGCATTTGTTTTAATTTTCTAATACTATGTTGAGGATTCTCGATTGTTAAACATTTCAAAGTATATATAAAACAGGCGGAGATTCTTGCCGTTCTCAAATTTCAGGAAGCCATTAAGTTGGTGCGATGGATGTGCGCGTTCCTACCACCATTTAAACTCGAATATCTGGAGAGTAAAACTAGCGCGGAATCTAATTTTTATGGGGCGAATCAAATATTCAAGTTTTCAAAAATCTAAAATGCGGGGGCTAACGTGAACTTAGCCCCCATCCTTCTAGCTCAAAAATCTCTAGAATGAAATGAATATAAAACGAAACTTTTACGGTACAAATTAGCTAAAATAGGTACAAAACGTGGACATTTTTTAAAAATCAAAAGCGCGGCACCAACTTCATAAACCTTACTACTAGCTCTCAGTACCTAACACATTATCATTAAGTTTAAGTTAAGTGAAAGACTACTATAATGTTATCTATGGTAAAAGTAGCAAAATTGTCAGACGTGATCTGCTATAAACAGCTCTTCTTTGCTTTCGCAGGCAGCTTAACCTTCAGGCCCGTATAGAAATAGCCAAACAATCTATTTACTTGATAATATCAAGAATTAAACACTAATGTACACTGTTCAAAACAATTCATGGATGTTCCACGTAATTGATAATCAAAAAAATAAGTGTATAACACCTATAAATCTTTCTATAAACTATTGTTAGTCTTCTTAAATAAGACGTTGAATACATGAATGTGTGTGATGCATGTTCTAAAGCGATCCTGTTGGAAGGCATAAAAGCACGCGCCCACATGCTTCTCGGTCTATTAGAGTTTCGAAGGTCACACCTCAATTGGGAAGTAAAACAACACAATAAAGTGCTCTTGAAGGTTTTGTATAAGCTAAAGGGTAAGTTCTAGACCTTCGAATCACTTTTTACAAACAATAAACGTTCAATGAAGGCAGGGAAACGACGACCAACATTAATAATATCAAAACACGTTCAAATCGCACTCTTAATCTAATTCAACTTTGAAGTAAGTTTGCTGCTGTTACTGAAATGATAGTATCAATGTATATAGTAAGAAATCTCTGCATGTGATGATGGTATGTACTTTTCTTACTACAGAACATGAAAAGTCCACAGAAAGAGAGTTACTGTGCATATCAGTTCGTGCTATAATGAAAGGGAACGAATATTATACAGTGACAAATTAACGTTTAATATTTACATTGCATTAACATTAACAAATTACATTGCAGCCAGATAACGGGCATATTCTGATTTGAATAAATATTTGAAAATGTTTCGGAAGGCCGACATGACAGAGGGCTTCTAATATACTGCTTAAAGTTTGTTGTCATACCAGTGTGTAAAACCAACAATATAATAATATACTGTATTCCATTTCTAAACTATAAATGTATACATAACTATAATAAGTGTAGCATTATTATTACATTGTCGTTTGTCAATCTGAATCGGTGTGCATGAGCTAGTTGGCTTCGAACGGATTTAGGACGAGAATTAGTAAATACTGTAGGAGAATCAAATTCACTACGTTAGATCACACATCACTGAGACGTATTATTTATAGAAGACTAACGTCTATTGTATGAAAGACGCTAGAACCTTCTCCTTGTCAAGACAAACAAAATGTTATAACACTTTTCCGGGTGCACTTTGCATTTATTGAGACAGTCGTATTTCAATGTTTACGCTTTCAAATTTATATAATGGCATAGATTTGCTCCTGTACTCTATATGTACATATATCCAACAAATAATATAACTTTTTGTAACTATTTCAGGTTTTTTATTAGATAAACAAGCTATTCATTGCTATTCAGACCTGAGGCTTTTGCTGTCAACAAATGCCGACAATGCAGATGGAAACACAATGCGTACGGGCGTGTTCTATACGATAGCAGGATATTTTCGTATGGTAAAAATTTCACGGAGAAGATAACTCCTTGAAATTTTACTAACGTCTGTCTCTATTGATTTCTGTATGATGCGAGGAAATCCGATTTGGTTCTCATTTTTGGCAGTCGCTTTCTCGATAACGGTAGTTAGCTTAGCATCAGCATTTTGCAACGTTGCTATTGCAAATATCATCAAAAACAAGAAGATTAGAAGCATTACTAGCTATTTCCAGTGAAGTTCTATTAAAATTGCTAGACTACGGTCTGGAATCTGTTATAATTGAAAATAGGAGTCTAATTATCAAAAAGCAACGACGTGATATTAACCCGATTATCGAAACTTAGAAACTACAGGTTACAAAAGTTAAGTTTTATTCTTCAAACATAGAAATTATGAATTTCTACAACCTTAAATTCAATTTTATTCGTTGTAGGTGCAATTTTATGTAGTTTTCTGTTATTTGATACTATGTCGTGTGTTTATGACAGACGAACCTGATTTTTTATTTCACAATATTCTTCTATTACATACATTTTCGTTGCAAAGAATGTGGCGTTTTTTGTCTCAGGAGCAACGTACCAACGTAGTCATTTCTTATCATTTAGTTTTTTCTCTTTATTTAAGTGGCTGCTCTTATACTAGATCTACTTTTGTTGAAAAATTATTCTATGAATTGCTCATTTAAACCGCTTGAAATTCAGCACTTAGGGTTAGTTTTAGCTAGTATAATAATAACACACCATTGATAAAGGCATAAATTCTGCAAACTTGAATGTTCGTTATATAGGTATTTGTTAGCAATTAACGGATTATCTTTCAGGAACAGTAAACATAACAAATAGCTACTGTGTAAATAACACTGATTAATAAATTATCTAGTTTAGTAGGTCTATGAATTGACCGATACTATTTTTGAAAGACTTAATATTTAAAATTAACATTAGAGTAGTCCAAGCTTTTGGCCAACTCAAACTCAATGATAATTTGTTAGCTATTTGAGAGTTATAAAGAAATGATGAATGACACGTTAGTATACTGTATGAAGTTAACTCTTACATTTTAAAAAAAATTCACTAAATATTTTGTTCTGCGTTCGAGTTGCTTTCGAAATATTCGAGACTAAGGAGTGATGGATACTCCAGAAGCCTTCGCACCAACTTTGCAATATTTGAAATTTGATAACAGAAATTTCATTTCAGAGAAAATTTCATTTTGTGCTTAAAGCGGATACAAAACATGGATATTTCCAAACGCTTAAAAATCGAAAAACCTAAACATAATGTTAGAAAATGAAAGCAAATAATAGGAAAACCACGTTAAGGTAAGGGTACGGTAAATAAAAATTAACTGCGAGAAGGCTAGCAAAGATAATGTCACCTAACAGCAAAACACATTTCACAACTTATTACACACCGCTATTTATCGACAGGATATGAACCCGTAGAACATCATTTATGCAAGCTAGAAGAAGTTGAATGTAACCGTGCTGCTTATATCAAGAACATTTAAATTATGTTAAATACCGTCAATATTCAGTTTTGCAGCAAGAAACATGCAAACTGCGGATACTCATCGTCAGGTACGTAAATTATGTGGTGAGAATGCTACGGCTGACAGTAAAATGGATGTTCTTCCTTGTTTAATGAAGGTCGGGACAACGTTCATGATGAATCGTGCTGTGGTTGGCGATCTGTAATCAACAACGATATGGTGCAATTGATACTAAAATTCACGAAACCAAATTGTCCTTGGAATTATCATATACGAGGGTAGCCTGAAATGTTTCCGGAATCGACAAGAAAAAAACACGATATTGGTGCGGTTTTTTATTTTTATTTTTCGATGTAGTCTTCTCGAAGATAAATACATTTTTTCAAATGGTGCTCCAGTCTCTTCAAACCGTCGGAAAAGTAGGATGTTTCGAGGTCTGAAAAATAACCATGTGTAGCGGGGATTACCTCCTCATTTCAGGCAAATCTCCTTCCTCCCAGTGATTTTTTCAGGTTTGGGAATACGAAAAGGTCGCTAGAGGCTAGGTTCGGTAAATACGAAGGATAAGAGACTAATTCGTAGCGCAAGTCATTCAATTTGGACACGACGATACGGGATGAATGAGCCGGTACATTGTCGTGGTGGAAACGCACTTTCTCCGCTGCAAACGAGGCCGTTTCTCTTTCAATACTGCATCGAATCGGGTTAATAAATCGCTGTGATTATCTTCCCTTCTGCAGATAGCCGATGAGGATCACACCTTGGGAATTCCAAAAAATAGTCACCATGACCTTTGCGGCCGATGGAACGGTCTGTGCTTTCTACAGAGCCGATTCGCCCGGAAAAGTCCACTGCTTCGATTGTTGGTCTCCGGTATGTAGTGGTGGATTCAAGTCTCATTCACGGTTACGAAACGCATGAAAAAATCCTTTGGATTACGTAGGATCCTGACCAGACACTCCTCCGAAACGGTCACCCGATTTTGTTTTTGCTCCTGGTGTGAACAAAAACAAAAACGCGGTACTCATCGCGCCAAAACCTTTTTCATAACCAAAATTTCGTGTAGGATATAGCCAACGCGTTCTTCTGAGATGCCTGTTGTCTCTGTTATCTCTTTCAGGTTCAATTGCCGATTGGTTAACACATCATAAATTTTATCGACCATTTTATCGTTGATAGCAGTTTTTGAGCGTTCACTTCGTGGTTCGTCACTCGTGCTTGTACGGCCACGTTTGAACTTGCTCACCCGAAAGTTGAAGGTCGAAAATGATGGAGTACATCCGCCGTGAACCTCTAGCAAAATATTTCGAATTTCCGTGGCCCTTTCAACCATTCAGAAGTGTTTTATCACTGCACGAAATTCGATTTTATCCATTTTTGCCAAACCGCCTGACTTGCTACACAAAACACACTCATAAACAACTATTGACAGTAGACGTCTGAAATTTTGACAGTTGCCATAAAATATGTTGCTCTTACCAACCAGTGAATCTACTTCAACCTTCGTGCTCCATCTCTTGCTGATTCCAGAAACGTTTCAGGTCACCCTCGTACTTTATCGGAGGAGACAGAATTTTGTGAGGAGAGCATGAGGAAACTCGTTCGTTAGGATAAATGTTTAAATAAAAGAGATAATTGTGTGTTTATTCAGAAAATAAATGCATTTTTCGAAATTTTAAATCGTATAACTAAGTTCCTGCAGGGAATATGTTTTCAATAAAAATGTAAAAAGTTAACATCAGTAGTGATACTGTCACAATACCCAAAGGAGATATTGCGTGCTTGTGTCAGGTGCAAATTTAACCAGGTGCACATACACAACGTACGTGCATATTCACTTCTCTAAAACTACTCAGTAGTGTAAAGTGTACTAGAAATACAAGGACTTTCAGTGTCACACGGTCGTTTTAAAGCAGGTGTATCAATGGAGTGGCCTTAAGTCAACAGACTTGTGTTAGTTGTGTGTGCAATGTATTTCATGGCTCTGTTTACTACCCTCCTTTGTAAAAGGAGAGGTGAAGTGGTATTGATTTCTGCCTCTTTAGTATTAAAGGGTAACTGAAGAGAAAGTTACATAATTTCGACAATTAAAAAAATTAGCGAATGAAATTGTAATTGTTCATAAGCGACAAACCTTCAAAATAAATATATTACCGTTCATAAGTTTTCTTAAGATTTACCTAAGGAAACGTATATTTACTGGAAATTGTAATATTAATTGGGAGAAGATTACATTATAAAAAATATGTAAGTTGTTACGTATTACACAGTTAAATAGTGGTTTCGTGAAATAAATATTTTTACTAATTTATTTGAAGTTTCTTCGTCCTATATATACTTTTCTGTTTAGCTCGTCGCATGGTTTCTCTACAGGATGCTTTTCACGGTACGTTCTCCTTCGTCCTGTTGGAAGAAGTTTTTGTAGAGGTTCAAAGAATGTTTCGGACTGAGAAATAATGCAACGACGAAACAGACGGAATCATGCACTGCCCTTAAATTTCTTTATGTTGTTGTACCCTTAATATTCCTTTAATTTTCGCCCAATTTCTCAGATTATTTCCTGGGGAACATCCTCATTCCATCCTAGAATTTCCTCCGTGTTTTATACATGACACGAGGGTCTATGATATTTTTTCTTTAGATCTCATTCAAAGAAAAATTCGCCGAAAAATGTTTGGATCCATCGCTTCAAAAATCCTCTTTTGCTGTCTATTTTCCATGTTCCAAAGCACAATTAAAGCATTTTCTTCTATTTCCTTGTAAAGTAGGGTTTTTTTTTAATAGCGATGCGTCTCTTGACTATGTATACGAAGATCGCATTTTAGGTGCTGTGAGTCGTTGATTTCGCGTACCGATTGAACCAACATGTAGGTCTTCGCCAATGATTGTTAGTCTAGGCCTTTCCGAATGCGGGCAATAAACTTTTTTCCTATTTCATTAGATCGTTGAATGATCGAATTGACATAAATCTTTGAAGCATATAAGCATATATATATATTGCAAACAAGTAACATTCAAGTTTGTTTTCATTATGCAAGGTAATTATTGCATGTTTTCTCATCCAAACTTTTATTTTCATCCATTTTACGCAAATAAATTCAATACAATTGCAAGTGATACCGGTTAAATTATAATTGTAATTATAACCACCTGAAAACCACGTAACTGAAAAAATAACTATAAAATTGATTGAAAATATTTCTTAGAAGCACATACAAACAGAATACACGTGAATTTCACAGGTATGCAGTTGTGAAATGAACTTCGACAAGTGCATAGATTCATTACAATTTCTAAGAATATATAGATTTATGTAGAACGAAATTATGGTTTATATATTATCACCTGGTGGATATATTTACAAGTCTTATGACCTTACAAATTCATTATACCATATATTTCATTACCATTGTATTGATTAAATATGTTTAATTGTAAAAATAGGGTAACTTACTAGACACTGCAACAACATTATTATTAATTCACGTTTTGATAGTGTTATTAGACAATATTGTAATATCTTCTCTACTTTTATTTTTGACTGTTGACAGCGTAGTCTTATTTAAAAGATGGTGCTGTAATATTGATTGAAGTTTCTTTGCAATAGTTGACACGACAACTGATGTAAACACCAAGTGTGAGCCTTTATTGAATTCTGTTAGACATACATAGAATCAATATTAGGTGTGTAGAAAGGAACAATGTTTCGCCCGGCTGGATATCGAATATTGCTGGTGACCTTAAATCTCTTTATAAAAGTTCGTCAAACTCTAGAAGATCCAAAACTTAACAACTTAATGAGAATTATGTAGCTCGTTTAGATAATGTGTTGGGGCGGTACAAAATTTTATTCAAGGTCACTGTTCTAACAAGAAAAGCTCTCAGTTCTAATATTTCAGCAAATGTATTCAATCTGTATATTTCTATAATTATCCGGAAAGCTTTAAAGAAGTTATATGTATTATTTGGATAAACATGAGTCTAATGTACAGGGTCGTATAGATTCAATATCTTCGGGGTCTTTTCCATTATCGTTGCCTGGTTCGTAACCACTTCCTCGTTTCCATTCTTTCAGTTTAGTTTTTTGATTTTGTTGGTATTATGATTTTTACTTCTCTTTTGTTCTATATTCGATCCGCTCCATTTATTGTAATTTTCTTATATCCATTTTTAACTTTTTTGCCTTTCCTTATTTCCCCATTTGCCTTTTTTCTTATTTGTTTTTGTTTTTCTCTTTCATATTTTTCCAAATCTTCTGGAGCTCTAACTGGAGTAACATTTTTTCATGCTTCTCACTCAAATATCATACAAATCTAGAAGTGAATCTTGCGTTATTTCGTATTACATCACGGAGTAAAATATGTTTTCTTAAGTGATCACGGTTTTTGGTGTTCTTGAAGCTGATGCATATTGATAACACTTCCTACTTGATTTAAAGTACTGTGACATGTTTTTCATCACCTGCTATGTGCAATAACAACGATTGCAAGGACTGTACGGTTGTATAATTCACAGGTATCGCAATAAACTCTACACCAAACAAACTAATAATTTTTTCGGAACGCAGCGTTTCAAGATCACGTAGATTCTCATTGTCAACCAAGTTATAATCTCCTAGGAATTTTCGGTATACTGTATCTTTTCGGAAAGAAGTAAATGAAAAGACACCGTATGTTTAACATTGTGGTAGTAAATCTAGCAGAGTTGAGTATGTAATTGGGGATAATTTTCTGTTGAACAAGTTTTTGTTCTTCTTCATCAGTAGCATTTCGTACACGTTTAATTCTCTACAAGAATGCACATTTTAAGGCGCCTAAGATTGTTTAGTTAAATATTATGCTCGGATCCTACCGTATGCTTTGCCACACTGAATAGTTCTAGTTTATCGAAACGGTAACGCCAATGGAAGCTATATCGTAATCATTCTATGCTATTTGGTAAATTACAGACCCTTTCATCGTATCTGATTTATCTTTGGAATTGGCCTAAAGGTTTTTAAGCTGGCTTTTGATATGAAAGACACGTTCATATTTTGTAGGCGGGAAATTTTACTCAACCAGTTTACTGTTGAGTGGAAGGCTAGTGTTATTAATTTCTTATTACCAGTGTCTCTTTGTATTAAGGTTGTGGAATTTCTGATGTGTTGCTTATATTGAATTTTCTTAAAAATACGGTCAACACCCGTAGAAGAGAAACGCTTATATCTCGCTACAACTTTGATGTATTTTAGTATTTTTTTGTTCGCGTTCTTAACGGAAATTTAACGAACCTATTAACAAGAAATGTCATGGTGGGCATTTTTAGTTGTTCCCAATGTATGAACCAGTCGTAATGAATATGTTGGAATTGATTTCTTTTCTATAAATGTCTATTTCTAATTTATAGTTGTTACGTATGATTTAGGGATCTAGCAAAGGAAGTCCATTGTTCACTTCTTCAATTATAAGCTTGCTCGTAGTAAATTTCCAATCTAGTTTCACTAGGAAGTCTCGCATGTTTCGAAGCGAAAATGTTATTTAATATGATCTATGTTACGTACCTTAGCCAAATTCCAGGGAAATATTTGGTTTCGTTTTTGATGTTGGTCTCACATTTACTCACGAATAGATTCACAATGAACGAAGATACTGGATATTCCATCGCTGTGCCTTCCACCTGTTCGAGCCATTTTTAGTTTTTTTCGTCATAAGTCCTTTTACATTAATATTTTACCGTTACCCTTGTTAAATTTTCACCATCCCAATAAAACTTTTATTTTGTAAGAAAGAAGTATTTTATACATACTAAAGTCAATAAATAACATTTCGGAAGAAAACAGATTTCTATTTGTCAGTTAATATCAACTGTACTAAGGACAACAAATAATGAACCTACATGCTTATATATTTATTCATGCACCACTATTTTTGTATAGAGGACTCTACCATATTTGATTGTTATTTGATAAGCGTACCTAAGTGCTGTCCTTATTTGTGTCTCTTTGTGGTATCCAAATATTATATCTTTGCCTTGATTTTATCTAAGGACCCTTTTTTATTGGTTTGTGTTTGTAGGGGAGCCAAACACTTTCATTATTTGTGTATTTATAGGAGAACCCAACGCTATTTCTTAGAGTCTGAACACCTGATTCACGGCGAAAGTAGCGATAATAGTCGATCTCAAAATAAGAGTATGTAATGCTACCCAGCTATAGTAGAAATAATACGCTAAATTAATATTTCTACAGCTCCTTGCTACTGCTCCCTTATAGAAGGGTAAAAGCCATCAACCAACAATTGTGTGAAGTGTGCGCCGACAAGGAAAACGGTAAAGTTGATGGCTAACAGCAGCTTCGAACATTTTACTTGTAAAATTCGTATACGTCGACGGACCAGTATTGAAGAAATATCTAAGTCTTGCAAAAAAACCACAATTACTCCGACGATGACTCGGGAGATCGAATGTGCAGATTTGAGCTTCCGAAGCGTTAGCTCTTGCAGAATTAATGTTGTGACTTCTTGACTGCATACATATATAAATACCTAGTGTACATATATACTATAAAATAAAATAATGTGTTAAATGCAAAGGGCAAAGGAAATGAGAAAAAGAAAGTATTATTATCAGTATTAACACACACAGTTGCAAAAACTTAAAGAAATATAAAATATATAAATTAGTGAAAAATACATACAATAAAAATAAATGTCCTGACAAAATAAAGTTTGAAAATAAAATGTTAAGTCCTTAACATTACATATACATGCATATGTATATATGTTGTACGAGGGGAGGTCCAGAAGTTCGTGGAATGGAGGGGATGAAGTGGGAATAGGGGCGCTCGCTAGGTGTCATTCTGGTTGGTGACTCATCATTAGTATATAAGTTAAGTTGCAGCCCTATAGTTGTCAGTCGTTTACGAATAGTTGCCTGCTAAACAAGTCAATCCGGAAGAAAACTGAAGCTATGGAGGAAATTGAACACCATGCTGTGATAAAGTTCCTCACAAAGCAAGGAAAGAAGGCTCAAACCATATTGAATGAAATGGAAACCGTTTATGGGGAACAGTGTCCTAGTAAATCAATGATTTATAACTGGCATGGTCTTTTTAAACATGGTCGGGAGTCGATTGAAGACGACCCCCGCTCAGGACGGCCAGTTGAGGCCACCACATCAGACATCGTCGAAAAAGTACAAACATTTCTACTGTAAGATGCCCGTTTGAAGAAAAAAATAATTATCTGCATTAGTTGGAGTATCAGATACCACCATTTTGCGTATCTAACATGACCACCTGGGTATGACAAAAGTCAGTGCAAGATGGGTACCGAGAATGCTCACGCCGCTGCAGAAACAGCATCGCGTCTGTGCGTCCAAACAATTTTTGGAGCTGTGTGGAGACAAACCTGCACAGATTTTGGAGCGGATTGTTACCGGAGATGAAACATGGGTTTATCACTTCGAGCCTGAGTCCAAACAGGAGTCCATGCAATGGCATAAAAGGGAGACACCACCGCCAAAGAAATTCAAAGTGTCAAAATCGGCTGGAAAGTTGATGGCTACTGCTTTTTGGGATTGTGAGGGGATATTATTGATTGATTACAAAGAAAAAGGTAGGAGCAAAACCGGAGAATATTACGCAGCGATATTAGAAAAATTAAAGGAGGCCATCAAGGAAAAACGTCGAGGAAAATTGACCAAGGGTGTGTTGTTCTTGCAAGACAATGCGGCGGTTCACAAGAGCAAAGTTGTGCTCTGCACAAGCATGGTTTTCAATCACTAATCCATCCACCTGGCACCTTGTGATTTTTATTTGTTCCCCAATTTAAAAAAAGACTTACGGGGAAGAAAGTTTTCCGACAACAATGAGGTAAAGGAGGCAACTTTGGCCCATTTTGAGGCGAAAGATAAAACATATTTTTATGATGGTTTAGAAAAATTAATTCATAGATCTAGTAAATGTATTGTGCTTAAGGGTGATTATATTGAAAAGGAGAAGTAGATTTATTGTTTTATTTTATTTAAAACCCTTTCATTCCACAAACTTCTGGACCTCCCCTCGTATATCCCGTCTCTATAGTATTAAACTGTTTTCATCTTCCTAGTGAAGTAACTGCATAGGAATTGTCATTAATGTTCTATTCACTATAAGTCTACATGTTTCACGTAAATTCCTTATTCAGCTTAATTAAAAAGTCTCTAAATAGAAAAATAAACATGTTTAGCATTCATAGAGCCGATCGATTTTCAACTTAATCATCGATAATACCCTGTTGTATACTTACTAGGACGTCTCGCATATTTACAAATTAAATTTTTCATGCACGCAACGGAGTAACTCCTACTCTACTTCTGCCGTTAAGTATGCAGTTTTACATTTGTATCTTTCCTCCACGTATATGGACAATCGATTGAATAGCTAAGTTCGGTAAATTCCATTGTTTATTTATAATATCCATATACATAATTATAATTTTATTAGTGCATGTTATTTTTGTCAATAAAAATATCCTTGAAACCATGCGTTTAAGAAACTACTCTTTTCATTGACGTGGAATTTTTATTATTTTTTTTTGTTTTAGGGATGATTATCAAAAACTGTCAGCGATGAATTGCATCTAATGATTGGTAAGTGATTTTTTGATTGTTTACTATAGTCAAAAGATTTTGATGTGTATGACAACCTTCGTTAATGTCTTCATGAATTCTATGAATATTCAGATCTAAACTATAAAGTAAGGTAAGAAATGAACGAGAAAATAACATTGACGAAATTCCTTTTACAGAAGATGTTTATAACAAAGATTATTTAAAACAACTAAATTTCTATAGGCCTATTAACACAATACAGATAAATAAACAAGAAATTTACAATTTTACTTTAACTTTATATCCCGCCTCTCTTGAGTTAGCAATTTACTTCTAGAGAGATTTAGAAACTGGCATATATCTATTAATGTTTTATATACTTGCCAATAAGTAAACTATTAACAAGCTTAGAAAATTCCTTGCCCTGGAAGTTTTAGCTTCGCATTATGTCTACCCAACTCTATGGAATTACAGACATTTTGCTTGTATTCATGTACACGTTTATATTAAAAGTGTCTCCCTTATTTACCAGCAGCATCATACATAATACCTACTAGATCATTTTTTTCAGGAATGCGATTCTAAGTAATCTCTAACCTTTACAATTACAAAAGTTTATAGGGGAACTGCAAAAGTGTGTGGAAATATATAGAAATTTCGCTGTGAGTATATACGAGGGCTGTTCTTTTCAACCTCCGTTCGGCACGAACGGACTGTATATATGTAGGTATTTAATTTATAATTAAATGTTTACAAAATTATGTAAAAGAAAGCTTTATCTTCTATCAGAATACATATGTTCCGAAATAGAAAAGCTTCTTTCAACATACACAGATGTAATTAGTGTATTTTTTAACTTTGCAATACCTTCTAAACTAAAATTAAAGTCGAAAACGTTTACTGTTTCACCTTCCAAAATTTTCTTAACATTCTTCAATTTCAAATACCCCACATTTTTATTTATCACTTTTTTTAATTTATTGTATATAGAATTACCTATTGTACCCTTTACCTTCTTACATAGCATATCAAATGCATCTACTATTTCGACTGATTCCGAGAGCGATATTCTTTGCGTTTCTAGTCTACATTTTTTATTCCTCCAAATTATCGGCGTAAAAAATTGCAGCGTCTAACCATGTATCCCATGTCGTAATAATCGGTTCAGGAGGCAATTTAACACCGGGAAGCCGCTCCTTATAAAATTGGATTCGTAAAGGTGCTTTTAAAAATACTTTTTTGACATTGCTAATTAAATCATTAATCAAAGGAAATTGATTCCTAATGTCTTCGGCTACACGATTGAAGCCATGAGCTAAACAAGTGGTATGAATAATGTTACTATAAAAAATTTTTAAATTTTGCGCGGCTTTTATCATGTATGGTGCAGCGTGGGATAACATTAGTAACATTTTTTCACAAGGTATACTTCCAGGTGAAAAGAAATTTGATAAACCTTCTTGAACGAATTGGGCAATTGTTCTTTACAATAAATTAAATATGATTTACCTATAGTATCTTCATGAAGAATTCCTATTAACAAATGGGCAATATAACGGCCACACTTATCCGTATTTTCATCTACCATCATATAAATAAAATTATTCCCTACCAATTGTTGAAGTTCTGCCATTGTTACTGGTTACTGGTTACTGGTAACAAGATGTGACATAATTTTTACGTAAGGTACTTTTGTCAGGTATATTATGTTTGCAATATTTGTGCAGAAATGATTTCAAATTAATATTGTTTAATCTTGCTAATGGTATGTTCGACGAAATTAATGCGTTACACAGGTCCGTATTATATTCTTGTTCTGAGTTTCGTGAAGTTGATGCTACATATTGATATATAGATTGCTACACACATGCGGATTGCTTTAGTTTTTCACATTTTCGAATATGTGATGGAGATTTAGCATGTTGATCAATCAGGTATTTTCTCTCACATGACACCTACTACAACAACTGTCATTTTATGTCAAAAGTTAAAGAATTTAAAAACAATCGTAAGGCATTTAGTAAAATTAAACTTACCAGTTTACCGCAGGCTCGACTAAATATTTTGTCGCCCTCCTTTACCAGTTCAGGATACGGCTTAATCCATAAAGATATTTTGTTCGCTATACTCATTATATGTACGCACAGTATTTAAAAACGTAACAGAATTACATGCTGTTTCGCTCAAAGATATTCAATGAATGAATAGCTTATTTGGGAATTAGTAATAATAAAGGGTATTTACCACATCCCTTCTGGTAGGCGAAATTAAACATGTGCAGTTCTTGGACAAAAGTATAAGAGAAACCAATGTAAAAGATTTATCGTTCTGAGAATTGCCCGTTGCCGATCTACATTGGGAATTACTAGGAATTTTTACTAATAGAAAGGTTAAGAAAAAGTCTAAATATGGAATGTATGCAACTTTTGTAAAAATATGCATAGAAATGACTAAATATGCAATGTGTGCAATCACTAATTAGCGCTAATTAACTTCAATTAGTGTAATACGTCTGCGTATAGACTATAATTAAAGATATGCAAAAAATAAAATATATATACTTATTATAGAGTAAAGTAAACATTAACTTTTACTAGTTTAGCGGTTATGTTACATATAGTGATTTAGTGTGTTTGGTTAGTGTGTTTTGAAGCATTTTTACATTAGTGGCGTTCAAAAACAGAGATCTTTTGATTCTAATCGTGTCTACATACTGAGGAGGTGTGTGCAAAACCAATCTAACTGCAAACTATGCTGTTACAATTCGTGCACTGCTATCAACTGTGTACTAATAGGCAAAGATAGACGTGTTCCAAGAAAACATATGACCTCTTCTAAAGGAATAGATTACTTGAAGAGGAAGAGAATTAAAACGTTTTAATATATTTACTTTGAACTTGAGCTTTGTCCGAGCAATACTTTTCTATTTTTAATAAAGAGTAATTTATATTGGCATTCCAACTATTACGTTTGGATCTTTTTTTGGTGTAATCACTCTCATTTTATTATTTGCGCGGTACTTAGTGTTCTATTTAGAAAGTGATAAAAGTTGATTACATTTCTTTCAATTTATTATTCAATCTTATATATTAAGAAAGTTCTTTTGCTTGTTTTTGCCCCATTGCCGTTAGCATTATATGTAGATCAGCTCTACAACTACGAAAACGTAGAACTGGTCTTCTTATAACTAGGACAATGTAGGAGGAGACAAAGACGCAGGTCCATCGCATCATAATAAATTGTTCAACCTGTTGAAAAAATGGCTCGAGGAAAACGGAGGAAGTTAATATTATATAGGCTGTAACCATTGTAGGGTCAATTTATTCGCATTCTGATAAAGTGGAGGATAACCGCCAGCAAGATAAATTTATTTGGTATATTCACCAAATTTTATCTGAGGGGTAACAAACCAGGACTGTCTAATATTTTTAAACGGTTAGTATAGCAATGGATAAAGTAAAAGATAGATTTATGTGCGTTGTAATGAGAAAGACAAGCACATAATTACAGTTTCGATTTGAACATAACCTAATATTTTTGTACTGTTCGTCAAATGGATCTTTAGACGCACGTCATCAGACATACGTATCTTCCGTGCGAGAATATTCGATATTAAATAAGAATAGTTAGATTCACCACCGATTTTTGCTTATGCCATCAAATAATGAAGTCCGTTTGACGAAGTATACGTAGTATAACAGGTCTCGCGTGTTTATATTTGCAGTATTTGGTATTAGAAAATATAGCGTTATTGTGCTACCTGTAACTTTATCAGAATGTGAATAAACCGGCCTTTAATGATATAAAGGCCGTTACAAATTTTAATCCATTTAGAAAGCTGTGTAAGCAATATTTATTATCTATTTCTGTTTAGAATTTAAATAACTTTTGGTCTGTATGATATTAAAACTTGTTTTAGCCATGTACTTTAAATTGTTTTGTTTTTTACGTATTTATTATTTAAATAAATGGTATTATTATTACCTTCCTCAAAGCCACAAACGAGTCTGTATATGGTGCATAGACAATGGATTCAAAATTTTAATTAATTCCCTGGTATCCCATGTCTTGTTTAATACAGTAGGTGCGATGATATTTTCACGATATTGTGTACGAAATTGACAAATCTCTTCTTAAGTACTCATTCCTATACTCTTTCCAAGAATTTAAGGCTTTAACGCTCTACTTTTCACACTACATGTAATAACTAGTAAGAAGCGTTTTCAAAATTTCTGAAAACTGAACAGCAACGTGGAGTAAAGAGAATAGTTAATTTTATCAGTAAACTAAATCTATGAAGTTGTAATTAATGCCAGTGAACAAAGAATGTTAGGATTGTGTGTTAAAATTTAATGCTTTAGTATTACTAGAAGGGATGTACTTCATTTAAAATGTTCTTCTTTTGAAAAAATGTCATAAGTTGGTTTTGTAAATGTTAAATGTAAAAACGGTTTTACTTCCTCGGTAATTATGTATTTGTGCCAGCCTTGAGGTAAACAAACTCGATCGCCCTGTCACTCTGGTCATCATAATTGCATAAACTATTTTGAGGACGCCGTTTCAATACCACTCCACGTATCGTACTTGTTAGAGCATGAAAATTTCAAACGTCGCATACGTAACTGGATTATTAATGTTGCTTGTGAGGCTACTGAAATGCACCTACTCCAGTGTGCTTTCGTAGACTGCTCGACACGCGTATCATATTATACATGCAGTTCTATATACATACATATGTATATAACATATACATAGGTGGCACAGGATAATTTATAAGCGAGAGTCTGAGCAACCCAAAACTTTGCGTTCAACCGAGTAAAGTGCGGTCTGACGTTCTTGTTTGCTTGTTTGTCGGTAACCTTTTAGACAAACAACCTATTGGTTATTATGCAGCACGACCGCTTTAATTTAAAAAGCTCATTTGTGCTGGCGTAAAGAAGATTCCATTGGGTTTTCTAGGATATATTTTCCGTGTTTCTCTCGTATAACGCAGCGTTTCCTAAGTAATAAATTGATTCAAAGAACGTAATTAATTTTCAGGTTATATAGTGGGGTTCTTTTGACGTCATTCACGTTAGTTTTTAATGTATTTGCTTTTAAACCATTGCTTTTTCCTTAAGACATGGTTGAAGATATTATTCTGGAAGGATAATATTTTCAATATACTATAATTAAAATTCGTAAAACCGGTCCTGGACTATGAGTGCGTGGAAATGTAAGTGATATTCCGGCAATACCAAGTTCAGTACGAATAAAACATTTATTCGTAAAAGAGGAGAAACTTAAGAATCGTGTAAGGAATACCAGCCTGTACACCTCTTTACGCGTCAATGGACTGGCATTGGCTTTGCGAACCTTAACGATAATTCACTATTTGCTTCCTTTTATGGACATGGGAAAAAATAGTTAAGCTACTTGGGTAGTTCACCATAATAGTAACCTCAAACTTTTTTAAAGCAGGGCATGTTGGATCCCATATTAAGTAATACCGCTCCTAATATAACTATTGAACATTTAATAATTGCATTAGTCCCACAGGATGAATACCATCTATTTTATCATTTAGCATTTCCTTTAACGTTGGAACACGCTGCTTTCCAAACGCAATTTCTTTCAGGTAGAATTTCGAGAAAGCAAACCATTTCACTCTATTCAATGGAATTGGTCTGACTGATTGGCCTTTCTTGCAAATGCTGATGACGTTGATCTTGCTCTAACTTCCAACTAAGACATTTTTCATAGTGATCTAGAACTAAAAATATGTACTATCCCAATGAATTCAAGCGCTTAAGAATTCTTATTAAGTCTCAAATATGTGATTCTTATCATTTATACTTGCGTCATATTGCAGCTAATGTTAAATCAAATCCTAAGGTTATACGGAAATATGTTTGCTCTAAAGATGGAATGATTAGGGTACTTGGTATACTTTCTGATGGTATTAATGAATATACTCGTCCTCAAGGCATCATAAACGCCTTTAATCAAGTGCTCTCTGACGGTTTGCTACTTAATACAAAGACAGACATACCATCGGGTCTTGAATCCAATGGATGTTGGTGATGAGCTATGTAGTCAAAAATTGTAAATATGCACTGGTGAAACCATTAACTACTATCTTCAACCTGGCACTGGCTACCGATACGTTCCCTACGTTTTGGAAGAAAGCCAGGATTGTTCCTGTCCTTAAGCAAGGTGATGCCTTGGATATTTCGAACGATCGACCTGAATTATTTTCAACTTTGCGAAAGTATTTGAGCACTTACCCCACACTTTGATATATCTAAATGTAATATGCCACCGTCTCAACATGGTATTTTGGCTAGAAAATCTACAATCACTAACCTAGCTACCATATCTCAATGTAACGCAATTTGATCTTACTGGTGGACTGGAGCGATAATTTAAGTCTCAATTTGAGCAAGTTTTGCATCCCAACATTTCCAAGAAGCTCAGACGCTTTCTATCCTGTTAGTGATTATCAACATATATGCGTTTCCTTAGCCATATCAAGCAATTGTGGTTGGCGGAAAAGACTGTTTTCACTTAGACAGTTACTAACCCTTTCTCCAACATCGATGCAATCTAGTCATTGTATAACGCTTTCATCCTTAGTAAATTTTCGTTTGGAGTCATATTTTCCGAGGATGTATTACTGCAACGGCATGGATTACAGTCTCTACCTCAACGACGTGATGAACATAGTACCAAATCATTGTATAACATTTCTTCACAACAAAATAAACTGTGATTTTTTACTATCTCGACTGCTACTTGCACTTCGCACAAATCTGTTATTACGGACACCAGTTTTTGCTATGTGTAGGAGTGTATTTAGGAGCTAACAATTATTTTGAAAATGTATTTATATAATTTTACAACATATGATACTAACATTACCATTGATTTTTTTCTTTTCTTCTTTACTGTTATTGTAATAGTTATTCTTTTGCAGTAGTAACTGTAGATAATTTAATTTTTATTACAAATGCATTACCCTGTTGTTGGGCAAACAAACATAAGGAAGACTAAGATATAAGAACCATTTGCTTTCAGTATGACCAGTACATTGCATTGACCATTCCGAAACTTTTATAAAACGTTTCCTATATTTAGAAAGGTAAATAACAGTAAACACATTTTCAAGCACTTATATCACATAATATTAATATATGTTGCAAAAACAAATTGGTTATAACTTTTGTACCTAATACGAAAGCTGTCTTTCTTTTCAAATTCGGTTCGTGTCTGCAAACAGTGACGCGAGCGATGGAAGACAGGAATGCCCAGAAGGTGACTGCGCATCTTCTCCAGTATACCCTTGCCACTTACAACGTCATTATGCCATTTTCACCTGAGTTGCAGGCCCATAAACATGGCTTCTACAATTGATTCTCCATTTAAGTGCGAGTTGCGTAGCATAATTCGATTCCTTCAAACAGAAGAGAATAGTGCAGCATCGAAGAATGAGCCGCGTATACGGCGAAAACTTTATGGGGGATGGTGTTGTGCGTGAATGATATATGAAGTTGAAAGAAGGCCGAGCCGATGTTTACGATGAAGACGGACAAGGGCGCAAGTCTGTCGCATCAAAAGACACTGTTTAATTGACAACATGGTTCGATAAAAACGGAGGTTTACTATCAGTGAGTTGAGTGTGGAATTGAAAAATTGGCTAGGAGGACAGAACTTCCAGAGTACACTGGAACTGCAAAACAACACCACGGACTACCTCAATTCAGTGGTGACAACATTATATCGAGGGGGGATTGGAAGGCTCGTCCATAAATATGACCAATCACGGTAGCTACGTAGAAAAGTAACCATGTTTGTACATAACTTTTGATCATAAATCATTTTAATATTTACATTTGTCTTATTTCTACGAGCTATCGGAGGTTGAAAAAAAAACCAGCCCTCGTACTAATCTTATTCTTTTACAAGCTATAAATTAATAATTTTAACATATTAGAAGCAAAAAGTCGTCACAGATGAACGATTTTTAATTTATAGAATTGTTTCTTTATATTCTCTAAGTGGCAAAAAGACGGAGTACCTTAAAATATTTTCTAAAGATTTCTGGAATTGTGTGTTTTATTAATTGCCAATTTTACTATCAATGCACTAAATAAAATAACAGCAATTAGAACTTTAAATAATAAAATTATCATCTCAATAACATTAGCGCGTTGTTCTATTCTAGGCACTAATATAAGTATACTCTGTTTCTGACCATTTATGATAAAATTCAAGTAGGCTTATAAGCAATGTTTTAGTCAGCTTGAAAGCTAATGAAAATTGTCACTTGTTTGCTACGTAATAGCAATCCCGTTAAATATTGCCGTCCTTAATTGAGGAAGGGCGCGGTATGTGTCACGCACGTTGGTTAAATATTTAAATTGATTTATTTGTTATATACTTTGTTTCGACGAATTTCTAACATTCGCCTGTTCCTTTCATTTAGTCTCAAATTTGGTTACACATTTATTCAATCTCATTTTTCTTCATCAGCGTTTTGTCGCTTTTTCATTTCTAAATTTTGTTTATTTAACTCTTCTATTTTGCTGTTGCTGGGGGCAAAGCATAATTACTCTGATTTATCTCAACTACTTTTTAGATTGGCAGATGAATCTTTACTAGGAAAATGGGCAACTATGCGAAAGACCACTAACACATACTTTACTTGAGACCTATATACATTGCTTCTTCGACGAATACAAGACCAACAATAATTGAATGGCAGTACCAGTGTAATCTCGAATTTGGTATCTTTGTGATAAACAGAAAAACAATCGGATGAATGGTATTTGCCATTTACGAAAGCGAAATGTTTGTATTCACTTCACTTGAAATTATGTTTATGCTTAAGATTCCTCTTGCACGTTTATAACAATTTAAACGGATAATATTGATACAATTTGTATGAAAAAAATGAAGCGCAGAGATGCCATTGATATGCAACTAATTGCGAGAATTGTTCTTTTAAATTCAAAAATAGAAATATATACTAACATAGTAAAGTAGTAAACAGAATGCAATTCGATTCACTTAACTTAATTCGGATACATAAGCAGGCGTACTAATTACTTCAAACTAAACTCACTCACCTCTACCAATTTCGCATATGGAGAGATCATCATAAACTTACGTTAACGTAAAGAACCATTAAATATTCACGGAGATTGTAAATCACTCGCCTTCTAGGTAAATTGTTTACCGATCTTACGCTTGATGAATGTTCCCATGTGTGATCGCGACAGAACATCTTCAGTGTAAATAATTTATGTGTATTATTAACCCGAGCAGTATACAAGGAGTTATGAACTTCGCCGGTTAAATTTAGTTATCCGCACGTTTAGAAGCAACGTAATTCGCTTTCGAAAATTATTACCCATTATGAAGCATTGTATTATAGTTTTCCGGCAGTAAATATTGTATGAATTCACTCAGGGGCTTTCATTTACAAAAGCATTTAGAAATATTACTATTTAGATTTGACGAAATTCATTTTTAATCTGTTTATTTTTAATCAGCGATCTGTGGAGCGCCATTTTTTATAAATGAAGTATTGTTGAAATTGTATACAAAACACAAACGGTTGGTTGAGTAGAGTGGGGCGGGGTTTACAGGAGCGGTTTCCATATCGCCCTACCTATTGATATTATCGGGATGTTTTTGGATATCCATGATCTTTCTATCATATAAATGAGAATTTTTCGCGATGGCCGAAGTTATTTTAAATAAAATATTATGGTCCGTTTCGAAATGATTTTCGTCTATCGCACACGATGATACCTATTCCGATTTAAGACAATGTTTGTGCTTTTTAGTGCGGGTTTCAATAGAACAAGCTGTGTCACCTATATATACTAAACCGCAAGATCAGGGGATTTTGTAGACATCTTTAGAGGATAGGGTCTGAACTTGATCGTTAGAAGGAAGAATGTTGGCAATTTTCGAAGGAGGCTCTACTTTGATGTTTTGTTTTTGAAGAATTTTGTGGACGGATCAAAGGAAGCTATGTCGTACCTTCAGAGTTTTCGGAATCTTGGGGCTTCTCTTCGTGGGAGGAATGTAAGCGTTTATTGATGACTTACTGTATATTCCGATATTGGTAACCATTATTTTGGAGCGATGACTTAACGTGCTGCAGTTCTTTCGTCAGATTATCTGGTTTAGAAGTGTGTGTGGGCTTTCGGTAGACTGTATGACCTAGAGGACCATTGGGTTTTCATGTTACGAGGATAGGAAAGGAATTACACCTCCCTTTCCAACTTCCATGTTGAATTTTATGTCGGGATGTTGGTTGTTAAGATGACTAAGGAAACTACCTAAAGTATCTCTACCGTGAAGCCATATGATGAAAGTGTCGTCCACATGTTGAAACCAAGCTTTCGATTTTAGGTGCGAATTTTCCAGGGCGATGGACTCGAAAGATTCCATAAAGATATTTACAACAACCGGCGGAAGCGGCAACCCCATGGCGGGTTCTGATATTTGTTTCAAGAATTTAGCTTGGAAGACAAAGTAGATCGAAGTGAGGAATTTATCTATTAGTCGGACTAAATCGGGAGATTTGTTGCCCTGTTCTAGTAGCTGTTCGATGATATTGAGAGAATTTGGAATGGGTACTTTAGTGAAGAGGGAAGTGACATCAAAACTGACTGACAAATCTGAATAATAAATCACCGAGATTAGTTCAACGAAATGCGTGGAGTTTAAAACATGAGACGGCGTCTTACCGGTGAATTCGTTCATAATTCTTGAAAGATACTTACCAAGGTTGCAAGGTGAATCGATGGTACACACTATAGGACGAAGCGGAGCACCTTATATCTTAGGAAGACCGTACAACCGAGGCGGTTTGGAGTTTCGGGCAATGAGACGGCGTTGAATTTCCAGTAGGATATTAGAAGCTTTCATTAGAGAAGAAATCTCTCGTTCGAGTACCGGTGTTAGATCTCGTTTTAGAGGAATATAGGTGCCATACGTTAATAGTTCCATTATTTTTGACGTATATTGAGTTTTATCTAAGCTGATTGTGGTATTTACCTTATCAGCCGAAAGGGTTATAGAATCAGGATTTGATCGGAGATTTCTCAGGGCTTTTTGATTTCTTCATGCGTTAGAGTCGGACGGGAGGTTTGGCCGAAATGAGGCATTTGGCTGTTGCGAAACGGATTTGGTTGACAATAACACTCGGTAGAGCGCGCATAGAAGACTCCACTTCAACAATGATACCCTTCGTGGGAACACTTTTCGAGGGATATAGCGTAATTTGGTCCTTTGACAAGAGCTAGTCCTTCGCTATCGGATAGAGGTCTAGAAGATAGGTTAACAGGCGTAGGTACTTCTCCGTCATCTCTCCAAACGTGATTTGGGACTGAATATGGAATATTTTGTCAAATAAGGACCAGTCCTCAGAAGAAATTACAGACGAAAGTTGTAAACCGAGCTTAAGAAGCGATCAGGAAATGATGTCGAGTTTTCAACGTGTATGCCGAATTCGTTCGCGAATAAGAGTTAAGCCGGTGCGGCAAAAGATATTTTGGGAAGCTGGGGTAGATATTTGGTGACGAATTTTAAGACAATTGGGAATTATTTGTTTATCTCAACGACGACAGAGAATGTTCAGGTTGCAAAGGAGTTTAGAAAGCTGATGACGTAGTTTAGCATCATAAAATTATCATGACACGGTCCAATTCCGGAAACAGTTCGTTAATAATAGTATGTTTTCATATTAAGATTACCAAAATATGAACAAGGTATTCAATTTTATTTATGCGATTAGTAAGGTTTAATTGCTATAAATAAACAAGGGGAGTGTTCTTATCCGTAATTAAAAAATTTCATTATTTTGAATGGTTAGGCCAACTCTACTGAGTCAGGGTTCGTATTTAATTCCAAGCTCGCCTAAAAAATAAATTTACAAATTTATCAGTCTATTAAATCCAGTTATAGATCGCAGCGCAGTTATAAGACCACATTGCTAAATCTGTGTTCGCACTATTTATTAAAGTATATATGTATCAAACACAGCTATTACATATATAACAGCTTTTGATGTGTTCATAATCTATCAGCTGCACAACTTTCGTATATACGGATGATGCAGATTTGTGCATCATCCGTGAGAAATGCTGAATCAGTCACGTTATTAACGCAACGTGACAATGCTTGCATCCATCTCTTAATTAGATTCATTATTGAATTCGCGTTTCCGCTTCTGCAGTAAATTAGTCGCGTATTGCGAGTTATTTTCGGGGAATCTATACGAAAATCTTGAATCGGAAAGCAATTTCTGTAAAATTTCAATGATCTCGGTTTTCGCTCTACAAATAAATTGGAATATCGATTTCCAATACAATTCTAATCTTTTCTGAAACTTTGTTTTAACCTTTCTGATTGCACTATTAAACTCTAACAACTCTTTCCATACGATTTCCATTTGATATTGAACTAAATTTTAATCTGTTTAATTGGTTATACCTCTCACAAGATAATGCATTAACATTGCTACTGAAGACATTATATTGAACTCACTGATTTCTCCATATATTCAATTTTATTATTCGCAGGTTATTTATGCTTTGATTGTAGTAAGTTATCGAAATTTTATATTCTACTGTAATTTCTAGAATACTTTAATTATTTTGCTTCTAGGACTTGTTTCAATTACTTTAAGTAATTCCTGTAGAGTTGGAAAATAATCCTGAAGCAATTAAATTAAAGTTTCACTTACAAGGAAAGGTTCCCGAATGTCAAACTCAGATCTTAATGAAACTTGGTAGACAAGTAAAGTATGTTGACTTAAAAAAAAAAAAATTTGTTTGTTCATTCACTCCCAGGGGGTGAAACACCCATTCGAAAATTCACAGATATTCAGTTTTCTTGGTTTAATTCTTGAACGGAAATAGAATAAAAGTTTAAATGCAAACGTTGTATATACAGGGTATTGCATTTAAGGGCCACCCTCTTATGCTAGAGCTGATCATAGCAAGAGGAATAATACTTTATTGATTTTAAAGCATTTTCAATTATACAGCGTGTTCCAAAGGTGTACAGCAAGATATACCTTACGCTACTAACACCAAAACAATCTATGTATTCCATATACATATCTTCCATTAAGAAAACCAATCACTAATTAGTAAAATTGCATCAGTTATTATGCCCTAGTGTTCATAATTCATACAAAACACGGGATTACACGTGATAACAAAATCTTAGCACTAATAATAATGAATAAAGTATTTATTTTAATGCGTATTTAAATTTTATATTTATGCATTGGTATGGTAATGAAAGACGTCAAAAAATGCTTAAAACAAAATGTTTTCACATTAAGAACAACGAACGAATGCAAAAGCATCACGTTGAAAGAAACGGGAAGTAAGCCGAAGGTCTTGGTTTGAAAAGGCAAAATTCGTGAGATGTTTGAATGGTCCCGATCGATTCTGTATATAATCGGACTTGTACCAGACATATGCAAACAAACTGATATATTTAGAGGACGACAATTCATTGTGTTTTAAATTTAGATCAACATTATAATTTGAATTCAAAACCCTTCCATATTCGAAATCCATAGGCGTCCAATGGTTGAACCATACATGTTGTTTTCTTTGGTATTGTCAGTAGATGAACATCTTTGTCAGATGCGACTTCTTTAACAATATTTACAGGTCGAAATAGGGTTTGTTGTATGTGAGGCCTAAACTTGCCGCCAGGTTCTTTTAGTGCTATCAGCAGTAAAGACATAAGTTTACTAGCTATGTGTCTGTGTTGAAATTTATTGACAAGTTTGACAGTTCAACTTACCCTTAATGTATATTGACATATGTATCTTAAATTTTAAAGCGTTTTTACTAAAGATTACGAAGCATTTATCATTGAAAGCTATTTCTGTCCGTCAGAGAAGAGACAATACTGTTTCTCTTTCTATAAATGTATCTTTTATAATCAGTCAAAACTAGTTACACATATTCCACTTTTTTAAATAACTCCTGCACGTATTAACAACAAATTGTAAAATTTATGGTGTTTATGTTTTCATTGCGACCGAAAAAATTCAAGTGCTATTTTCTGCGTAATGCCATGAATTGTATAATGAAAGCTTCTCGACAATAACTCGAAATCGTTTAAAATGGGTTTTTCTGTTTCCGTCCGATAGCACTAGATAATAAATTTTAAATGTTTCGCGATGGATGCTTGAAATTTTTTAACAGATTATGTCATGAATGGGTAAGTCGGCTGACAAATGCGCGTTTGTCAGCTTACTATTATCTACTACCATATTGGGACTAACAATTCACGAATTTTCTACGTACATTTACAACAAAATTGACATACGCTAAGCAGTATTTTGCGCTGTCATAAAAAATTGTTGTTTTTCATCAAACTAATTCAGAAAAGTTTTGATTAAATTCATCATTACAGAAAAAAAGGGTCATGCTTTATGATTCAAATTCAAAAAGTAAATATTGTTTATGAAATGACATGCATGTTCACGTAAAATAGGTTTCTGTTTCGCGGTCCCAAGTAAATAAAGCCACAAATCGGTGTAACGTTCGCATAATAGTTCCAGTTTTACAAGCACTAAATTGTTGTCGGCAGTACAACTGTGCATATTATAGTTTAGCGCAGTGGACTACATTCCAACGCTAAAACGAAAAGTTAGACGCAAACAGAACTATAAGCCACACCGCACGAATATGTTTATGAATGCCGAAACAATAATAAATCGTGCTATTAGGTCGAGCAATTCTCGCTCGTTTATTGCTTATCGAGATATAGACGAAATTTAGCAAACCACTGTATGCCTACGGGGGAGAAAGCATTCGGTGAGTTCTGATTTTGAATTGTATTCGATTGCATTTGGATAACACTCACTTCAGTCGCAAATGTCTAATGCAGTAGAGAGTCAATTGCTTCGACCAATGTTTTTCAGAGTAAATTGGAAGGTAATGAAATCGCTATTCGCTTTCACAGTCCCTTAGCTTCTAGTATTTCTTGTAACTGGCAAAAAAAAATATTGGCAGGGTGCAAATCAACGACTGTCCCTACAGACTGTGAATCACATAACATCGGCGGGCTGCAGTCGTTCAGTTTTGGGCATGCGTATGTGTTAGTGGTTGAGATAGTCGTATGCGTCAGCACTACTCGCACGGTCGCTTATCCAATCTAGGACGCAAAACTCACGTTAGCGAAATGTGACTTTTCAATGTTGTAGATGCATGTTAGATATATTATATCTTATCGCAAACTACTGAAATGGGTACGTATTAAGCCGTGCTTATTGTTGAACTACTATTCTCTTTTATACAGTTTCCTGTTCTGAGACAGTTCTTTGGCTCCAATCCATCCCATACTCCTTTTCTCTAATGTTCTATACATTTGTCCTTTCCAGATGTTTTGGGGGTCTACCTATTCTGTTTTGACTTCGAAAATCTTTGTTATTCGATCTTCTTCCATTCTGTCTATATCTCCAAGCCATCCCAGTTGTCTCTCCTCTATGATTACGTCTATTGGCTTCATATTTAGACCACTAGTGATTATCGTTTTTCTAATTTAACTCTCTTTGTTACACCTTCTATTCTTCTTAAGAATCTCGCTTCTTTGGCTGAGACTTTGCTTTTGATTCTATTCGTGGTTGGCTATGACTCGCTGCTATAATAATTATTATTCATTATTATTATATATAATTATATTAATATTTGGCCCTTTTATATGCCTTTTTCGCTTTCCTTATTTGTTTTGGTATTCCTCTTTTTATCTAAAAAATTATTTCTTAATTTTTCCCAATTCTCTCATTTATTTCTCTCTCTATTCTCCCGTCATCCTCAATGATTGTTCCTAAGTAATTGTATCTTTTAACTTGTTCCAAGGTTGTTCCTTCGATTCTGATGTTTTCCTTTCTTCTACCGCTATTATCATTGTGTTTGTTTTTATCGTGTTTAGCTCCATGTTTATCTTTTTTAGTCTTTCTTGGGATATCGTGAGATTTTGCTGTTATGTCTTTCTTGAATCTGCTATCAATACCATATCATCTGCAAGCGCTAATCCTTGTACATTAAATGCATTCATTTTCCGGTTTCCTACTTTCATATTTTTTCCTTTTTGTTTGGCTTTTTTAATGGCGTCGACTATTAGTATAGAAAATAACAATGGACTTAATACGATTTTGTATGAATGTAGCTGATTCTCCGTTGGGGGTTCTGACTTTATTTTTGTTATTTTTATACAAAATTTAATCATCTCGATCATTTCTCTCTCTATCTCTCTCCTTACCAGGTTCTTCCATATATCTTTTCTTCTTATCCTATCTAAAGCATATTTGAGATCTATAAAATATATATGTATTTCCTTTCCCTTTGCTGTTAGTTCTTCTCCTAGTTGTCTGATAAGAAATATCAAGTCTTCGGTGCTTCTTTCTTTCCTAAATCCATGTTATGTATGTTCTAATGTTGTTTCCAGTTTCTTCATTTTTTTCTAATATTCTTGTCAATACTTTTCCTGGGATGCTTGTTAGAGTTATTCTTCAGTAATTTGAACATTCTTTATATATGCTTCAGAGTAAATTGGAAGGTAATGACGTAGTTCCTTAGTTTCTGGTATTTCTTATATTAGTAGGCCGTGAATTGGCGGCTGCCCCTATCGACTGTAAATCACACATCGGCGGCCTGCAGTCTTTTCGATTTCAAAACACATTTCATTTAACCTAAGGAACATCGTGTTCGTCGGGTTCTAGGCTATCTCTTATAAACGTACATACATTTAGTGATATCGTATGGGGTTTTGTAAATGTTTCCTGAAAGTTTGACAGGTGAATGTTTTACCTTTTATCTGGCATTAGTAAGGTCTATCAGTTATATTACATAACTGGCTTTTCATTACTACAAATAAACATCATGTTATATAATCTGTCTTGAATGTAGCATCTTCTACTCTTGACAATTTCAACAATTTCAATTTGTACATATTCTATAATCCATTCACGTTCGGAGTGCAGCAGATGGCGTGACAAGCAGCATTCGTATTACATCGGCGAAATCTAATTCAATTAAATAACAGCGGAGTAATTTGAATGAAATATAAAATACCTGTTTTAATCATATAACTTTAAATTGCCAAATTCACAGTTATAATTATACAAACATTTATTTGGCCTCTTAAAAAGTACAGGAATACGAATTAGGTTTTCAGTAACTTGTTAAACCTATTTTGTATTTTATTATTACAACTATGAGACAACTACGAAATATTTTGAAGTAAATAAGATAGAGTTCGATGAAGGTACACAATTTAGAGATTTAATTTTATAGCTATTGATTTTCTTGTATTTGGACATCATCAGGTTAAACTGAAAATGAAGACAAAACAATATAAAAACCGGGTGAAGGTGACTAGAACTAAACGAGTTGTTATATAGGGTAATTGGGGTAAGTACCAAGTAGACGTAATTCTAGAGGTATCATAGTGCATAGCATTAGTATTAGAATTTGCAAATTAGTATCACTTCACGGAGCTAATCCGGATGGTCATGATCTTGTCGTCAATGAAATAAGTTATTTTGGTTTAGTTGGATCGCACTTAATGAGAAAAGTTTATTCATGGTCACTTGTAATGTCTCTAAAATTAGATATGGCGCTATTTTCGAATGGGTTAAATTGTTAATTGAAAGAAGACGTGTTTGAATGTTATTCTTGTGTTGTAAACAATTGTAGCGGGAAATGGAATTGGCATCTTGTGCAACAAATTGCTGTGAGATGCCAAATACTAATAGTCAAGGAAAAACTCATACAACTTTGGTAGTTGTTGGCTAGAGTAATACATTTTATGTTATAGTGCTTAAAGTACCGAGAAATTATGTAAGAATAGGTAACAGAGGACAGGGAAATGAGAATAAATTGGAATCCGCCGTCGAATTACTACAGAAAAGGATTAGAAGTGTGAACTTAATAGTAAAATAATTCCATATACCACTATGGACCCTATTAATTATAATATTCTTATATATTATTAATTTAAGACCCACGAGTTCTCTCGGATTAGAAAATAAAGAAGGAGCTCGTAGAGTACATCCAAAGATTAGAGAAGCTTGGCTATGCTTTTATTGTTAATGAAATTAGATTGTTTGACTTTTACCTTTGCCCATAAGAACATACATTTAACCATAAGAGGCAAATCGCCGTACACGATTGGTTTAATTCCTTTATGAAATAAAACCCCCAACTGGCAGTTCGTACTGCCCCAGAATACTCTGTGCCTAAGAATGAATCCTGCAGAAGGCAATGCGTACTTTTGCTCTTTTTTTCGAAAATACTGAAAAAATACCATTTTGATGAAGAATCTAGAAAAATGTTTAATTTGGACGAGACCGGTTTGCAATCAAATAGTAAACTGCTAAAAGTTGTAGCAGCACGCTGTGTCTTTAAAATCATATCTGACGAAAAAGGCACCGTACGCTAGTTCTTTGTGCCAAAACCACAAAACTAGAATTTGACGACTACATACCTCTAGACTTTGTAATTAAAATATCCCCGGGTCAGCCTACCTAAAAAGTTATATATTTTTGTCTAAATTTAAATTAAATTGTCCAAAATTATTGAATGATATGAATTCCCTCTTTGTTTTGAAATGGTCGAATTTTCTTGTGCCACACTTAAACTACAACTATGAGTGTACCTTCATCCTTTTATTGGCAAGGACTAACCACGTAGACTTTCTAAGACTGCAACTCGATAATGCTTTAAATTGGAAGAGCAAGTAAGTGCACTTACAAAGAGAATTTCTGGAATAGCATACGTGCTAAGGACAATATTATCTGAAATCCGTATAGAAGCTGCACTCTCAATATATCACGTCTTTTCTGGGTAATTTCATTGAAACAGACCGAATCTCCATGTTGCAAAAATCATGTCTAAGAAGTGTTTTTAGCTTGAAAAGAAAAGAACAATGTAAACATGCTTTTATGCATCACTATGTGCTTACCTTCAAAACAATCAACTAAAAACTTTCAAGAAAAATCAATAAAAAAGATGTTTGTATAACATTAGTGACTTTGTAAAACAGAAACTCAAATTGCCTAAATGTTTTGTACAAAAATACTTTTGCTTTTGTTTTTTTTTTGTTTATTATTGCTACTTTTTGATTGTTTTTCCAAATATTAGTAAAGTTAAAAGACATTAAATTACATATTCACTTTAAATGGCATAACGAACGAAATGCTTTCAATGTACAAGCAAACAAATACCTTTCATTGTGTATGGTGGGATCGGATTTTTCAACTAATTCTAGTAAATGATATACAAACTTAAAATGAAAACATTTTAAGTATACTTTTTAAATTATTCTAAATAAAGCTGAACTCTACGAGGCTTATTCGGAAACTAAGTACCGTTTCGCAGCGCTATTGTAGTATGTAGTTCCATGCATGAGACTCTAAGGAATGCTCAAACTATAGAGGAATAACATTAACTAGCATCCTAGGAAAAGTATTGACAAGAATACTAGAAAAAAGACTCCGAGAGAAACTGGAAACAACACTAGAAGATACTCAACATGGATTTAGAAAAGGAGGAAGCACCCAGGACTTAATATTAGTAATCAGACAATTAGGAGAAAAACTAATAGGAAAGGAAAGGAAATACATATATGTTTTATAGATCTTAAAATAGCTTATGATAGGGTAAGAAGAGAAGAGATGTATGGCAGAGCTTGGAAAGCATAGGATTAGAGAAAGGAAAGATAGAGATGATAAAGGCATTGTATAAAAGCAATAAGAATATGGTGAGAACTTCCAATGCAGAATCAGCTGAATTCGAATCGCAAATTGGATTAAAACAGGGATGCGTACTGAGCCCATTGTTATTCTCTATATTAATAGACGACGCTGTTAAAAAAAGTATGAAAGTAGGAAACTGGAAAATGAATGCAATTAACGTACAGGAACTAATATTTGCAGATGATATGGTACTGATAGCACACTCGGAAGAGACATTACAGCAAAACTTGAAGATATACCAAGAAGAACTAACTAAGATAAACATGGAGATAGACACGAGGAAAACACACAATGATAATAGCAGCAGAAGAAAGAAAACATAGCATCAAAATCGGGGAAAAAGCATTGGAAAAAGTTAAAAGTTACAACTACTTAGGAACAATCATTGAAGACAATGGGAGAATAGAGAAAGAGGTAAATGAGAGGATAGGAAAATAAGCAAAAATATATAACATATTGAGAAATTCGTTTCTAGATAAAAAAGAAATACCAAAAAAAATAAAGACAGAGGTGTATATAAGAGTGGTCAGACCAACATTAACATATGGTAGTGAGTCATGGATAACCACGAATAGAATCAAGAGCAGAGTTACGGCCATGGAAATGAGATTCCTAAGAAGAATAGAAGGAGTAACTAGAAGAGACAGAATCAGATACACGACAATCACAAATAGCCTGGGTATCAAACCAGTAGAGGTGGTCATAGAAGAGAGACAACTGGGATGGCTTGGACATCTACATAGAATGGAAGAAGATCGAATCACAAACAGGATATTTGAAGCCAAAACAGAGGACAAAAACAGAACAGGTAGACCCCGAAACACTTGGAAGGAGCAGGTGTATAGAACATTGGAAAAGAGAAGTGTGAGATGGATTGAAGCCAAACAACTGGCTCAGAACAGGAACCTGTGGAAGATAAAAATAAGAAATAAATAGTCCGACACCGCAAAGTATAAAGGACATAGGATAAAAAAGAAAAAAGTTCCATGCATGCACACGTATCTCTCTGGTTCATAGTCTTTCCACTGACGCTATGACAGCCAAATTGCATTGTTTAAAACAATTTTTGAGCGCGCCAACTGTAAAGTGTGTTCTGTAATACAGTTTTTAAATGCAAGGAATATTGAGTCAGCCGAAATTCATGGTCAACTTCTAGAGATTTATGATGAAAATGTAGTGATAGATGGAATGGTGAGAAAGTGGATTAAACAATTCAATGATGGACGAACCAATATCCATGACGAAGCTAAGCATGAGCGGCCTTCTTTCGCCGATGATGTGTTTTCATTGGCGACGTCTTTCTATGAAGAAGATATAAAATTGGTTTTCCGCTATGATAAATGTCTGAACAATGGAAGAAAACTATATAGAGAAATAATCTAAGAAATGCTCTTTCATGTAGAAATAAATTATATTTTGAATAAAATATTTTTATGAGTTTTCTAAAACGGTACTTATTTTCCGGACAAGCCTCGTAAATGTTAAGGTTGAATTATAAGAGCTTCAGCAAAAAAATGCAGGTTTTAGAGTTACGTAACTGAAACCAATGACGATTATAGTTTAGATAACATGAAAGTAAATGAATTTTAATCTAGCAATCTATTTTGATATTTGTATTTTCTTTTAGTTTGAATTTAATGAAACGTTGTCCTGAAAATGTCAAATTCCCTAATCCTATTTCACGTTGCAACGTCAGATTCAATTAAAAGCATTCACCGTGACCTCTTTCATAACATGCTTTACACACTGTAATAGAATACGACACAGAAACGGCTTCGATGAATACAGTCGCATAATAACTGAATAACGAGGAAGACTATCAAATCCGCTGGTCATTTCGAAATGGTTTGTGCCATTTGACATTTCTAACAATAATAAAGCTCGATAACAATAAAACGTAGCAAATAATATTGTACTCCGTAGGTATTCATCAGTTTATTGGAAAAATTCAATTTTGCCAGAAAGTAAATAGATTGATTTCAAAAGCATGTTATATTTCTTGGCATGGAGTCGTTGGAAACCATTCAATGTATTGGCAGTGATACATGTAACTGCAAGAATCTGAAAAAATAACGGCTCTAAAAGGTGTTGGAGTAAATAAAGCAAGAAAATCAATTACTTTAGCTCCTATACAAGTTCATTCTCGACGATCATTTTTATACGTATCCCCAAATAAATGAAAATATCATTTTGAAATTCTGAAGGGTGATATCAAGAAATTATTATTTTCTAAAAATATTTTCAACTTGATGGCATGATTAATATGATATAATGATTACTGTACATAAATACTGATAACGTTATACAGGGTGTTCAGAAAATGTGCTCCTAGTAAATAAATTACTGATTTATGTAAACATACAGACCTAGGTTTCCCTTTTAACATATTCGCTTTTAACGTAATATAATTTTCGGAATTATCAATTCAGCGTTCCTTCGAACAAGAGACCATTTCCCTTTATCTTCAAAATATACTGAGATTGATTCTTCTTCATCACAGGTAGATTTTTTTCCGGGTAAATTCTTTTTCATCTTTAGGAACCGATGATTGTTGGGGGCCAGATCCGGACTGTGGGTTAAACTATTTCAAATATTGAAGCGTATGCCGATTCCCTTAGGCGTTCTATAACTGTATCGTAGTAATTTTCCGTTATTCAAGCATATTTGTTCTTATGATCGATTAATGGAATCCCAAGAAACGGCCACTGGGTTTCCCAACTGATTAAGACGGCTTGAATTTCTCTAGCATTGGCGTATACCTTTTATGTCAGTCGTAAAGTCTTATTTGAACTCGACATTATAGTGACGAATACAACTTTCGTCGTCGACGGTAACCTCACTCGGAACTCCATGCTGTTGTTGCTAAATATGTAAGTCATGTCGATGTGGTCGCCTACCTTGAAAATAGTTATATGGATTAGTTTGATCAAGTAGATACATATATTATTGTAACGATATTGCGTTTTCGGCAACGTTTAAAAAGTTCATCACATTTTTTTCAGTAAGCGTTAGACTACGTTAGGTGTTGGCTGGCACACTATTTTCTCGTTCATGTTAAGTATATGCAGCCCTTGTTTTGAGCGATCTGAATGGTACTTTTTAAAAGAAATGGATGTCTATGAAAGAGCAGAAATGGTCAAAATTACTATTCGTTTATGCAGGTCATACATATATAGACCTTATTAAACTTACGAGGGCTGTTTCTTAAGTTTTGCATGTAACGCTACTGTGTTTTGTAAACGGAACAATGAATCAAAAACAACACAAAAACGTTTTTTAATTTTTTTAGTTACCGTATATTGAAAGATTAGATGAATTCAACAGCCTATGCGCGTTTATGCTTGACAACGCTTCGTATTCCAAATAGCGTAATTGACTAAAACATTATCTAAACGCAAAAGGATGCTGTCACCGTATTGGGTTGGAAATAAACCTATGGTATATTAAATAGCATAAAATATTAAGGTATGGGGAAGCAGCGATGGAGTATAGTTAATAAGTCAGAAAATGCATGCCCAAGATTATAGCTGTTGTGTCAAAAGCAGTTCATACCAAATACTAGAAAATCTGCAAGTTCACTCATCTATTTTAATAATTATCGGTATAGTAGTACAGAAAGTGGTTTTCATAGATATGTTGTATATCGAATTATCATACTATACCTTCCTGGTGGTCCTATTTTAATGGCAAACAACTGCATCACTTAATCTATGTAAATAAAATTTAATAATTATCGTAAGTAGATTACATCGGCAATTCTGTATAGGTAAATATACTCCCTAAGTGCGTTTTAGTGTTCGAGCTTCCAAAGTTGAAGTTTGTCTCAAACTTCATTCCGAACATTCAACTCAGAGTGGAGGCTACAAATTCGACTACGCCTTTGTTTGTAAAGTAAAGTACAGGAACAAAAAGTTGCAGATTAAAAAATGGTTACCGGTAATTTCTTAATATTGCATTGTCCTATATACATACAATACATTGAATATTGATCATTTATTCATAAAATAAATTTAGATTTTGGATATCTATCTATATAAAACTGTTTTCACTAACGATTCATCGATTACATTAAAGGAAGTGACTGATCTTATGCTGACTATAATAGGTATTGTATCAATAATTGTTTACTCATTTATAATTGCAGATTGTTTTTAATTTGTTTAGTTTGTGTAATTTTTCTTTGGTTTTTGTTTTTTTTTTAACTTTATATGTTGCAGCTGTTATTTCTTTTAATATTTGAATGTATTTCATATTAAGTCCATATTCCTCCGCCTATTGAATTAATGTATTTAATCCACATTGAGCTGTCTGGAGGAATTTTATATTGTGATTTCCTCATCGTTAGTTTCATCTTCTTTTATTTCTTCTGTTTGTTCACATTACCCCGCATTTAATCTTACATTATCCCAAATTTCCATTTCCTGATATTCACATGATCGAGCGTCTATTGTATACGAATTTCTACATAATAATAATACTTAAAATTGAAATACCGCCTAATAATGTTAAGTAAATAACTCTGGAAGGGAAAGACATCTATCCAAAAATGTGGTGATTCCGACAATGAGCCAGTAACTCATACAAAATTCTTCTTTTTTCTCGAAAACCTTAAGTCCCCTTTTCATGGAAACTATGTATTTTATCTGCAGTCGACAAGCTAGATGTTAACTCAAATTGTGAACCACGATAATCATTGAATATTAATAAATTAAAGTTTTGAATTACGCGAAATGACAAAGAATGTTCCTTCATTGGATTCTAAACGAGCAAATTTTAATTATTCAAAACTATTTATGATAACGAGTTTCTTCATTAAATTCTTTTCTATCTGTTGAATGTTACATTAAACAAGTTACACATAGGTTTAATGATTGTCTATCATATGATTTCTCTCTAGAAATAAGTCTACTTTGTTTTCAATAAAAATAAAATTTAAAAGCTGCATTATTTTCCTCTAGAACAAAGAATCGAAACATTATTATGCATTCTTTAATTTAATTCTTCTAAACACAATGAGGTACTGGGGATTAAAGCATGAAACATTTATGTGAAATGCAAACATATAAATAGTATTCACATATCAACTCACTTCGAGAAAATACACTAGGGTGACAGAATAAAATAGACACCTACTAATTAAAAAAAAGATTCTAGTCTCGTTATATATACAAAATATTTTGACATTTTTAGATTAGACTAATATTTTATCGATCCACCTTTACTTGCGTGAAGTGCTGCGAGTCGTCGTGGCATAGAATCTATTAAATGATTAATGGTATCTTCTGGAATATTTAACCACTCTTCTGTAACAGCTGGCATGAGTTCTTCCTTATTGCTGGGTTTTCCGGGTCGTTTCGCCATATTTGTCTGGATTATGTGCCAAACATTCTCTATCAGATTCATGTCTGGTGATTGGCCTGGCCATGGTAAAATCCGAATCCTCTGTTCCTCTTTCCATGTGGTTGTTGTTCTTGCTTTGTGGCAGGGCGCTCCATCCTCCATAAAAGTGGCGTCTTCTTTAGATAAAATGGCGTTGTCGAATATCGGTTAATATTTGTCGCAGATTACTAATTGCGATCTTCCACCATACCATATCGCGCCCCACCCCGCCGTATTTCACCGTCTGATGCAAAAAATTGTGGTCCAGTTGCTGTGACGAACGTCTCCATACCCACGTACAACTACCATCACTGAATTGGCAGTATCTGCTTTCGTCTGAAAAAATGACAGACCGCCAAAACTCTTCGGGCTTCGTTCGCATTTCGATTGCCCAAGCCATTCGGCGCCGTTTTTGAAACGCCGTAAGGAGTGGTTTTTTCTTTGCCACCTTTTTATACATCTCCACACTGTGGAGGTATCGCAGAACGGTGCGCTGACTTTTCTGTGAAGTTGCCGCAAGCTCAGCTGTACTTTTTCGCCGTTCTCTTAACACTTCGCGCACAAGCACCCTTTTACTTCTTTCAGAAGGTCCGGCACGACCTGGTCTCGGCTCCACTGTTGTTTTTTCCTTGCGTTTAAATTGTGTAATCACACGGTTAACTGTGGACAACGGAATATTTAAAAATTTACTTATTTCACGTTGCGAAGCGCCGCGTTCACTCTGGCCAACGATGCGACCCCGGGTGAGGTCGCTAATATCACTCGAACCATGTAAGCGAGGCATAGTTGTAACGATACTAAACTATGACGAATTCCTTCCGATACATCTACACCTACCCTAATGACAAGAGAAAGTTCGTAATTCGTTCTTAGAATTTAGCTGTTTACATATTTATACCGCTTTACCTGGTGTCTATTTTATTCTGTCATCCTAGTGTAGTATCAGGTAGATGTAATAACAGTATATACGTCGCTATAAGTATTTTGTATATGACTCTTTGAAAGTACTTTAATAATATTTTCTTTAACACAATAAAACTTGTAAAAATAAAGTAAAATTCAGGAAATTTATATTATGTATGTACCTGATTTTACTAATTAGTTGATTCTGATGGGATTTAGACTTGGTGTTTAGTGCATGTAGTGGGTGTAGTGCGTTGAAAGTGTATAATTCTTTAAAATTAGAATATAAGTGGTTGTGTAATTTATATATTCCCAGAGATAAATTAAATTATTACGACTCATATTTGCTGTTTCATAGGAACTTATGAGAGCTTATATTTGTGTGCAGGGAGGAAAATACTTTATTACATGAAAAAGCCATCGCTTTTGTCAAGTAATCGAAGAGTGTGAAATACCTGATTTGTATCCTCAATACTGGTAAGGATATAATTGAAAACTTGCGTGTGTCTGTTGTAAACCGAAATGTATGAAGTTACGGTAACACTATAAATTGACATTTTTAATTTTTCTTACAATGTAAAGTTACCTCTTATTAACCAGGCTTACAGTAACTTATTTATTTACATGCTGTTGTAGACTTTCCGGATCATTGCCATCTTTTCACAGCAGCGATACGATAGCCTCCATGCAACTCGGCCAACTCATGCAATTACGATGCGGTTTCACCGGAAACCTAAATTTTTTCTTTGTTTACATTTCTTGATAGACTGGATTTATTTAGGAACACAGTTCTATAATGCATCAAAATCTCAGTGACAGTAATACAAATTCTGTTTTCTAGAGGTGACTGACTTATCTTCTTTAAAATCAAATAGTAATGCATACGTAAGCGTTGACCTTTTTTCATAAATTCCAGAGAGTTCGTGTAATGAATAGCCATTAGCGAAAATCGTACAATAAAAATTTTATTGCATATTTTATTGCGCATTTCATAGGATATCTGCCATACAGCAATATTTGTTATTTCATCATTATGCTGCAAGGTGCTGCTGGGTAGACAAGAATCGAAAAAGGAATTGTCTCTGTTTTTATAGTAATTACTGTACAGCTCATTAAAAGTGCTTAATGATCCCAGTAATCTCTTTTGTCAATTATAATTGGCAATCAAATGACCACCCGGATTTCAATGCATATATGGCAAATGTAGGTGCATCAAATTATCTTATTACTGTACAATTCAGAGCTGCCAATTATTTTCTTCGATGATGGATCTTGTTAAAAATATATATATATATTTACTTTCAAATTGTTACATTTGTTTCATCAGCAGGGCATCAATTGTTTTTCATGTCTTGCTCAGGTGAATTACATATCATATATGAACTGGATTTTACTTTTTAACGCTCTTTAGGTGAAGTGAGGGGTGTGATATTTTGATGGGGCGGGGGTTGATATAAGATGGAGGATAGTAAACCGGCCGTGCTCGCCAGAGCAGATGAGTCGTTAGTAGTACCATGTCTGAGCAAGAAGTGCACATGTTTGTTGAGCAACGTATTATTGGTGTGGGAGGGCGTAAAACCCGTCGAAATTCTGCGTCGACTAACTGCGAGTGGGAGTGGAAAACGAAAGCCATGCACGCTGACCGCAGACAAGCACCAGTGAGGTTTATATTCGTAGGATCCGTGGGCTGACTGAAGGTGACCCCTGCGTTACAATATGGGAAATTACTGCACACGTCGGAATATTATATGGGAGTGTCCAAGCTGTGATTTTAGTTGATCTAGGTTACCAAAAAGTGTCGGTAAGGTGAGTTCCTCGACTGTTAATGGAGGATCAGAAAGCAAACCGTCTTGCCCTATGTAAAAGACTTTTAGCACGATATTGAACAAATAAGGATGATTTGTTGAAGTACATTGTCACCTGAGATGAGACGAGGGTGCACCATTACACCCATGATGCGTCCTTCTGCTAGAAAAGTTCTTACAGCGATTTCTTAGGATTCTAGAGCCATGCTCATTGATTTTCTCCACGAACGGTGTACAGTTAATGCTGCGTACTACTATCAAATGTTTGATGAAGTGAACCTGGCCTATCGACGAGAAAGGCAGTCCCGATCTGTTACCGTCTGACTACCACATCACTTTGACGATGGCGAAGATGTAGAAATGTTCGTGCACAATTGGTTACAGATGAAACTACATTCATTCTTTGATGATGGAATAAAAAATTTCCGATTCGCTGGGATAATGTGTGACTAAAAGAGATTATATAGAACAATAAGGTGTATTGAAATAAGTAATGACGCATTGAAATCATTTTCGTAATTTTTGGGTCATTATAACTGTTATTAATTATAATTATTATTAATTAAGTTACTCAACTTTATGTACCAAATACTCTAACAGCTTCCAGATTTTCTGTTCATTATTTTCAAAGAAATTATTTACAATTAGGATTTATTAGAGAGTGTATTTTACCTACGTCTAATCAAAAATTCTGAACATTTATCTAAAAATTCTTGAACTTTTAAATATCACGGAGTGCTCGGAACAAGCTAAAAATTCCTTGGAAAACATCGTCGATTGTAGTGCCATCTCAATATTAATAAAAATCAAAATTAAAGTATAGTTTAAACGATTTCTGATGGTGATAGATTGTTACGTACTAATATGCCTTAAAAATATTACATATGCATGTGGCACTTAAAGAAATTAATATATCGGAAATTGGTGGGAGGATTTTTAAGTCGGTATGGTTTATCTAACCTGTATTAGAATGCTACTTTGAATTTGCTTATCGATTGTCATTCGAAACCCGACAAATTAAAGACAGAAATAAAAAATAAAAGTAAAAATAATGAGAAGGGAATCGAATATAAATTTAATTTCTCTGTGATTTTAAGAGTTCTGGTTAGCAGTTAGCAGATTGAAGCATCATAATTTTCCTAGCCTATTAACAATACAAAAGAACTGTATATAACACCTTATTGTTGGTACTATATTTGCGGTATATCTATAAAGTCTTGATGTCGGATGTGACGTATAAACAGTTTTCTTACTTTGCCAGTAAGTCAAACGATTTGAAGAATCCTTTGTAGCAGGATATAAGGAAATTACGATGCATTGATTACAGGATACACGTATAACGTAGAAAATACCGACAAATACAGATTTAATGACAATATTGTTACTCAAATCCATATCTACAGAAAGGACGCTCGATAGTAAGGTAGAAAAGCGATGATATGAATATCAATAACATTTATACAAATATATGCATATTTTTGTAGATATATGAATATACTGATATATAATTTTAAGTTTAAATATTTATGCAAATTTATATTAATACGTTTAGTTTTAAGGAAATTATGAAGAACTTGCAGGAACAAACTTACATTTTTTGTCCTCTATCGTATGCCTACTGGAAGAGTCTCGAATTTTATCGCATTAAACTGAACGTAACTTTTTGTGTTACTTTCGAAATGTCTGTTTCGAGATCAGACACTTCTTGAACCTACTTAGATGTTGTAAATAAACTGAACTATGAACTTTTCTGAGTTTGTTTACTTGTTTACTAGTCGCTAAAGTTGTTCAAGGTATTTGCACGAAATTGTTTTTAAAGTTCGTTTGATACGTATTATTTTCAAATTAGATTTCATATATTTTTGCACTTCTGTAGGAACAATAACAGGCGCCATATTTTTGTATCCTATCATATTTCTCAATCAACATTTGCACTTAAAGGCGATATTTCTTCACCTATCGTAATCGGACTGTTATTTTTTTCAACTCATTGAGATGGTAGTAAACAAAGCCTTTCAATTTAAGACCAAAACGTAAACACAACCTTATATTTCAGTAAATTCTAATCTATTTTGTTGTACTTAAAATTAATCGATGTTCATTTCAGTACTTTAGTATTCATTATAAAAGGCGTTCAAATAAATTTTATCTCTAGTAGTCCATTCCAATAAAAACTTTTGTCGTAACTTATACTACATGTTTTCAGTTGCATGAGTTGTCAATTTGACAGAGTATTCGTTCAGATACGTATGATCTCTAACCAAGATATCAAAGAATTCGGCTATCCTAGGGGAACAACGGTTAGCGAGTGGTTTTTAAATTGCTTTAATAATGATGTTCTTGACAAAACCTTTTTTTTTGACAAATGGATATGTTAACTCACAAAATACGAGGATGTGGAGTACTGGGAAACCACATGATTTTTATGTTGAAACTTCACTTCATTCCCAGAGAATTGGTGTATGATGTGCGATTAGTCGAAGGGGAATTATTGGCCCTATTTCTTTTATCGGGTACAGATACCTGACCTTACAGACCTTCAAATCGGAATTGCTGAAAGAGTTAACAAAATTGATGATATGATCCTACAAAACATATTTTTTTCCTCTATAAGGAGACCATTTTATCAATTTCTATAAAATTGTACTTGCTTATTGCAAGTAAACATATTTTATTCAGTTAAAAAATTTATAATTTTGCATTTGTCATGTCATTCAAATAACTTATACCAGTTATTAGTTAATAGTTTCAGTAACAAGCTAAGACATAACACATGGGCTGAAAAGTCCTGGGCCTAACAAAGAAAACACGTTTTTTTTTGGTTCAAAATTAGCTTTATTCATCCACGTAATCTCCATCAAGAGCAACGCAATCATTCCAGCGCCGCTCTAACGTTTCAATACCACTTTTGTAGAACGATTTATCTTTTGCCTCAAAATAGGCCTCAGTTTCAGCGATAACCTTTTCATTCGTGCGAAATTTCTTACCGACGAACATTTTTTTGAGGTCTGCGAACAGCCAGTAGTCGCTGGGAGGCAAATTTGACGAATACGGTGGATGTGGGAGCAATTCGAAGTTCAATTCATGCAGTTTTGCCATTGTTTTGATTGACCTGAGACACGGTGCGTTGTCTTGATGAAACAAATTTTTTTTCTTTGCCATATGCGGTCGTTTCTTTGCAATTTCGGCCTTCAAACGCTCTAATAACCCTATATAATATTCACTGTTGATGGTATTTCCTTTCTCAAGATAGTCGATGAATATTACACCACGCACATCCCAAAATACCGAGGCCGTAACCTTTCCAGCCGATTGTTGTGCTTTCGGGCGCTTTGGACGAGGTTCACCAGTTGCTGTCCACTCAGATGGCGATCGTTTTGATTCCGGAGTGAAATGATGGATCCATGTTTCATCCATTGTCATATATCGACGCAAAAATTCCGGCTTGTTACATTTAAACATGGCCAAACACTGCTCAGAATCATCAACACGTTCTTGTTTTTGATCAACAGTGAGCAAACGCGGCACCCACTTTGAACAGAGCTTTCTCATAGTCAAATGCTCATGCAATATCAAACCAATACGTTCTTTTGATATCTTTACGATGTCAGCTAACTCACGCAACTTCACTTTTCGATCATTCAAAACGATTTTGTGGATTTTTTTGATGTTTTCTGGTGTTACCGCCTCACTTGGACGTCCACTGCGTTCTGCATCATCGGTGTCTGTACGACCACGTTTGAAGTCAGTAAACCAACACTTTATTGTTGTTTCTGATGGAGCGGAGTCCCCATAAATCTTTTCAAGCCATTGCTTCGCTGGAACGGTTTTTTTTCCCATCAAGAAGCAGTGTAAAATTAAAACACGAAATTGTTTTTGATCCATCGTTTTGAAAATAACAAAAGTAGCGTGACTCTTAGCGCAATAACTCACAAACTAATGAATAGAATATCATGAAATTTTAACAATTGTCTTTTGAAGGTTAGTACTAACTGAGAGAAAGGTGACTGCAATAAAACTAGCCTCATCTATGTGTTGGGCCCGAGACTTTTCAGCCCATGTGTTAATTATAATTTCAAAGAATACTTTAAGGTAAAATTTATTTGGACGCATGTTACTTGCCAAAACTGAAAAATGTGCTTATTGAAGAAATGCTTTACTCAACCTAATCAACAGGAGTGTACATAACTGTAACGGTGACTTAGGGAATACATTTGCACCACATACACAAATCAACTACAAAAGTATGTAATAATGCCTATAAAATAGCAATACATAATTCAAGTTGACGATCTTGCCTTTTTTAATTTGAAGGTGGCTGTTATTACATGTAAGAACAATACATCTAATAATTCTATGAGAAAGAAAACAATTACTCGATAAGTTTAAATCGAAGAAGTATTTGCATTCAAACAATACTTAAACGTTAATCTTTATTAATCTAAAAATTTTAATCAAAATAAATGCACGTTTTGAAGCGGTGATCTATTACGATGTTATCTTTTTTCTTTAATCCATCCAATGCTTCGACCCTTATACAGTTCATTAATCATTCTAACAAACAATAAATATATTCAAAAGCCCCAACCCCTTCTTAAAATGCAACTCTAGAGCCAAGTACTAATAATTGAGTTTATATTCATCTTAAATTTTAAGTTGGTATTGGAGCCACTGCGACAATAGATGCACTAAGGTATCACTTTGCTTAAACAATAGGTTCTTATCATTTTAAAATCTACTTTACATTTGCCTATAGTATATATTATTATTATAGGATTTTGGTTTGGTTTATATTCAAGAAAGAAAAGTTTTTTAATTTTTCGATTACAGTTTTATTTTAGCTCTCCCGTTTTGTCAGCTTTTTGTTAAGCCTTTTGAATGATTCTTTCATTTGCTCTGTAGGCTACGGCTTCCTTCTGATAGCTTCTATATTATAATACAGTTATTAATTTAATTTCACATATACACCAAAATTTAGTGGAAAAGAAAGAAAAAATAATTAACAGGACGATAGGATCCATAAACTCTACTGATACAAAAAAAAATTATAACTAATGTAAAACTTAGTTCAAACCTATGGTAAGCCCCCGTGCACATACTGTAATTTAAAAATTCCCAATTCAAAATTAACATCTTCAAGATAGAAACTCCATAGAAAAATCTTCTTTGCCGTGATGATTGACCAATGTCATGTCGATTGCGATATACGCACCTTTTTGTTGTTTATGAATCGAGCGAAACGAAGAGTTGGTTTTGGTTGCTTACAATTAGACAAAATTTTTGGATACAGACGGTTTGAAATTCAAGATTAATAGTACGAAATCATAACTTAAATTTACAAATTTCCTCATTCTTCCTGGAATCCATCCTGAGATTGACGCATTGATGCTTTTGAGGAGCATTTATGTCGTGACCTGGGATGTATAATCGGGATAATTTTTTGATCATTAAGAACAGTTGTGAATCTACAAAGTTGTAAAATTGCATGGAAGGGTAGAATTGCAAAATTCTCCTAGATCAGGGACTGATTCAGAGAATTGTCTAAATTTTCCGTTGTGAAATGGTATAGTCTTTTTCTTTGTAATACTTCAAATTTTGAAATCTTTTATCTTTTCCATTCAAACCCAAGACTATTCTTAATAGACGCTAAAAAAAATTACTGCAATATTCGGTAACTCGGTTGTCAATGAGATCTCTTTGCGGAGATTACTGATATAATGGTGCTTCACTATAATATCTGTATTATAATTATGTAAAAATGCAGAATTACTGATAAAACTTTGTAGGGCGTAAAGATGTTATCACACCTGACATGTGTAGTTCAGCCTACAGCCTCATTGGACAATTTTCACATCTTTGGGGATAAACATTAAATTTCTGTACTTGTATCATAATTAATTGCATTAATAATGACAGTGCTGGAGTCTGACGCAACCCGTATTATTTTCTTAATTGAATAGTACTGACTCCGTTACTGTACAACACACAATGAAGCTGTATTGGTTTATAGAACGCAGAGTAAGTGCATGTTATGATGTGATTACACTAATATTGCTAATGCTGGATTTTAGCATTCTTTCCTTAATTAATTAATACTCATTTCTTGCCTATACAATACAAAATAGAGATAGGTTCGCTTTTATACCGCAAAGTAAGTGTAACACATGGGCTGAAAAGCCCCGGGCCTAACAAAGAAAACACGGTTTTCTTGGTTCAAAATTAGCTTTATTCATCAACGTAATCTCCATCAAGAGCAACGCAATCACTCCAGCGCCGCTTTAACATTTCAATACCAGTTTTGTAGAACGATTTATCTTTTGCCTCAAAATAGGCCTTAGTTTCAGCGATAACCTCTTCATTCGTGCGAAATTTCTTACCGGCGAGCATTCTTTTGAGGTCTGCGAACAGCCAGTAGTCGCTGGGAGCCAAATCTGGTGAATACGGTGGATGTGGGAGCAATTCGAAGTTCAATTCATGTAGTTTTGCCATTGTTTTGATTGACTTGTGACACGGTGCGTTGTCTTGATGAAACAACATTTTTTTCTTTGCCATATGCGGTCGTTTCTTTGCAATTTCGGCCTTCAAACGCTCCAATAACGCTATATAATATTCACTGTTGATGGTATTTCCTTTCTCAAGATAGTCGATGAATATTACACCACGCACATCCCAAAATACCGAGGCCGTAACCTTTCCAGCCGATTGTTGTGCTTTCGGGCGCTTTGGACGAGGTTCACCAGTTGCTGTCCACTCAGATGGCGATCGTTTTGATTCCGGAGTGAAATGATGGATCCATGTTTCATCCATTGTCATATATCGACGCAAAAATTCCGGCTTGTTACATTTAAACATGGCCAAACACTGCTCAGAATCATCAACACGTTCTTGTTTTTGATCAACAGTGAGCAAACGCGGCACCCACTTTGAACAGAGCTTTCTCATAGTCAAATGCTCATGCAATATCAAACCAATACGTTCTTTTGATATCTTTACGATGTCAGCTAACTCACTTCACTCACGCAACTTCACTTTTCGATCATTCAAAACGATTTTGTGGATTTTTTCGATGTTTTCTGGTGTTACCGCCTCATTTGGACATCCACTGCGTTCTGCATCATCGGTGTCTGTACGACCACGTTTGAAGTCAGTAAACCAACACTTTATTGTTGTTTCTGATGGAGCGCAGTCCCCATAACACTTTTCAAGCCATTGCTTCGCTTGAACGGTATTTTTTCCCATCAAGAAGCAGTGTAAAATTAAAACACGAAATTGTTTTTGATCCATTGTTTTGAAAATCACAAAAGTAGCGTGACTCTTAGCACAATAACTCACTAACTAATGAATAGGATATCATGAAATTTGAACAGTTGTCTTTTGAAGGTTAGTACTAACTGAGAGAAAGGTGACTGCAATAAAACTAGCGTCATCTATGTGTTAGGCCCGGGACTTTTCAGCCCATGTGTTATGATGAAACAGGAAGAACAATTAATCAATTGCGTGAATCATCTCGCTACTCGCATGAATCTTATCTGAAAATTGGCTGATGGAAACTCTGTGGTGCGTCTTTCTAAAACTTTTAAAACTGTTTCTAAATTTTGTTTATTCTGCTATTCCTAGTAACCACTTATACAATAATATACTGATTTGGTTTAAATTTAACCCTTATTGGCGTTAGGAAGATTGTAACTTAATACTTGTCTTTTTTTGCACATAATAGTATGGTATGGACCAATTGCTATATAAAGCATGAATAAAATTTAGAGGAATCTTACTTTCTGAAGCCTGGAAGATTAGCTCAATAAACCCTTCGTTTTGATATCTCCATGTTGTCCTATTTTTTACACACTGCTTTTAATCTAGATGATATTGGACTGCTGAGGTAAAGTATTATTGATCCAGATTTTTCTCAATTATGAGATTTTTAACATAGTCTTAAGTACAGAGTTATTGCTAGCAATTCTGGTTGTACTTAATCTATTAAGATCAGTACTTGTCGAAATTTAAAGTATTTCTGTAGAAAGTTATACTTTAATTCATTTACTATTTATATTTTTATGGAACTGGCAGATATTTGTGCTTAAATCGACATTTGTACGTTACGGACAGCTGATAGCTACATCATTTTTTGTTTATCCTGTACCTTCTGCGTATATACTACATTTTGTGATATTTGCTCCAATGACCAAGTTCCAAGAGGCAGGATGTACATATAAAATCAAATTAATTTTAACTTACGACCAACGGAAATGTATGTTATGTAGCATATTCATACCTATTGCATTTAATAACTCCTGCCTTTGCCAAATTCATCGATCTTCTTTTTAGCTTGCCCGTTTAACATCCGAAGCGAGATATATAAATAGCATTACAATCCGAGAGAAGTTCGAATTCGAAAGAGATTCTAAACAATTCGTCGAATTCGACGCGAAATATAAATTACGAGATGCGTCGAATGAAAAACAGCACACCGTTACGGCAACCCAAACAATTCGTTTTTCAAGGTAAAGAGAAACATACGGCCGTCAACATTTATTAGACTTACATATGGCGAAAAAGCGCGATAATGACCGAGTTTGTAATACAAGTAAACAAAGTCTATGGCTTAAATTAGTTCTGATGTTTTTATAAGATTATCATTAACGGTTATTGATATTGAGAGAATAAGAGAAACGCTAGTCTCATAACAATATCATTTTATTGAGTTTCATTAAATTTTTTTTAGATCCATCTGTTTATACACATTAACGATCCTATGAAATATTGAGGAAGCCTTTTTTATTATTACTAGAGGGGCTATAAAAATTTATGAGTGTAGGAAAGAATTTGATTTGAACGCGTAAATGAGAAATAAAGTAGAATCTTTTTCTCAGAGCATTAAAATATTTGAGCCACCGAGTAAGTATAATATATAGGATGTTCCCTGACTTTATTCCTGTTGTTTTGATACAATGCCTTAACCATCTCTAATACGAATACGTTCTTAGAAATTTTGGAAATAGCATTTTGGATGGAAAAATAATTCACGACATGGATCTTCGACGGTGGGCTTTAGAAGCTAAAGAAGAAATTGGACACGAATCGTTTAAAGCAGGACATTGGTGGATATGGCACTTCAAAAAGATATATAACATAGTATCACGTAAGATAACAAAATTTATTACTTGTTCTACGCGTACTGATATGGAAAACCTAAGGTTAGTAAAGGATACTTTTATTAATGAAGTCAAACCTTATATCACTGACATTGGCAGAAGCAACGTATACAACGCCACAACACATAGTTACACAATTTTGCCAGCCATTTCTGCAGACGGACGCTTACTTTCACCACTATTTTTAGTATTAAAGGAGTCTACGAATACGTTTGGACATAGAATTACGCAATCATTGTTTCGACCTGTAAATGTGTATATTTCTTGTTCAGTATCTGGTAAGCTCACTTCAAATCATTTCAAAAGTGTGTTCTTTTGATTGATTCTTGGAGTGGGCATTGTGTTGTCGAACTTCAGCAATTAGTGACAAAAGACAAAACTTTGAATATTTTAAATATACCAAAAAAAAACAACGACAGCGATGGTACAACCTCTAGATGTATATGGTTTTAGACTGTGGAAAAATTTTGTTAGAACTTTTTCGGATATAGTGATTCTTATGAACTATGACATAGATTTACATCAGGGAAATAATATTAAGTTGCAATCCCTAATCCATAATCAGTTTTCTTCCCCAAGATTTTTCGATGTATTCAAGTACTCGTGGTATAAGAGTGGATACGTTGAGGAAAGACGTGGGTCCTTTAAAAGTCCTGTACAGTTTTGCGCAGTCTGCACTCTTGTGTAGTATTTGTAAGAAACCAGCTATTGTGCGGTGTTGATGGTGGAAACAAAATCTGTGTTTTAAACACTTTTACACAGACTATCACTACTGTAATACTTACATAGCTTAATTACTATATGTATATTAATCTTGTTCGCTATTGCAATACATATATACCAATAATCGCATTACAGTATGTCATGTATTTAAACATTTATAAGCATTATAATGTTTTTCTAGTTCTGTTCTATTGTTTCCGAAATGTTATAATCGTGACAAACGCGTTTGCTATATTTACGACCGCCATTGTGCCAAGCTATAGGTACTGACCTACACTGCACGAAAAACGACTTCCAATGTTCTCATTTGGAATACTCGTCTTATATACCTATTTCCTAAATGCAAACGTGACCACTTAAACGTTCGTGGTCAATTACTATGCATTCGGGGATTTATTTTTGATCTATATAATAATATGATCAATCACCAGATCTCTTATCGCGTTAAATTTATAATGCAAATTACCAATTATATCTGAAGTAACTGAATAACTAATAAAACTCACGTATGCGTAGATAAGTGCATATGAAATTCATGACAATAGACACGTACATATATTTATTTTGAGTTATTATTACTATTATTAATTTACTAAATTTATTATACATCACCGTTTTCTATGTAAAAGCGATCTTTTTTGATGAATAATGAATAAACTTATTATTAAAGAAATGCGGGGGTATGGGATACCCCGTCCCCCGTTATTAGCTTTTTGTGAAGATATTTATTTTGAGACCATGTATTATGCTGGAAATTATGTTAAGGATAAAAACTTAGTTCTGTTATAGTTCATTTGATTTATATCAATAGACAAGCTTATTAATTTTGAAGCTTTATTGTTATTTTCCTATTTTTACGATTATTAACTTTCTAAACTTGTTATACATCATCGTATTCGGTGTAAAATCGGCCTTCTTTTGATGAATAAGAAAGAAAAAATGTAAAAAATGGGGGGTACGGGATACTCCGTCCCCCGTTATTAACTTTTTGCGAATACGAACAACGCTACCCTTAGGATGGCCCTAAGGGTAGCGCAATATGCTGCAAATTATGTTAAGAAGAAATTTTAATATCTGTTATAATTTAGGAAATATTTGGAAAAATGGAAAAATCGTCCAAACTTATGCAGGGGGCTGTACCCCAAAATCGTGCGGATACGCCGATAAAGAAATACGTGTCTCTTATTTTAAGGTACTCTTTCGATCTGTTAAGTTTCATCGAAATCGGAGGGGGACACCCGCCGGTGTTCACTTGTCAGACTTCTTTTCCAATAAAATAACAGATCTGGTAATAACAATAGACCACGGCAACAGTGTTCAGTGTTGATGTTATAGATTCGGCTGTTTGTTAAATTTCTTAAAAGTCTTCCTTATTACATCAATTACAAAAATATTAAAATAGTTGGGTGCGTGATGAGTTCTCTGTATAACAACGAAGCTACTATGTAAATCTTCTGGCATAAAAATACTTGCGAAAGTGCTCTACAGCACTCAGTACAGCTTCTTTCTTGTTGTGAAGTAGTTACGCACCGGCCTCGAGCGCAGAGCCCAAGAAATCTTTCTTTCTTTATGTTTATTTTCCGGAACCATTTGCTTCTTCCTTAAGTGCTTGAATCTTGATTGAATCGCCTGACAGCCCTTTCTTAAATACTATGTGGCCAAGATATTGTAAAGGTTATACTTCCTCAGCTTCAGTTTAAGGTTAGCCGTTCGTGAACATGGAATAATTTGTTCTATAAATTCCTTAAGTGGTTGTTGAGTATTTTTCCGAGCACAATTATGTCATCAAGGGATATTAAGTAAGCATTAATCTTTCAAATGTCTCTGCAATGTCGCATACACCAAATGGCACGACAGAAATTACACACCCTTGTTCCAATTATGAACACTGTTTTCTTCTAACTTTTTCGCTCTAACTTCAGTTGCTAATAACCGCTTTCAAGATCAATTATCGAAAATATTTTACATACAACCAAAGTATCCAATGTATCATCAATTTGGGGTAGCTATCTTTCTTGGTTACATTATTCAACAAGCGATAATCTGCACAAAATCTAGTTGCGTCACCATTATTTTTAACGAGTACGATTTGAGAAGTCCACGAATTCTTTGACGGCTCAGTCACATCATTCCATTCCATATTCGGGGTGAACCCACCTCTTTCCATTTCGCCAATGGTAATCTTGTAGCATAAGTTTCGCAATTCCTCTATCTATTGGTTTCCATACGACAGTAGCTGCTTTCGTTGATGGCTTTTCGGTTTGATAGCCACAAATCAATGTTTTCCCTGCTCGTGTTGTCCAGAAGTCAGATGTTGGCAGTTCATATCAATTACATTATTTAATCGCTTAGGAAGTGTTGCAGGTTTTGTGGTAATTCTGTATACTTGTTGGAAGATTAATAAAATGGTTGTGCAACTAGCTATGAACGTTCTTTTTCTGAGCTTCAACAGATAATAGTTGAGATTCATCAATCGAATTGGGAATTCTTCTCTTCTCCATGCTGTTCCTTTCGCATTGAGAATTTCTCGACTTTCTACTTCGTTTGCCGCTGACTGAATAATATCACTCTGTTCCATTACTATTATGGTATGTCTGGTATTAGAATCAGGCATACTGAACTACCCTGTTGGCCTCTTCTCCATTTAGTTTCAACATCGATTTGAAGATCTAATTTAAATTCAAATCTTTTCGGAATATAAATTCCAAGGATTACTTCTTGCCACCAATACAAAGCACACGAATAGCGTAACGCTGATGCGGAAGCTGACAATGTCGATGCGGGAGTTGCTTTCTCCTAGCACGTTAACTTGCAATGTGTAGCGTCCATTTTATTGGAGAAACTTGTTTTGTTTTCCCAAGCCATCTTAAGACGACATCCAGTAGCACATCTCGAGATTTATAAAAGACAAATTCATAGATTCATAGATGTAGTTAGAGATTTTGTAAGTGCTATAGAAAAGTAACGTTAACAAGCATCCTAGGAGAAGTACTGACAAAAATACTGGAAAAAAGACTCCTAACTGCAAACAAAATTAGAAAATGCTCAACATGGATTCATAAAAGGAAGAAGCACCTAAGACTTAATACTTGTAATCGGACAATTAGGAACAAAACTAACAGGAAAACGAAGGGAAATACATATATGTTTTAGAAAAGCTTTTGATAGAGTAAGGAGAAAAGATGTATGGCAGAGTCTGGGAAGAAGAGGGCTAGAGAGAGGGCAGAAACAGAACAGACCCTGAAACACCTGGAAAGGACAAATGTCTAAAACATTAGAAAAAAGAAGTATGGGATGGAAGCTATACAACTGGCTCAGAACAGGAAACTGTGGAAGATAAAAATAAGAGAATGGCAATCCGACACCGTAAGGTGCAAAGGACGTAAGATAAACAAAAAATAAAAAAAGGTGCTTTATATCTTTATAGTTTCAATATTATTTCTCTGGCCTTTTCGATCACATCACCTCAAGTACATTGGCTGTGAGTTCCTTTGCGTCATATGGCTTTTCCTTCCCGTTAGTGTTTTTTATTGATCGGACATATGCATGGCTTCGTACAGATTGCTCGATAGTTTTAAATTCAATAATCTGTATCAAAGTTTCATTCACTATTTTTGTTCATTATCTCCATATCTTAGAGGCTCTCAAGATTTCTGTTTATTATCCCGCGACACTTTCGACAGAACGCTAATTGTCTTCACCCCTGTAACGGGCTGTACTTGTAGAGTCATCAGATGATATTTTCTTGAAATTTGTAGCGAGTTTCTGGAATGTTCTCAGGCTTTTTATGTTTAGGTTGTTACTTCTAGCGCTCATAACAATATCTATTAGGGGGAAATAATTATGAAATATGGATGGCTGTATAAGTTTTTAATATGTGAAATTTCTTATTAAGAAGTGTAGAAAGTGCATGTAATAAAATATAAATGTGGTCGATTATCCATTAAAACTAAATATATTCTTATAATTAGAGAAGGCAGAGTGCTCGAAACACTAGGTCTGCCTCCAGCAGTGAAACACTTACCCTTTTAAGTATTGCTTGTAGTGTTATCACAAACTAGATAAGATGGATTAAGCAATTGTAGTATCAGGTATAATTCGCAGTTGCTCCGGTAAACCGAGGTTGCCGCGACAAGAAAGTGTTCTTATATGAAAAGAAAGACCGTTCAAAATTATTCATTATCTAGTAAATGGTAAGCTACATATCATTATTCTAATAAATGATGCGGTATATCAAACGTAATCAATGTTAAACTTAAATTAAATAGAAATTGGCTATTCGTTTGTACGCGTTTTAAAATATAGTGCTATGGATTATTCATGTGTTTCTTACAGTCGAATTTGCTTCAAAAGGTAAACATTTAAGTTTTGCGCATTGTAAATTGATTATGGAAATTCATTGTACTTATTTACTTTATTGGACGACCGTTGTCTTTTTCATCTACGTAATTGCGAAGTAGTTATATGCATCGCACAAAACTTCGTACGAATGAGGCATAATACGAGGGATATCCTTTAAGTTTTGGATACTGGGGCATAAACGGCGCCACTAATCAAATGTCAATATTAAAAATTGCGCTGCATATTTAGTTAACCCAAGTCCAAAGTGTCACTCCGTAGTGTTGTAGCTACAACGAACTGTCAAAGTTTACAAGTTAGTTGAAACATGGAATTAAAGCGAGAACATTTTCGCGTAATTTTTTATAATTTTCGAAAACAATTATCTCAACAAGAATGTCTCGCCAAGTTGGTTTCTGTTTCGGCAATAAAGCACCATATCTGTCAAAAATTTTCTGTTAATGTGGAGAATTCAAACGTTGACGGATTAACCGCAGCTACGATTCAAGAGCAGGTGCACCAAAAATAGCAGTCATTCACGAAAACGTCGATGCTATGCGCTAGATCATCAACGACAAGATCGACATGTGACATATTACGAGATTGAAACATCATCTTATGGAATTGCAAAGACCCCAAATCAAAGAAATTTGCATGGAGAATTGTATGTTGGATACCGCATCTGCTGACTGAAGAACGGAAATCAGTTAGGAAAGTGAAACTCCAAAAATGTGTACAACATCATCAGTGGTGACGAATCTTATTTACTGCCTTATTCCAGTTTGATATGCAGAACTTAGAAGACAACCCAAGAATCATCGATTTACTTATACGAGGCAGGAAACAATTGCCAGTTGTCTGTTTGGGTGTCCCAAGGTGAAGAAAAGCCGATAACAGTAATTCTCCGTCCTCGAAGTGTCTCCAAAGGGATGGTCGTGACATTTGTTTCAAAAGCAGGCCAAGAGTAGTAATTCCACTACAAGATAAAATAACTGTTATTCCCGATTGGTATATAACCCTATACTATTCGCTGCAAGTCATTGCTGAGCTTCGATAAACCAACCCTGAACAACGAATCGTCCTCCACCAAGACAATGTAAGTTCACACACAGCACGTAAGACAATTGGATTTTTAACGCAACAAAACGCGGTTCTAATCGTTAAAAGGAGCAGTCGTCGCTTAAAAATAATAAAGTCTCTAGAAGCTATCGGCTGCTTTATTTCTGCTCTATATGCAAAACATAAAGAACAACCCTCGTACAGAATACAGGTCGACGCTGCCGGCAAGGCATATTATCGAGCTTTCTTGCATATGCATTCGACGCGAGCTATTGCTATCTCTACTTAAAAGAGTTACCAATTTTCAATAAACTTGAAACCTATTTTTTTTTCGTACCTATAACAACTTGCTTGAATTTTTGTGCATTTTTAAAAATATGAGGGAAAGCTTTATGAAATTGATAGACTTGTAAACAAATCTGTAGGTATAGTCGTAAGGGTTGTCGGGTTCCGCCGTGTCACTGGGTTTTTTGTCCCTGACGTTTCGCGAACAACTGTGGTTAGCATTTTCAAAGGTATTTGTCAGTTCATTTGTACTGTGATCCCCGAAACATCAGGGACAAAAAAACCTAGTGACACGGCGAACCCGACAACCGTTACGACTATGACAAACGGCCGTGAAAGTCTGAGATACTATTTAAATTTGTAGGTATTTCATTAAAAAGAAGACATAATTTTTCCAGAGCTACGTGAAAATACAGTTAATAGTATGAAATCGCAAGTTATGATATCAAAGTTGGAACCCCGTGGGTGAGAATTTTCCTGACAAAAAAAATTGTCCAATCGATATTTGAGAAGAAACTTTGTGCATTAAACACTACATAAAATAAGATTCTATTATCAATACGGTCTTTCCCTTTTCTCCCAAATTACGTCATTTGCAGAGAAACCGACTCGCATAAACAAGTGAAAGCAAATGGGATTTACCTTTACCATTTACCAGATTCTAAGCCCGATCATAATTTTCCATCTTCCATTCCTTTGATATAATGCTATTAATAAAAACGCACGCATCCAGCCGGCCTCGTATCAAAGGGAGTCAGGTGAATACGCGAAGAACCAACGGATACCATCGAAACGGCGAACGAAATATGAGACTTTTCTCTCTCCAAACTCTAAAAGAAAATACGTGGGCACTATCATCGCTGCGAAATTATATTTTATCGCGTGTAACGGGCTGGTAAGCAAATTGTTCGGCGGCGATCTGCGGAAGGGAACCGACGAAGGAACTAAATTCCTCGAAGGGACTCGTCGAATTTTCTACTTAACCCATGCGGAAGAGCGTTTACGATGTTTCTGAAGAGCATACGGAAAATTTGCGGAGAAGTTTCTCATGCGACGGCCTACTTATGAACATTCGAAAGCCTTTCAGGCGCAACTGAAAAATAGACCGGTGTTCTTTTCTCTTACATTTAATACCTTCATAAAACTTTAAAGCGAGTTTTTGAACGGCGCCGGTGTCCCTTTTCTTGAGAGGGTTTCGCTCCCTGGAAAACAATCAGCAGTTTCTTGTTTCGTTTGACTGCCTCAGTAAGTAAAGTGATCCTTAAACAAGCATGCCTACTGTCCACGTTCTTTATTAGATTTATTTCATATTTAGAGTTAAGGTAAATAGTAGTATTTGTTGCATTTGAATTTCCCTAATCTCATTCATTATAATTATTAGCCCAGAAATTATTCGTTACTTATATACATGTAGATGTATAACCCTATAATTAATTACAGAGTAAGCAAAAGATGAATATATTAAGATTCCTAAATTAATTAGATTTATTGAGTTCAGCCCAAATGTTAAACATTCTTCAGCTCTTCTGTGACGTGATGATTCAATAGAGTACGATTACCAAACCTGTGTGGTTGGTCATCTATACTGCAAGTATGGTGAGACGGACTATATTGCATGGGGCTTACGTCATGAACACTATAATTTTCGTAATTTTAGCATACAGTCCTCTTCAAAAGAACGTGGTCGTATGATGAAGTAGAATTTAAATGCATATTAATTTGAATGCGGTGTATCAACAAGTTTTTATTGAATTCAAAACTTATTACTTTTTTAACAAACAAAGAACATCAACAAATCAAGAATATATTTATCTTAATTATTTCCAATGCTAGAGTACAACTACTACTACTTCCAGTATTAGAAGACCAAAATGGGTTTAGGAGAAACAGAAGTATACAAGACCATATTTTGACATTAAAAGAGATAACGTACAAAAATGACTGCAGGAGAAAGCGTATACTTAGTTTTTTTGGATACCGTGGAAAGTATTTGTCAGGGCACCCAGGAATAAAGTATGGGAATGTCTTCACAAGAGAGGAGCAAATTACAATTTAATAACAGCTGTCAAAAGTTTATATAAAGAAACAGCAAATTGTGTAATAAGTAGAAACATGAAATCAGAGGTATTATATACCACGTCGGGTGTTAGACAAAGAGATGAACTTAGCCCTCTACTATTTATAACATTTATGAATGAAATTATTAGAGAAACAAGGAGAACAAGGGCTTTACAGAACAAAATAAGTGTTTGGAACAACACAATCAGTGAGTATTACAAACAAAACAAAAGTAATCGTTGTGTCAAAAAGAGGAAGCAGTAATACACATACAACATGGAGAAACAGAACTGCAACAAGCTCGAGATTTCCAGTACTTAGGAATTACAATAGAGGAAAGCAAGAAGAGAATCTAATAACAGAATATAGAAAGCTAACAAGGTATACCAGAAGAATATTCAGACCAACTCTCACATTTGGGTGTGAAACCTGAGTTCTCAATCGTCAAAAAAAGTAAATATAGAAAGCTAACAAGGTATACCAGAAGAATATTCAGACCAACTCTCACATTTGGGTGTGAAACCTGAGTTCTCAATCGTCAAAAAAAGTAAGGTCAAAGCCCTGGAGCGGAAATGTTTAAGAAGAGTGAAAAGTGTAACTAGAAGAGACGGAATAAGAAATGAACAAACCAGAAGAGAGCTACAAATAGAATCAATACAAAGTTATGTAGATCAAAGACAATTAGAGTGGTGGGGATATCTACAAAGAATGGACAATACAATTCCGGTTTAGCAGGTCTGGAAAGCAAAGATACAGAAAAAAAAGGGAAAAAGAGGAAGGCCAAAAGTAAGCTGGAATAAGGAAATAGGCAAAATTTTAGATAAGAAAGGAGAAACTTGAGATGAAGCTCAGAAATGCAATGAACAGAGTGGACTGGCGAAAATTTGTGAAATGCTATATATATGCTATATGTATAGCATTACATATATACATATAGTATTTATCTATTTTATTTTATTGCTATATATTATTTCCAATTACACACCTCCCAACGATCTGCCAGTTTTTTATGATTTCATAGTTGAAGATATGTGGTGGTTTGGAAGTGAAAAAGTCATCCTGTTACTTTTGAGGATGCGGTTGATCAACAAGTTTTTATTGAATTCAATACTTACTACATTTTTCAACAAAATGAGTACATCAACAACCCAAAAATGTATTTATCTTCATTATTTCCAATTACATAGCACTCAACGATCTGCCACTTCTTCGATCTCAGGGCTGAAGATATCTGGTGGTTTGGAAGTGAAAAAGCCACCATGTCAATTTTGAGACGCGGCGTCGTTATTCCTCGAAGGTTTTTCGATAGAGAACGAAAGAGATGGGAATCTGATAGAGTGGGATCAGAGAAATAAAATGGATGTGAAATAACTTTCTAACCGAGCTCCTGAATAGCCTCTCTTGTGATGTTAGCTGTATGAAAGCGAGCATTATCAACGTTTAGCAAAACCACGTGATGATGTCTTCCTGGTCTATTTTCTTGAATTGTGGTCTGGAGAAGACGAAGTTGTTAACAAGCAGCAAAGCCCAGCAGTCGTTATATTCGTTGAAAGTAATTTATGGTCGGCAATGCCACCTTTATTTCACTAGATGCTCAATATCAGCCTAAGTACCTGCTTTTGCCTAGAGAGTCGCTCTTTTGTTAGGGCTAATCCATTTTTTCTGCTCTTGAGGTTAGCGTAAAAGCACTACTTTTCATCACCAGTTACATGAAAATATATTCACTACAGATGGCATTTTCTCCCTTTTTCCGCAAGAGCAATTATTTAATCGAATCTGACTTGCCAAGATTGCAATTGCAACTCTGAACTCTTTTAGGGTTATATCAGTTTACTGTCTCTACTTCGATTGGGTAGCATAAATAGGGCATAAATAGCATAATAGGCCTATGGATTTACATTAGGACCGAAATGTTTTCTATTTACTCTATCTGCCAATATTCATTTTGGTAGCTTCATATATCAATTGCAAGTTCTAGTTCCAACAGAATTCGAGTAATTCTGGTCCTAGTTAGTACATCGGCCACCCCATTACCTGGGATCCAAATGGCAGTGGTGTCCGGTGAACCTTGTGACGTCACAGGGTCAATCTGAAGTAGGAGTAGTGGCGATAAAATGTAATTTTGGACCTCCATAAGAAAATGCATGGAATTTTGTCCCAGAACCCCCATAGCTATTCTACTCCTTCAATTCTACATCGAATCGGGTGAATAAATCACTGTAGTATTGCCCCGTCATCGTCCTTCCCTTCTGCAGATAGTTGATGAAGATCACACCTTGAGAATGCCAAAAAATAGTCGCCATGGTCTTTCCGGCTGCTGGAACGGTTTTTGCTTTGTTCGGAGCCTATTCGCCCGGGAAGGTCCACTGCCTCGACTGTTTCTTGGTCTTTGGTATGTAGTGGTGGATCCAAGTTTCATCCACGGTTGCGAAACACATGAAGAAATCCCTTCGATTGCGTTGGACCCTGCCCAGACGCTCCTCCGAAACGGTCACGCGATTTCGTTTTTGCTCCGGTGTGAGCAAACGCGGTACCCATCGCGCCGAAAGCTTTTTCATACACGAAATTTCGTGTAGGATATGGCCAACGCGTTCTTCTGAGATGTCTTCAGTCGGCGATCGGCTAACACGACATCGTGAATCTTGTCGACCATTTCATCGTTGGTTGGTCAGTACGTGGTTCGTCATTTGTGCTTATGCGACCACGTTTGACGTCGCTCACCCAGAAGCTGATGGTCAAAAATTATGGAGTACATCTGCCATGAACCTCTAGCAAAATATTTCGAATATCTGTGTGTGAAATTCGATTTTATCAATTTTTGCGAAAACGCCTGACTTGCTACATAAAACACACTCTTAAACAACTATTGACAGTAGACGTCTGAAGTTTTGACAGTTGCCATAAAAAAGGTTGCCATTGCCGACCAATGATTCCACTTCAGCCATCGTGCGCCATCTCTTGCCGATTCCGGAAACATTTCAGGTCGCCCTCGTATGTTATAATCATAGTTTGTCCGCTTACAAATATACTATCAAATTCAAAATCTTTTCGCATTCTAAGGAATATGGCTAAAGAAGACTGTACCACGCAAACCTTCACATTGATCTAACATTGTTCTGTAAACGCCATTATCGCAGATTTTATAAAATCATGATTGCATGGTTGTTTGAAGCATAAGCTGCACATTATTGCACTTTAGGTCTCGATTTCATTTTGCCGGTTTCATGTAAGTTTGAATGCATATTGCATGAAACTAATTTGTTTGATATGCGGCCTGTCTGAGTGTCTACTTTACTCATGTAGGCAGTAAGAAATCCCATGCACAGTTGGCAAGTTATTACAACAAATTAAACTTAAGAGATGTGAGCTTATGGATTGTAAGTCGATAATTTAAGTAATCGGTTAAGGCCTTTGATCATTGATGTCATTTCATAAAAGAAATTCTGTGTTTCAAATGAGTTACAACATTTATCATTAAATATTTTTTAAACGATTTTATTACATTACTCTATTAAATCGTTAATGTTTAAACTGACATCAAAGGATTATCCACAACTATAGTTAATAACTTAATAATACTGATCTGCAACAAAAATAAATTATCGTAAAACGCAGTCGTAAAAACAAACATAACCGCCGCAACACTGTATAGAGTACACACTTCTGCTACTAATTGATTTTTCGCACGACGTTATTGAATAATTTCCAAAGAAAACATTTCGTGAGTTAGTTGAAAGCTTATTTCGTAATAAGTAGTACTCAATAGGCGTGCGATACTAGAGTAAGCGAAAGAAATTAAAAAAGGAAGGAGCGGCAGGCAGAAACTGTGTTCGCAATATTATTTTAAAACTATGTAGTACCTGCCTTCTGTCTGAACTGAACGTTCATGACACAGTGAACCATAAAACTTATTAATAGTTGAAACCAAAACTAAAAATAAAATATTCAATAAATGCCTGGTGGATCAATATGGTTTCTCCTATCTTTGAAAGTGCCATTATTGTTACGAGACCAGGGGTTAGGAAATCGATAGCCGGATTGACACTCGGTAATTCTTAATGTTGGTGGCTTACACATTCAGATTGTATTAATATGTAATTTATATTATTAGATGAGTGCGCAGGGATAAGAATTAATAATTTAATAATCCTTTACATTGAGCGTACATACACATGCATTTCGATTACAAATGTATGTATATAATTCCACATTTGCGTTCGCATTTTGTAATTTTCTACTTTTCAATGAACGATTGAAATGATTAATGATTGTAATAAGTGTAGCCATTTTGATTAACTGAAGTTCAATAATTTACAGCAAATAAAGAATCATTTTCCTATTTCAGTGTATAAGTGTAGAATTATTTCTGTAATAATTTAAAATGTTTCAGTAGCCACTTGTTTCAAATAACCCTTTATAACAAGTAACAACTATTAAGTACACTGAGCGAAACTTCTATAGTTTCATATGAACTTTTGAACAGAATAATTGGTTTTCTTAATATCTTCGACAAATTATGCATCGAAGTTAATGCTGCACTACAAAGGAATACAAATGCAAGAGAAAATAACACTAACAAAACTTAATACATTTTATACAGAGAATATTTAATAGTGATAATTCAAAACAGCGAAATTTCTAAACCTCCATTAACACAAAATTACTAAATTCGTCCATAAAAGTGTACATAAAAATTTTACTATTTTTTCTAAACCTAGTAGTGAGTGTCCTCTATTTAAAATAACTTGAAACATCCGGATTTTTATAGAGTCTGTCAATTTGGTTAATGTTAAAATAGGAATATCATTCCAACACACAATATTTCCCAAAGATTTTCGATAGAATTCGGATCGGGCTAGCGAGCAGGCCATTATAATAAACTAGTTTCTTTTTAATGAACCCACTGGAATTATGGATAGCTGATTGTCTTGATGAAATATCCAGTCATTTGATTGCTACGGGTAAAAGCTGTTCAAACTATTACACTACCGTCACCAAAATTTCAGCTCATCGCAATTTCAGTGTTCTTGCACAAATCTTGCCAATAATATTTGAAATCATGAAGCCCGTCCAAGCTGAATTTATTCTCATCAGAAAATATGGCGTAAGCGCCTGGAATTTCTTGTGTGGCTATTTTGAATCGCCCAACATCACCATACAACATATCTAATAAGAAATGGAATAAGAGGGTATTACAAAAATCACTTTGGAAAGGACAAAAATAATCCGGCACAGATATGGAAATTGTTAAAAGCAGAAGCGAACGTAACAGAAAAGGCAAAACAAGATACAAAAACAAAACGGAGAAGTAACGTCAAATCAGAAGGAGATAGCAGATTAAATGAATAACTACTTTGCTAACGTAGGGAAAAAAACTAACACAAGAAAATTTAAACCCAATAACAATAATAGTAACCTACGATGAACAAGTACGAATAAATGTTAAGTTGGATAGAATGAAGCAATAATTCAAGAACTAGAACCAAACAAAGCACCAGGATTTCATAGAATCACTACGAAAACTAATAAAAAAGAAAACACGCCGATAATAACGAAACTGAGGAATGATGTAATGGAGGGAGGAATATATCCTGAATAGTTGAAGAGCGATTATCCCAATACACAAGAAAGGAGACAGTAATATGGCAGAAAACTATAAACCAGTCTCACTACTGACAACCCTAAAGAAAATACTGGAAAAGGTATTCAGATACAGCTATCAGATTACTTAGAATGGTACAGAATAATACACCAAAATCAGTATGCCTTCCAAAAACATTCAGTCTGTCTCTGCCACTATTGACCTGCTGAACAACATCAAGGAAGAACAAAGCCCTGAATATGGAATACCACAAGGAGGAAATCTACCCCAAATACCCCACATCTAATGACATAGCCAAAAGAAAAATTACTGGTTACCTGTATTGTTTTTTAGAGAAAGAACAAGGAGGAACTACAACAAGTCATAAACACAGATATGAACATACTGGAACAGTCGTGTAACGAAAACACTTCAACAATAATCGAACAAAAAACAGGGTATTTGGTATTCTCGAGCAGAAGACAGACATCAAAATTCAATATAAAAATAAAAAAACCTGGAAATATAATAAGTCAACAAAATAAAGTATCTAGGATTAAGAATACAAGACAATTTGAAGTGGAACACTTCCATTAACGAACTAATTAATAAGAATGCAATGGCAATTGCAGAGATATACAAAATATGACGAATAATACCAGAATTTGCTGGGAAGTCTGTATTCAGTGTAATGTATACCTCGCACATGAATTAACGAGATAAACGTATGAAGAGATACAACTAAGCAAAATATAAACTAAAAAAGCAGTAAAACAAAACACTAAAACTAATATACAAAATAGATAGAATGACACCCACAACAGATATATACAAAAAGAAAGAAGAAATAAACACTCAACAAACAAAAAAATCCTCAAGATTTATTACTGATATATAAAATGAAAAAGAAAATTATAAAAACAACTACAAATCTAAGAATTACTAGAGTCCATGCATATAGAATAAAAAGAGCATCACATATACAAATAAAGACAACGAAACAAAAAAAGAAATATGGGAAAGTTCCAACAGTGGACGCAGTAAGAAATTACAACAAAATGTCAAAAGCAATAAAAGATTTAAACTACATACAGTACAGAAGAAAAATTAAGCAGAAGTTACTATAAGAAGAAATGTATGAAAGGAACACGCCGAAAGAGAAACAAAAAGAAGCAGCAAAAGGGTCCTCAATACCACTACTCTGATCGTAGCACTCCAAAACCACCCAGAGGAAGACCCAGGACTGAATCGGTGTCTATACCGTCTACTGCGCATATTACATTGTTGTATATGAAAATAGACATATCTGTGTAGTAATTAACATGAATAGATGTATATTAATAGTATGTAAATACACGCAGCGATTTTCTTCACTTGCTTAATCCGCGACCATTTGCCGACCGTTTAAATTTATACTCAATATCTTTTACAATAACCTAAATTCCAAAGGCAACCCGTGAAATCAGTACAAGTTCAGCATGCGTGAAGATCTGCTCTATTTTAACCAAAGTAATTATTCCAATCGAGTTTATTAAGGCATCAAAATAAAAAATAAATAAATAAATCAATTTATGTTTAGCAAACAGGTCGTAAGATATGAACTGTGAAATATGTTAATTCTGTGAAATATACGAGGTAGGTAGCGCCGTAAATTCTCGGCTTGGAAGGCTTATACAGGTTCAAGCGCATTCAAACTCTATCACGGCGTGCATGCACATACGCGAGGTCTACGCTACAAATATGATGGTTCCAAGAGTAGAAGTTTTTAGTAACCAGGCAACCAACGTGACTAGCGCATGAAAATATCTGAAGTAATGAAAATTGAGTACTGCGCGGTCTTCAAATTTTTAACAAAACAAGGGCATACATCTAATCTCATAAAACAACGATGGCGTTTACAGAGATTCACCTTTGTAGTATTCCATTGTAAAATACAGGGCAAAATGTTTGTTCATTTGGGACAAGATTCCCTACAAGATACTGAACGATCGGGTCGACCAATTGAAGCGGTAACGCTTCAACAGATTTCAATTATTAAAGATCTAGTGCTAGAAGGTCACCGTTTGAAAGTGAAGGTATTAACAGTGATAACAAACATATACGAAACAGGTATTGGCCGAATTCTCCATGACCATTTATATATGAATCAAGTGAGCGCAAGATGGGTAGCGCGACTTGTTTCTAGGCTCCAACGTGAACGTCGAGTCGAATGTTCGCGGTCGTTTTTAGACATGTGTGGAGACGACCCAAAACGGATTTTGGAGTCCATTGTCACAGGGGATGAAACAGTGGTTCTGTTTTACGATCCTCTATCGAAAAGAGAGTCAATGAAATGGCGGCGAGCTGATGAACCTCGTCTCAGAAAGGCGAAAGTCGTTCAATCGGCGAAAAAGGTCATGGCCACAATATTCTAGGATTGTGAGGGTACTTTGGTAATTGACTTTAAAGAGCACAATGCAGCTGTGAACGGTGCATATGCGTCTTTATTGTATTAATTAAGGGACAAAACGTCGTGGAATATTGGGAAGAAGTGTGCGATTACTGCACGACAATGTTCATACTACCGCCGTTTCACAAGCTGCCATCCGCGAATATGGCTCTCAAAAATTGATACATCCACCGTATATGGCGTCGTGTGATTTTTATTTGTTTTCTAATTAAGAAAAAGACCTTATAGGACGTCGTTTTAAGGACGACAGTGTGTTATAAGCAGCCGTTACAAAACATTTTGGCGGAAAAGCTTCAGATTATTTTTACAAGGGTATCGAATTATTAATAACTGTTGTAATAAATGTATAGAAGTTAGGGGAGATTACATTGAAAAATAAAATTTCTCCTGTTGTTCCAAGTTTTTTTTTTCTATATCAGGCTGAAAATTTACGGCGCCTACCTCGCATGCGTTTAGCTTTTCCTTTTAGAAGCAGGTTTATAAGCTCAATAGGTGATGTTCTTGTTTAAGACAGTTAGCAATAAAGTACAAACGCAAGGTAAGCTGTCTCTACCTTTGTTATCCATAATTAATTTGGTACTACGAAGTGATTAACCTGCCTACGTGCACGATGTGTAAGCTAAATCATGCTGTGCGTAAAATATAAATAGATACGCCTACATAGAACCGTCTTACAGAATTTCCAGTAGTTCTCTAGATATTTGGTAAATTGTTATAGATTATGCATGAATTTGGGATCGGCTACTTAAAGGTAACAATGCACGAGAAATTTAGAGGATTTATGATATTACGAAATTATAACTTTGCCACTTAAACGGTAGCTATTCGTATGGTGGCAACGGAATACTTTTCTATAAAACTTTTAGGTTTCATTACAGAACTTTTGTTCCTGGACATTTTTTTAAATTTTATTCTTAAGTAATAGTTTAAAATGGTAATATCATCTTCTTATAACATTTAAAACAAGTGCTTGCATTGACTCTGCTAATAACAATGAAGAATCTTGTAATTTCTTGAGTGCTTCATCCAGTCCACTGTACCTCTTTTAAATAATTTGCAAATCTGCTTCAACTTGCTCTTGTTACATTTTGTTTTTGATTTTCTTTAATGGTGGTTGCTTGGCTAGAATCAAATTTTTTTGGAAGTGTTGAAAATAAAAGAAAATATTGCCTGTAGCCACCTTCCCAGCGTGTAAGAATCATCTATGGAGATTCGGGAATATCGGGACATTATCTATGAAATTTGCGAATACGGTTTCAGGATTTCATGGATATTACATGCACACCCTCTGTCAAACACCTTCGAGTAGTTTCTTCCACAAGATCTAACCCATGGTTTTTGAACGTGACATGTAACAAGTTATATGTTGTTTAAGAAATCAGCCTATGCCAAGCGTGTTTGCGGTATCATTAGTCATAAACATTAAGAGTTCGTCGTAAGATAGAAAGTATTTAAGTTGTTCAATTGCACTAATCATGACTTCAAGGACAGATCAAATACTGTTTTATATTTCTCGTAAAATTTTTCGATTGGGTAATTTCCAGTTCGAGTAGTTATTCCAGAAAAAGCAAAATGATCCATCATTTAATAAATTGAATAGTACATTGCAAGAAAACAATGTTAATCCTAAATGGCTCCATAAATTGGCTGCTCAAGTCAACGCCTTTTTTAAAATCTTGTCCATTGTTTCTTCCATTCAAATTTATCGTAGAAGATGAAAGTATTGTCGCAAACTTTGGAAACTATTTTGATTACAGCATGTATTAAACTGAACGAACGTTCCTGGTGCCAATTCTAACTACAACTGTGCACAGTACAAGTATATAAAAAAATTCCGTACCACCAAATAACCAATTTATATTTGATTTGAATTAAACAAAGATTGCGTGTAATTTACAGCTTCATTCGTTAAATGAATCATTTCGAACGGTTGCTCTCTTCATATAAAAACATTTTCTCGTCACGATAAACTTGATTTGCTGAAACAGCAGTTGGAAGATATGCGATGTTGCAAATATCCAACCAATCTTATCACAAGAGCGATAACGGTGAAAACCATGCTGTAAAGTAGATCGGAAACCATCCTCCTCAGGAATCGGATACTCATTCAGTGTACTAACCGGATATGCTGTTCTAGAACCGAATACCTGGGTACTAAACTATCAGGGTTTAGAAGCTTTTCCTGATACCCATTTTCGAACAATACATAAACTTAAGTTATAACCCCTTTTCCTTCACGCATACTGTATTTATGGTGGTTTGTCCTATGAGAAGATCCAGCATTCCTGCCACCTTTCCAATGGTGTACCTGGTTCTCTTCTTTCTGCTGGCCTTTGGTCCCTTGGTACTTTTATTAATATTTCCTCGTCTGCTCTCTGAATATCCCTTTCTCTTTTTTTTCGTCTAACAACTTTAACGACGTCCCCAATTACGCATTTCTCTCTTATGGCCTCATTTCTGACTCTGCTTCTCCTTGTCCTTCCTGTTATCGTTCATTTCAGTTGTTCGCGTGTATTGCTTCATTCCACTAGTGTCAGCTCAAGGTTCTGCTGCATATGTCATTATCGGTCTTACCATAGTTTGGTATAACTTTACTTTATTCTCTATTGTTAGATACTTATTCTTCCAAGTCACACCTCATATATAGTCACATATATATATATACATATATATATATATATATGTTGTAGCGTATGTTTGTATGCTTTGGATAAAGGTATGCCATGGAATTTGAAAATGTATTTCGTAGATGATTTCACTTTTTTGCTATAATTCTGACATTTAAGTGTCACACTTTAATTATATATATATATATAATATTAATTAATACTTGTACATAACTGCGAAAAATGTATTATAAGCAGTAATGAAATAAAAGTGATTTACATTGATTGAATAACATTTTAATTAAAAAGAATAAGTAAAAAATTACAATAACTGTTGAAAATGACCATCGCTTTCCAGCTTATCGGTGGTCTACATTCGCATATTTTGAGAATTGACGTACCCAGAAAGATGAAACCGTTCCTCATCAAAACAGTGTATTTAGCAGGTCATTATTTATTAAATTAGTGATGAACCATTGGCAGTACACAAGACGTCTGGGATGGCCTGTTGCCAACGTAAAAGGACTTGATATGATTACATCTTATATTGATGCATGTTCAAGTTTATCTTTACAACGGTTCAGCATGTTTCACAAGAAACTGAAACTTTTTGCCCTAAGAGTCTCAAAGGTTTTGTGGGGTCTGATTCTATACGATTACGAATTCAATAATCAACTCATATATATGAATAGTTAGCCTACCAGTACCTTTCTTATGAATTACAGGCCTAACTTCGCGAAATATTGCCCAAAGATAACCGCTCACTGTATTGCTAAATTCCAGTGAGTAATCGTATAAGTTTTGTGCGCTATACCATTATTGAAAACTTACTTAAAACTCCAGTGAGAAAATATATATCTCAAATATTAGTGACAGTGTGACACTAACCTGTCAGAATTATCTAAAAAAAAGCTAGAACCTACATTTTCAAATTCCATGGCATACTTTTATTAATATAACTTTTGCTCTCTCAGTATATGTATAATTAATTACGTATAAACTATATTATATATACATATATAATATTAACGATATATAGTTTTAGATTCTTGGTGTTGTCCCACGTCTGAAGCTGGTCCGGACTGTAATGTGGTGTTGTTTCTTGAAAACTTCATCTTCTTCTAGAGGTAGTCGGTCAGCTATTAATCGAATGACGAAGAAGTTTATGTATATATATGTACATATGTATATATATTAATGTTTTGGCTTTAGAAAATTAATGTTTTATTTTAATTTTGGTAATTCAAGTGAATATAATTAATAAGGATGAAAATAAAAGTCCTATTTTTTTTTAAATAGAACGTTTTCGATATCTTATTTGAAAAAGACATATATCTTCTGCAGTATACATTGTGATTTTTTTGCTTTCAATTAATTGATGAAGTTGCATTTTTGGTATTATTTCATAACAAATCTTAACAACTATTTTCTTGTTATACTAATTTGAATCATATATTTATTCTAATTATGTTTCTATTTCCATATTCTACATTTAAAACTACGATCCGACGGTTATTGTTTAACATACATTTATTATAGTATTTAGTAGGACCATGGAAAACCGACTTTTTCAGGAACCGACTATCCAACTAGCGTACTATCGCTTACTCGGATACCCGGCTACTCAAAATCGTTTTAGATAAAAGCCAGCATATATATGATAATTGTCGTGTGTAATTTAGTTGTCACGCTATAAGTATAATAGAGCAGTCTCAATAATTTACATACATACATATATCAGCTTGATAAATGGTAATTCAGCAGCTTGTATATAATGTGTTAACGATTAGATACGGAACTTTACATACATATGTCTATGTGATATATATACATAACGAACGGATTATCAATTATGTATAGTCGTTGTTGAATATATCTTGTTCTTGGTTATAATTTCCTAATTATAGTAGTAGTCCTTTGAAAAGAAGATTGACGGTTCCCGTCATCGAGACATACATATTTATTTTCTATTGTGTATGGAGAAATAGTTGTGTATATATGTTTGGAAAAAATAACTATTATCAAGAAATGATAATCATTTGTTGCGAAATATCTAGTTTTTTCTTAATTTAAATACTAACGTTTTCGATAAAGTAAAAACCTCCACTACGTTTTAATGAAGTATGTTCAGCTTTGCATATACATTATATATTATTTGAGAGACACCATATATTTCCGAGAACAACTGTTGATAATATTTATTGTCCTAGTGAAAAAGCATTGTTTTTACATTCATTTATAATTTAATGTCCTACATATTGAGTTGATCTGTATTAGTGTTAGTACTATAATTTTGAGATTCTTAAATAATGTACAGGTGAAATGTATTGTATGTTACTATTCTAAAGCTTGTTTTAAAAAGACGTATTTCTGTTCGTTGTCTTTGGTTTATCTAAGAAATTGAAATTTGCGGGCAAACATTGCAAATCTTAAAGTTATATTTTTTTAATAGAGTTCTAATTTTTAAAGCAATTTAAAGGCAGTTAAAAAGTTTAATTACCATAAGATTGTATGAAATATCTATTAACATATCTGGAATGCTGGTGAATGTGATGATAATAATAATAATTCATAATAATAAATACAAAATAATTGTTCTATTTATAGCTGAACAACAATAAGGCATCAGCAAAGGATAATAATATAACTCTAGCTTGTATCATTCTATCATATACATACATATCTGGGAAGCTATCATATTCGCGTCGATTTCATTCAAATTGCATTACACTGTTACAATCCATTAGGTTTTCTTATGTAATAGTTTGTCTCTTGCGAACAACTATAGCAGCAAATATATTGCGGGCGCTGTCTTGTACGTGCCAGATATAGTATATTTTTTTAATATTTTTCCGCAGTTATATTAAAGTCATTATTTACTGCAGCTGAATTTATTATGCTAGTGTCTGTAAAAGTGTAGTAGATTAGCATCTTTGAGATCTAATCACGAATATTCCAAACAATAACAATCTCCATTGCAACATCTTTTCAATGTTCTAAATTGGAAAACTGTTTTCTTCTGTTATTAATGTTGTTGTTGCAGTGCTCTTAGAACTTTACAATAAAATAAACATACGTAATTTCTTGGGTAATTTTTTATTTAGAATAACTTTCTATTCAGCGGATAAGTTCAAATCGTCAGAAAAAGATAGTATAAAATAGTTATCATATTATTTTTGAGTGTCTATATTTTCTTCTTCCTCTTTAGTATAATTACTGCGCGGGTGTCTACTATCGACTACGCGTCATTGGTGGTCGGTGTACTGCAGTTGCTCAGTTGTGTACTTTATGGAGATATATGCAACATACATGATATACACTAACTGTTCCATACCCACTCCCGCTGTAGGAAGACTGGCGTCAACAGTCCTCTTTTTAGAGTGGCGCTTTGCTTTTTCATTTTGTATTTAAAGAAGACAATATATTCATTTTTATTATTAAATATGTATGTATATATACTAGCTTGGTCTCGTTAATGATTTTTACGTTAATTATAAGTAATACTTCTAAATGTTCTTTAGTAAAATTTATTCGATTGTTGGTTAATATGTCTTTAAAGATGGAAAAACTTCTCTCATCACAGCTCGTTAGGGTGCGTATTGAAAGTATGATTTTGATTCGCTAATTAAAAGATGTAAGTTATGGCTAAATATTTAATCAATTACTGGCAACACTTGGAATGGTTTTTAATCTACTTATTATATTATTTAAATTATTTATTGTATCTGTAATTTTTAGTTTTTGAGACTCTAAATATTTTATTGCTTCTAGTAATTCTCTAAAATGCTTTGTAATGTAATTAGAGCGGTTCCTTAATGATGGAGTTTTGCAGTTTGTTATGCTTTGTACATCGTCATGTAAATTGTCTATAACAGTTGTGACTGCATCAATATTATCCGAATGAAAGCCATATTTCAATTGTTAATACAGATCATTTTTCTTTGTGCAAAGATATTCTTAAGAGACACTTCTTCAAAGCTTCTGATTAACTTATTTACGTTTGGAAACGCTTTCCTAGTAAATTCAGCAAATTTACGCATGCACTACATTAGGTGATTTATTTTTCACGTTAGTAGTACCATCGCTTACAAACCAGAGACCCTCTACTCTTTTTGTTTTATTACCCTTGAAAATATCTAGACTATTGAGAATGATTTCTGCATATGGTATCAGCGTTGACATGTTCTGAAACTAGACTTCTTGGCATAGACAACCAACAAAAATGTTAACAATCTTCTGCCTAACCCATCTACCATCTTATTTGTACTTATCCAAAGAAAATTTTCAGTTATTTCGTTTTTAATTTGACATATTGTTTTCATGTACATCCTTAGTGAATATATTTTTCGAAGAGTTGATCTGTGGGGTCAAATTAAGCATATTTAGTTAGAAATTGTCTGAGTGTTGGATGATCGACTTTTTAGGAGGCGTATTGGCCGCAACGAAGGCCTGAAAAGGAACAGTATAGACTGGGATAGGGATATCTAGATTGCAGTGTGTTTTAGTTTCAAGATGCTGTGCTGCTTTATTCCTATTTAAACATATCCAAGTTGTCAAACAAGTGTTACAGCTGTGTCATAACTGAAAAGCAAGCATGATTTTTAATCCAACGTTGCGTAAGATCCTGGCGTATGTTAAATGAATTAACAAGAAAACATGTGATTTTAAGATAAGTAAGAAATGTGTAAATGTTTTATAATAAATGAAAGTACTAGTATTTACATAAAATCAAAGTAGCAAAAACCAATTACTAAAAAACCAAAAAAAGAAATTATAATGCAACAAAGAAACTAATTATTTTGCAGTAATCAATAAGTAGTCCTCCTCAGGAATCGGATACTCATTCAGTGTACTAACCGGATATGCTGTTCTAGAACCGAATACCTGGGTACTAAACTATCAGGGTTTAGAAGCTTTTCCTGATACCCATTTTCGAACAATACATAAACTTTAAGTTATAACCTCTTTTCCTTCACGCATAATGTATTTATGGTGTTTTGTCTTATGAGAAGATCCAGCATTCCTGTCACCTTTCCAATGGTGTACCTGGTTCTCTTCTTTCTGCTGGCCTTTGGTCCCTTGGTATTTTTATTAATATTTCCTCGTCTGCTCTCTGAATATCCCTTTCTCTTTTTTTTCGTCTAACAACTTTAACGACGTCCCCAATTACGCATTTCTCTCTTATGGCCTCATTTCTGACTCTGCTTTTCCTTGTCCTTCCTGTTATCATGCAACAAAGAAACTAATTATTTTGCAGTAATCAATAAGTAGAAGATTGTATTATAAATCGCATATGGACAAGCAAACAAATTACTACTAAAATAAATTAAATAAACTTATATTTTAATAAGTACCTAAACAAATTCCAATAAGTAATAAAGAAATATTAAATCCTCAACAAATAAAAGCAACAGACTAATAACTAGCGAAAAGTACATTCAAGTAAATATTATATTCAGACAACACAACTGAACACTGAACACTGAAAGTGTAAGTTCTGCCTCTAAGTTCTCGTAAACTATACATCTTTGTCTTAGCGAGTACTTAAAATGATCATGCATGATAAAGGCCTAGTGTGTCTAGTCAGTTAATACAATACGAAATAATGAAGCTCACCCTGTATTTTACAAAACTTATTTACTCTAAAAAAATATAAATCCACATTGCGTAATATATATATATATATATATATATATATATATATATACATATATATTACGCAATGTCCATGTATATGTATATGTCATCAGTAGGTGTGTAAGACTGAATCTTGCATGTACATTCTGTATGCTATGCATATATCACCGGTAGATGTGTGCATAGCGTACGAAATGTATATTCACAGTAAATACATGTTTTGTGAAATACAGAGTAAATTTCGTTAGTTGGAATTTGAATTAATTTAACAAGAGCTCCAAGTTTTAGTTAATTCAGTGTAGCAATCCTGCCCTGTGCCCTTAAGCATGATATGCAAAACAGTTTTCAATTGAAATTGCTTTTAATATATCCATAAGCGTTGTTTTACTTCTATTCTATCTAATTTATCGTTCAATCGTATATGTTCTTCTACACATCTCTACAAGATTAGGTTATATTGACCAGACTTTTTACCAGTAATACCATTTTACTTTTTGGCATAAATCAATATCGACGTCTATAGCACTATTATATAAAGTTTAGTCCGCAATAAACTTAATTTATAAGATTGGTTTTTGTTTCTCTTTCGTTTTTAGTTTTGAAGTTTAGCTCCGATTTCTTTACATCTTCTTTTGTTTACATTTTTTCTATTGCGCGGCCTTGTATATATTGCTTTGGTTTAAATCGACACGATCAGTCTTCTGTCGTGAAACATATATGTTTCTGTTGAATCTTTCGTTTTTATGTCAGTTATATATATGGTCTTCGAGGTCTTTTGAGTTTTCACGTAGCTATATAACCACTTGTTAATGTCAAATGTTAAAAATGTAATCTTTTGCTTTACATGTATTACTTGTATGCAATCATATAATATATGAAAACCTAGTAATGCATATCCGTTTCTTTTAAAGCTTTTCGGCCTTTTTAGAAAGAGATACATAAGTTTGAATTCTTTTCTGAGAGAAATACACGGGTACATTGAAAAAAAATGTTCTCCTAATTTTTTATATTTTCGCATAACTTTTTCTCGATATATTTCTTTATTTTATGCTACAATGGCATCGACTTGCTTCGAGCTGCACTATACATTTGGTTATATTGCTATCTAACATTTAAATGCACTGAAATTTTACTTGGATGGTCTACCACTTTTGAGTTAGTAAATACGAGGTGTTCAAAATCTAATAACTTCCCATTTCCTAGAATTTCACCAATAATTGGTTTATTTGTAGCCTATGAAATATATACGTTGTAATAAAAAACAAATAGTGCTAAAACTAAGATGTATCAAAAACAACATACATTGATTACTCCATACTTGTTACTTACCGAGTGACAATATTAGATTTCAACAAAAATATTTTACAGCACAGATAAAGGGTTCTACCCATAATCATTGATGTCCGAACTCCTTGTCTCACTTCTTACTTAATCTGCCCACGTTTTAATTGTCAAAATTGCCGTTTGGTCCCTTGTCCATGCTAAGTTGATGAGTTGCACAGATTATATATAGGGCTCTTTGATGGTCTAGAACCAGTGTTAACGTTATTATAGCTCAATTTAATGTTAATACTAATTGAGGTCTATGGCAAATAGTTCCACTTAAAACACAGTTAGAGTAGTAGTCGAATCTTGGCAAACAACTCCATCCTATACATGAATAAGTAAGTAGACGGCATGACCTTCGTTGTTACTGCTTGTGTAGATTTTAATTCAATGATATTTAAATCAGCTGTTGTTTATAACCGCATCGGTCGAATATTAGTATTGCTCATCTGGAGGTAGCCTTGTAGTGCAAGTTTTTTCCTCTGTCCCATGCTTTCCGCGGTCTTCCACTTTTCCTTTATACTGTACTTTTGCTTCATATATTAATTTCATTCGTCTAGTGTTCTCGATTCGTTGTAAATGTCCCCACCAATTTAGTTGTCGCTGTTCAGTAAAGTCCATTATAAATGGTATCTCTAGTTCCTTTCGTATTTGTGAGTTTCTCATTTTATTCTGTCTTGTTACGCCCTTCACTCTCATGAGATATCTCATTTCTGCAGTCTGAATTTTGCTTTTTTGCCTATTATTAAGTAACCATGATTCGCATCCGTATATCAGAACAGATCTGTAAACTGCTTTGTGTACTTTTGTCTTGGTACCTCGTGATACTTCTTCTTTCGCAATGAAGCTCTTACTCATCGCTAGTATAGTTTGGTTGTTTTTTTCTTCAATTTTTTCATTAATTTGACTAATTTTTGCTAGTGTTTTCTATCGGTACGCCTAGATAATGAAACTCATTTACTTGTTGAATGCCCATTCCTTCAATCTGTATATTTAGTCATTCTTCACTGGGGGTCATAACATTTGTTTTATTTTTATTTATGTTCATACCTTTTTTCTTAAGTGTCTCATTCCATATATCTATACTATCTTGTAGGTTATTTTCGCTCTTTGCTATCAGCACAACGTCATCTATAAATACTGCCTCAGCTATTTGAATCTTCTGTAGACTCCTGTATCCAATTTCAGTTGTTTCGTCTGCATTGAGCATTCTTTTACTATATCGTCCATGAATACAGTGAACAGTACAGGACTTAATCCTTCGCCCTGTTTTAACGCATCTTGAGTTACAAATCCTTCGGATTTCATATTATCTCTGATTACATAATTTACCTTGTTCTTACACAGCCTTTGAATTTCATATCTTGATACTTTATCAAAAGCTTTTCCAGATCAATAAATGCGAAATATGCTTTTGTTCCTTGCTGTAATCTTTTGTCAACTATTTGTTTTAACGTAAATATATGATCTTGCGTACTTCTTCCCGATTTGAATGCACTTTGTGATACAGACAGTGATGGTTAAATTAGCGGTCTTAGCCTGTTGTTAATTAGATGTTGATATATCTTTACAACTGTGCTCAATAACGTTATACCTATATAGTTATTACAGCCTTTTTTGTAGACTGGTGTTATTAGTGCCACTTCTCAATCTTCTGGTATGTTTTCGTATTTCCACGCCTTTTGAGGATATCCAAACGTATTTTTGTTCCTGTATCACCAATGTTCTTAATCATTTCTGCCACTATTTTGTCTTTTCCAGCTGTTTTCAATAATCGCATCCGCCGAACATTAGTAATGGCCAGATGACTATCTGGAGCTAACCTTGTAATGTAAATAATTTAAGCTAAATTAAATGACTGGAATTGCATAATTATTTATTATAAAAGCTACTCCATTTAGATACATAGAAGATAACAGAAGGTTACTCTATTTTTAATGTAATAAACATAGAAAACGAAGTGATTTGGCATATTTACTTTTCCTTATCTTAGAAAGGACAAAAACGGAGTTGCATTATAATGCATCGACATTTTTATGAGAAAATGATGAAAGTGTGCTAAAAATAAGAAGATAACGGTTTCCAATGCATCAGTGGTTGAGATTCACATTATCACTTTGGTACACTTTTAATTTTTCTAATTTCTCAAATTCATATTTTTTCACGCTTCGATAATTACAGGTTCCATTTACACAATATAGATTAACCATGGCAAAAGCGTAATATAATTCAAAAATATTTTTAATATTTACCTATTAAAGCACCAACTACTAATTATTTTGTATTTTTTGGTTTTGGTTTTTTGAGAATAAATGGTTAAGCGATTAAAGAAAAACGGAAGCGAGGGAACACTCAGGCGAACGGAATGTGAAAAATTTTTAATTTAGCGCCGCAGAAAAAGTAGGTCTTTACAATTGCTTGTTATTAGTTACTACACAAACAACACAACAAACGCTAAACTTAACGCAACAGTAATCTTTAGGGTCGAAACCTATACCGGCAACAGGTGTCAGAGGCCGTATTCAATTAACATTTTAATTACATTCTTTTTACGAAATGATGTAATGAACGCGATGTAGTAATTAGACCCTTTGCGTTCATTGCATACTCTTTCATTAATGATTTTTGTTATAAATACGTTATTTCAGTGCTAATTTAACGTTACAACTTCCAAAAGATTTAAGTTATTCCATTTGCGTGTGCTTCTGTCGCTATATTTGGCTCTAAATTAATTTTTGAAATAATTTTGTAGCCGAGAATGCATTCCTTGTATAGTATGTTATAGTCCCTGTCCAATTTATTAGGACCTCTTGCTAAAATAGCAATTTTTTTAAAATATATAATGAAAAACGCATTGTACAAGCATAAGTTTATTCAGAATTCTTTATGGACATCACAAGAACTACAATATAACTAATATTTTGTAATGCCTCCTTTGCTTCTTATAATTGCTTTTATTCTTCTTGGCACACTGTCTATGCTAGTGTTAATCGTATGTCTAATTATTGCGTCATTTTGCCACACATCCTCAATATTTCTTAGTAATTGCTCTTTTGTAGTGTTTCTTCTCTTCTCGAATACACGCGTGATTTTAAAACACTCCACACGTTCTCTATTGCATTGAGGTGGGGAAAATTTCCCGGTCAAGGTAATACTGGCAGAACGTGCGTTTCCAAAAAACTTTGGATGGATTTGGCCGGGTGGCATTGTACCTTATCGTGCATGAATGTGTAAGGCCCTTCATTCGGATTTAAATCATTGATATATGGCATCAAGGCATCCTCCAATACACACTTATATTGGTGTTAATTCATGGTGCCTTGGCAAAAATGCAATGGTCCAGGACTTTCGACTGATATGCAGGACCGTACCATAACTGACGGAGGGTGTTTCACCGTTTTTAGTACACTAGCTTCACCAAATCGTTCAGATGGACGTCGTCTTACAAACTGATATCTTTCAGTCATGGCTTCTAGTTTTGACTCATTGCTGAATTCGATCTTTAACGAAAAGACATTGCTCAAACAAAACTATTCTGCTTGATTTATATATTCATTTGAGTTACTTTGTCTTACGTTTCGTCAATCTTCAATTGTGTAATATTGATGATATTTTACCTATTCATAACGTACTCGCATGACAACTGTTTCTTTGTGGTTTAAAACAAAAAAAATAAGATGTTACTCTTGAGGCAGCGGAACTAAACCTTGTGTAGGCCCGATTTTAATCGTACATACAGGTAGTATCATTTTCTTTTTTTGTCACTGAAAGATCTTTCTGTTTTTGTTTGTTATTGGCGGAAATTAACAAGACGCTACCGTTTGATCCTTTTGCTTTCTATTTTCTTTTTCTTACTATATTTAATGTTGTATTATGTGCATTTTGGGTCAATAAACCTATATATTATTATTACACAAGAACTAAAACTAGGTTAGCATTTCAAACTGAAAATACGTTAGATTCCCGTACTGCATAAATCAATAACCAATATGTACAGTTTTCCAATTTTGCGAATGTTTGCCTATTTGAGATACAATTCGCTTAGAGAAATATTGATAACAGTTGGAAACTGTTTGTTATAAATAAACTGTTGAAGAGGCGCAACAAATACAAATACGAAGTGGTCCAATGCTTGTTATATCTAGGCATATTGAAAAGTACTGTAAAAATGACGTAGATACTAGATGATTCAGCGTTGAACATAATTCAGAACAAATATCAAAGATTATATAAAGCTTTCGCGCAATATACGCGGAGTTTCAAATATTTGTTAACGATGCTGTTTCGTTATAGTTCAGTAAACTTGTATATTTTATTTCACTGAAGTTAAACACCAAAAATTATCACGAACGTTCTATGACTTTTCGGAATACATGTAAAACAAAATATCATAAAGATTGCCCTCGTTAGTGCGCACACCACTAAAATCTCGTAAATGGTGTAAGATAGACAGCTGGCTAAATGAGGCCATATACATGGTAACAAATAACCAACGGATACTTAAAACGATTTATTAGAAGGTGAATATAAGCCTTGCCTATTATATCATTTTTTTAAATTAATATATTGAAATGTAAAGGAGTTTGACGTGGTTTTATCTTGTATCCATAACCTTTTTCATATCGTTCTCATAAATAGAATTTTCCGCGACTTTGATACGAACTTCAACTAAACGAAGTACCGCGTAAAACATAGAGGATCTTCTAAGGAGTGTTCTCTCCCCTGAGAGTTTTTTTGAGCTTTCGAAAAACAGAGTTTACTTATCCCTAGAAAGTGTAGAGTATTTTTATCCTGCATGTATATGTATCATAACTTCGTGATCGATTCCAACGTGCGCAACTATAGATTGTTTTAAACCAATAGATATGAGATACCTGAACAAAAGCCTTAAGAAAATGAAGAATAGGGGAGTGGTATGATGATGAAGATAGTGTCACAACAATCATATTGATGGATGCAGTTAGTATTGTTTAAAACAGATTTTTAGGTATTATTAATGCATCGTTAACTTTTGGAGTTTTCTCCTCGGGAGTGGAAGCGTTCTTTGGTAACATTGATTCAAAAAATGCAGAATACTACAAAAATGGTACAATTTCGACCTATTAACACGTTACCGGTCTACGAAAAGATACTACAAATTGCCGTAAGGAATTAAATTGTAAATTATGTGACATTTATTCTGTAGTAAATGGTATCCAATCAAGTTTTAAGAATAATTATTCATGTGAAACTGTTCTGTGAATATTAGTATGGAAAAGGGACATTTTATTACTGCAGTACTTTTAGAATTTAAGCGTACATTTGAAACTATAAATCGAGATTTATTAATAAAGAACTTTTATAATCTTGGTCTCAAAAAAAAGGTTCATGAGCAGTTTAACTGGTACTTAAGGGATTGATTGCAAAAAGTAAAATTCAATAATAACCCTTCCAATAGCGACTAGATTAATTATAGTAGAGTATAGAGTATAGGGTACCAAAGAGTACACCGTTGAGGCCACTTTTGTTCATATTGTAAATCAAGGATATTATAAGTTGGCTAAAACAATGTCATATAAAAATGTTTGCAGACGGTCAAAACCATAGTCACATGGTGGATAAAATAAATAGAGATCTGTTCGCAATTTACGATTGGTTGTGCAACAGCATGGCGGTGAACATTCATTAATGATAGATTTGAGCTTTAATCAATATGTGAACTTCATTTCAAAAAAGATGGCAAAGAATTCGCCTCATGAAAGGGTGCTATGATTAGCAAAAGTAAGCTATGAGAACTACTTTCAATTGTAGTAGACATACGAACTAGGCGCCACAAATTCTCGGCGTAATATCGAAAAAAGAAACTTGGAACAATATAAAAAATTTTATTTTTCAATGTAATTCCCCCTACTTCTATGCATTTATTATAAAGATTAATTAATAATTCGATGCTTTCTAAAAGTAATCGGAAGTTTTTCCTTCAGAATGTTTGTACGTTATGAAATGTCACTGGTTTTTGTAGTAAAAAATAAACTACTGTAATTGGTTTAATTTGTTGTATTCGACGTCAAATAAGTTAACTATAAGCAGCCACTGCTGTTAATTGTACATTGAACATTGTCTTGTGGTCAATACAATATATATATATATATATACATAAGCCCTAATGAGCTCGCCCCTCCAATGGTAATTAGTGCGGGAAATTTGATTTAAATATATGGCGCCAACATACTCCCCCCTTGAAAGATGAATATCTTTCAAAAGCGATTTTATGTAAATGTGACGCACTGGAACACGTTGTTGGATAATTTAGTCTTCGTTCAACACTGGCAATGGACACACCCTTGTCACACTCCGCTTCATTTGTCCACTAGAAGTTCGTATGGTGACTACTCGAACAACATTGTCCTTTCCCGGCTGAATTTCCGTGATACGTCCCAACTTCCAACGAGAAGGAGGCAGATGATCGTCCTTAATTACAACTAAATCGCCAACATTGATGGATCGTAGGTTGGACTTCCATTTGGTTTTCTGTTGCAATTCGCTGATGTATTCACGAGACCATCTTGTCCAGAAATGTTGGAGTCGCTGATATCTTGACAGGGTGTTTTCTTTGACTTCAAGTAAGTTGGGTTGTGGAAGAAAAGTGATGGGTCTTCCAATGAGGAAGTGTCCAGGTGTCAGGGCGTTTAGGTCATTGGGATCGGAAGACATAGGAAAAATGGGTCGTGAATTCAAGATCCCTTCTACTTGCGTGAGTACGGTAAGAAGCTCTTCAAAAGTAATTGAAACATTTGCTAAAAAGTCTTCTGATGTGAAATTTGTGGATTTTACTCCGGCCTCCCAAAGGCCGCCAAAATGTGGTGCACTAGGCGGAATAAATTTCCAATCAATACCTTCAGTAGCTAACGATTGTACAATTGAATATTCACTGTTTTCAAAAAGGTTTTTAATTGTGATAATTCGGAATTGGTACCGACAAAGTTGGTACCGTTTTCTGAATACATTACTGTGGGCTTGCCACGTCTGGCGCAGAATCTATGAAGTACTGACAGAAATGATTCGGTAGTTAAATCTGTGACAGGTTCTAAGTGAATAGCCTTGGTAGACAGGCAAACAAATAAACTTATATATGCTTTAATTATTTTAGAACCTCGACCTCTTTTGTCTCTAATTAGTACAGGTCCAGCATAATCGACATCAGTTGCATAAAAGGGATGGTTTGCGGTGACACGATGTTTTGGTAGTTGGCCCATAATGGGTACTACTGATTCGGCCTTATATCTGAAACATTTGATGCAGTCTCGAACAATTTTTGGTGCTAGATTTCTACCCTTAGTAGGCCAACATTCGTTTCTAATTGATGACAAAAGTAATTGAGGACCGGCATGCAAAAGTCGTATATGCTCATGACGAAAAAATAATTTTGTTAATATATGATAGCTGTCCAGTAGTAAAGGACACCTTTGATTAAAATTGAATTCAGAATTGGCTAGGCGCCCGCCTACTCTTAATAATCCATCGTGATCGATGAATGGTGTTAATGTTTGTAAATGTTTATTTCTGAGAATGCTATTTTTTCTTAATGATTTTAATTCGTCCGTAAATTTTAACCAGGAATCCTTTGTTGATTCTGGGACGACGTCATCCCACGATAAATTCAATTGCCAAATTTTTTGAATCAGTAATTTCGCGTTTACCACAACGGGGCTCAGCAAACCAAGCGGATCAAAAATTTTAGATATGTCTGATAATAAATTGCGTTTAGTAAAAGGACGAGTTTTGTTGTAGTTGGGGATGGAATGCGTCAAATTATCTGTACTCCAATTCCATTGAATGCCTAAAGTTTTGTCTTTGACCTCTGACTGTTTGAAAAGCATCACTTGCGGGGATGAAACCTTCGACGAATTTAATACGGTTAGGATTTGAGGGTTATTAGATATCCATTTTCGTAGTTCGAAACATCCGTCTTGTAAAATCTGGGAGACTTGATTGCATAAAAGTTGTGCTTCTTCTACAGTATCAGAACCTGATAAGAAGTCATCCACATAAAAATCGTCAACAATGGCATTTGCTGCTCTAGGAAAATTGTCTATATATTCTATAGATAATTGTTTGAGACATTTTACCGCTAGGTAAGGTGCCGAAGCGGTACCATATGTTACTGTGTTTAATTGATATATATGAAGTGGTTTGCTTGGATCTGAACGCCATAAAATTCTCTGTAAACATCTGTATTTAGGATCGATCAACACTTGCCTATACATTTTAGCGATGTCAGCAGACACTACGTAAGTATGTTGACGAAATCGAATCAAACTTGAGAATAAATCGTCCTGAATTGTAGGACCCACAAGTTGAATATCATTGAGGGAGAATCCAGAAGAAGAAGGAGCAGAAGCATCAAATACAACACTTAATTTGGTTGTTAGACTAGACTCTTTGAAAACACCATGATGCGGCAGATAATAGCACGGTTTGGTATTATCTACACTTTCGAGTTTTGTCATATGTCCTAGTGTTTCGTATTCCTCCATGAAATTTGTATACATCTCTTTTAGCTGTGAATTCATTGATAATTTACGTTCAAGTGAAAAGAATCGTTTCCGTGCTTGTTCGTATGAATCACCTAAAATTGTTAAATCTTGTTTGACCGGAGGGGGAACAACAAAACCAACTTCAACATTTCGACAAAATGCGTTCTGGAAAATTTGTGCACAATCATCAAGCGACGAGATATGGTTAGGATAAACTTCTTCGATTTCCCAAAATTGTTTCAACTGATCTTTTATTTCAAAGTCCTCGCTACACCCTTTACTAAAATTACAATAAATATTTTGGTATGTGTGAACAATTGATCCCGATACAATCCATCCTAACCGGGTATTTTGTAATTTAGGCAAGTTTTTCCCAAATTAATTTGCCCTTGGAGTGAGTAATTTCAAAAGATGCCAGAGCCTAAAAAGTAAATCAATCTTTTCCGGTACATTAAAATTTGGATCTGCAAGAGGTATCTGTTTTGGGATATTCCAAGCTGAAGTATCAATAAATTGTGAGGGTAGGGTTCCACTAATGTTTTCTATAACGAGACATGAAAGATCTGACGTAAATGAGTTTCTAAGAGAACCAATTGTAATAGAACATTTTGATTCAATATTCGACGTTATGTTACCGATGCCTTTAACTAATAGATCAGCACTAAAAGCAGGTAATTTTAATTTCTTGAAGAATGCGGCAGTGATAAAGTTTGACTGTGAACCGCTGTCAAGAAGAACACGACAAATATGTCTGTTTCCTTCATTATCTGAAATCTCTACTAAAGCTGTTGACAGTAAGACATGTTCTGGATATGTTAACGCATTGTGATTAGATACTACAGGAATAACGTCACAATGCTTGGCTACATCTGATCTAGCCTTGTCTATATGTAGAAGGGTATTATGTTTTCATTGCAATTTTTGCAAGAACCGGATCGACAATCCTTCGATAAATGGCCGGTTCTCAAACAATTAAGACACAATTTTAATTTTTTAGTCTGCTGAATCCTGTCTGAAATTGGCAATTTTAGAAACTCCTTACAATTGTAAATTAAATGTGAATTTTTGCAATAATTGCAAATTCAACGCTATTAGAAAACAATGACGTTGATTGCTTCTTTCCTAAAGAAGATTTATTTTTTGAGTGATCATCATGATTTGCTTCTAATGTTTCTAAAATATCAGCCTTTGACATAAGAAATTTTCTAAACTCGTCAAATGTTGCAGCCGTTTTACCAGACTTTTGTTCTTCCCATTCCCGCATAGTTATTTTGTCTAATTTTGTAGATACAATATAGATTATTAAGGTGTCCCAATACTCAGTTCGTTCTCTAGCTGTTTTAAAGAACGCAAATGTTTCGATACATTATCAATTAAGTTGCGTATATTGACTGCAGATTCATGTTTGATAGAAGGTACCTCAAACAGTGCCTTGACGTGATTTTGAGTAAGAAGCCGTAGATTATCAAAGCGATCGCAAAGTGAGTCCCACGCTATTTCACAGTTTTCATTACTAAAGTCAATGCATTTAATGACTTCCGCTGCACGGTCCTCTAATGACGCCTTCAAATAATGGAATTTTTGAATGTTGTTTATGGCCGAGTTAGAATGTATGAGAGACTGAAATAAATCTTTGAATTCAAGCCAGTTTTCATAAGAACCTTTAAATTTAGGCAAATGAATTGTCGGCAGTTTTAAGCTACTGAAACTATTATCGGAAATTGAGTGCGTTGGACCTATATTCTGCAGCTGATTTGTTCTATTGCTAACACCTAGATCGACTAAATCTTTTGCTTTTGCCAATATCTGAAAATATGCTGTTTCAAAAATTGTTTGTTCAGAGCGAAATTCGCTGATCTCGTTCTCATCTAATGAAGATTCAATTTCAATTTGTAAGTCGTAGTATTCTTGCAATATAGATTGAATGGTTTGAATACGTAATTGTAATTCATTTTTATGAATTTCAACAATCGGCTGTTGACTAATTAAATCGATATATTTTGTAAAAGAGGTTAGTTTATATTTTAGCGCACCACGCTTACGACGAAATAATTTAATTTCTTCCGCCATTAATAAATCGAAAGTAAATTGACAATTGATAAATAGTAATTGTATTATGAAGTACTCACGCAAATAGAATCGTGAAAAATGGTAATTGGAATAGGTAAAATGGATGAACTTACTTGAAACAATGGCGTTGACGACCACGTGGTGTTACGTTGAGTGAAATCTTGATATTTTCTGTTTGCACAAACGATACGACTCGAAGGACCAAAAAGTGTACGTTATGAAATGTCACTGGTTTTTGTAGTAAAAAATAAACTACTGTAATTGGTTTAATTTGTTGTATTCGACGTCAAATAAGTTAACTATAAGCAGCCACTGCTGTTAATTGTACATTGAACATTGTCTTGTGGTCAATACAATATCTATATATATATATACATAAGCCCTAATGAGCTCGCCCCTCCAATGGTAATTAGTGCGGGAAATTTGATTTAAATATATGGCGCCAACAATGTTTATAACAGCTGCTTGCAATTCACTATCGTCCCTAAAACGACGTCCCCTAAGGCCTTTCTTTCGATTAGAAAACAAATAAAAATCACAAGGAGTAATATCCGGACTATATGGTGGATATTCCAATTCTTGAAATTTGATGAGGTGTTATTACTTCAATTGGTCGACCCGAACATTTTGCCTACTTTTTTACAGTGGAATACGAAGGAGATGAATAACCCTGAACGCCGTCTAAACGTTGTTTTATGTGATTAGGCAAAACATCTAGAAATTACTTTAACTGCAAACAATAAGGGTACCCCTCCTATTCTAAGTTGAATTTGACAATGTAATGATGTGGATAAATTATAGCGATTTACTCATTCTTGATCTTATAGCCGTAGTATATATTTGCTTTTCTAAGCCACAAATTCCCATTAGGTGTAGACAATTAGTACAGCTATTGTAGCCTTATCTAACAACAGGACATATCACGTACGCCGTGGTGGTAATTCGCTTCCGTACGTTCGATAGCCGAGCCAATTACGTTGACGTAATTGCTTCAAACCGATATCAATATCTCCACTCAGCGCTCCCATGTATAATTAGTACGTTTACCTTCTACAGTTTTAGTATTATTATAGGATACGCTGCGTATGCGTTATTGTCTATTATCGCGATTTGTCTTTGTAATGCAATTTCGTTAAGCGGTGCACATCCCTCTTACAATTTAAATAGTATTATAGCTGCGGGTTGTGTTTATGTCATTTCAGTATGATTACTATGTTTCTGTAACAAAGGATGCATGCTTCAACTACGAAATCTCTCAACTTTTGTTACACCCCGTATAATAAAAGTGTTTGAGTGGAAAATAAATATTTCCTATTGCTATTGCACTGCCCAACACAATTTTTGCTGACTTCTATATAGGACTTGCTTTTTACTAATTCGGATGTGCTGACTCCGAAACTCATATTAGTTTTTCCCTATCACGTCAAAATTTAATTCTATGTCATACTCTTTGAAAAATCGTGAATGCGGCTAAGTTGTTAGTTAAGAACTTCTAAGATATAAACAAAGTATAAAATTTTTCTAATTCGTTTGTTTATTTAAATACAATATTACTCGCGAGTATGTATTTTAATAATCATTAAAAAATTACAGAATAATAATCAGGGAATAAATTTTCGTTTTCTGCGCTTTCTGCTGTGTACATTGATTTAGGAGCCCCTTTGAACATTCCAATAGTAGTTGGCCATCATATAACGATCCCATCTTCCTGGGTACCGGGTTTACAGGGTTTTTAAATCTTCATGAAATCTCTCGCCTCGTTCACTGCTTGCAGCATCTAAATTTTCTGAAAATCTATCAAGATGGCTATGAAGAAAATGTAACTTTATACTCATGTTACAACCTAGGCGACGACATATTTGAAGTATTGATTTCACTAGATATCTGTAAATAGGGGGCTTTCTTGTTTCCAAGAAATAGTGAATAAAGTACGGGCTTCTTTTTCAATTTCGTTTGTAGAATTGATGAAATATGAATCTGTCATTAAAGTACTAATTTGAAGTCAGGAAACACCGTAGAAGAAAGCGTGACGTGATAGGGAAAAATTGGTTCTGTATTGGGCGTTAGCGTACCTACATATATTGGTTACACACAAGTGTTAGATCTTAGTCTAAAAGAATGTTTATTTGTTGAGGTGTGTTACTCTTATTCCTACAATTATTGTCAACAAAATTAAAAAAATCAATCTCCCTCTTTCCTCGCGATGTAACTTTTTTGACATGGTAGTTGGTGAAGATACTCACAACTTTAGATTTTATATCAAGATCTGTCCTCAGACAAACAAAGACTAACGTAATAAACGAACTACTTCGGAATTGGACCGTGTCACGATGAGATATATAAAAAAAGAAAATAAGAGTAAGAGGAGAAAGAAAAACAAAAAGAAAAAGAAAAATGATAAAGAGTGGGGAGACGTGAAATAGAACAAAAGGTGAAAAAGAATAAGAGAAAGGAATTGAGACAGAAGAGGGGGGACTAGAGAAAAAAAAAGAAGAAAAAAGGAAAATGAAAGAGACCAAAAGGGAAAGGTGGGATCTCGACGTTTCGCCTCCGTCGTAGGAGGCTTCTTCAGGAGAATAGGGGAAACCAAAGTGGCACGGTAACTCGACGTGTAAACCACGCTAGAAGTGGAACCACTTTGGCAGAAGGTTAGGGTGACTCGGCGTGTTGACCGCGCTAGAGGCGAGAACCTTCTGAAGGTTCGGAAGGTTCAGAAGGTTCAGAAGGTTCTCGCCTCTAGTACGTCTCCTCCCATCTGTCTCAATTTCTTTCTCTTATTCTTTTTCACCTTTTGTTCTATTTCACGTCCTCCCGTCCTTTATCATTTTTTCTTTTTCTTTTTATCTCTTTTCCTTCTTATTTTTCTTTCTCGTCTTACTCTTATTTTCTTTTTTCTTATATATCTCATCATGACACGGTCCAATTCCGGAAGTAGTTCATCTATTAGTAACTCTGGCCGTGGAAGCCTACATATTCATTTCAAAGATTAACGTGTTTTAGGATTTCAGGATAAATATAGAGGCTGGATAGGTTTAGTCGTAATGATCGGTATATTTATTCGTAAAGCATCATTTACGCAAATGCTACTCTTTTAAGTCTCTACAAACGTAATACATTCAATTCATTTGCGTCCACGGAAATAATTGACGTCACGGCAGCACGTGACATTGATATTGATAGAAATATAATTTTCATTCGCAAGTAATCTATGCTATATTCTTTATTCTTCCGCTACGTATTTTAATTGTTATTGCTATTGCTTTCTAGAAAATACGCGCGTACCTCTTAGCCATAATTAGAGTCTTAGTAATTTTTAATTCATTTTATTGTATCTAACATGTGCCAATTATCCATAAATTTTGGAAAGAACTAGAATAACCTACTTGTAATATAAACCTACAACAGGATTAACAGCTAGTCTACCAATATGGTTTCGTTCTAACCAAGTTCCGATTGTATCTTGATGGCGCTAATCCTCGTGAGCTATTCTGTTAACATGTTTTCCACTCAAGAGTTACGGAGGCGTTACAAAAGATTCTCCCACTGCTACGGTTCCCAAGATCATATAGAGCATTCCAGACCTACATGCTACCTGAAATAGTGTAAAGATAAATTTTAAGCTAGCTATTAGATTATCCTTATTCTATATATCATTTCAGAAGAGCAAAATGATGACGTTTAGCTTAAGTAGTACATATTTAAATTAAAACTTACAATTAGATATTAGGAACTAAATTAGGGAATTATTGCGTTTAATTAAATTTTAACCCTCAAATATTGTCTCCTCTGAGAACTTACCGCTATCTTCGTACTGCTTGTGTTTTCTAATTGCACATGGAAATACAAAAGCTTTTGTTCTATCTTATGTATGTTCCATTATCCTCGTTTCTATTTGTCTGCCATTGCAAGGAAATGTATGTATGGGATGCGTACCCTTCTATCCTAGCCAAGCAACTGTGCTTAATATATTCGCTTCGGCTTCAATTACAACGAATAATAAAAAGTGACAAAGAAGGGAATGCCATTACCTATTTAGCTGGAAGCGTTAGTTTTGCATTCGCGTTGGGACGATTTCGATGTTCAAGGAAAATGTAGATGTAATATCCCTTAAATGTGTATAAATATTTCATTTTGGTACCATGCGTTGCCACAAATGTGAAAATGGATACTACTTTTGATGTCAAGTAAAGAAATAAGCAAAGCAGAAAACAGTAAAGGAAAATCGTTATTTATGTAATAAAATCAAATGTGTTGAAACATGAATACTATTAAATCGTATAGAAATTTTAATGAAAACTCTTTTTCTTTTCTGTCAGCTACTAAAGTATATTTTGGATATATCGTGCAAGGTGAGCCTGATTCGACGTAAACTACAACTAAATATATTTTACAGCGAAAATACACAAAATGCTGCACAACACAGCGATTGCAAGGACCGTATAGTTGTATAATTCTCAGGTATCGCAATAAGTTCCACCACAAATTAATAATTTTTCGGAACGCAGCATTTCAAGACCACGTGAACTCACACTTTGCAGTCGGCAACACGGTTCACAATGCGAGTCTACGTGCTCTTGAAACGCTGCGTTCTCAATAATTATTAATTTGTGTGGAATTGAGTTTACTGCGATACCTGTGGCAAACATTAAGTGATTAATAATTTTTTTTGGATTTATTTTACCAATTAATGCGAAAATTTTGGCTTGCCATAATCTCGGGAGCCTTAGAGTATAAGAATAGTGCGTATAAAATGTTTCATAGCCTTGTTATTGCATCCCCTCGCCGGAAAGGTTGCAGCTCCTTTTCCCAACGGCAAATGGTGACTTGGGAACATATCGAATCCGCCTGAAAAGTACCGCCACTGTACTCGTCGGACGCTGGTTTCGAACGTACCACACCTTAGGTGCTAAATTCAAGTGCTGGTCCTCTTACCGCTAGACCAGTCTTAAATTACTTTTTTCAGTCTTAACATTTTAAATTTTGGAATTTCTCGATTAATTCTATGAAGTCCTGAAGCTTCTTTTAATCTTTGTGCTAAAGTTAGTTTATAGATCCCGAACTTCAAGTTATGGTAAGTACAATAGAAAGATTATAAATTTCAAAAAATCTATTTATAACTGGTGGTACCATAAACATGCTGTTATTATGGCGGTCTCTTAAACAACACAAATATTTCAAAGGTGTTATTCAAACATAGACGGTTTAATAGGGTATACAAAAGCAGTCTTCTGAAATCCTGGCAACGTACCCGCGAATTTCACGCACAATAGGTAGATATTTGATTATCTTCAGCATTTTCAAAAAATAAAGGCCTTAGTTTCCCAATTTGATCCTAATGAAGCAATTGCCACTGAAGAAGGTCAACAGAAACTGCAAGATGCTTAATTTGAAGCAGATTTACAAATTGCTTATAAGAATTACAGTAAACTGATTGAAGCACTCAGCAAAATTCTTTCTTGTCATTAGTGAAGTCATTTAATGGACAATGTGCAAATTCAGCTATATCCACTCAGTCTCACAAAGGTGTTAACGAAAGATGTCGATTTTACCAGATAAAAACAATTTTTTATGGAGGATTTACACTATAAAAATGATAGTAATTTTACTATCGTCACTCAGTAATATTACTAGCACCAACGTGTCAAATTTGCAGTGATAGGTAATGTAAATTTTAGTTTACTAGTTTTTTTAATGGATTTTTAATGTTTAACAAAATATTCAGGCACAATTACCATGGTTTCTAGTCTATTCCTTAAAATGAAAAAAAACAGAAAAATTTTCTGCGAAAATCAGTGTAATATTCCTCCAAAATTTTGAATATTCATTGACAACCTGTAATATTACTAATGCTATAATACCTAACTTATAATGTAATATTGCCTTCACAGCAAAAGAAAAAATAATAATATTAATAATAGTACGGCTATAGTTCATTCAACTACGGAATATAAGTGCGAGTAGTATATTTTGAAATGCTGTTGCTTTTATGTTTATTACGTTTTTAGTTTTAGGGTAGAAGATCGATTGCTCAGTCCCCAGAAACTTACAATTACGCGATTCGTACTCTTTACTGTTTGATGATTGCTTGCAACTCTTCGATCAATTGCTTCATTTTCTCCTTTTCAGCTAAGAATGCTTCTTCCTTTGCGGCTAAACAATTAGCAAAGTTTTTCATTTCATGTTGAATCATCTCGTACCTATAATGAAAATGAAAAATACAATTTCATCTCGAAAAGACATCATATTTACTTCTTATCTGCTTCTTCAAATTGTTTGAGTTTGCTTACCGCCTCGTATTTCTGCCGTATAGCTTTTATAATTCATCGTTAACGCGCTGCAGTTGTTTTTCGAAGGGGTTTGGATCTTTGCGTTCGAAATTTTGGATCTACGGTGCTAATAATTGTATACTTTCTAAAGTTCTTCCTTCCTTTTCTTTGACCTTTTAAACTTTTTTTTCCTAGAATTTCTGGGATATCCGATTTTTTGTCATATTTCTTTCTAAGAGGAGTGTTACGTTCTCCTGGTTTGAAGAACAACGCCGCTGTAGCCTGCTCGTAATTTCCTAAATTACTTGACCAATACTTACTTGTAGAGTATGTTCGCTTATTTACTACAGGAGGTTGTACAGTGAAACTCAATGCGCATGCGCAAAAAAATATATTTAAAAATGAAATGGTTACACGGTTTCCACTCTTGCCTATGTACATGTACGATGTACGTAAGATATATATATTTGCAATAATTGCAGTTATTCGAGCTCTCTTATACATGTAATGTACATTAGCATTTGTATATGTATTTTCATTGGTAGCAACATAAAGTAATGCCTCAGCATGTACGTTGCAACGCTATGTCTTAATTCTGTTTAAAAGGTTAAACTCTTATATGCTTCCGCTGAAGCTTTGTTAGAGGCATGTACTAATGCCTCTATCTGTTTGCATGCACCACTACCTTTTTATAAGGGAGCCAACCCTATTTATTTCGTAAATTTATAAGCGCACCTCGGTGCTATGCTTATTTATATGTCCCTTTCCGGGAGCCTAATATACTTTTCTTGTTTTAAATTTGCCTAAGGGACTTGGCCCTGTATTATTGGCATGTATTTGTACTTGACCAAATACGTTTGTTATATTCACATTTATAGGGGAACCCACCCTATCTCTTAGAGCTTGAACGCCTGGTCGAGGGCGACAGTAGCGATAATAGCCGATCTCAATACAAAAGTAATGTCACAGCTACCCAGGCGCTCTCGTTTGAAATATTACGCTATGTGCAATCTTTAGCTCTATACTACTGCGCCCCAAAGAAGGGAAAAATCCAGTAACCAGCAAATGTGCGAACTGCGCACCGACAAGTAAAACGGAGCGATGATGCCGACATTACATAAGAAAACTGGCCCGTGACACTCGTCCGCTACGACGAGCAACTAAATGAAAAATTTCTAAGTCCCGATACGACAAGGACCGAACAAACGTGCAAAAGACAACGGGCGCTGCGGCCGCAACGACCGTCAGCAAGAAGCGGAGTGATCGTACTTGTAGAGGAGGTCTATACATGCGCGCCGGCAATCTCACCAAAATAATTTCCGACACAAACTTAACTGAAGACTAAAAATATGTATAGACGACAATGGACACAGTAGCCTCGACGTACGATGATAGAAAATCGAGAATTTATACTTATTAAAAAATCTATACATGTGGTCCGACGACGTTACCAAATGACTCCCGCCAGAAATAAATGTATAGACAACGTCCTCGACGATTCCCGCCAAGACTAGAAAAACTTAGAAATCTCTAATAATCTTACGACGACGTTACTGTACACGTTACGACGAGGCACGAAAGGTGACCGAGAGTGCACGATCGCTAATACCTCCACTGTCGCGCGGGAGACGACTGCCTATGCTTGTGTACCTTAAATTTCAAGAAAACTCCCATTAAATATCCGACGACGTTGCAGTGAATGATTTCTAATTAGGCAGTTTTAGCTAGCGTAATGCGATTGGCTGACTTGCATACATATACAATGCGTAATGTACATACATATTAAAATAAAATTGGATATAAGAGAGCAAAATAAATAAATATAAGAATGATAATAAATAAATATAAAAATGAAAATAAAATAATATTCTAAATGAAAATAATAATGCAAAGAAGATAAAATACATAATAGTAAAAAAAAATATAGAAAATACAAAAAACAATGTTAAGTCCTTAACAAGGAGGAGGAGATGCGGTTACAGTACCTTCTTTGCTTTTTATCGTCCCATTTTATTCTTAAGTCGGTGCAATTCCTATTTTTAATAGAAGTTAAGTCATGGAAAGTATTTATAAATACAAAATACTGCCTATTTCATATGGAAAAAATAGGAAGATATTGTGGATTTTTGAGGAAACAAATGCAAACTTTTAAAGGACATGAATTTACTTTTTCAATCAATCACAATCAGGGTTTGAAAAATATTTCATATATTCGGTATGTGATAAAGTAACGAGAATTGCAATTTATTTTCTGTTTGGGTCTATGATAAAAAAATCAGAGTAAATTTGCTGAGCGTCATTAATTTTACATGAGAAGGTAACAAAGTTTCCAATGATTTTACATGTAATTTTACTTGATCTTTTTTTAGAGTGTATAGGTGCATTAAATATTTACAAATATTATTTGAGTTATCTAAGGAATATCGTCATTAGATGTCGAACGGTCGTTCTCTACATATAAGAATATTTATTCCTCATGGCGAGCACGATTTCATGAGAAAATTGTTGAAACATATCCTGATGCTGCAGATATTTAATTGATCTTACCCACTTTGTGCAGTTGCATATTGGAAACGCTGCTAAAAAGGGTAGGTGTTTATTTATATTTATCACCTGCTAAACTTCTCACACGTTTTCTATGTGCGTGCTACTGACACAACGTTCGTAGTGCCAACACTAACTTACACTTTTAGGAAATTTTTATGTTAAATAACGTTGTGTGTGTAATACGAAGCAGTGAGGCGAGTACCGGTGATATCTACAAATTACATGTATTCTTTTGTGCAAAATTTTTGAAATTTCTACGCGGTTATGTTTCCGTTTGCTCCAAATATGTATGTTACACATATTTTGTAGTACTTTCTGAGCTAACAAACGCTTTACTTGGGGTTTCATTCTTGTTTGAATACCTGCTTACCGGGTAAATAGTAGATCCTCCTTGTCTGGTTAACCATACTTACTGTGCGGTGTTACATGAGCTCCTCAATCTTTATTGCATGCTCAAGAAATTAATTCTTCCTACTAATATGTATCGTAAACAAAGGCATGACAGAAAAACAAAATTAACATCAAAGCTTCCTTGCGTATGCTGGATCTCATATCACATACTTAACTAAACATTTACTTAACGTCGATTAGAAAGATAAACGATATCCTTTTACTTACAGCTTTAAATTAAACAATCGCAAATATTATGTAGTTTTATTTGCCAATAATATCCGAATCTGTATTTCAACGCTTGCTAGATTTGAAATAGACGTTAAGAAATGCGGCATGACATAATTGTGTTTACCTGTAGAAAGATTACCGTATTTCCTAGAATCCATCGTGAATATTAAATTTGCAGCAAGGGTCCTCCAAGAAGGCAACACCATTAAGAGCACTACATGCCGTCGTTCGATTTGAATTTATTGAATAAACGTCACTTGACATCAAGGGTGCTGTGAACACGTTAATAACAAGGATGTACGATATTCGCAGACGTTGATTTAATGATGTAGAAAACGATGATAAATTGTCATTATTTAACATGCGGATAATATCGAACGCTGTGCTGAAAGAAAAAAATAGAATCCTGTAATTATTAATATTTGATTTGGTGTTTTATACAGACTCACTTCTAGTGTGATAAACATTGTTTTCTTGAAGTTTTGCGATTCTCTTAGCTTAGGATTTAGTACTTAAAGACGAAAAAGAAAGTACTAAAAGAGCAGAGAATGTGGTATTCAAGTTTTTTCTTCGAAGTAAACGATAATTTACATTTTAAAAATTCTATATTGATCTATGTATTACAGTTTGGGGGTTGACCCTTCTTTTTTTTATAATTTCATAGTGAGCAATCTGATATGATTATTAGCTGGCTAACTATACCGTATGTCGGAGAAATAACGGAACTTTTTAAATTTACAGTAATTAACGCCATCGGTTGAAATAACATATAATCCGAAATATATTACAATCGATCAAGTGGTAGTTAAGTTATAGTACTTAAAGTGACAGTACTTTTTTCCGGATCGCTACAAACATATGATAGAACAAAGAGCTAATATTAAATTTTGTTTCAAACTCGGTAAAAGTTTTAGAGAAACAGTTGAATTAATGAAAAAACTTTATTATGATGATCTCAGGATGGCCGTGATGCTTTGAAAGATATCCAAGGCCAGATCGTCCAAGGAAAAAAACGCGAGGATTTAAAAACAACCAAGATATGACTCACGAAATTTTGACGAAGTATTTGAGCAAACTGAAAGTCTGTGCTCGATTGCTCGCGTTTGAACATTCCGAGGATCTTATCAAAACAGCCAGACGAAATTGCACATTTCTAGAATCGATCGTAACTGGTGATGATGCTTAGTGCTTCAACTGCGATCCTCAAACAAAACGCCAAGGTGCTACATACATGGAAGTCTCCAGGCTCTCTAAAATCGGAAAAAATGAGTTTCCAGAAGTTACCAGAGAAGACCATGTTAATTTGCTTTTACGACCCTAAGGTATTCTAAATCGGAAATTCATTCTGCAGGGTAAGAATGTCATTGGCAAATATTGTGTGGGGGTTATGGAACGTTTGTTAAAGAGAATCGTTCGACTTGATTATTGATGAGAAATTGGAGCCCTTTAGGGACAGATGCCCATTTCGACAATACATACCTAATATACCAGTTAAACAAGGTAAAAAGGTTCAAGCTTTGGTAGATGCCCGAACACATTGTTTAGTAAACATGAAGATCTACGTGGGTAAGCAGCCCAACTGGCCCTTTGTTATAAGTAACCCTATCCCTATAACTATAGTAGAACGACCCGTAAGTTCCTATTCTGGTAGCTACAGAAACATTACGTGGAATAACTGGTATCGTAGTTATGAATTGTTTGACAGATTTCGTAAAAATCATCGTTTCACTGGAGTCAGCACAATCCGGAAAAGCAAAAAAGAAATCCCCAAAGCATTTTTTCATATTAAAAATCGAACAATCAAGTCAAGCCTTTTTGCTTTCCAAGAAGATTTCACTATTGCCGCGTATGTTCCCAAAAAGAGCAAAGTTGTCCTGCTTATGTCCACTTTCTATCATAATAATTCAGTAGATGAGTCGATAAACAAACTACCTGAATTAATTTCATTCTAAAATCTAACAAAAAGGGACGTGGATATAGTAGATAAATTATTAGCAACTTATAACGTGTATCTCAATAGCCGACGATGGCATCTAATCCTGTTTTTTTTTCTCTAATGAATACGGAGGGCATCAATTCTCAGATTATCTATCGTAAAAATAACTGATATTGAAAAGAAAGAATTGCCTCAGGAAACTTGGATTTGAATTGATAAATGATTACCAAAGAGCAAGAAGGAGCAATTTTAGAGTATCTCGCGAAATTAGGGTGGACTTACATAAAATTAGAGGCGAAATCGAGGAACCATCTGTGAAGAAACGAGCCCTCAATAAACAGCGGAAATGTGCTTTTTGTCATTGCGGCCATGATCATATATTTGTGAAGGTTGTGAAAAATGTGTACGTCTGGAACATGCACGTATGTACTGTGAAAATTGTCTTCACTTTACTGATGAACACCTTTTTTGTTTTTCCACGTTTTGCAAGAATGACAATCTAAGAACCTACGTATTCAATAGAAAATGTTAGGTACTAATCACTCTTAAATATTTTATGGCATTACAAATAACAAAGGAAAACATAAAAAGCGTCAAATAGAATATGATATGGACAGATAATTCATTATTACCCCGTAATATTAATCGATTAAATAAAAGTATTGAATCTGCCTAATATAGTGTGACTATAGCAATCAAAGAACCAAGAAATGATGAGTACAGAAATAAATAAGTGGAATACTATTAAGCATACTCGTAAACATCGAATTTTTATTAACCTAGTTTAAGGAACATCTACTTGACGAAACTGGTAGTCTGAATATACGAATGTAACATGTCTGCTGTAGCGGGTTATATAAATCATTGCCATTACCGAACAAACTCTCTTTATACCAGCCTAGCACGTGAATGTTATTTTTAAGGTATAATAAAATTGTCGTTTTGAACTTCTTACGAGTGAAGGATACAAGGGTTTGCAACTGAGTTTGGTCGATGGTTATTTCCATTTAGTTTTTAGTACGCGCATATGTATGTGTTATTATTATGGATAATGTAATAATATAATTATAGAGTATGTATGTGGATGGAGAAGTGAGAGGTAGCAAAATACGATACCGTTTATTCCATTTAAAATACTAAATACTGAGGATTAAGTGAAATTTGGATTTCAAATTTGATTGAAGAGCTTAAAAGCACAGAATATTGGGGAAGTTGAATCACTGCTATCACCTACGCGCTTTTACCTTATTAAAACTAATACTAATAATAATCCATGCCTTCGCATCCTCTAACAGCTTTCATCAATTACAGAGGACACCGCACGATCATGGTTATCACCTCTACATTTGTGGTGTTTGTTGTCAATGTTCGGTGAGTGGTGACGCAAATATTTCAACTTCGAGAAGCAACATCCAGAAACTAATTATAAACTGCGCTAGATACCCAATCACTAGTTCCATTTACACCATTACTTTACAATAATAGTATAACGGAAATGTATATACAAGCGGAAACAAACTTTTGACTGAAGCTGTTTCAGCTCGCCATACATCTACTATTAGCGGTTTATTGTGCACATATACGAGGGTAATTTTAGGGTAGAGTGACTTTTCAAAAGTTAGCAGTTTTGTTATGATTAGTATATTGCTGACTTTAGTAGAGTTTTAGAAGACTATTATCAAAATTTCGTCCGTAGCTGACAGGTAAAGATGTTTTTATAATCGTTTAAAGTAAACCTTTTGTAGTGTTTATGTAATATGGAGAAAAAGGAATTTTGTGTGTTGATTAAGGATTATTTTTTACTCGAAAAAGAATTACATAAATATTATGATGGATGATTAGGACTATTATATGGAATGACTTGTAAGTGGTTAACTCCATTCAAATCTGGTTACATAAGCACAAATGATGCTGAATGCCCCGAGTCTTCATAAATAGTATACTTTATTTTTTAATTCGGAGGAATAAAATGAAAAGACACGTTTACACGATGGAATTTTTCAAAGTTATTTTTTGGCAGCAGTTTTAAAACTAGCTATGATTTTATATAAATTGTAGTTACGTAATTAATTATATATTCATTACTCATTATAAAACAAATTAATCAATTAAATATAGAAAATAGTGCATTTATTGCTCAAATCCACATCATTTCAACATGATACATCGTACCTTTCTTAATGGCAGTTTCTAAATGTTGCTAGATTCTACTATAATTCTTATTTTGATACGATTATTTACAATTCAGACAATATTCAATACAGCATATGCATATTAAACAATAAATTGATCTTTTAAGTACATGCTAATACATTATATTGCCTTCTAAAATAATTATTCACTATCACCTTCCATTTTACTTGAACACTATCTTTGCCTACTGATATAATAAATAGCTCGATAATATCATCAACTAATCCATCTAACTCACACTAAACTTCTTGTTTCTTCTTTAATCATATGTTCCACACATTTCTTCCAATTGTCTGTAATGACATTCTGGATTGCCTGCGGTAAAGGTACCTTTATATCTTCTACTTTGAATGAGATATTCTTAGTTACCACTTTTTTTGAGACTATACTAACTCAATTGGGTAGTTCGCAGTAACCTCAACACATTTTTGTTGTAGTTTCTGGCCATCCCATCCGTTACATGCGTATTATATTGATCTTTATTAAGGCGAATTAAATGAAGAAGTTTAAATTGAACCATCTCTCCATCGTACTCGATATTTTTTGATTTCAACCAAATCTGCACATCGAGTTTTCTAGATGTTGTGGGAGTTTTTCAATTTTCCGACTGTGATATATAGCATTATCCATAACAATAACACCATTGTCTGACAGTACTGCCAATATTTGATTACACCACCTTTCAAACACCTCGGCATTCATTTCTTCATGATAATCGGTTGTTCTTCTACCTTCGAAAAGCAATAAGCCATCACAAAACCAGCCTAAGATCCTATGTGCAAAATAATGAGACGTCTTCCTTTTCCTGCAGTATTACGTAAGCCTGCCGTCAGTTCTTCATTAAACGCTTGCCGTCGACTTTTAATACTATCATCTACCCAAACCTTTTGTTTAGTGTGACCTTCGTTTAAGCGTTTCTTCTAAATAATAAATTGGCCAACTTTGACGTCGATAATCTTTTATTGTCATCAAATACTTTCTTCTCCACCTGATCATCATTTTCTATCAAAACACTTTTTCAACCTCTCTTCATGTATCTGCAATAATAATTATACTTATTCTAACATATCAACGTATGTAAAATATATATTTGAGTAGCTATACTCAAAATTTGTTGCATATTAATTGGAACATCGGCACTAACCTGAAGTTTATCATCTTCATAAATTTGTACAATGTTAAACGACTCATTTGTGACAAATTATCACGCTGTTTTACCTCATTCAGCACTTTATCAAGTATAGGAAGTTCATTTTTATAAAAAAGAATACAAATTAATTCCCTTATAGAATTCTTGACAGTTTCATCGTAATCAGCAATTAAAGAATGTCTTCCAGAAGTTTGCTCTGGTGGGATAACTTATCCTTTCTCCTTGTATTCTTTTATGGTACGATAGACAGTTTATTGTACCACTCCTAAAAAATAAGATAACATGATATATGTATAATAATGGTAATGTAATATAACACCAACCTATCATGCTTGATATTCTTGCAACAATACCAGTAATTCTCATGCTCAGCTTATCAGTTTTTTTAATATATTTTGCTTCTCTATCAATGATAGATGTCCTAAGCTCAGAGATTTTTGTCTTCACGGCGGAGATATTTGAGTTCCAAAAGTAGTTCCTACTTCCTCCATATATATGAAAAACGCCGTGAAAATGTTTTACATGAAGAATATGTCAGCCGATGAGTTCTCAAAAAAACTGTTCTTATTATAACAACACGAATTTAGAGAGAAAACTGAATAGTGTGTTTACACTCAGAAAAATACTATAATAATAATATAAACATCAATCAGCTGTTGTAACAATATGACGGCCGCCAATATATCGAATAACAATAGTGTAATGTTGGCCGAAAACTCACCAACAGTTAGCCTTCCTTTTGGAGATTCAATTCAAAAGCACTCCTTCGAATTAACAAATAGAGTATAATTTTTCAGATAAGCTAAATAAAAGAGTGGCCGTCAAATGAATGTAGATAGCTAATGCCGCAAAAAATCTCAACTGAAGAAGTACATAATAATTTAGATCAACATTTAAATTAGATAAAGTTAACCACAAGATGGGTTTGTCTACTGTTAACCCAATGCGATCTCATGTTAGAATTATAAATGACTGTATAAATAAGTTCAGTCAAAATTCAGGAACGTTTTCGCCGATGTATCATTGAAAATTAAACCTAAATACATCACTATACTCCAGAGACAAAGACACATTCGAGAAAACGAACTCCTGCTGATGATTGTGCTCCAAAAAGAAATCAAATCCCATTTTTTCGGCCAATAAGAATATGGCCACAATATTTTGCAATTCTATAAGCGTAACCTACACTTACTGATTACAGAAGGTAAGGACAATAATTGGTTAATAGTATGCTGATGCTGATGCCACCTTTCGATATCAAATTGAAGAAAAAACAATCACACTTATTCAGATACAAAATTTGTTCCATCACGATAATCCATATCTTTCACTATTGCACCCGGTAAATTTATCAAATTAGGATATATATTGCTGTTTCATTTACCAGACCTGGTTCCGGACGATTTTCCCCTGTTTTCAAACTTGAAAAAGATGGCTTAATGGAAAGAACTTCCAGTCAAATGAGGAGATCTTACCCAGAAAATGCATATTTTAATGAGATTAAAAAAAAATTTTTAATAGTTTAAAAAATTGAATAATCATTAGACTAAATATACAGATTTGGATGAAAATTATGTTGCAAGTAGAATATACTACTACTACTAAAAGTAAGTATTTATTGAAGTTAATATTTTTATTTTATTTGTGCTTGCGTTAAAAATTAGTAATCATTCTCATCTTTAACTGTGTCTTCATAGGTTTAAAACGTTTTCTTGCCGATGAAAAATTAGTCCTAATGAGTCTGAGAGCGAACTCACGGATACGATTTTCGGATTGTGAATCTTCTATCGTAAATGGTGATTTACACTTTATGTGGCTCTTCAATAAAATTCTCCTAGTTTTCTCATATTTAACCTTCGTATTTACTATGTTTAAAAGACGGCAAAACATAGTTATTTCCCTATTATTGTGCAACACGATCTAATAAAATATTTAAATAAGAAATTTCTGATGCGTAATATATTGATTTTAACTGTGGTGCTTTGCCTCGGATAAATTCGAACCATTACTATTCTCACCGTTTTAACCAATAAAAATCAACTACGTAACGTTTACTACAAAAAAATACTAAACATTTACTTTTACGAGGTTGAAAATGTTAAGTACGTAAACTTAAACACCAGGCAATATTAATATTTCGTGTTATCTTTAGATACGCAAGTATATTGGCTTACTTTCTAAATATACGAAACTTCTACGTGGTAAGGAGGCCCAACAAAACGGGTAAATAAATATAAACCAAGTATGTACGATGTACGACGTTTGAATACTGACCTACTGTCCAAAAATAAATTCTGTCGGTACGTATTCGATCGTATCTTCAACGGACGCGCGAAAATTACGAGATAACTGCGAGTGCACATAATTTTCGGCATATCTGACGCAATCTTCAAACACTTCTCCAATTGATAATTTACGATCCGTCGCGAATTGAAAGGCATAAAATAAACTGGTGTGTAGATTTAAAATATTTAGATGCTTAGTAAACGCAGAATATAATAAGTACTGGCAACCACAACTTTTTAATTTTTCGAAAATTTATTCATTTTTGATCAAATTTTGTGTCAGACTTTTCTTGTTGTGAAAAGGAAAGCCTTTTTCCATTATGCAAAAATTAGATGTTGCATATGGTTTCGTTATTTATTGTTTTAAGAAAAATCATACGAATAATAATAATAATCAAGAATATAGATTTGCGAACACTTCGACCTCACCGCCGAAGATGTTTACCGCAGCTGTAAACGAAACGCCCGGAAGAAATTCCAACCGACCACGGCCAAATAGCCCGGAAGAACCCTCTTCAAATAATAATAGTGATCTATATTGGTCCAACGGTAATTAATCACTTACAGAAAATATACTAACATTTCGTGAACATGTACAATACAATTCAAATTAACAAACACTTTCACGCCACACAATACATACCACAAATGTAAAGAAAATCTTAATAGTCAATAAGTATTCTACGAATACAGTCTATTAAAATAACTGATCATATGAAACACAGGTGACTTGGTTAAAACATTTGTACTATGTCTGTAGGTCGCGAGAAGATCAACTGATCATGTGTAACGTGATGTCACTCGAAAATTCACATAAGCCAGCAATGATAGTGAATCGATCATTACAAAGTAATTAAAGTAAAAGCCTTACACTATTTTTGTTGCGACTATCTTCCATTGAAATAAGGTTGTGCTGCTGCAGCGACGTCATATAATCCGAACCACGATCTGGGTAAATACAACTAGCCTTATAGCTTAGATATTTGAGAGATCTCTTTTGGACATGTTCTATTCAAATAACCTGGTAGATGCAGTAAGCACACCATATTAAGTTGGTATACTCCAATTTTAACTGAACATAGTTGTTACGTTCTCCTGGTTTGAAGAACAACGCCGCTGTAGCCTGCTCGTAATTTCCTAAATTACTTGACCAATACTTACTTGTAGAGTATGTTCGCTTATTTACTAGAGGAAAGGTTGTACAGTGAAACTCAATGCGTATGCGCAAAAAAAATATATTTAAAAATGAAATGGTTACACGGTTTCCACTCTTGCCTATGTACATGTACGATGTACGTAACATATATATATATTTGCAATAATTGCAGTTATTCGAGCTCTCTTATACATGCCTCAGCATGTACGTTGCAAAGCCATGTCTTAATTCTGTTTAAAAGGTTAAACTCTTATATGCTTCCGCTGAAGCTTTGTTAGAGGCATGTACTAATGCCTCTATCTGTTTGCATGCACCACTACCTTTTTATAGGGGAGCCAACCCTATTTATTTCTTAAATTTATAAGCGCACCTCGGTGCTATGCTTATTTATATGTCCCTTTCCGGGAGCCTAATATACTTTCCTTGTTTTAAATTTGCCTAAGGGACTTGGCCCTGTATTATTGGCATGTATTTGTACTTGACCAAATACGTTTATTATTTTCACATTTATAGGGGAACCCACCCTATCTCTTAGAGCTTGAACGCCTGGTCGAGGGCGACAGTAGCGATAATAGCCGATCTCAATACAAAAGTAATGTCACAGCTACCCAGGCGTTCTCGTTTGAAATATTACGCTATGTGCAATCTTTAGTTCTCTACTACTGCGCCCCAAAGAAGGGAAAAATCCAGTAACCAGCAAATGTGCGAACTGCGCACCGACAAGTAAAACGGAGCGATGATGCCGACATTACATAAGAAAACTGGCCCGTGACACTCGTCCGCTACGACGAGCAACTAAATGAAAAATTTCTAAGTCCCGATACGACAAGGACCGAACAAACGTACAAAAGACAACGGGCGCTGCGGCCGCAACGACCGTCAGCAAGAAGCGGAGTGATCGTACTTGTAGAGGAGGTCTATACATGCGCGCCGACAATCTCACCAAAATAATTTCCGACACAAACTTAACTGAAGGCTAAAAATATGTATAGACGACAATGGACACAGTAGCCTCGACGTACGATGATAGAAAATAGAGAATTTATACTTATTAAAAAAATCTATACATGTGGTCCGACGACGTTACCAAATGACTCCCGCCAGAAATAAATGTATAGACAACGTCCTCGACGATTCCCGCCAAAACTAGAAAAACTTAGAAATCTCTAATAATCTTACGACGATGTTACTGTACACGTTACGACGAGGCACGAAAGGTGACCGAGAGTGCACGATCGCTAATACCTCGACTGTCGCGCGGGAGACGACTGCCTATGCTTGTGTACCTTAATTTCAAGAAAACTCCCATTACATATCCGACGACGTTGCAGTGAATGATTTCTAATTAGGCAGTTTTAGCTAGCGTAATGCGAATGGCTGACTTGCATACATATACAATGCGTAATGTACATACATATTAAAATAAAATTGGATATAAGAGAGCAAAATAAATAAATATAAGAATGAAAATAAAATAATATTCTAAATGAAAATAATAATGCAAAGAAGATAAAATACATAATAGTAAAAAAATTTAGAAAATACAAAAAACAATGTTAAGTCCTTAACAATAGTATAGAGTTCTTGTCTCCGAGATATCACGAAAAGCACGATAAGTTCTTATTAGGAAGCTTAATGTTCGAGAAGCAGGTATACATATGATCAGAGAAGCTTACTTTAGAATCAACGAATAAAATATTCACTGGAGTGTCAATAAGCTTTCACTTTTAAGTTGCTTCCCATTTTCTCCTTAGCTACACCGCATTGTTAAGGATTCAATATCCTGAAACACGTGTCTGTGGCGTATCGTCGATAATCCTTTCCGTGCACCGTTATGTATAACTAACTAATGGAGAACACCGAGTATATTTACAAAAAGAAATTATTTGCTTAAATATAACACAAAAGATATGGCCATTTACAATTTTATAATATCCCTCTTACGAGTGTAAATGTATGAGTTTAGGGTCATATTACCAAAATCTACTGCATGTCTTCATAACATATTTTTTTAATGTTATTATAGTGTATTTACAAAAAGTGTAAAATTACAGTGGATGTTCTATTTAAAATGAGAAGATTGGCGCTATTATTATTGGATACGCGTGGTCACTAGTGCTTGTAGTAATTGCGACTTATAAGATTTATGTGCGATGTGATTTTGGCGTTCTAATTCCCTAAGTTTTGTACCAGGTCAGATTCAAGCATATGTAGCCCTATAGAGTCCTCAATACTGCCTGTCTATCCGTAAAAATATTGATTGTAGCACCTCGGAGTCCGTTCTTTATTTTTAGCGCATGGGTGCAAGGTACAAACCTCTACGTGAAATATGTTCATTTGCCCTGCCAAAGGCATTTTTAGTTGAAAATTAGGGCAACTGATATATATATATATATATCAGTTCCAACTCCTTCCATTTTTGATCTGTCTGTGTATTACTCCTATGTCATATTGAGTCCACCAGACGCTTTGTCAGTACATTCCTTTAAGATCACATACAAATTATATTACATTGGAATTACATCCCTAGGTAAGGTCTTCTGACGATTTTCAGGTGTTCCTTGAGATATCCTCGCTCCCGCCTATTTAAGCCCTTAAATCTAAAGATATTTGTCATAACGTCCTTTTGTGTATAGATGTGAAGTGGTGTTAGTCGCATCAGGCCCTCTAGCGGAGCTGTACGGTAGGTTGCATTGCATCTGAATGCTAAGACATGCAATCCACTCCGTTTATTAGAGCTGCTGCTGCACAATGTTATGATTAGTTTTTGGGCATCATACCAATCGGGCGTAGGTGATCGTGGCCCTAATTATTTCGATGTATGATCTCTCATCTAAAGAGCTTGGTTTCCGTCAATGAGTTTGCAGCATGTTTGTGAAGTTATCATACCCTTTTTCTCCAAATCGACAATGTGGAAGTTCCACGTTAGGCTTTTGTTAAGTGTTATTTTCAAATATTTACCTTAGTGGTGCACGCTAATTGTATTATCCCGTATAGAAGGTGGTGGTAAATATTTTTTTCTTCTGGTAATAAGAAAACGATTAATACCTTTTTGGAATTTATTCATAGACTATCATCTTGACACCAAAGATGTCATATTTCAAAGACTACATACATTTTCAATTTAAAGTATAACATATTTTTAAACAGATGTCATATATTATGTTGCGTTAAATATATATATTTGCGAAATTGTATTGTACTTTTTCGCCCATTTAAAAGAAATTACATTTTTGAAAAAATATTACAGGATAGTAGCTTACTCGATTTGGCATGGATTCAATTAACCTCCGTATTTAAACTTGGTTCAAATTCTCGCACTCCTCACGGGGTGTAATCTTTGTAGCTCTAGCAGGGCAACATCTTGGGCCCACACCATTCTTTGAAGATAATTTTACACATTCTCGATAGGATCCATGTCTGGGCTCACAGCAGGCCAATCTAAAGTAATGTAAACCTCATCAAGGTATTTCTGGACGATTATTGCTACATGGAGTCGTACATTAGGAAGAATTCATTGCCCATTACTGGTGCGTATGGTACTACATGATCGTGTAAAATATCTGTTATATACTTACCAATGCTAACTCTGTACGGCCCACTTGAGAGATGCCTACCGTAGCAATGATGGAGTCACCACCAAAATTCTTTTTCTATACCTGCCTATTGTCCTAGAAATATTTGACTGATTAATATTCATCAAATTCGCCACGTGTGTTTGAGATTGCCCATCCTCGACTAAGGCAACTATTCCAACCATTTGTTCTTGAGTTAATTATGTATTTTGCTTCTACACTTTCAGTAAACAATTAAGTAAACCATGTGTATATGTACTTTCCTAAAATGTTTCTATAATAACGAAACAGAACTTATTCAAAAGCTAGTTGTATGATTTTCTTCGTATACATGTAGTTGGTGTTCATATTGTGGGCATATACAAAATATCTCAGTCTATAAACACCTTTTCGTAGTCTATGTTGTACTTTTTTTGGCGGAGTGTATTTACATAAAGGAAGTATGCATAATGGGAATATTACAAATATTTTGCATCGATTGAGTAATTGATAATGACCACATAGTATCATTCTCGAATGAAATGGCCCTCCATTGAAGAATGATATTATGTTTGCTTGTGTGCTTTTTAGGTCAATTGGAACAGACAAGTCGCTTTTAAAATCTATGATTGTACATATGGTTCTTTTCTGATAAGGTACTATATGAGTTCTAATGAAAAAAATGAGCGATTTTATGCATTTCTTCGGAAATACGAAAATAAGTTACGTACTATTACGCATTTTCCCTGTTTATTGAATCCCCATCTAATGCTGATATGACTAAAATAAGAAAAGCGAAAATAAAAGATATCGGTACTACACCTAAGGGATTGGATATTACTTCCGACGTCTACATAACCCACATTGAAATACACCACGCTAGCATATCAATTTTCCATGTGGATTTTCTTCGGATGCATTACGCGCCGCTGTAGCCGTCCTCAATCGGAAAATGGAAGCGATAAAGTGGAAAGAATTTTCCGTCAGGAACGGAACATACGGTTGTACATTCAACAGGTTACGTTGTAGACGTGAGGAGAAAATTTTTAAACCCAGTATTTGATAAGCCAACACACAATTGCTCCGTATACCATTGTTCATTGTTACCGTCGTTATTCCTTCGACAGCCGCACTGCGTTGCAAAGAAAAGTAAATCAAGAAGATAAAAACCTATTGTGTATATTTCACATTATTTATAATATAATACAGTAAACATATTTATTTATAAATGTAACTGCGATTTGTTTGTAATAAACGAACTACTTTCGGAATTGGACCGTATCATGATGATATATATAGAAATGAAATAAGAGTAAGAGGAGAAAGAAATAAAAAGAAAAAGAGATAAAAAGAAGAAGAATGAAAAAAAGGGGTCGTGAAAAAGAAAGAAAGGTGAAAAGAATAAGAGAAGGAAAGACCGACAGAGGGGAGGGGGAGAAAGAAAGAAAAAGAAAAAGGAGAACAACAGAGAAAGATCGAGGAAGAACTCACCTTTCTCGTTCGCTTTCAACAGCACTAGCAATGTCGTTTATGAAGAGGAGGAGACGTTTAAACATATTCTAATAGCTCAATATTTTAATACCAAGTGCACATTTCAATTAAACTAATTATTACTAAGATCCATCGACTCCAAATGACAATTTTAATTTCTTTGTCCTTAGTTTAAAAGAAGTTCATGTCACGTAGCGTATACCATTCTAGTAATATACATATATGTATGCGTGTATCTCGGTAAATGAAACGACAATTGCGGATATGAATAATGAATTAAGAATAAACGAGTTTCCAATTTCAAATTGAAATATAGTCGTAGAGTAGGCTACAGAAAACTGACAGGAACAATATATTTCTGAAATAGACATTCTCAAGCAGGATAAAATTTAATGAGTCAATTTATTGGAAGTTGTCTACATGTATTCGTAACGGAGGTATATAACAACAGTTCCGAAGGCTGAAATTGTGAGTATGAATGTAAGATATTATTAGAAAGGAATCGGAATCAAATTGATATAAGAATATTCCTAGAACACGGTAACTTATGAAGAGATGTAATGCTCTGGATGCAAAACTTTCAATCCGAGTTTTGAATCGCATCTACATTCTCTACTCCCCCTTTAAGAATAAGACATTTAAGTGAAATATCAATCGATCAGCTAGGTAAGACGTATACATATACATACGGTTTCAAACATTACTATTGGGCCAAAGTTTCGGACCACACAATTTTTAAATAGACTCATACTGAAAAATATCTTATGCGTAAACGTTTTTAGGAGCCCTTTAAATTATTCGACAATGTACACTGAGTTTTGATGTGTCATTAGTTTTTATTTGTCGTATTTAGGCTGGGTTACGGAGAAAATTTGAACGGTAAATTTTCTCCAAGTGTTGAGCTTTCTGTCCTACGAATGGAAACATGCTACTTAAATTAATGTCCTTTTAGCTTTCAAACTTTTTCCTGCCATCTTTTGTCGCGGATATGTGAATTCAGTGTAACGATAGAATTTTATCTTATTGTGACTGCTAAGTTATTTTACGAATAATAATCCCGACAGAGAAAAATATATGTATAGGAAAAAAGGGGAACGTTGCGTACTTTATGAATAAAACATGCCGGAAAAAATATATACGGACAGACTATTGCGAAGAAATGCGAGTCAGAAGTATTCTGAATATGAAGATTCAAATCCAAAACATGTTGATATTAGATAGGAAATTCAGAGAGCCTGCAAGTGAATGTGATTTTGTATAGGTTTTTTTTTGCGGTAATATAGAATTTATTATTATTAATTTGTCTGCGTATTACAAGAACAAACGTTTTTAAATACTATCGGGTTGCTTCAATCAAAATGCGTGCAAAACAATACCTTTCGATAGACTAAAGAAACCTCAATTAAAATTAACTTACTACTAGGGCGATCTGAAATATTTCCGGAATCGACAAGAGATGGCGCACGAAGGTTGAAGTGGATCCATTGGTCGGCAAGGGCAACCTTTTTTATGGCAACTGTCAAAATTTCAGACGTCTACTGTCAATAGTTGTTGTTTAAGCGTGTGTTTTCTGTAGCAAGTCAGGAGTTTTCGCAAAAATGGATAAAATCGAATTTCGTGCAGTGATAAAACTTCTGGATGGCTGGGAAAACGGCCATGGAAATTCTAAATATTTTGCTAGAGCTTCATGGCGGATGTACTCCATCACTTTCGACCATCAGCTTCTGGGCGAGTGAGTTCAAACGTGGCCGCACAAGCACAAGCGACGAACCACGCAGTGGTGGCCCAAAAGCCGTTACAACAAAGAACATACCCTCTTTTTACCGTATTTGCAAAACTTATCTTTCACCGAGCTTACTAATTGTATTGTTAGGGAGAATGCAGCGTTGGACTCGCTCTAAGATCGGCTAGCACCTTAATATGAGAGTAAATTATTAGATATATTAATGTAATCGTAGTTTTCTTGTGGTATATCTTATATTTAAATTCAATTCCCAAAACTCCCTTTCGTCCTTATTGCCTAACAAATTTCCTTTCTTTTGAAAGAAAGACTAGCTTAAACATTAGAAAAAGAGGATAATGAAAGTACTCCATCAAAAGTTTATATCACAAAATTCAATATAATTAATGTAAAATCGTATACAACAACATTTAACACACACGGCAAATGGCAAAAATCACATCCAAGGCCTACGTCTCCATAGGAAATGTTTTCGTTGCCATGATGACCTTACCGTAGTCATTTCTCGCCTGATATCAATATCTAGTGGTGGTATTCGATCGTGAGCAACAAACGACGCGCGAGACAAGTGACGGTTAGCGTCGGTAGCTAACACAGAGCATCAAAAGAGTTTGTGCGCTCCTTATTTATGTGAATTTCGCCTGTTATTTAGAGGAAAGTACCTCAGAACATATATAGAAGTCCTAGTGGACCATGTCGCCACAGTATATTACCCGGATACCTAGCGAACCACTGCTGATCAAGCAGAAAGAACTCCGATGCGACCTTGGGCATTCCGTTGTAAGCGTTCCTATTGCGGAGATACAAGATTCGCCGGTCTAGAACATCGAAGTGTATGTATGAGTACACAAAGAAAAGGAATCGATCCTTGTCAAAATTATTCATTAAATTTAATTTTCAAAAAAAAATTAGCGAGCTAAGGATCACTATCCGATGTAAGTGATATAACCTTATTAATTAATAAATAGTAATTTTTCGATTTAATCTACTATATTTTCCTTATTTTATTAATTAGTTAATTCGTAGTTAAAAGCAAAATTCCCGATAAGAAAATCCACTCGCTGTATATAATATATTACGAACTCTGAGAAATTTTCGTTAGTTCATCTCCGATCCTTAGTCCAACGAGAGCGTCCAGAAGATGTGTGAGATTTCATCGAAACGTCGATATGTTCGAAACGGTCCCTTTCGAGGTCAACAACATATACGGTCACAAACCAGGAAATATTATTTCACATACCGTGACCGCGAAAACATCCGTCTCTAAATGCAATATATATTATATATATATATATATATATATATATATATATCTATATAGTTATTCTTTCTTGCGGATTAAATATGAGATATAATTCTTCCGGGCGTTTTTACATATAACTTTTTCGATAAAGTCTCTTTCATCCTATTTTATCACAACTTGCTCCAGAGGAAAATGAAATAGATTTCATCGACACGTCTAGCTACTCCAGGCTCTTTTGAGAACCAACTATCTACGTGGGGCAACACTCGGAAGCATTGTATTTCATATGTACATGTTTTCCTAGTATTGTTAACGTTAAATTTCAATTAAATCAGTTTGCAAAATTAAAAATTTCACGGTTCCGGTAAGACTCAAACCTACAGCTCCTGTTCGTTAGATAACTACCTTTCCTGTTTACGCCACGGAGACCGTATGAACAAATCGTTATTTTAAATCGCTCTCCAAATCGTTAAACTTTTAAGGGTTATTTTAAATACCTTGATATATTGATGGCTGTAGATCAATATCTAAGCAGACATAGTATCTAATATCAATACCAAGTGCATTATCATTTAGATTCTTTTTAATATAACTTTCTTATGATTATTGCACTTTTGCATTCCAACAATCGAGAAGTGTACAATTTACTTATAAAAATGCTGAAAAGGATGAAAATTAGGATCTGAGCTCCAGTGGAAGTAACAACCATCCCTATGTCACCTGTGTGGGTTAACTTGTTTTCCGATGGCCGTTTTCTTCTGAGTGCATACTGTGTAAGTCATCCCGATAGGCCCCGGGATGTGAAATGGGCGTCCCTGTTTTACATCACCGTGTTTGCTTTCACTTGAGGCCAAAAGCATAACTTATTCCTCATTTAAGATTTAATTTGTTTTATTATTATTATTATTATTTCCTCCGAGGTGTATGGGCTGTGATCCCGTAGACACCATAAAAAAATAAATAAAAAAAAACTTTCTTATGCAAACCATACCACACCGTAAAACTTCAATATTTTTATTCTGACTATTTTATTAATTTCGCCGATACTCGACTAATTTTCGTTATATGTACATAAAGTTACAATCTGTATATAAAAACGTGTCAAATTTTCCGCTATAAATTCAATTTCAACCAGTTCCTCCACCAAAATAATATAATAGAAACAATTTAGTTGTGTACAAGTAGAAGTTTCGTCCCTATTTGGTTCAGGAGTAAGCTATAACTGCAGTGGCATTTTTTTGCATTTATTTAAGCGCAGTTAGTTTGCAAAATACGACATTAAACTCATAGCATGAACGGAATAACTTCCGCTCAAATATGCAAGTCGTAGTATCCATCCAAATAACGTAGCCTCTAGAAACTCGGAATTCGTAGCAATTAGTATTAACGTTGGATATTGATAGGAAAATACAAATAATTTCCAGCGCTTTTGCGTTCACTGGATTTTAACTTTTAGCTTTGCACACTCAGTTATTTGCTTAAAACAAATACGCTCACTAAAGGAAACTTCATTCAGTCAATACATATATCAGCATGTATGTAATACAAAATATGATCCCTTTATCGTGGTTTTTGATGTTTGGAAATTTTTTATCTAAAAGCTCCTCGAAATATATGTGAAAACTTTTTTATTATCCTTTTTTTTATTATATACCGCAACGATTCTAACCTACGAAAAAAATGATACGAGGGAAAACCATTAAATAAGTCACAAACTACTGTGGGGCAACTGAAAATAGGAGTGAGCTATTTCCCTATCCGTCATTAGGTGTCAGCACAATCCAACTTTGTGATACACAAGTGACAGGTGCCGTGCGCCTACGGATGCAGTGTTAAAATAGCGACCGTGCTTGAAGAGTGTAGTGTGGAAGAGCAGCGTGGTGTTGTGCGTTTCTTTTCTAGGCAAAGGAACTTTCTGCGAAAGATATCCATAAGGGGATGTCTTCTGTTTACGGTGAAAAGTGTTGTCGCGTAAGGCCGTGTATAACAGAGTCTAGAGATTCTTTGAAAGTGTGCTCGAAAGTTGTTGACGATCAGGAAAGTGACAGATTGCAACAGAAGCAAAACTTTGACGGGTGGACGAGATGATTCGACAGCATAGCAACTGTAATAGGGTATCCTCATAGTTTAGCCTACGATCTGATGTACCATCGTTTGAATTTCCGAAAAGCTTGCCACGGTGGGTACCTAGATAACTGACCGTGGAACACAGAAGGATTCGGGTGGGCTTGTCTTTACAACGCCTCTCTCGGTACGCAGAGGTAGGGAAGGATATGCTTAACAGGATTGTTACTGGCGATGAGTCATGGGTACACCATTACTAACGCGAAGCGAATCGTGCTTCAAAGCAATGGAGACATTCTTCTTCACCGTCAACAAAGAAATTCAAGGTTGTGTGTTCAGCTGGTAAACTTATGCTTACCGTGTTCTGGGACACTCAAGAAGTAGTACTCTCAACCCATTTCCAGAATAGAAATGAGAACGTGACTGCTGAATCATATTGTAGAGTTTTGTTGTTGCTTGGGAATGCAATTCTACGAAAACGTTCAGGTCTACTGACGAGAAGAATATTGCTGCTTGGCGATAATGCCAGGCCGCATTCAGCTCACTTGACTTTGATTCTTCTGCTGCTAACCTTTGTGATCGCTAGACATACACCTTACTTTTAAATCCAAGGAGAAAATCACACGCAGATGAATCCGAAGATCCGGTTAAATCGAAATGTCAAACACTGTCTCCATTTTTTTATGTGATATGGTTCGGAAAGTGTTCTCTCAAAGCACTAGTAATATGACTTGTGACACCATCAAGCTGGAATCGCGTAGTTTGTGGAAATCATTCTTGCCTCAAGAATGTTATGACCACGTTTGTATAGCGTGCTGCAATATTAATTTTAGCGCTTCTTTGATAGTCTTAGAAAAAAGATGGTCCAGTAATCCTAGATGATGAAAATACACACTACAGTGTAACCTTTGGACTATGGTCTATAACACATGGGCTGAAAAGTCCCGGGCCTAATACATAGATGACGCTAGTTTTATTGCAGTCACCTTTCTCTCAGTTAGTACTAACTTTCAAAAGACAGCTGTTAAAATTTCATGATATTCTATTCATTAGTTTGTGAGTTATTGTGCTAAGAGTCACGCTACTTTTGTTATTTTCAAAACAATGGATCAAAAACAATTTCGTGTTTTAATTTTACACTGCTTCTTGATGGGAAAAAATACCGTTCAAGCGAAGCAATGGCTTGAAAAGCGTTATGGGGACTCCGTTCCATCAGAAACAACAATAAAACGTTGGTTTGCTGACTTCAAATGTGGTCGTAGAGACACCGATGATGCAGAACGCAGGGGACGTCCAAATAAGGCGGTAACACCAGAAAACATCAAAATCGTTTTGAATGATCGAAAAGTGAAGTTGCGTGAGTTAGCTGACATCGTAAAGATATCAAAAGAACGTATTGGCTTTATATTGCATGAGCATTCGACTATGGGAAAGCTCTGTTCAAAGTGGGTGCCGCGTTTGCTCACTGTCGACCAAAAACAAGAACGTGTTGATGATTCTGAGCAGTGTTTGGCCATGTTTAAACGTAACAAACCGGAATTTTTGCGTCGATATGTGACAATGGATGAAACATGGATCCATCACTCCACTCCGGAATCAAAACGATCGTCATCTGAGTGGACAGCAACTGGTGAACCTCGTCCAAAGCGCCCGAAAGCACAACAATCGGCTGGAAAGGTTATGGCCTCGGTATTTTGGGATGTGCGTGGTGTAATATGTATCGACTATTTTGAGAAAGGAGATACCATCTGCAGTGAATATTATGTAGCGTTATTGGAGCGTTTGAAGGCCGAAATTGCAAAGAACCGACCGCATATGGCAGAGAAAAAAATTTTGTTTCGTCAAGACAACGCACCGTGTCACAAGTCAATCAAAACAATGGCAAAACTACATAAATTGAACTTCGAATTGCTCCCACATCCACCGTATTCGCCAGATTTGGCTTCCAGCGACTACTGGCTGTTCGCAGACCTCAAAAAAATGCTCGCCGGTAAGAAATTTCGCACGAATGAATGAATTTTGAGGCAAAAGATAAATCGTTGTACAGAGTGGTATTGAAATGTTAGAGCGGCGCTGGAATGATTGCGTTGCTCTTGATGGAGATTACGTTGACGAATAAAGCTAATTTTGAACTAAAAAAAACCGTATTTTCTTTGTTAGGCCCGGGACTTTTCAGCCCATGTAGAGGTTTCTCAAGCGACTTGAGAGATTCCTCTGCGCTCCAAAATTGAAAGTGCGATCAATTAAATTAGCACCTTTCAATTTGCAAACCATTCGAATTTTATAGGAGTAAAGACTTAAATTCTTGTGTAACATTTGACGGATGGACGGTTCACAGATATTCAGTTTTGGCATGTTTAACCGCAGAGCATTTTAGACTGCGTGTTATGGCAGTTCGAATTTTTTGTATTCTTATTTAATGGTTTAGAAGTTTCTAAGCATATATGGCAAGTATGGGCAACCTTTGACATGGTGTGTGCCATACTTTAGTGTGCAAATATGTTCGCGGGCCGCGTTTCAAAGTAGTGTTCATAATTTTTTGGAATGAGTATGAGTAAGTAGTGTAATAATTTTTTTTATTGGGTTTTTGAAAATGTCTCGCGGGCCGGTTGGTGCCCACATATGATATATTTTATATAACTTTTTCCGCATTCTCAGTAATGGAGATTACTAGATATGCTTTTAGAAATAAATACCAGGTTCCCGATTTTGCTACATTTACTGTACGTAATAAATAAATATATACGTCTTCAAAAAAAAGGTATTGTTGATAGCTCATAAAAGACATAAGACGCTGAACAAGGTTCAACGTTTGTAAGTTTTTACAGAAAAAAAGGCTACACAGAAATGCAAATGAATTTCTGAATAATAGTTCTATAGGAAAATAAACATAATTATAATACATACAAGAAAAAGTTGTTATTCGTAATTTTATAGTAATTTAGAATCTACTCTATTTTACAGCTCGAGTCTGCTTAGACCTAATCAATATTCAATGTTATTCTCATTAAACTTTAACAATTTCCAGTAGGAGAGGAGGAGTAGGTAGCAGACGTAATAAGGACGTTGTATAAATTAATTACATTCACAAAAGCACTTTCTCCACTCAATTGGCAAACTGTAGCCAGTAAAAGTGAACCCGCTTTTAGGATAATAAAGTTAGTGTATGATGAAATATTTTACCGAAACTGTAACGAAAATAACACCGCAATTTTCCTTTAACTAAGAAGCTTGTTGCGGTTCTAGTCTTTTAGTTATCATATAGAGAAAATACCAGCAAAAATGTGTTACTATCTTTTGATGAAAAATTGTTTCGAGTTAGTTTAGATTTGTGAGTGTGAAGGAACCTTCTATTATGAGCTTTTTAATTCTAAGGCATAATTCCAAAAGTGACCGAAGTGTGTGAGTATATGTACATATATCAAACCAATTTCTTTTTCTTAATGCTACGTCCTTTGTACCTTGCGGTGTCGCACTACCATTCTCTTATTTTTGTCTTCCACAGCTTTCTGTTCTGAGCCAGTTTGGCTTCAATCGATCTCATACTTTTTCCTAATGTTCTATACATTTGTTTTTTCCACATGTTTCGAGGTGTACCTATTCTGTTTCTGCCCTGTTTTAGCTTCAAAAATCCTCGATCTTCTTCCATTCCGTGTGTACGTCCAAGTCTTTTGCGTTGTCATTTGGGTCATATGCCACAATTATGATCTATATTTCGTTTCCTTCCAGCTTTGTATCAATTCTTAATATTCTTGCGTTTATGTATTTTTCTTTTTGTATGTTATTCATAGGGGGGTTCTCAGGTTTGATAATTATTCCTACTTCCTCCGCTCCTCTGTCCTTTTCATCCACTCGTAACCAGTACAGCCAGTATCCAACTTAGGACCACTATTGTTTTTATTATTTATTAATGAACTGTTGGTTATTCTTTCCCGCCCGGCTTTGGCCTATGTTGACGACGTTAAGATCTATTATCTATTTCTAACCAAGAAGACGTTGCAGTCTTTTAGAAAAATGTTCACTTCATAACCGCCTGGTGCACAACCAATAGATTCAAGCTTAATGTCAACAAATGCCGGCACATCACCTTCACGCGCAAAACGAATCCCTTAAATTCTATACAATTAAAGGGGAGGTTGTACTTAAGGTTGAATCATTTAAAGGCGTTGGAGTTATTTTTCATATCTCTTTCTCTCCTATCTGTTTTAATTTCTTTTGTATATCTCGTTCGATTTGGATCATCTATCGGTTTATAAATATTTTATCTTTTAGTTCAATTATTAGTCTCAATTTATTTTTATTTTACATTATATTATCCTTCTCTTCAAATATATTTAGTTGTACCTTGTAAATTTCCTCTCCTATTTTATCCGTCTCTTTTACAACTACCTCAACACCGAGCATGCACTTTACATTTTTTATTCCCATTTTTACGTCGTTTCGTCTTCCGAAGTTATCTTCAGCCCTGATATCACGATGTTCTTCTTTATCCTTCTCTTTTCCATCATGTTTATTCTCTATTCCATCTGTTTCCTTCAAGTTCTTACACATGTAAAAGCTGTCTACTCAAAAGATTTTGTTTTGATTAACTTTTATTTCCTATTTGAATCAGATTCACACAGTTAGTCTAGTCTTAAAGAACTTAATATAAACCAGGAGTGTATTATAAAGTGAACGTGTTCACTAGTTCTACATCGGGTCAAATATCCACGTTTGCGATTAAGATTTCGGTATGAATTTGGATAAAGTTGAGAGTAGCTGGTTGAGTCGGAAAAGGGTCGAGTCGATTAGGTATGAGTGGGCTCGTAATCGGGTCGGATGCAGATAAAATTGATCCTATGCACAGATTATTAGTGTTTTAACAATTTGTCTGCATTAGATGTTTGACAATGCATGGAGAATATAACGGAAAGCTTCTTTAAAAAGTAAAAACCGAATATAAATTTGGTATTAGAGGGTACTCGCAACTCAAGCGCAGGTTTAACGTTGTGAGTTCGGTATGAGTTTAAAGCAGATCTGTGTAGCTTTGTGTAGATCTAAGTTTTGTCGAGTGAAAATATTGCTTTGAAGCCTACTATGTTTTCAAAAAGAGCTATAGTGCAATATTAAAATTAAAAGTTAACACCAAAATATAATTATATTTACAAAATTTTTAAGGTACTGGTGTCGATATGCTGAAAGAATTAACTGTTAAAGGTACTGGAAATGTTTTCAAGTTCAACTGAATTGTGCTTAATAAAATAGAAATTGCAACACCTTCTATAGATAGATATTTTTTAGCCATTTTTGGTGAAAATTTGAAGCATATTGGCTAATTAGAATTTTGCGGACATTCACTACTGGCCATAAGTGTTTGCCCACCTTTAAAATATTACAACAAGTCAAAAACTAATTATAAAATAAACCTTTATTCTGCACTTATACAAAGAATAAAGATAATCATAAATTGACTTAAATTTGTGATTCGTCAAACTGTCCACCTTTTGCTTTTATTACTGTCGCACACAATCGTGACATTTTCTCTAGCAGCTTCGCCAGTGTTAACGCCACTACTTTCCTCCACGCAAGCAGTTGCGGCCAAGGTATTGTAGTCGAATTTGAAGCAGATTTTCGAACTGCTCGGTCGAGTTCCTGTCACAGAAGTTCGATCGGATTGAGATCTGAACTTTGGAGAGGTCACTTCATAACAACAATTTTCTCTCTGTGCTCCAGATGCTCCAAATACTTATGGCATATCTTTGCAGTACGTATTGCATCATTGTCGTGCTGGACCACGAAGTTTTCACCGATTATTCGTATTCCAGGTAAGACAGCATCCCTCTCCGAAATCTCCCTACAATCTGCCTTTCTAAGGATACCATCTATTTTGACCAAATCACCCACAGAAGTACCATCAAAGCAACCCTAAGTAATGAAGTGTAATACAGGATTCAACTACTCGTTCCCCTTGCGATCTACTGACAAATGTTCTCCTGTTTGAACCAAAGAGATATGTAGATTCGTTGGTCCAAAGCACTTTCCCCTAATCTTCCAACGTCCAGTCTTTGTGTTCTCTCGTCTACGGTAACCGCTTATCTCTGTTTACGTCGTGTAATAACGGTTTCCTCATAGCAGTTCCTCCATACAAACGATTTTAGTGCAAACTTCTTTTTATAGTGGTGACATTAACTGGTTTTATTCGCAAAATATTCACTTTGGCAGCAATTTCTGGCGCTGTTTATCGCCTCTTTTCTTTGTTCATTATGGTTGATACTTCAACATATGATAGGCGATATTTCGTTACAGAATAATTGGTCTACTTCCCTTTTTTGCAACAGTCCGAAAATGTTCAAATCGTGAAACGATCTATCTTCTCAGTACTTTAATAAGATTGCATACCTGCAGGGTGTTAGTGGGTATTCAAGTTTGCGCTTAACAATATTCTTCTAGATCTCTTTCTGTTTAGTATACGGTCTATCCGTAATGGTTTTGGTTCAACTTATAGGAAAATAAGGCGTTATTATTATTTTGGTTGAAATAAAATAACCTTGCCTTGGCGTAGTACGCATTAATGTACTTGTATGTAACATGGATTGATTATTTACGAGGTCGACCTGAATTGTTCCCGGAATCAGCAAGAGATGTCGCACAAAGGTTGAAGTTGAATCATTGGTCGGCCAGGGCAACCGTCAAAATTTGAAACGGCTACTGCTAATAATTGCTGTTTAAAGGTGTGTTTTGTGTAGCAAATCAAGCGGTTTCGCAAAAATGGATTAAATAAAATTTCGCAAAGTGATAAAACACTTCTAGATGGCTGGGAGAACGGCCACGGAAATTCTAAATATTTTGTTAGACGTTCATGGTGGATGTACTCCATAATTTTCAACCATTAGCTTCTGGATGAGCGAATTTAAACATAGCCGCACAAGCACGAGTGACGAACCACGCAGTAGGCGCCCAAAAGCCGCTACTAACGATGAAATGGTCGAGAAGATTTATGATGTCGTGTTAGCCGATCATCGATTGAAGCAGAAAGAGATAACAGAGACAGCAGCCATCTCAGAAGAGCGCGTTTGGGCATATACTACACGAAATTATAGATATGAAAAAGCTTTCGGCGGGATGAGCGTTTGCGCACACCCAAGCGAAAACGAAATCGGGTGTCCGTTTCGGAGGATCGTCTGGTCAGGATCCAACGCAATTCAAGCGATCTCTGCATGCGTTTCGTAACCGTGGATGAGATTTGAATCCACCACTACATACTGGAGACTAAGCAACAGTCGAATCAGTGGACCTATCCGGGCGAATCGGCTCCGAAGTCAGTAAAGACCGTTCCATCGGCCGAAAAGGTCATGGTGACCATTTTTTGGGATTTCCAATGTATGATCCTCCTTGACTATCTTCAGAAGGGATGGACAATCACGGGGTCATACTACAGCGATTTATTGATCCGATTCCATGCAGTATTGAAGGAGAAACGGCCTCGTTTGCAGCGGAAGAAAGTGGTTTTCCACCACGACAATGCACCAGCTCATTCACTCCGCGTCGTCGAATCGAAATTGATTGAATTGCGCTGAGAATTAGTCTCTCATCCTCCATATCCATCGGACGTAACCTCCAATGATTATCCCTATCCGCAAACCTAAAAAAATTACTGGGAGGAAAGAGATTTGCCTCAAATGGGGAGGTAGTCGCCTCTACAGATAGTTATTTTGCAGACCTCGACATATCCTACTTTTCTGACGGATTGAAGAGAGGGCCGTTTGAAAAAGTGTATTGATCTTCGACGAGACTCCATCGAAAAATAAAAATAAAAGCCACGCCAATACCATATTTTTCTTGTCGATTCCGGAAACATTTCAGGTTGCCCTCGTATTACTTAGCTTTATTGTGGGACATGTTGTGAAGAGTAAAGCCGTGATTCGTTATTAATTCGCTGCGACAGAACTAATGACAAAAAATAACGCTTTTTCGTTATAATTCGAATAAGACCGAAATGGAAATATACGTCGCAGGTAATTGCATCTGGGCATTCTTTATTTTGCGAAAATTCTGCTTCTAACGCCTGTAAATTACATCGTCCTGTGGACAACCCGTTTTACGTCTATTATATTAAATTATGTGGCGATTTCTTTATGTAACACGTCGAGTAATTTCACGCTTATTATGTCGCGATACACGAGACCACTTGCGCGGTGGGGATAATTACGATTTCCACTAGGTTTCTACCCCACGATGACGTGTTTACTTCTTCCATCATTATCCACCGCAACATTCCCGTGCACACGGATATAGTAAATAAATAATCACCACCAGACAAGCGTAATTAAAATGTTAGCACGTCCAAAGAAAATGGATTTTGTTCAGTCCAATATATCCTTCTTCTGAAAAATATTCTGGCTTCTGCTAACGTAATATATTTTCAATTTTCAATTTTGATTAACGACGTTTAACGTGGAAAAGAACATTAAACATATAATAAATCGAAAACTCTATATAAATGATTAATGCTTGCGATTTGTTGGAACAGCTTGGAACTTTGAAATATGTACTACTGTATAAAAAAGAGAGGCACATAGGTGTATTTTTAAGTTGTAAAAAAAGTTTATGTAATGATCAAGGTTCCGGAAATACTTCTTAATATATTTCTAATTGTAATGATACTTACGATTTGCTTGAATCTGGTAAATGCTATACCAACACATATGATAATCCTTCTGTAGTATTCAAGAATGTTATAAGTAAAGAGATAAGCAGGCATGCCGCAGGCAGGGTAATTTTCAGTATTTGTTTTCTATTGAGAGACAATAAAATTTATGGTTGGGTCTATTTGTTTGTGCTTACTGTTCATTGCAGTTTCCGAGTATGAAGAGTTTACGTGTACTTTATAACGAGGTTGATGTTATATTACTAAGAGAAAAAGTAATAGTGTCGAAACGAGTATATTGTAAGACCTGGTGCTATAAGTTGTGATACGGTGGTTACATTTGGAAGTTGTTGTTTTGCATGAAGATGGTTACAGCCAAGCAGAAATCGCAAGGCGTATGAAATGTTCTCAGTCCAGTGTACAAAAAGTTCTTAAAAAATATAATGAAACAGCCGACATGATGGATAAGTATAAGCCTGGCAATCGAAAAAACTTTGCAGAGCGGATGCACAATTTTTGAAGGTAACAGCTCTAAGAAACAGAAAAAGAGTACGCGCGGAATTGGTGCGAGAGTTAGAAGAAGCTATGGATACAGCAGTACATGCTTCGACTGTAAGGCGGTTTTGAAGAAATCGAGGTTACGTGAGTATGTAGCTGTCAGGAAACCTCTTTTGCGACGAGGCAATAAAGCAAAAAGGCTCCAATATGCTAAAGACCCTTAAAATTAGACAGATGATGAGTGGAGATAAGTTTAATGGACCGACGAGTCAAATTTCAATTAGTTGGATCGAACAGGCGTCAGAATGTTCGACGACGTGTTGAAGAAGCTTTTATAGAACCATGTTTGCGAGCTACTGTTAAACCTGGGGCTTGCAATATTCCGGTATGGGCCTGAATTTCATCGCAAGAAGTTGGTGACATTAAAATTAAAGGGAAACTTATAGCTTACCACCAATCCAACTTGTAACATATATTCCACAAACAGAATTTATTTGCCTGGTTGTTATTATACAACATTGTATATATACTTGATAACAGGATGCAATATTGTTAAGCAATAATTATGTCTTTACTGTGCACATAACTGGAATAAAGAATTTCACAAGGGACAATTTTTTCTAGATATAGATACGGTTAGCTAGATTTGCGCTTACTATGTATTCTTAAGTTAAGGATATCCGGTGTAGTGCCTCTGGCGAAGCACCGGAGTTAGGGCAATTATTGTCATACATTTATGTTTTTCTCTAAATAAAGAGTATGTATTTACGAAATAGTTTCGGTTGTGAATAATAGTTTTAGTGATTTATTGTCTCCATGTTGTCGTAGTTTACCCACTCCCAAAGTTTTGTACAAGTTTAATTTTTATGTTTTTGCTTTACTTAAATTATTAAACTTTATCAAATATTGAAATATTTTAGTCCGAAGCTTCAAGCTTTATGTATAGTATACAGGATATGACCCTGTTTGGTTGCTTTGAGGGGAATCCAACCTTATCTCTCGGAGCCTGAACGTCTGGTTGAGGGCAACAGTAACAAGATTAGCTGAACTTACTAAAAGGCTCGCAGCTACTGCGTCCCCAAGAAGGGAGAAAACCATTAACCACTATATGTACGAAGTGTGCACCGATAAGAAAAACGGCAGAGTTGAAGTCGGCAATATGTACAAAATTTGGTCCGTGAAACTCTTCCATATCAACAGACAATGAACTAATAAAAATTTCCAAGTCCCGATGTAACGGAAGACCGAACGTAAATATGGATGTCAACGGTCGCTGCAGCCTCGGCTACCGTCAACTGGAAGTCAGGAGATTGCACTTATTAAGGCTGTCGTTATATGCACTCCGACGAAGCTACAAAAAAGACTGTCGCATAAATCTTAACAAAAGACCGAATGTTCGTACCCTCGACGTCCGTTAATACGAAGCCGAGAGATCGCGCTTATTAAGGCTATTGCTATATGCGCTCCAACGAAGCTACGTTTGATGAGTCTAATTTTTGACTCTTGTAAAGTTAATACTATGACTTCTTAAAGCATACGTATATAATACCCAATGTATGTTACAAAACAATAAAAATGCAAAAGCAAAAATTAGTGACAAAAACAAAGTAATAATATCAGTACTAACACATACACTTGTAAAAACGTAGGGAAATATAAAATATACACATTAGTGATGATACATAAAATAAAAAAATAAATTTCCTAACAAAATAAAATTTTGAAAACAATATATATATATATAGATATATATATATATATATTATATTATATAATATATATATATATAAGTTCTTGACAACCAATATTCGAATATGAAAAACATATATGAATCCAGGTGTATTTTTATACTGGCGTATAAGGGACTCTTTTTCCAAAGAGGGGAACAAATAGAAAATAAAACTTTTGACCTCTGCGCTGCTGTTATAGATATTTATTAGATCTAACTTTCGTATTAGAGACAATATTTGTCTTTTATAGGAAGTGTTACTACTTTATGGCCTACATTCAAACCTTGACAAACTTAATTTGTTAGTGTAGGCTTGCGCAACTGAAGTTTTTTTCGAACTAAATAAAAGTATTTTACAATCTTTTTGGTGAAATATTAACATATTTACTGTATTTGTAGCATATATTGCTATTCATAAATAACGTAATCGTTATTTAAATTAATGCTTATCCGCTAACGTTTACCTGATTAGATTTGTTGGTAAACAGAAAGGAAAATTAACCTACACGCGAAATTGAAAGAACCGTATTGATCGTCTTCACATGAGCTTTATTAGATCCCCCTAAATTGAAACTTTGTTAGGCATATAAGGTTAACAGGATAACTTAATTATCCGATCGACCTTCTTATTCAATAAAGGCTGATGAGTTCTGTCACTATAAACGGTATTGATTTAAATTCTGCTTACAAATAGTTACTCTGTACATCTACTGTAAATGTTAAATGTAGTTAGTTATCGTTGCTAATTAGTACTTACCTTAATCATATATAAATGGGAGGTAAATGTATAATTACGATTTATAGAAGCACAATGCTGTAATTCAGCCGTGATGGTATTATTGAAACTTAATGGATCATCGCTTACACGAAACAAAATTTACCGGTTAGGCGTAACAAAAACAAATGACCAATTAACAACGTAATCATATTACAAGTGAAAAACTTAATTATGTCAGCGATGGGGTAAATTTGATAAGCTACAACAAATACATACACGAGAGGAAATATTGTTTTAGTATAAAGTTGTATACTAAAAGCAATTTACACTTCGCTGTACGTTAGTATAAAATACTGATAATGTAACGCTTTTAATAAAATATTCATTAACACGCACTGACAATATGGGAACTTTGTATCATATTAAAGTACACTATGTTCAAATTCACGTCGACAGTATTGCTAACCTGTTACTAAAGTTACAAGGCTAGCTAAATTGACAAAGTGAGAGCAATTTTCCTACTCTTAACGGCAAAGAAAAAAACAGTGGAATAGTTGTTGAGATACTTAAGAGTAAGTACATTTTCTCAATAGATCATCCAGTATAATTTTCGTTTTTTGTTAAATAAAAATTATTTAATTACAAAAGCAAACACCTAAACACTCTTAAATCAGTAATAGAATAGAGCTTTTATGAGAAAGGCAATGCAATGAACAAGTGTTTAATAGTTGCCTTTGAAAATGAATGAGAAAAAGGACGGAAGACATAAACTGAATAAAACAATAAGCTAAGACACAGAAACTGACTGAAGTGAAGTAGAAATAAACCACGGTCTATTAAGTTCGGTATAAAATATTTAAATATAACTATAGTCTCGATAATGCAAACTAATTATAGACGACTGTGTTCATGAATACAATGTCTCAATCCACCTGCATTAATTTCATGCAGTGACAAAACACTTCTGGATGGCTGAGAAAACGGCCACGGAAATTCGAAATATTTCGCTAGAGTTTCATGGCTGATATACTCCATCACTTTCGACCATTAGCTTCTTGGTGAGTGAGTTCAAACGTGGCCGCAGAAGCATAAGTGACGAACCTCCACAGTGGGCGCCCAAAAAATGCTATCAACGTTGAAATGACAAGATTCATGATGTCATCTTAGCCGATCGCCGATTGAAGCTGTAAGAGCTGAAAAGCAGAGACTATAGGTATCTTAGAAGAACGCGTTGGTCATATCCTACACGAAATTTTGGGTTATGAAGAACACCGGAGCAAAAACGAAAGCGAGTGACCGTTTTGGAGGTGTGTCTGGCCAGGTTCCAACGCAAAACAAGGGATTTCTCCATTCGTTTCGTAACCGCGGATGAGACTTGGAGCCACCACTACATACCGGTGACCAAGGCACAGTCGATGCTGTGGACTTTTCCGGGGAATCGGCTCCGAAGAACGTAAAGGCCGTTCCATCGGCCGGAAAGGTCATGGCAACTACTTTTTGGGTGACTATTTTTTGGGATTCCCAAGGTGTGATCCTCATCGACTATCTGCAGAAGGGAAAGATGTTCACGGAGCAATACTACAGCGATTTATTGACGCGATTCGATGCTATATTGAAGGAGAAACGGCCTCGTTTGCAGCGGAAAAAAGTGTTTTTCCACCACGGTAATGCACCGGCTCATTCATTCCGCATGATCGTGTCCAAATTAAATGAGTTGCGTTACGAATTAGTCTTCCATCCCCCATATTCGCCGGACCTAGCCCCGAGCGACTTTTTCCTATTCCCAAACCTCAGATAATTACTCAGAGATTTGACTCAAATGAGGAGGTCATCGCCGCTACGGATGGCTATCTATCAGACCTCGAAACATCCTACTCGTCCGATGTCTTGAAGACACTGGAGTACCGCTTGAAAAAGTGTATTGATCTTCGAGAAGACTACATTGAAAAATAAAAATAAAAAAACCACACCAATACCGTGTTTTTCTTGTCGATGAGGAACGGTAGTTCTTATCATTAAAAAATATTTATTCCGCAGGCCCTACTCATTTGACTGAAACAAGTGTGGAAGCACATTTAATGATTCTAATATTTAAAACATGCACCCAGTTTGTCATTTTGTGAAGACTTTTTAAAATAGTACGTGTTTCAGTACGTTATATAATATTATTTTTGGGCAAACATTCCTGCATCCGCATTGCCTATGCTCACTCATGAAGCACAGGATTATAACTGACGAGAGTTCGTAGACGTTACTGAACACTGGGTTTGATACAGCCGCTCGGTCCCTACACGTTGTTCTCCGCACTGCACTGTAACTTGCCCAACTTTCCCGAGACTATATATCATGTTCGTCAAATCTTTATTCCATTCTACAAACGCAGGCTAACGCTGAATATTTCTTCGGTATAATTGGTGGCCTTAATACAAAAGCACAAAATTTTCATTTATGTTCACGCTATAGAGGCAAGATATTGTTGACGTTCACGTTATGGAATATCAATTTGGTTGTTCACGTTATCAAGACTCTACTGTAGTTCCTTGTTTCTTTCCAAAGTGAAACGAACTCAATCTAATATTACCAATAACATTCACAAATGTTATTAATTGACAGTATTAATCTTAAGACCGCGTTCATACCAAAATAAAAATATAATCCTGTATTACTCATGTTTAACATTACCAGTTACAGAAACATTCAACTTTATGAAATTGAAACCCATATTTTCAAAATCCATAAAATAAAAAAAAAACAATAAAAATACGGCTTACTGCAATAAAAAAAGCAAATAAATTTTGTATAAACCGATCAATATTAAACGAATCGAAACGACGATGTTGGTATGTCATTTGTTTATATCTGTTTATTTCTCGCTATTGCCAATAAATTTAATTAGTGTCCATAAACCACACTATTATTATTATTGTGCCGCATATTAGATCAGTTATACTACTACACCTGGTAGATATTGGCAATAAATTCTATTAAACCAGGTTGTTCTGCCTGGTATATCTGAAGATGTATGTATGTTGTCCCAGTACGAAAATAAATCATTTGAAAGTGTACGTAAGGGAGACATCGCTGTACTCAGGCAATTGAATAATAATGGCATGTAGATCGTTGCAGATACTGGAGCAAAGATGTAAGTAGTTCGGTTACGGCTAAGACATTAACACCCTTACCATTGTAAGTATACTGACCGGGAAAAAGAATCGGTCATCCTCAAATATTTCTTCAATTACATACTTCATCACTATTAAATGCATAGTTTCACTGACATTGCCAATGCTATAAGTGTGTAGCTATGTGTAAAAAACGCGCTACTACAAGTTGATAACTTCAGAAATTATAAAAGAAATGCATACATGTGATGGAAAATATAAAATAGCTACCTTACTAACAACGTCATAGACTGGGAAGAATATATATTTCGTAGAAACAGAGTAATCACTATTACTAGGTGAAAATAAACATAGGCCCGTCGAATTATGGGAAACTTTAAAAATACTTTTGCTTAAAAAAATAATTCCATCAATACATGGGCAATATTTAATAATACGGAGGCGAGAGCTGATTTAGAAATAGCATAGAACTTCAGGGAATATTTTTTAAAAAGCACAGATGATATAATCCAAAATATACCAAAGATCATAGGTACGAATCACACAGATGAAAGAAACTATAATAAATTTTTAAATTTCGCAAAGTATGTAACCTTGAATGGCATCAAAGCTATAATTATCACGTCGAAAAATACAGGAGGCGTAGCTGGTGATGGATTTACTAACAAAATTGTTAAGGATGCTTTTCAGTTGTCTGTTAATAGAATTATAGCTGTGTTTTTAGACTTTCGTAGGGCTGATCAAACCACTGATAGAAAACTATTAACAAAGAAGTTAAGAGTATATAGTATTTGTGACAAGGTAAAGAATTGGTTTGATACATGTTTAAATAATAGGACTAAAAAAGTTAATTGTCATAATAGGATAGTCGGTAGTTTAAATGCAAATAATGGACACAATGGACGGTGTTAGGTCCTTATATGTTAATGATTTATTGTTGACAATGAAAGGCTGTAATATATGTATGTTTGCGGATGATACTGTGTTGTACAGAAGTGATAATAGTGTTGGCGATATAACGATCACTATAAATAATCAACTACTATTCGTTAAATGAGTCTTTAGACGCACGTTATCAGACATACACTAGGATGACAGAATAAAATAGACATCAGGTAAAGCGGTATAAATATGTAAACAGCTAAATTCTAAGAACGAATTAAGAACTTTCTCTTGTCATTAGGGTAAGGATAGATGTATCGGAAGGATTTCGTCATAGCTTAGTAACGTTACAACTATGCCTCGGTTACAAGGTTCGAGTGATATTAGCGACTTCATCAGGGGTTTCGCATCGTTGGCCAGAGTGAACGCGGCGCTACGCAACGTGAAATAAGTAAATTTTTAAATATTCCGTTGTCCACAGTTAACCGTGTGACTACACAATTTAAACGCAAGGAAAAAACAACAGTGGAGCCGAGACCAGGTCGTGCCGGACCTTCTGAAAGAAGTAAAAGGGTGTTTGTGCGCGAAGTATTAAGAGAACCGCGAAAAAGTACAGCTGAGCTTGCGGCAACTTCACAGAAAAGTTAGCGCTCCCTTCTGCGATACCTCCACAGTGTGGGGATGTATAAAAGGGTGACAAAGGAAAAACCTCTCCTTACGGCATTTCAAAAATGGCGCCGAATGGCTTGGACAATCGAAATGCGAACGAAGCCCGAAGAGTTTTGGCGGTCTGTCATTTTTTCAGACGAAAGAAGATACCGCCAATTCAGTGATGGTGGTCGTACGTGGGTATGGAGACGTTCGTCACAGCAACTGGACGACAAATTTTTGCATCTGTCGGTGAAATATGGCGGTGTGAACATCATGGTGTGGGGCGCGATATGGTATGGTGCAAGATCGCAATTAGTAATCTGCGACGGAAATATAAATGCGGCAAAATATATCCAAATATTAATAGAAGGACTACTACCAATATTCGATAACGCCATTTTATCTAAAGAAGACGCCAGTTTTATGGAGGATGGAGCACCTTGCCACAAAGCAAGAGCAACAACCACATGGAAAGAGGAACAGGGGATTCGGATTTTACCATGGCCAGGCCAATCACCAGACATGAATCCGATAGAGAATGTTTGGCACATAATCCAGACAAATATGGCGAAACGACCCCGAAAACCCAGCAATAAGGAAGAACTCGTGGCAACTGTTACAGAAGAGTGGTTAAATATTCCAGAAGACACCATTAATCATTTAATAGATTCTATGCCATGGCGACTCGCAGCACTTCACGCAAGGAAAGGTGGATCGACAAAATATTAGTCTAATTTAAAAATTTTAAAATATTTTGTATATATAACGAGAATAGAATCTTATTTTTAATTAGTAGCTGTCTATTTTATTCTGTCATTCTGAATATTCGATATCGATATTAAATAAGGATAGTTAGACCATCGATCTATCTTTGCTTATGCCACCAAACAATGACGTGCATCTAAAGATCCATTTGATGAAGTGTATGTTATTATATCAATGGCTGTATGAAAATAAAGTATTAATATTACAAAATCAAGACATAGATAGCATGCACAAGTTAAATAATATAAATATAACTAGTATTAGGATAAAAATTGATAACAGTGATTCAGAAAGGGTAGACAACGTTGCACTTGGGAGTGACTTTAATGAACATTTGGTATTCAAGGAACATGTAGAAAATATTATAAATATATTGTCGAGAAAAGTAGGGTTTATGAGTAGAACTAATAAATATTTATCGCTGTATGTAAAATTGCTTATTTATAACTCTATGGTTGCACCACATATAGAATTTTGCTCCACAGCAAGAATAATAAGGTCCAGAGAATTTAAAATATTCAGAGTAGAGCAATGTAAATGGTTTCGACTTTTATAATACTTTACCATATGAACTTAAAACGAACAATAACAATATTGGTACCTTTAAGAAGTATTAGTGTATGCATATTACTGCGTACTAATAATACTATTTCTCTCATTAATATCAATACTCATTTATTCTATTTCAGCATATAATTTAAAATAAATAATACTGAAAGTACAATATTTGTGCTTGTTTCGCTCTCTAAATATTAAGTATTTTAGGACTCTTTCAGCTGTTTCCAGATAATTCAATTTTTGACCCAAACGGATCATGGATATTAAATTAAATGGCTATTACATCGACTCCACTCTACGCTTTAAAAGCAACCCACAAACCTTGCAGTGGCAGCTTTACTTTCTGTCCTTGTTCGCAGTAGTCTTTCTTTATTTCTTAATCGTTTCGTGTGGTAAAATTGTTTTCAGAATGAAAACAAGAAACACTCTAATTAGTATTAATTAGCTCTCTTAAACTTTGTAAATTTAAGAGAAATTAAATTAGAAACGTGAAGAAGGGATTGGAGTAGAAGTGGAGAAGATAGACGTACAAATTGGAAAAAATTAAAGGAAAGATTAAGTTGGCGGTGCAAACTGATTCAAATTTCAAATAAATGGTATTACTGTATTGTATTTCATATAATATACATAATTTACATCGCTGCTACGAATATTGGAATGAATGAGGAAAATCAATAATAGTCGTTAGATATCAAAGGTGAATTATTGGTACCGATGGGTATTGGTGAACAGTAATATTGAAGGGTTTAGTCGGTCGACTAGAGAGCTTCGTATTAAAATGGGATTCAACGTGAAATTATTTGGTGATGAATTTATTACGTTGAGGACTCTCTTTTGTATACTGCGTTCCTTATAATTCATCTGGTTTTAATAGACGAACAAATGTAATCCACAATTTTAGATAATTGGCTCAGTTTAGTTGAATTCAGTTTAAGGATCTCAATACATGGTGCAGTTTCAATTACAATGCTTGTTTCTATCTCTTTCAGCTTTAGGATATATACGAGGGCGAATTAAATATGAACCGGACTTTGATTGCCATTCCAGTTATAGATTGGCCTGCGGTGAGTACAGGCGTGAATGCTATCGAAAATGTGTGCCACTATCTTCACATAGTAACACAGAGCCAACTTGTTGCTTCAGTAGAGCTACAGGGATTAAAACATGACCCTCATGAGGAGTGGGAGAATTTAGACCAAGCTTATATACGGAAATTAATTGAACACATGCCAAATCTAATGCGAGCGATCAGTACCAATGGCGGCAGTATACCGTTTTAAGCTCCTACCTCGTAATTTCCTTTCAAAAATATAATTTCAAATATGAGTTTCTGTTTTCATTTAGTCCCTATATTATTTAAATAATCATAACAATTGCTTTTTTGGAGTATATTAGGATATATTTTAAAAGTTCCTTTAGTCAGAAAGATATTTTTGTACTACACGAACTATATAATACCTTTTTGCGGAGTGTACTTTTGTCTAACGCAATTTTGAATATATGCAAATAATAGTATGTATCTGCGAGGAGAAAGTCTACTTCTCTTGAATAATGCGGTGATTAGCAGCTTGGTGATCCAGTGATAGAAGGGCCCGTTCTTGAATTTGGCGACTGAAATGTCGTGGATTCGAAACCATCTGTCAAGTACAGTGGCAATACGTTTTCGGGGAAAGTTCGATACGCTTCCGGGTCACCATTCTTCGTTGGAAAAAATTAAAGGCACTTAACCCTTCACGGCGAGGGGCTGTAGTAATAAGACCATGAACCACTTTGTACCCACTATTCCTACACTTTAAGGGTGCTAATAGCTAGCTTATAACTTCGTTGAAACGCTTACAATAAAAAATATTATTATTATATCATTATTCGATTACATACCATTATTTTTCCATGATTTTATTATTAAATATTTCCTAGATTGTTACAATGTGATAAGGCATCCAGATGTTTCCCTGTATGCATGTAGTTATGTATGTGTCTTAAAAATATACTAAAGATACATCATTATCATGCAAAGTATGTATACGTGTACGTAAAAATGAAGTTACCATTATTTTTATTAGGGAAACATGAATCTTCGATGTCTGCAGTAAAATGTTTATTAGGTGATGTTACAAATGCGACAAGATTATAAAATATCCATCTGGAACTTTTGATTGAACTATACGAGGGTGATCTGAAATGTTTCCCGAATCGGCAGGACATGGCGCTTGAAGGTTGAAATGGATTCATTGGTCGGCAAGCGCAACCTTTTTATGGCAACTGCCTAAATTTCAGACGTCTACTGTAATAATCGTTATTATTTAAGAGTGTGTTTTGTTTAACAAGTCTGGCAGTTTCGCAAAAATGGATAAAATCGAATTTTGTGCAGTGACAAAACACGTCTGGATGGCTGGGAAAACGGGCACGGAAATTTCATAATCTTCGACCATCAGCTTTTGGGTGTGCGAGTTTAAACGTGGCCGCAATTACCCATGCGATGGATGCCCAAAAACCGCTACCAAAACAAGATTCATGATGTCGTGTTAGCCGATCGCCGATTGAAGTTGAAAGAGATAGCAGAGACAACAGACATTTCAGACGAACGCGAAAGAAGTGCTTTTCCACCACGAAAATTCATCGGCTCATTCATCCCGCACCGTCGTGTCCAAATTAAATAAGTTGCTCGTCGAATTAGTCTCTCATCCTGCATATTCACCGAGCCTAGGCCCCAGCGACTTTTTCCTATTCCCAAACCTGAAAAAATCACTGAGAGGAAAGAGACTTGCCTGATATGAGGAGCATCCTACTTTTCCGACGGCATGAAGACACTGGAGCACCGTTTGAAAAAGTGTACTGATCTTCGAAGAGACTACATTGAAAAATAAAAATAAAAAACCATACCAATACCGTGTTTTTCTTGTCAATTCCGGATTTCAGGTCGCCCTCGTATAAATCTGTTATAGTTTCCACATTTTTTTAACTAAATCAACAATCTAATGCAGAATGTTCTGATAACGTAGATTACTCTGACTTAAATTCTTATTTAATTCTTATTATGTTGCTATTTTTTCTATTATATATCCCATTTTCTTCTAAAATGAATTTTCTGCATTAAGAACAGAACATTACTAGTCAATGTAATTTACTACAACCTATGGCAATAGCATTCATTAGAGAGATTATTCAACCATTCAAAGAACATTGTCCTCTTCTGTTAGCTCGAGGCATTCGTAGCAAAATTGTTTTCAATTAGCGTTTTCCGTCTATTCCTTTCGAAAAGACGACTATCTCCGACGACTTATTTTAGGAAAGAGAGGAACTCCACTGGAAACTTCAAAGATTCCATGAAGAGATTTCAAACTAATACTAGGTCTTTGATAATGGTTAGTTAGTGGTTTTGTGAACCCTACGAAGTTTCCCGGTTTGTTCGGAAACTGTAATAGAAAAAGAAATTGCTTTGTGGTAAATCGAAGCGTGCTCCAGTTTAATTGAAAAATATGTTATTTCTTTGGTTTTCGCTTTGGGACCGCCGTGTATCGAATGCTACGCTAAACGAAACGTAACAGACGTAACTTCGTATGTGTCGCTTCTGGATAATACGAGTATCATAGTAAATATATCTTGCAACCTAAAAGTTAACTGTGTTTGTAGTTAAACTTCATAGGAAATACTTATTGTTTGAGAATTTTCTTTTATATATAATATATAGTGTGACCAACTAATTGATAATGTTGAGGCTTAAGTACATTGAAAGAAAGACGTTTGCTACATTTTTCACAAAGCGTAATGGCAAACAAAATAAGGGGATATCATGTATTTCAAATGCGTCAGAAAATTTGTATTGAAAGTTACTACTGGGAATACTGGATAATATGTAGAATGTTTCCAAAATTCTGCGAATTTAGCTATAACTTTTCTATTTATCAATTTTCAATATTACAATGCAGTTTTTCAACACAATAGCCATTTAATTGAATATATTTATCCCAACAATAACTAATTTTTTTTAAACCATCCTCAAAGAACTTTCTTGGTGTCTCCGCAATCCACCTATTTATGAAACATTTTACGTTGCTGAAACTCTCAAATCGAACACCACGTAAAGATTCTTTTAAATCTGGGAACAGATGATAATAACTATGTACGACATCCGATGAGTAAGGTATATGCGGAAACAATTCCGATCGTAAAACGTTCAAAACATCCTTCGTTTCTCTTGCAGTGTGTGGTCTTGCATTTTCCTGTTTCAGTAACGGACGCTTATGCAACTTTCCAGGACGTTTTCTGATAAATTCCTGCCGACACCTGTTAATCATACTTTCCACCAACTTTAGGGCATCTTGTTGACTCAAAGAGCGCCAAACTTTGTGAATCTGGAAAAATAACGATATTGCGTAAGCTTGATCTTCGTCTAGGCGTAAACGTTCTCAATTGGATCCGATGATAGCGATTCCAGTGCATTGACGCCACTTTTCGTCTTTTAGGTCGTGCACAGGACGCTTCGCTGTTTTGGTATATTTTAATGGATTTTCTTAAATTTCCACAATTTTTATCTGTTTATGTTTTCGGTAAACAAGTGTAGTGATCTGGAACCACATATCTATGTTGAAGAAACCCCAAATACGAACTTTTGGGGGATGTTTAACAGTCCTTGTAGCACCATAGACTCACAAGATGTCCATGCGTTGTTTCTAGGAACCCTGGTCTAAAATGAGCGTTTATCAGTAAGAATTTCGTTGTTCCAATTTCTATTGGTATTTTCAAGTGCCCATATTAATCGTCGATTAATGTGATAATGTGAAAGTATAGATTCTAGCTTAGTACCTCGCTATTCTACTTGAAGATCTTTCAATAATCGTCTATTTTCCAATCGTCTGAGCTTGACGCAGCGTTGAGTTCGTATTTTCAGTAAATAGCTGTTCAATGATTTTACGAGGGCGACCTGAAATGCTTCCGGAATCGACAAGAAAAACACGGTATTCGTATGGTTCTTTATCTTTATTTTTCGATGTAGTCTCCTCGAAGATAAATACACCGTTTCGAGGTCTGCAAAATAGCCATCCGTCGCGGAGATGACCTCTTCATTTGAGGCAAATCTCTTTCCTCCCAGAGATTCTTCCAGATTTGAGAATAGGAAAAAGTCGCTGGGGGCTAGGTCCGGTGAATATTGGGAATGAGAAACTAATTCGTAGCGCATCTCATTCAATTTGAACACGACAATGCGGGATGAATGAGCCGGTGCACTGTCGTGGTGGAAAATCAATTTTTTCGCTGCAAACGAGGTCGTTTCTCCTTCAATACTGCATCGAATCGGGTCAATAAATCGCTGTAGTATTGACCCGTAATCGTCCTTCCCTTCTGCAGATGCACTCGACGAGGACCACACCTTGGGAATCCCAAAAAATGATCGCCATGACCTTTCCGGTCGATGGAAAGCTCTCTGCTTTCTCCGGAACAGATTTGTCCGAAAAAATCCACTGCTTCGACTGTTTCTTGGTCTCCGGTATGTACTGGTCGATCCAAGTCTCAACTGCGGTTATGAAACACTTGAAGAAATCCCTTGGATTACGTTGGATCCTGGCCAGAGACTCCTCCGAAACGGTCACCCAATTTCGTTTTCGCTCCGGTGTGAGCAAACACGCTACCCATCGCGCTTTTTCATACCCAAAATTTCGTGTAGAATATGGCCAACGCGTTCTTGTGAGATACCTGTTGTCTCTGCTATTTCTTTTAGCTTCAATCTGCGATCGGCTAACACGACACCATGAATCTTGTCGACCATTTTATCGTTGGTAGCGGTTTTTGGGTGTCATCACTTGTGATTGTGCAGCCACGCTTGAGGTTGCTCACGCTGAAGCTGATAGTCGAAAATGATGTAGTACATCCGCCAGGAACCTCAAAATATTTCAAATTTCCGTGGCCGTTTTCCCAGCCATCCAGAAGTGTTTTGTCACTGCACGAAATTTGATTTTATCCATTTTTGCGATATCGCCTGACTTGCTACACTAAACACATTCTTAAACAACAACTATTGACAGCAGCCGTCTGAAATTGTGGCCTTGCCGACCAATGAATGCAATTCAACGTTCGTGCGCCATCTCTTTTCGATTCCGGAAACATTTAAGGTCGCCCTCGTATCTTGTCCTTTCGTAATGGTTACCGCAATGGCTTCTTCTTGTAAATTGCGAATCATTGATTATGTTTTTCATTATTGTACTATTGCAGCCATTTCGTAATAAAGGATTTTGACCTGAGCATATATTTAGCATCTGTTTAATTTTTGGAACTTTTGCGTGTATGTAGACAAATATAGATTTGCATTTATTACAATATGAAGTGGTATTGGTTAGTTTTCTTTAACCCATGGAAGAGAACACCATTGCATGCTCTTAACGGATTCTCGTTTGTTTTTGTTTTACTTTCTTAAACTACACGACTTCATGCTACTATTCGACAGTCTATGAATCACTTATAATCTTTATTTAACAATATGATAAAACACCCGTTACTGATTTTCTATCGCAAATTCTTATAATTTGCTTTCTCAAATTAAAAAAGAATATCACTAATATGTAGAATTTTAAATTAATAATAAATTTCAGATGTTAAATTTAAAATTATCTAAGGGCTCTCTCTAGTATATTAAATTTCGCGCAAATATTGAAAATTTTACCTGGACTAGCAGTGGAATTCATATTAAAATTTAATGGAAAAGCCCATATTTTTTCCAAATTCGTAATCAATCAGCTATCATGTGTGGAAGCAAACGAACACATCTCAGTTACTAATATTACATGAGATTCTCACAGGCGGAACGGTAAATATCATAAATCGCTGTCATGCCAGGGGTTTTCGATATTTGTTTTGAAAGGCAGGGTAGCGAATCACATTCCAGACGATCTTACTAGGTTCGTGAAACCAGACAAGTTTCTTAATTTTAGACGATTACGATGTTTCGTATAATATAAAGGCGAAACGAAATTATTTCTAAGAAAAACTATTTAGAACATGACAGGAAGATTATTTTTTAAAGCAGCTGTTAAACATTTTGTGGAAAGTAATTATTTATCTAATAATAACAAAGATTTATTGCTGTAAACAAAAATATACCTAAAAACTAATTACAATTGAGATAAATTACACCAAACAATAAAGATTTTACTTTATTAACACTAATTGGCATACACCATCGTTTCTTAACTTGGGGCTTGCGGTGCTATTAAAGGGAGATTGCAAAAATAGCCTAAACAATAATGAAATCATTTTATGGCAAAAATTATTTCTTATAAACATTTTATTTACAACAAGTACATATGCAAAGAAAAAAAATAAAGTGATGCATTTGTATTTTATTTAAAATTTTCTTCATACGTGGATCTATGTTAGAAATACACAAAAGTATATTAATTTTAAGTGACAAAAGACGATCCCGATATTTAGTTTTTCGCGCAACAATAGACGACTAAATTTTCATATCCATCTCAATGAGGCAAAACGTATTTAAATCTTCAGATGTAAATTGCAGTTGTAGCGTTTCGTCGGCAGACATTTCGATGAGCTGGTTGTGAATTTTAACTGGCGACTTAGTACCGACAACAACGCTTATACTAAACGAATTCAGTACCCATCCCTTCGAGAAATCATTTTTATCTTCGGGAAATGCTCCGTAAACTGAGGTTTTAGCTCACGCAAATGGATCTTCATTCAATCCAAACTGTGGTGAATGATAATGTCTTGTTTATTCAAATTTTTCTTAACATAATCTAAAGTGGGACATATTCAAAATTTTGCATTGAAGGCGAATAATCCAGATATAAGATTTCTTAATGAAGGCATGAAGTTGTTGTTAATAAAATATTTTTATCACATCCTTGTAAATTCACATATAAGTAAGTCACTTGAATGTGAAAATACATCAGCTACGTAAGCTAACAAGAACATACACGCAGTATTTTCTAAAAACAATGAAAATTGGTGTGTTTATCCTGGAAAAATATTATTAATTCATTTGGCGATTCCGGTGCCCAGGTCAACTCTTTCCCTCTTGTATAAAACGATGTTATAATTTTAAGTGGACTGTATTTTAATAATATTTAACAAATACTATTTAATTACTAATATTGCACAACTAACAACCACGTGTTCGTTTGACTGTGTCTTGTACTGTCTGAGCTGGTTGCACTACCATTCAGGTACCGAGCCCAAAACTATCTGTAAAACGCGCAACTTAAATGTACACAATAAATGAGATTCTACAAATAAAAACCTCGTCCCAAAAAGGCGAAAGTCGTTCAATCAACGAAAAAGGTGATGACCATAATATTCTGGGACTGTGAGGGCATTTTGCTAATCGACTTTAGAGAGCGCAATACAACTGTGAACGGTACATATTATGCGTCTTCATTGCATAAATTAAGGGACAGTATTCGTGCAAAACGACGTGGAAAATTGATAAAAGCTGTGTGATTATTGCACGACAATGCTCCCGTCCATACTGCCGACGTTTCAGAATTTCAAGAATTAGAATATCCACCGTAGAGTCCGAATATGGCTTCTTGTGATTTTTTTATTTCCTAATCTTAAAAAAGACGTTAGGGGACGTCGTTTTAAGAACATCGTTATAGAACATTTTGACGGAAAAGCAAGATTATTTTGCAAGGGTATCGAATTATTAATAAATCGTTGTATAAAACGATATTTTAATTTTAAGCGGACTGTATTTTAATAATATTTAACAAATACTATTTAATTACTAATGTTGTGCAACTAACAACCACGTGTTCGTTTGACTGCGTCTTGTACTGTCTGTTAATGACTACACTACCGGTCAGGTACCGAGCCCAAAGCTATCTATAAAGCGCGCAATTTCGTTGTATACAATAAATGAGATTCTACATATAAAAAAGTCTTAACACCTCTCGATAACTATCTAACTTCTGCATGGAGAAGAAGAGAATTTTTATTTTGCTCACTTCATTGCATGGTTTGGCAAACAGCCCGTTCTGTAATAGTCCACTTTTAATAAAATGAACCAGTTTTACAGTTTCACAAAGTATTTAGTTGAGATTTTTGAGTATATTTTTTGTGACAAATGTATGCCTGTGAAAGAAGCAGTGAGTTCATTCCTCCCTTGATATAAGACAATCTTTCAATATTCTCATTAATCCACTGTTCTTTTCTGTTATCGCCTTTGCTCTGTCACCACATACTGCAATGCATTTTCTCCAATCTATGTTAGTACAACTTCTAGTAGCTTTATAAAGAACATCAAAAGAATGTTGTCCTGTTGTCCCGGTAATATATTGTAAAACAACAACAAAACATAAAAATTGAGACGTGTTTGCTACATCTGTTTATTCATCAAACTGAATACTAAAATAATCACTGTTACTCACTTGCTGAATTATCTGATCGCAAATATCGACAATCATGCCATCGATTCGTCTTGATGTTAGACAGCTTTTTCAATTTCTTTGTTTCTTCTACGCCTATTAAAATACCGATTATATAAATTGCAGCAGGCAATATGAAGTTTGCGGCGGTTGTATGAGATTTGGACATTTTAGCTACTCTTAACGCTACCAGATTAGATGCTTCAAATACACTTTCATCAGTATGACGACTAACAAATAGAAGTTTGTTGATTTATCAAGGTACATAATTTTCCTTCGAAAGATTCCAAGGACTGGTTTTTACGAGCTGCATGTTCAGTTTCCAAGTATCGAACTAATTTTAATGGCTTAGTGCTTTCATCGGAAAGAACTTGATAACAACCACGCACTGTGGTTTTCTATCCAATGAGGTGAAACCATAATTTAAATTACTGTCATTCACAACCCTGTCTTTTTACCAATCCATTCACTGGATCCATAAATTTATTCATTTCTTATAAGAAATTTAAAAAGTATCTAACACACGTTTCCCGTTCGAAACTTAACGGAAGTTATATACAGTCGCGAGCGTTTTTTTTATATACTGGCAGCAGCACAACTTATTTAAACGCATCTATATACATGTTCAAAGTTGCTCTCGCAGCGAGTATTATAGAAATATTATGTAAAAAAACCATTTTAATTTTCAACTTTGCGATGTTACCTATTTGTCTTGTTATCTTCATTCATTATTCATAAAAATACGCCAACAGCAACAAAATCAAGCTGATTTCTGACAAGATTATAATGGAATTATTTTGTAGTCGGATTGGTTCTCGATCTACTACGTTAGAGATCTAATTCCGATCGTACTCGGCAGCTGTTAGGACGACGCGTCGTCTTTATATATTTCCTTTAGAATTCGATAAACACATAAATTTAGCTATAAAATACGATGTTAAAGTGTTCCGTTCTGTACGATAGAAGGTTAACTATTGATTTTATATTATTTAAATACCACTGGAATTTCCAAGTAAATTAAAAATTTCACTTTCTCAGTACCATCACGGAAATCTTCATGTACTTGGGTATAACTGACTCGATTTTCCATCTTTCAGTGCAAAAATCAAGTGTTTCGGTTAAGTATACCTTGAATTTATAGGAGATGACCACATAGCTGACTAGGATTGCTCAAAAAAAGGCTAAAAGAAAATAAACTTCATGCTGGAATTAATGAAGTTAATGAAGAAAATTCTCATAGGAGAAGATCGAATAAGAATCGCTCACCAAGTGTATATAAAAGAAAGACAAAAATACAGCATTCTGCAAGTTCGAAGATAATTATTTAAGTGGATACCTCAATAATCAATTAATACATTTTGTTGTTACCAATACGTGTTAATATAGTAACGAACATACTGTTTGTAAATCATTGTTTTGTAGTTTTCAAGAAATGAAAAATTTCATGTTATGCCTACAGCTTCGTACTTCAAAAACAACGACAAATACAACATCTAAAAACGTTATCCAGTGTAGGCAATCATAAAAAACAGGTTTCCACGATAATCTACTGATGTGATAAAAGAAAAAAAATATCGAAATTATTTAGTTCTCAAATCTTTTAAAAAGTGCGTTTCTCTATATAAAGAAGTATGAAAATGCGATGGTTAGAATGCTTGAAGCAGAGATTACCCGTTACTGTTTTATTACTTCTATGGTGGATATTTTAACCCAAAGTACAACATATTAAGATCTGTTACATGTCCGATCTGTAATCAGCTACAAGTTAATGTAAATACTGTATCATATGCAAAGGCTATAAATCACTACACAGAAATGGAAGAAAATGCAACACTTTCATAAATCTAAAGCATACATCTTGATAAAGAAAATTTGATCTTTACAAATGAATGAGTAAAGCTGTGGTAACGAGTGCTGTTAGAGATGCGTGCGGCTCGGTTACTGTTAGTATTAAAAATTGTTAGTTGATCGTGTTGTTGATGTAGAGTCTATATCGACAACACACTAATTGAAATGATAACAAACTTCAATCATGGCAGATTTAGTGCTAGGAAATCGCCGTTTGAAAGTAAAAGAATTAGCAGTGGTAACAAACATATCCGAAACAAGTATTCGCCGAATTCTCCATGACCGTTTGGGTATGAATAAAATTGCGCGGTCGCTTTTAAACATGTGTGGAGACGACCCAATACCGATTTTGGAGTCCATTGTCGCAGGAGATGAAACAATGATTCTGTTTTACAATCCTCTATCAAAAAGGGAGTCCATGGAATGGCGGCGACCTGATGAACCTCTTTGCTAATCGACTTTAAAGAGCGCAATACAACTATGAACGGCACATATTATGCGTCTTCATTGCATTGATTAGGGGACAGTATTCGTGCAAAACGACGTGGAAAATTGACAAAAGCGATTATTGCACCCCCACCGTTTCACAAGCTGGCTTCCGCGATTGTGGCTTTTAAGAATTGGAATATCCACCGTATAGTACGGATATGGCACCTTGTGATTGTCTTTGATTTCTAATTTTAAAAAGGACATTAGAGGACGTCGTTTTAAGGACGTTGTTTTAGAACATTTTGACGGAAAAACAAGGGTATCAAATTAATAATTAATTATTGTAGGAGAGATTACATTAAAAAATAAAATTTCTTATATTATTCCAAGTTTCTCTTCTCTACATCAGGTCGAGAATTGATGGGGCCTGCCCTGTACCATTAATAAAACATTTTCATTTTTTTTTGTATTAAAGGTTGGTTAAGTTGATTTAAAGGAATTTGTACGTATTTTAGAACTACTGTTTTATTTCAAATAAAACTTACTACTTTCCAAATATGGAAGGGTTTCGCACCATACTCAAATTTACTTTGCGCTCTTCAATTACATATTTGTATTACGACCTCCATCGGAAAACCTGGGCTGTGCGTGAATCCTGGAAATATATTAAGAATTAGCTTAAAAAATTGTATTTTTGGCTAAGAACTTTAAACTTGCTATGGATAATGTATTTCGCTATAGAAATCAAATCAATAAATTTATTTAAAAAAACACACATCTCCAACATCACTGTTGTTTGGTTCTTGCCACCAATATAAAGTTGCAGCTATGTACATCTTTCATAACTTCCCGGGCTGCATATTGTGCAGCTGTGTACCATCCTCCCGTGAATAGCGTGGCATATGGCACATTCCAGAAAGACCAGAATACATGTTTGCGATTTGCATATGAAATTACAAAATATAAACATAACTAGCATAAGCTTATTGAGAGCAGATGGCTCATATGCGAAATTGCAACATACTTACATATATACTTCTTTCAAAAAATTCATTATAGGTGATACAGTATTACTACCCGCTTTTGCAATGTAATTTCCCTTCATAACCTTTATTCGAAAGATTATTGCCCTTTTAAATATATACTTTATATAACATCTACGACTATTCGGTACTGCAATAATCAAAAAGCATTTGAAGGACGTCCTCATGAGGAAACGGAGAGCTAACTAACTCCTTTCTCTTACTATTTCTATTTATGATTTGATTTATCTAAAGTTTTACAACTGATTCACTTAAAATAAGACACAATTACCATAAAAAACCACATGAACTAGCCCGTATAGACATTATACCGATATATTTGTGATAAAGTAATAATAGTGGTAATAATAACAATAATAACATATAATAATGGTGGTTGATTAATATTTAGTTTCTTTTCTGGTTAGCGGCCCAACAGGGTTATAAGCTATTTCAGCTTGTCATAACTACAAGAGCCTTAAGGTGCATGTCTTAATTGTTCCATGGCCTTGTCACAGCAAAGAGTGAAGCAACGTTATTTTCCCAACGACAAATGGCGACTCGAGAGCGAGCCTGCTCAAAAAGGTGCCGCTCGTGTACTTGGCAGACACTGGCTTCGAAAGCATAACACCTGAGTTGACACATTCAAGTGCTGGCCCTCTTACTACTACCATCGAGCTGTTAGAAGTTGATAAATGTAATGAAGTAAGTTTCGTAAACGAATTAAACAGACAAATATGCAAGTTAATAACTTACTCTTATTTAGTCGAAAAAATACTACCACTAAAACTATGTCTGCAATATTTACCGATTACATGTCAGTATTGGAACAAAAGAAATTTTGGCAAGAAAGATAATGAACTAGAAGAGAATTGACCTAGTAAAATTCCGACGCAAAAACAAGATGTAACTAAAGTTTTGATTTTCTTCTGTCTTTATTTAATAAGTTGCTTGTTGTGCAAAGTTATCTGTAGCTTTATCTTAATCACGCGTAACATACGTAAACACTCTTTAATACGCACAATTTTATTCAAATTTCCACAAGTTCTTTTACTGCCGTTCTAAATTTCTTTCTAAGCTCAAGACTGAAATCACTTAATTTTTTTTAAGGAACTGATTTAAAAGTAATTTATGAAATATACCCTAAGGAAATGAGGATGAAAGAATTCTTGCTTCTCCTTTTACGTAAGAAACCAGCTTTAAATCTAATAGTACTAAAAATAGGACGTTTCACACAAAAATTGCATGTACTTTCTGTACAGAATTTCCTCTTTTTAGTTCTTCAAACCCATTTCAATCCTTCAATATTTTCTAGAATTCAAATTTAATCTCAAAACCTTGAGATGTTAACTCTCTCATGTGCTTTCTTGTTGCAGAAGTACATGAGTTAGTTATTTGTCCATGTAATTGGGTCTGCGTATTACATTCATCTGCCATGCACGTTTGCAATTAAGGTGGTATATTAAGATACAGAAATAGACGTGACACTTACCGGTTGGATAATATACCATTTCATTTTCCTTACGTGTATTTATAACTTCGGAAATCAATATTTCAAGGACGTTGGTTTCGACGTTCTTTGATCCGATTTTACTATTTAATAATACGTTGGACTACATAATCGTCCGAATTATAAGGAATGGAAATACTAATTGTAGGAATAACATTAACATATTTTCAACGGGTAAACCCAAATACAGGAAAGTTGAACGGATAGTAATCAAGCAAGCAAAATATATATAATACACAGTTATGCAATGTTATGGGTAACATTTAAAGTATTACAGCCTCTGTTCTTTAACTTGTGAAATAATTTCTGTAAATGAATTTAAGTTTGTATCTGTATTAGCACAAATAGACTTATTTATACTTTAGAGACATAATGCTGATAGGCGATTTATAGTCATTGCGCAATTTTAGGCAGTGTGTATTGACCAACTGATATTGACCAATTCGTTGTATTACATTCACAGGTTTCGCAGTAAATTCCACTCCACACAAATTAATAATTATTCGGAACGCAGTGTTTCGAGAGCACGTGGACTCCCATTGTCAATCGTGTTACCGACTGGAGCACGATAAACATGATATAATCGTTGCAATTGTATTACATATTTGAGATAATTAGAAACTTAAAGGCTTATTACCCTCGTTCATAAAAGTAGTGACGTTATATCAAAGGAATTCAACAGAATCGCATAAACAAGGTCTCACTCGGAATAAATATTGAGACTGGCAAAAGAATTAAAAACTATATACATCGTCGTTGGATATTTTCGATGTTTTTATGTAGCCTTGGTAGGTTATATATCGTATTAATGCTCCATACACTAATCAAGATCGGATGATAGTGACAATAGATATTCTTAAAATCCTTAGCAATTCCATGTATCATGCTATACATACGGCAAGATGACGCAACTATGTGATTAATAAAGTAATTTTACTGTCGAAAGTAATTCGTAAATCTATGACATCATTGCATCTCTCAAGCGCTTCCTGTCCCAGAACGTGGTTATAGCATGTCGGCTTTAAGTTTTTCACATTGCACTTATTGATATTCAAATACAGATGATTTCTTCACACCAAGTTCGTATATTGTTAGGATATTTCTGGAGTATGGAACTGTTTGCTTATTCTATAGAAGATCTCTAAATCATGAGCAAATAAAAAGCGCCTACAGTTCGAAGAGTCAACAATGTAATTTATAAATATAAGAAACAACACAGGTAATTCGATTCTTGGACTACGCCGGAAGTCGAAGTGAATGTATTCGAGGTACTGCCATAGTGATCTACAATGTATCCATCACTAAGCTAAGATTTAAAAAAACCGCACAACGCTCACAAGAATCACATTTGCGTTAATTTGGCGCAGAGAACGCCACGGTCTGTCTGATCGAAATCATTTTGAAAATCGCTATATGCCTACTTGACCTTGTTGATTCACAGCGCCGGATATATGTATATTACAGGAAGCAATTTAAGTTTGTGATCATACTAGTAGATTTTCCATAAACTAAACCTTGTAGGTTAGGCGATATGATTGTCTTGACAGAGATATATATACACTACCGCTCATAATAGTTTGGACACTTCCTATTTCATGCAAATTTTGTCGTTCGCTTCAACACTTTAAACAAAACAATAATAAGAAAAATATTTTTTCATCTGCGATTTATTGCACATGTGTTCACAAAGGAAAAAGTATTAGTAAACATTAAAGAACATAAAGTGCGTTATACTTTCTTTTCATCGAAAAATCCTCCTCTTCAATTAATAACTGCTCGTGCAATTCGTGGAATTCTTTCCACCAATTTTCTCAGTGTATCTTAAGGAATATAGTTCCATTCCTTCTGCAAAACCGTCCGAAAATGGTTTTTGGCAGTTGGATATTCTCTTTCGCCTATACAAGTCCAGTTCGTCCAGCAGAAGCTCTATCGGATTAAGATCCGAACTCTGGGGAGGCCAAGTTATTATTCTTTCCTTCATTCTCTGCATCAGCGAAGCAATTTTTGCATAATAACGACGTGTACTCGGATTGTTATCGTGCACTAACTCAAAATTGTTGCCTATTAAGCGCACGGTAGAGCATTTTCTTCTAATAGCTCGCGATAATTCTCCTTCCTCATTATTCCATCAATTTTCATAAGGTCCCCTCTTGCAGTTAATGACTCCATACAAGAATGGAATGACCACCACTCCTTGCTGTTGGTGTAATGCACTCAGGAAGCATTTCCTCGTCTTTTGAGCGCCTAACAAATGTTCTGCGGTTTTGACCAAACACTTCATAGTTGGACTCATCAGTCCATAGTACGTTTGCCCTTTGTGAGTATTAGCCCATTAGACACGTTTTTCTTAATTCACACAACGTAGCAACGGCTTTCGTGTAGCAAGGCGGCCGAGGAGGTTTGCTTCTTTTAAAGGACGTTTCACTGTACTAACGGATATTTAATAAATGAACTACTTCCGGAATTGGACCGTGCCATGATGAGATAATATAGAAATGAAATAAGAGTAAGAGGAGAAAGAAATAAAAAGAAAGAGAAAGAGATAAAAAGAAGAAGAATGAAAAAAGGGAGGGGACGTGAAAAAGAAAGAAAGGTGAAAAGAGTAATAGAAGGAAAGAGAGACAGAAAATGGCGGGGTGGAGAAAGACAGAGAAAGAACAAAAGACAAAGGTGGGATCTCGACGTTTCGCCTCCATCGTAGGAGGCTTCTTCAGGAGAAACAGGCGAAACGTCGAGATCCCACCTTTCTCTTTTGTTCTTCTTTCTTTTTCTTTCTTTCCCCCTTTTTCTGTCTCTCTTTCCTTCTCTTACTCTTTTTACCTTTCATTCTTTTTCACGCCCCCCCCATTTTTTTTAATTCTTCTTCTTTTTATCTCGTTTTCATTCTTTTTATTTCTTTCTCCCCTTACTTTTATTTCATTTCTATATTATCTCATCATGACACGGTCCAATTCCGGAAGTAGTTCATTTATCACTAACTCTGGGCGTGGAAGGCGGCATATTCATTTTAACGGATATTTTTCTGTTTCTAGCCCGATTCATTTCAATCGTAATTTCAGGAGTCCTTAATCGTCTATTTCTCTTACTAAGCAATTTCAGGCGTTCATTGTCGCTCCTAGATGTTGCTCGAGGACGTCCTGGACGATATTTGCTAGCAAGTATATCACTTTGTTGGCAGCGGCGAACAGTTAAATTTAATCTATATTTCTTAGATTAAGTTGACCAAAATATTCCGTACAGGATATACTTCTTAATGTAGCGTTAATATTGCTGGTCGCGTTTCAAAACTAAGAAGTTTTCCGCGAGACATTTTTACGCAGGAATTAAATTATGTGCTCGCATAAAGTAATAACAATATCGATGTGTATGTAACGGTATCTAATGAAAAACTAAGCTTCCTCTTAATGTAATTTATGCATTCTTTATGGGGTAAATACCATCTCTATAAGAACTCAGTCAATTCTTAAAATTCGGACTTCATTTATAGTCTCCTAAAATTTCTTCCCGTATATTACTTAAAATACCTGAGCTTATTGTTAGTATTGTTTTTAGTGTACCTAATTATTTCACGATTTTGGAAACTAATATTTCAGCTTCGTTATTTATCAACTTAGTTCTTTAATTAGTAAATTGTCTACATGCTTATAGAATTATTACATGAATAAAAGTACTTCTTTTTAAAATATTATGTTAAAATTTAAAGTGTCGACTGTATTATGAGCGGTGGTGTATAATATAGTTCCAAATGCCTTGAATAAGTTGTACAAAATGGAGACAAAAGGATAATTCCTCAAATCCGTAGCGTAACCACACTTATATGCGAGGTGTACTTTTCAGATTTTCCATATATCTAGAAGTTTACATTTCGTCAGTATCACACTGCAAATACGATACATTGAAGAAGCAAACAGAGGAAATGACTAGATGGGCTAATATTTGCTTGTTTTAAAATGGAATTCGCTCTAATAGATAGTTACGAGCATAGAGAATTATGTTGCAGTAATCTGTTATTTCTAGTAAGCTATGTCTTATTAAAACAAGATTGAACTAACTAGTAGTTACATGATCGATTGTAAGTTTAAAATCACACACTAATAAATGTTAAAAAATTCAATATCATGGCAATATAGCTCTGGTTTTAACATATCATATAATGATGTTATGAATATGTCTGCAGGATCGAGTGCGCAGCCATTAGCGGAGATGATATATTTCGGAAGCGGTCGGGTATTCCCCGAAGTCGGGATTCATACGCGTTAGTATGTATATGAATGAGTGTTAATAGACGTCCTAACCGATTTCCGACATTAGAATACACTAAAATAGTAAGTAAGTACATTTATTACTTTTAATATTGATAGTAACGAAGCCGTATGCTACTGCAAAAGCACTCATTTCTGCAGCCTTACTTATAAAGCCTATAAAAATAAAGCACTGGATATCGAAACACACACGGTAAGGAAGTGAAGGTGCAAATAATTCTGAATCACTTGGAACAACATTTTAGGTCGTTGTCTTGTTAGGACATGTGCCCAGTTAAGTGTTGCTCCTGCAGAGCATCACAATAACGGTCACTCTAGAATCTTCCTTTAATTTTTGTAATCCCCTGCACCATGTATAGAACTATACTGAACCTATCACTGTGTTTCACTGTTGGATGCAACCACCCCTTCTTTCGAAGACTGATTTTACTTTCAAGAACTTCGACTTTTATTCATCAGTGTACAACATATCATTCAACATGTTTGCACTCCAGTCTTGATGTTTTCGAGCACACTGTTTTTTCTTCTTTGCTACTGTTTACAGAGAACCTCACACTATTTAAGCTCTTGTATAATAAAATGCCTACGTACATTCAATAGGCTAACTAATATGGCTGCTGTTCGACATGGCAATCCAATTCTGTTAAAGATTTGGCAAAATCTTGGTTTGTCTTGTACTGTTGCGTCAGTAATTCTTCTAATTAGCTATTCGATGTTATGATAATCCTTCTTGATGTAACTAACGTTTGCAAAATTTAAATATTATACCAAAGATTTTTACAAGTTTCCGAATATCTCTCAAAGTAGTATCATATCTCCAAAAAGTATATTAAATACATTGTTATATAAATATACTTATTCAAATATTTGTAAAGTGAAGTGGGATAAAATTTCGCTAGTGTAACTTTTAATGTAACTGAAAATTTGAAGTTTGTTTACAAAATTCTGTAAACATTAGCAAACGTTCTTTGGTGAACTAATTTTTAAGTCGAATTTTTTCATTATTTTTTAGAGCAGCGTCATAACATCACATAAACTAAACAATACATTAAAATTGTAAAGTGGACGAAACAAAACAATAAAAACAAAAACAATAGGTTTTATTGTCCACTTTGCACTTTTAGCGTGTTGTTTTCAATTTTAATTTTGCTGCCGTCATACTACTTATAGGTATTGTATGCATCTGTTTAGTAGTATAGTTCTTTTCTGAAATGCCTTGTCCTGATGATCTGCAGAGTAGCTGCACAAAACTGGTAGCCGTTATTGGAATAAATTTTAAGATACTGTAAGATTGGTCCCTTTTTTTATTTTCCAACATATTAATATGATCTCACACCGAGTCAACAATGTTCCTATAATTTATGTACGCATGTAGATATATAAAAACGTATATTTAGTCATTATGCTAAATCCAATGCTACATCATTTATTAAAATCTGTAGTTATGCAAAAATAGTATCCTTGAAAATACTTATGCGATATTCTATTTTCGTTGGTGGGGTATTTTGCAAACAACTAGTGTAAATATAAATGCAAATTCATACTATTTTCAAACGAAATCTATTTATAACCTAAAGGTTGCAGAATTGTGATTATGTTTCACAATGCCAAGTGTGATTAAATTAGATTGTTTCTTAATCCAACCGGTACTAAGTTTGAGAGAAGTTGTTTTTTTTTTTACATAATACCCAAATTGAGAAGCAAGATATTAAGTATTAAACCAACCATACTTTTTTCGGGGAACAGAGTGAAACCATTTTTCATAAATACTTTTAAATCATAGATAAGTCTAGGTATTGGTAATTACGTGTTAAATGGTCATAAATTTCATAGGAATAGTACACTCACCTACACAAGCGGCCTTCCCAAATTAGATTATTTTTTTAGGAAACAAAGCTATTGATGCTTCAATGTTAGGAAGAGCAATAATTCAAAATAAAACTCAGGTTGTCATTCATACTACTATCTTGAGTGTATATTATGTAATAAGAAAATGTATTCTGTTTCGTAGAACTTACTTAAGAACTAAATAAAAATGGTCATTAATTCCATTTATCTTTAAAATGGTCCAGACATCTCTGAAGTGATGAAAATCTATGTTTCTTTTAATTCTTTTCTAAAACGCTTCTTTGAAATCCTTATCAGAATTTTTTTAGTCGACCTGAGAACAATTTTGCTATAGTTAACATTGTAATTGTTTAAATAAGAAATGATCAACTCAGATTCTGCGGCTATGTAAAAAAAATTCAAATAAATTTTACCTGTAGTAGTCCATCACAATAAAAACTTTTGTCGTAACTTGTATTATTTTCAGTTGAATTAGTTGTCAATTTGACAGAGTTTCGTTCAGACGCATTGTTGACACGAACTTGTATTAAGAGTTTCAATAACAAGCTTATAATTATAATTTCAAAGTCGACATTGAGGAAAAATTTATTTAAACGCATGTTAGAAAAGTAGAAACAATGGCAGGCTAAATATATTAAGAAATATGGATGATTAGGAGCTTATATGGTCCTCAAAAGGTGCCTTCTATTAATACAGGGTCCAGCAGAATAAATGCATGGATTTCGGACAGCTATGCTTCTTGTATGCGTCGAGGTAGAAAAGTGTGGTGGGACTTTATAGATACGTTATTTCAAAAGGTTTTAGTATGCCATGATGGCTTGATCAGGCGAAGAGCATGCATTCGTTGTTAAAGCTTATTTTAAAAGTCACGAATCTGTCATTTTAACATAACGAGTCTTTAAATTACGTTTCAATCTTCGTCCAGCAGCCGCTATGCAGTTATCAAAGCCAAATGTGAGACGAATGTTACATTAAGACCTTAAATTCTATCCTTATAAAATGACTTTTGTTCATGCGATACACGAAGGTGACTTTCGAAGGCGTGTGGATGCGTGTTAAGCTTTCCTTCAAAACATATCGGGAAATGGAGTTTTACTGACCAATGACGAAACGCATTGTCATTTATCTGGTTTAATTAACAAGCAAAATTAATAGGGCAGCAGAGAACCCTCGTGAAAAAACACGAGACTCCTCTGGCGTCTGCATTTGGAATTTGAGAACCATATTTTTTTAAAGGAATGGAGTTGCTGTTACAGTCACATCCGCTAATTATGCCCACATGCTGCAGACCTTTGCGCAACCAAAATTGCAATAGCTGGATTGAGAGATATGGTTCTAGCAAGACGGGGCAACCGCGCACACATCACGTGTCTCCTTCCAAGTTTTAAATGAGATGTTCCGTGACCGTATTATTTATCATCGTGGCGATTTACGATGGTCACCGTACTCACCCGATCTGGTGTCAGCTGATATCTTGCTTTGAAACTACTTCAAAAAAAGTTTCTCCCATGGTTTAGTGCTAAAATAAAACAACGTCTTAAATTAAAAGAATTTTACTTCAAGAAGTGGAAAAGAACAAAAGCGATATACTATTTTAATGAATTCAAACGATTGAGATCTCTCACAAAGATTGAAATTAGAGACGCATACAAGGCTTACTTGTCAGATGCTGAAATTAATATCAACAGAGATCCTAAGTTGTTCTGGCGCTTCATTAACAACAAGAAAACTTCTTCCAGAATTCCGGGAAGTATGCAGTATGACGGCAGAGAATTTACCCAGCCAAACGAAATCGTGGATGCCTTTTCCAGTGTCTTTGCGAGTGTGTATAAACCTAGTGTTCAAAATGTATCTTTCAACTATTTCTCAATTATAATAATTTTTGTGTTCATGCCTTCTCTGAATTGGATGTGGAGAACAGTATCAAGAGACTTAAATCTAATATGACAACTGGAGATGATGAAATACCGAGCTTCTTTGTACGTGATTGTGCTCCTGTTCTGTCCTATCCACTGTCAACTATATTCCACCTAGCGATAAGCACGTCAACTTTTCCAAAGGTTTGGAAAATTAGCAGAATTACCCCGTATTTAAGAAAGGAAACTGATCTAACATTGCTGATTATAGGCTCATAAGTATACTGCCCAATTTCGCTAAGGTATTTGAACATTTGCTTTACAAAGAAATATCTGCCTGCATAACTCCTTTTCATATCTGAGCATCAGCACGGTTTTGTTGCAGGTAGGTCGACGATCACTAATTTAGCATGCATTGGCCAATATCTTGGTGAAGGGCTTGATAAGCGAAAGCAGGTGGATGTTATTTACATAGATTTTTCTAAAGCTGACTGCATTAACCACGAGATGCTACTACAAAAAATGGACAAATTTGGTTTTGGTGTGGGTTTCCTGACGTTGATTGAGTCTTTTACCTTACTGGAAGGAAGTGTTATGTCTGCTACAATGGTTATTCCTCTTACGCCGTTTTCTCCAACATCAGGTGTTCCTCAAGGTTCAAATCTTGGACCACTTCTCTTCAATTTTTATATAAATGATTTACTATCTCTGTTTACGTGTCACGTCTTAGCATACGCAGATGACGTAAAGATATTTAATACTGTTGGTAGCATTTTCGATTGTAAACATTTACAAGACAATCTTCTTCGCATTAATACTTGGAGCAAGGTCAATTATCTCCTCTGAACATCAACAAGTGTACTGTGGTTTCCTACAATAACACTCACACTACTTTATACTATAACTACAAATTAGTGATGCAGCCATACCAATGCAATATCAAAACTTTGGATCTTGGTGTTTTGTTTGATAATAGACTGTCATTTACGGAACATATTTCGTCCATGTGTTCATCTGCTTCCAAAACTCTCGGTTTTGTCATGCGTTCTTGCAGGCATTTCTCAGACTTTGGTGTAATGAAACGTTTATATTATGCCTACGTTCGTTCTAAGCTTGAATACGCCTCCATTGTTTGGTATCCCCGTTATTTACACCAAGAGCTTATGATCGAACGGGTTCAAAAGAAATTTCTAAAATATCTCTCCTTTCGAATGGACAACGTGTATCCTGCAAGAGATATCGAGATTATAGCTTACTTGTTGAGCATGGTTTTCTATCTCTTGCTGACCGCCGCGAGCGTAACAGTGTGGAGTTTCTTTGCAGGATCCTGAGAAATACTGTCGACTCGCCAGCCCTTCTGGCGCAAATAAACTTTACCGTACCTACTCATCATACTCGCTACTTTAATACATTTCAAGTACCTAGAGCTAATACCAACATTTTGCTTAAGGCACCTCTCAGTCACATGGTGAGGAACGCAAACAAACGGGATCTAGAGCCATTTTTGTGAGTCTTTCTTTTTTTTTTTTGTTTCATTATTATTGTAGGCAACACGATTTGAATTATTTTATTTTATTTTGTATAAGAATTGTATTGTAATTTGTCCTGTAATTGGCCCCTGGGCAGTTGGGCAATAAAGGATTATTATTATTATTATTATTATTATAGCAACCATCCTCCAACCATCCTCCAACCATCAACGCCTTAAAATGGCAAACATATCACCTGAAATAACAGCGCGCGTTTTGGAAGACTTGATAAATCGCTGACAAGGTGTGTAAATATGAAATCCGATTTCTTATCTTCTAAAAAAACATGTTAAATTCGGAAGAATGATAAAAAGTGCTTTGTTCAAAGTATGCTCTATCACTTATATATTTTCCCCGTCCTTCGGGCAATTTATGAATACCATAGCAGTAAAGATCTTTCCTTTTTGCTGCAAACTATTTATCGAGCCGTTTTTTCACATCAGCATTTTAAGTTGTGTAGCTACGGATGCCTATTAGTTTCGTATTAGAGCTTATTGTCTTACTAATAATAAAAGCGCTATCGAAAAATCACTACTGCCCTGCCTGTATGTGATTATTTCGCGGAAAATCTATTATTTACACTCAATTAATTTCCACGTGTAATATGTTTCACGAATTTTCTTCTTTAGTCACGTATCAACTGGCATTTTCGCTATGTATAATGTACACGATTATTTATTTATCTCTTCAAATAACGGCTGAATGAAAATGAATTAAAATTTAAATGTACTCGTGCTCAACGCTTCAATTTGTTGACAGTACGTCGAATTTGATTGGGTTCGCAATTTAAAATAAATTGACGAGGACGGATACTGTCCGAATGACACGCAATTGCAATGTGATTTACCACTTTTGCGGTTTATAGAGATGCATTAAAATTTAAATATTTATAAATATATACTGAAACGCGTGATTCGTGTCAAAATAGAAACTCTCACTGATTATCGCTTAATGCTGGGAAGTATTGTGTAATATTGTGCATTATTTAACCAAACCTTTTCCAATATAATAATATTAAAATGTGGGAAAACGAAAAACTGGACCAACCTCACAGTGTTTAATTTTTATTAAATAATGGTTACAGCCTTCATGCAAGTTTGCGCATCCTCAGGCCAAGACACTCTAGAATAGGACTATGAAACTAAAACGGATGCATTACAGTCATTTTTTAGTGTCTTGGCCCGTCTTTCATTTACCAACATTTTAATATGCATAAAAAACGTTCTTCTATAATAAAATTAGCTTCATTGTCCGTTCATACATAAAAGACGGGGGAATTCTTTTCAATGCTAGGTTCACCTTCGATGACCACGTAAATAATGTTACATCCTCTTCATTAATATACAGTCCCTCTCTAATTTATTAATGTCACTTGCTAAAATAGCGGTTTTGATAAAATATATAATGAAAAACGTATTGTACAAGCATAAATATATATTCGGAACTGTTCATAGACATCGTCACAACTATATAACCAATATTTTGTAATACCTCCTTTGCATTTATTCCTTTTGGCATACTATCTATACAACCGTTAATGGCATCTCTAATTGTAGCATCATTTTGTCACACATCCTCAATATTTCCTACTAATTGCTCTTTTGTAGTGTTTCTTCTCGAATATAAGCGCGATTTTAGAATACTTCACACGTTCTCAATTGCATTGAGGTCGGTAGAATTTTCCGGCCAAAGTAATACTGGCAGAGCGTAAGTTTCCAAAAAACCTTGGATGGATTTGGCCAGATGGCATGGTGCCTTATCGTTCATGAAAGTGTAAGGACCTTCATTCGGATCTGAATCATTGATATATGGCATCAACATATCCTTCAATATACGCTTATATTGGCGTTGATTCATGGTGCCTGGGCAAAAATACAGTAGTCCAGGACCTTCGACTGATATACAGGATCATACCATAACTGATGGAGGATGTTTAACTGCTTTTAATACACTACCTTCATCACAGCGTTCAGATGGGCATCGTCTAAAAAATTGAGCTCTCTCAATCATGCCTTCTAGTTTTAACTCATCGCCGAATACGATCTTTTTGTGTGTTTAAATATTTGTCTTGTTGAGAAGAAAGATTCGTAAATTGTATGTAACACATAGTTTGCAATTTATTTGCAAATTTGATACACACTCACGAATGTATTCTAATCAAAGGAAAAAATATGAAGTCCATTCCGCATAGGCTTTTTTATTAAATTCTGTCACTATGGCGTAGTAAAACCTTTCTAATCTATATCATTAGACAAGCCCCGTGCGCTCTACTCAAAAAATGTGTACAGAAGTCAGGGGATAGAAAACAAAAGTCCACGAAAGTCTAAGAAACTAATAATATAATAACCCAGAAAATCTAAGCCATCACTGAACTAATACATTTGTTTTGGAACTTGCAAATTAGAAGGTACAAACATCATAGACAATAGCAAGCGTAAGCTTGCACACAACCCAACGACATAAAAACGTTCCAACAGAATGCTTAACGATTTATTTCATTTAAAAATATACAACGTAGGTAGATATAACAAATATAATATAATAATAAAATAAAGACAACATAACTTGAACATTGAGTCTTTTCATTGAACATAGTTATTATAACAAAATATTTTTGATTCATTTCATTAGCTGCAGTACTAGCCTATAAAACTTATAAAATTGTTGATAAAGTTCAAGTTTTATGAATTTACTCAGAATATGCTCATTATTGCTTTTCTTGGGGTTACTTAAGGCAAAATTAAACCAGAATTATTTGCTGTTTAATTTGAGAATATCACCACAATTTGTAATATCGATAGCATAATTAAATGCACTCTTTATTTTGTCTTCTATGCTGGGGAGAATCTTGTTGTGTAGATGCCCTATCGCCCACGATCTTACTCGATCTCTAAGCCAGCTTAGCGATCCCAGACCAGATATGTCAATATCGATGTCTCTGAAACAAAATAAACAACTAATTTAATCAACAACGTTGATTGGAATATACGCAGATATATAGCTCGATTAAATAATAGGTTTAGTAAGTTAAGTGTTATAAAGTTGTTAATATTGAAAAAACGCCTACAATGTAAACAACGCTGTCATTTGACTACGTGATTTTTTTTATAAAAAATAACGTCATAATACATATAACAATGGCAATTATGTAAAGAGCAATCCGTAAATCATCGTAATTGTGCTGTTATGTAACAGTCTATGTATAACGTATTGATTGACAAGTATTATGCGGTCGAACAAGTCAAAAATTACATTCATTAAGAAGTCAACGTAAATAATTCCGTAAATTTAGTTTTATCTACAGTTTGTGGTAATTGACGTGAAGGTAAATCAGCACATAATGTGGTTTCAATGCGCAGTTGGAAAATGTTCCTATTATTTCCCTCTAATTAAACTATTGCAATTATATTTATAAAATCAATAAACCATTTATTCTAATATTTTTTTGAGATACAGACTTAGGAGAAGCTTGGTACAAGAAATAATACTTGAAAAATTAAGTGTTAAACTATTCTGTTGTTAGAAATGTCATTAATAAGCGCATGCGTTTTTTGAATTGAGTGACATTACAGCTATCTAAAATCAAAGAATATAGTATTGGAACCTGTAGTCCACGTATTGAAGTTAATTGATTTAAATGAATTTTCTCCACAATAGCGCGATACCATCGAAGATTATGCCAATCAAGGATTCACTCGTAACTTAAGTTCCCTTTGCTAAAAAAGAACTTAAATTTGACAGTTACATTTAGTTGATCGCTTTTCCAAAGGGTATTAACTTTTTTATAACAGAAAAAGGACATTCACATTTTTTAAAGAATGGATGATGCTAATCTGTAGATGCCATAAGCGGTTAACACGTCTGGGGATAGCTACCATATATGGATTACATTTAGTGTTATAATAGTGCAGAATCTCAAACTCAGTAGGCGTAGTAAATACCATATGACACAATTACTGATTCTGCTATATTTAGTGTATAGTATGTATGTATTATTCCGGCAACAAAAATATGCTGCCAAAAGCTAGATATTATTTTATGTCAAAATAATTATTGATATACTGTCATTATACCGTAGAGAAATGTCATTGAGAAAATGCAAATAACTACATTACTTGGGGAGGAATGGTCAATAAGAAGATTGAGTGATAGGTTTGGAAAAGCAAAAGCACTATTTACAGCATGGAGGAATAATAGGTTCTGGTCGTTCGACAAATTCTGTTCAAGACGAAAATATTATTGAGTTTTTAAGAAATAATCAGGTTGGATCAGCACTGCAAAAAATAGAACTGAGAAAAACTCTGTATTAAAAAATCGAGTAGCTGTCAAGAATCCCTTTCTTAGTGATATGAATATATGAATATAGCATAGAATTGGCTTCGCGCTAGAAAATTTGCTCCATAACTTAAAGTTTTGGGAAATGTTTTTTCCTTTGTTTTTTTGGATGAAAAATATTTCAACCTTGCAATAATGGTCACATTGACGACCAAGTTCTCGATTTAACGAAACATAGACGCAAAAAGCCTGTAAGAGCGGTAGATTTGCAACAAATGATGGACAAACAAATGGAAGATTAATTGTCGTACTTTTACTACAATTTTGACAAATGCATTCCTACCTTACGTGGAAATTATGGTTTCCGACAAAAATCTCATATTTCACCAGGGGAATTACTAATTAGTGGTTTAGGAGTAACAATATAATAGGCTTACAATGGTGTTCAACAAATCTAGACCTTAATCCTATAAAAAATGTGTAGTGTTAGGACATAAATACCTCATAATATATTACAAAGTAATATAATTCCTGATTTATTTACATAGAAGTGTTATAAAATGTGATCAAGTTTTAATGAAGGGAGGTGTATATCACCAAGCTACTACATATATTTAACAGATTAGCTTCATATTGGTATGCGTTTAACTTTATTCTCTGTTAATCAAAATTTAATCAATTTCTAAACCATTTCCTAAGATATCTCTAACTTTGGAATGCATTAACTTCGCATATATTGATCGGATATTTGCAAATTTCCGTAGTCAATATATAATTCAAGTGAGATAAATTACGTATTGGACGTTCAATAACTTTAAGCGAATATACTGGTTCAATTCCATTTCGGTTTGAGAGTAAAATTTTAACAACAAAATCATTGAAAATAGACTAAAGTGGCCATCATTAGATATTTTGTAAGTTACTGTAAGTTGTTTTCGCTGTTTTTCACTCGTAATTATCGTACTGAGTTACATTTTCCCTCGAAGTGATTAATATGCATTAATTTAACGAGCTCAATTTATTTCAGTTGTACGTATGTACATGTACATACATCACAGACTGACGTAAATATTAAGGTGAAGCAACGATTTTAATACAGAGGAAAACGTATTAAGGTTTTATCTTACTTTTTTGTCGATTATTAAACGATAGCGAAAAGATGCTAGTCTAATTTGCACTTTGTTTCTGGATCGTTTTAAAAGAAATTCTATACGAAAGGCCTAGCAAAAAGCTCAGACGTTAATGGGAATGATGAATTTGCTGAATATCTAAAGTTATCTGCTTAGTATTACTACTTATAGTTCATAGACAACATATTCATAATGACAGGGTGTACTAATGACGATTGCAAGGACTGTGTGGATGTACAATTCACAAGTATAGCAGTAAACTCCACTCACACAAATTAATTAATTATGCGGAACGCAGCGTTTCGGGAGCACGTGGGCTCCCATTGTCAACCGTGTTACCGACTGCTGAGTTTACTGCTATACCTGTGAATTGTACATCCACACAGTCCTTGCAATCGTCATTTCATAGACAACATATTCATAATGACAGGGTGTACTGTTTTAAGGAAATAAACAATAAATTAAACGATGCCTACACTATAGTCAAAAATGTTTAAAGCAGTAGACTAAATTGTGTTGATTAGCTCATTTCATGTAAAACACTTTGAAAATGTTAATGCCATTATTTAGAATGTAAGTATTGTAGTAACATCTACATTCAGTGAAATTTGTATAGTTCTATACGAATTTTTTAACAAAATATTTGATTTTCTTAATATCTTCGGCAAATTATCCATCGAAGTTAATACTGAACTGCAAAGAAACACAAATGTATGAGAAAGTGAATCAATGTTCTCTACCTAAATGTGAAATTAAGCTACTACAATAGAAATGACTTACGATTTACATTCGCGCGAAGATACTATTACTTTAAAGTTATATTAATTTTCTTTCTTGCATACATAACATTGAGGTCATAATCATCATCGATTAATGGAGAGCATTTGTAGCTATATGACTTTCTTCTGAATTTATGCATAATTTAGTACTTAATTAAATAATAATTGAAAATCATAATATGAATATAACCTCGCAACATAAATGTTGTACCACCTTAATTTTGATTCAAGGTACTTCATTGACTCCATTTTAGTGAATCCAGTTTTACTTTTTATTGTTTTAACATGTTGCTGTAGTTAACTGTTTCTTTTAATATCCTACTGCTTATTTTTTCGTTGGATATCATAAGTTGATGTTTATTATGTACACCTTCCAATTTAAGTCCAGTTTATTTTAATCTGTGGGGAAAATTGAAATAGTTTTCGACGAAATAAATAATGCCCCATAAGATTTTGATACCCGATATATTACGATTAAAGATCGGATTTTATGCAAAATGCATTATTTGTTTTTTGGTATATTTCTTCCATATTTTGTATTTTGCTACCATTTTTCACCCCAAGAATACGTTCTTTTAACATTATTTTAGTGCAAAAAAAAACTGAAAAACTGATTAGCACACCTTCAACTTAGCAATAATGAGATTGGTTTTCCCAAAAAATAATTTAACAAAAGGAGGTGAGAACAATCGTTAAAATTGACGCGTACGTATTTATAAATTTAAATCCTATTGTACTGGTAGTCGAATTACAGGGCAATTAGAACTTAATGAATGAGGCATACATAGCTGTGTTAGATTAATCATACCGTGTGACTAATACAAATATAAGAAGAAATAATTTCCTTCATACTTTGTTTATTGGTAAAAGCGAATTTTAAATTTTGGAAAGTGCTGAAGAAAACCAAACCTAAAATCGAAGGAAAATTAGTTGAAATTTTGTATAAAAATGGTGGTTTTGCTACATTAAAGTCAATAAATAATGTAATTCATGGCAGCTTTATTGAAGACATTAATGTAACCTCCTTGAAAGAACATAAGTGCATATTGCAGTTTGAAGTGCATATTTAGGAAATTTTTTAAGGACATATTCCATGCATATTTGGCAAACTTTTTAGCGCATGTTTTCCATTCTTTAATTATGATCAAATACTGCAATACTATCCTACGGAGGAGAGTGCTTATAAAATAATTAATTCTATATTAAAAAATCAATGCATACGCAAATGGCATTCATAATCATAATCACCGCAACGATAAATCAAGGGAAAACTGAAATGAGTAAGAATCAGCGCGGTGATTATTTATTCCCGTTTTTAATCCTGAGTTTTAATGCTCTAGCACGATCATCTACCGAACGCAGATGAGAGGATTGTTAATCTTCCTTTTTAAATTGTGTAATACCGGAATCCTTCACAATTTTCCATAGACTTCATAACGTTGCCGAGTATTGAATGTATGGATGATATTACAACGAAGAGATAACAAAAGAGTCATTAATAGCTAAAACAATACGCGGCATTAGTCCATCATACGCTCAAATTCTAAGAACCGGTGACGTCATAAGAAGTTCTCGCAGAATTGTTCTAAAAGTTTTTTAATCATGCTATACAAAACGTAAAACTTTCGCACCTAACAATTGATGTAAAACTCTATCGCTTTTAATACAATTTAATAGGATTGCATTGTCTTATAAGTAGTGCACAAATCCCTATTGTCTTCTATAGATTCGTTTATGTGGAAGTAGCCATTGCTTGGTATAGTAAACTGCATTTAATGTATGCTGTATGTCAAAAGGGAACACCGGCATTTCAAACGCTTTAGATTTCGATGGAATTTTTTATACTGATAGAGTACTTTTGCGTAACATATATTTAATAACTCAATTGCTCCGAGATTTCCACGTTTCTAATTTCTTGTAATAACCAAAAAACTGCAGTAGATATATTTTTCTACCATATCTTGAAGGATAGTAAACAACCTAAAGGACGCCGTTTTGAGACTATTGACAATATTAAAGCAAATTCGTTGCAGATCTCAAAGGAAATCTCAACCTTGCTCAGACTGCTTCGTAAAATAGACAGCTGTAATAAACGAACTACTTCCGGAATTGGATCGTGTCATGATGAGATATATATGTGTAAAAAGAAATAAGAGTAAGAGGAGAAAGACAAATAAGAAGAGAAAGAGATAAAAAGAAAAAGAAAAAATGATAAAGGGTGGAAGGACATGAAATACAAAGAAAGGTGAAAAGAATAAGAGAAGGAAATAGAGACAGAAGGACGGAGGGGTACGGGAGAAAAAAGAAAAAAAGGAAAAAGAAAGAGACCAAAAGAGAAAGGTGGGATCTCTTTTGGCCGTGGCAGCCTACGTATTCATTTAGACATCTGTGCTTGCAAAATGGAAATATGTGAGTAGGAAAGGATACAAGGACCAATACGCTGCCGGAGTTAAAACAATAAAATTCCGATATTTTTTGAGCAAACGTATTAAACTTTGCTTATTATGACAGCAAAATATAGTAACTCCAGTAGAGATATATCGTTGAAGTATTTTCAAATACTCATATTAAAACCCAGCAATTTGCAAGGTTCAGCGCACACTCCAGGTATATGAGACTTGAGCTTAATACTTGAATCGAACAATACTACTAGATCCCGAAACTCGAGTGTACGGCTTAGAACGTTACTATACGAGGATAGTGCTAGATATTTTGAGATGCCATAAATCTAAAGAAGTTAGAGCTGGCAACACTGCATTTCTAAATACCACCACCCTTAGGTAGTAAGCTCTGAATGTCAGTTGAGTCGTTGTTGTCATAGCAAGCGTGGTACATACGATTTGTCATCGAAACAACGAACTTGTCAAGAGAACGTGTGTGCGCAATGATCTACTACGATTTTAAGGTCGGTTTAAGTGAACAACAAAGTCTTGAACGATTGCAACTCGCATCTGATGATGAAAGTCTTTCTCGCGCAATTGTGTTTCGCTGGTATAGCGAATTTAAAAGAGGATGGATATCGCTTGGTGATGGAGCATGCGCTGGTAGGTCCTGTTTTTCAGTTGCCGCTGGAAACATCGGGAGAGTGAGACGTATGATCGACGAAGATCCAAGATGCAGCTATTAAACTAATGAGGCAAGTCTTGGTGTTGAATTCGCACAGTAAATTCAATTTTACATGATTATCTTCGGATGAAAAAAAATTGTTACTCATTGGGTGTCACACGCGCTCAATGATTTTCAGAAGGCAGAGCAAGTAAGAAACGTTAGAAATGTTAAATAATGGTGGGCATCGTATTCTATCTGCAATAGTAACAGATGCTGAAACTTAGATCCTATTTTACGATATTCCTGCCCGTTAGGAGAGCTGTGTGTGGATCCACGAAGATGCACCAACACCAACAATGGCCAAAAAGCAAAGAGGTGTCAAAAAAGTTGTGTGGCGTTAAAGCAATCAAGCTAGAAAATTAACGTGTGCCACAGCAAACTGGTACATCCCAAAATCTTTACCTGCAGTTCTTGAGTCAGTCAACATTTGCGGGTTAATGTTGCATTACGACAATCCATCGTCACACTGTGTACAGCAGACAGTTGAATTTTTACGTGAAAATAATATAAAAGCCATTGAACATTCACCTTATTCATCTACTTTGGCCATCTGTGATTTCTGGTTTTTCTTTAATCTAAAGAAACATTTACGTGGTCGACAGATAGATAAAGCAATTCATGAATTTTTTTGAGAATTCCAAAAGATGACCGGCTTCAAGCCTTTACGTTGTGGAACCTTCGATTACAAAAGTGCATTGATGTAGAAGGTGATTAGTTTAAATATAAATAAAATGATTTTCGTAAAAAGACTTGAATTTTTTTTCGTATCTGAAAACCTATAGCGTGATCCTAGTATCTCTATAAAAAAATGGCGTACAAGGCAAGTGGGAACAATCATATATGACTATGAAACATTTTTCAATGTTGAGTTGTAGTTTAAATTTTTTTGCACCATCTCATCAACACGCCTAAATTACACTGAAGTATGCAATTTGTGTACATCTTTATATCGTCAGTGTTCACAACTACATATATAATGTAGTATAATATACTAAAATTTTGATTCCCCGAAATGTATTTGATATTTAAATAACACATGGGCTGAAAAGTCCCGGGCCTAACACATAGATGACGCTAGTTTTATTGCAGTCACCTTTCTCTCAGTTAGTACTAACCTTCAAAAGACAGCGGTTAAAATTTCATGATATTCTATTCATTAGTTTGTGAGTTATTGTGCTAAGAGTCACGCTACTTTTGTTATTTTCAAAACAATGGATCAAAAGCAATTTCGTGTTTTAATTTTACACTGCTTCTTGATGGGAAAAAATACCGTTCAAGTGAAGCAATGGCTTGAAAAGTGTTATGGAGACGCCGCTCCATCAGAAACAACAATAAAGCGTTGGTTTGCTGACTTCAAACGTGGTCGTAGAGACACCGATGATGCAGAACGCAGTGGACGTCCAAATGAGGCGGTAACACCAGAAAACATCAAAAAAATCCACAAAATCGTTTTGAATGATCGAAAAGTGAAGTTGCGTGAGGTATCTGACATCGTAAAGATATCAAAAGAACGTATTGGCTTTATATTGCATGAGCATTTGACTATGACAAAGCTCTGTTCAAAGTGGGTGCCGCGTTTGTTCACTGTTGACCAGAAACAAGAACGTGTTGATGATTCTGAGCAGTGTTTGGCCATGTTTAAGCGTAACAAATCGGAATTTTTGCGTCGATACGTGACAATGGATGAAACATGGATCCATCACTTGACTCCGGAATCAAAACGATCGTCATCTGAGTGGACAGCAACTGGTGAACCTCGTCCAAAGCGCCCGAAAGCACAACAGTCGGCTGGAAAGGTTATGGCCTCGGTATTTTGGGATGTGCGTGGTGTAATATTCATCGACTATCTTGAGAAAGGAAATACCATCGACAGTGAATATTATATAGCGTTATTGGAGCATTTGAAGGCCGAAATTGCAAAGAAACGACCGCATATGGCAAAGAAAAAAATTTTGTTTCATCAAGATAACGCAGCGTGTCACAGGTCAATCAAAACAATGGCAAAACTACATGAATTGAACTTCGAATTGCTCCCACATCCACCGTATTCGCCAGATTTGGCTCCCAGCGACTACTGGCTGTTCGCAGACCTCAAAAAAATGCTCGCCGGTAAGAAATTTCGCACGAATGAAGAGGTTATCGCTGAAACTGAGGCCTATTTTGAGGCAATAGATAAATCGTTCTACAAAAGTGGTATTGAAATGTTAGAGCGGCGCTGGAATGATTGCGTTGCTCTTGATGGAGATTACGTTGATGAATAAAGCTAATTTTGAACCAAAAAAACCGTGTTTTCTTTGTTAGGCCCGGGGCTTTTCAGCCCATGTGTTATCTAACATCTAAATACTCATAGATCCACCGCCTCAAAATCTTAGCCAATAGCTAAATTAAAACATAAAACGTTCGTGAAAAAGTAAAATCCATAGTCGGAATGTCAATACACCGACAGACTGCAATTACCAATTTCATCTATTATTTATGCAGAAATGAAATGAAATGGAACCAACGTTATTATATAGGAGTCCATTAAATATTCAGACGCTTTTTCTTTCTCTACCCTTGCCTCCACCCCGAATTAACATGACAACACAAAAAATCGTTAATTTCTATAGGCCACAGCGATTCAATAAAGAAAGAGAAAGGTCAAACAGTTTGTAAATAAAGAGGTAACACGAGAACATACAATGGTTATAGTATAATTCTTTCTGATATCGAGTGACAGAGTTTTGGAATTATATATTTGATTTTCATATCTGTCTTACTTATTTACATACATACCCACCATACACCACATGAATACATTTACTTCTAACTTTTTTGATTTCCCCTTTTTTTTTATTTTCGATAAAATCAAGTCTAAATTCATCATCTACTCAAAAGTTTTCTAATACAATATTGCAGCCAAATTCAATTAATTTAATTAATCAATCAGTCATTAATTTTATTTGAATTAATCATTGCGACAAAATATAGTAATATAATTATGATACAAAAGCAGCAATTTATATTAACCATACTCTAAGATTTGGAGAGATATTTTTTACACTTTTACACAACAGTATCTCAGACATTCACGGCCGTTTGACATAGTCGTAACGGTTGTCGGGTTCCGCCGTATCGCTAGGTTTTTGTCCCTGACGTTTAGCAAACAACTGCGGTTCGCATTTTCAAAGGTACTGGTACCTTTAAAAATGCTTTAAAAAGTACCTTTGAAAATGCAAACTGCAGTTGTTTGCGAAACGTCAGGGACAAAAACCTAGTGACACGGCGGAACCAGGCAACCGTTACGACTATACTTTTACACAACGTTGATTTTGTGTTTTAAAACAAAGCGAAGCAATAAAGTAAACATCAGGTCTGTTTTTTTAGAAAATACAATACTCTTGAAATGGCTAAACAGGCGGCTTGTAAACGTCTGGGTATTATTTACTTATAATAAGTGTAATTACCTTTTGTGCTGATATCGTATTACATCCTTCAGAAAAGAATAAGCCACAAGGAAGCAAGCATGAATTACATGACACTTTTCTTTAGTGTAAATTGAATAATTAAATATGCTTAACATAATTATTTTTAATGAAAAATAATATTCCTTTGTTTCGTAAACATGAAAGTTAGTTTTACTTTTCGTGAAATGTATTTATTTTATTGTTTAAATCAAATATAATCGAATTTGATAAATGAACAGTTTTTATTCGTCTTTTTTTATAGTATGAAAATAAATATTTAAATATAGTTTCGAGTTTCTCAAACTTAATACTTTCGGTGTCTATTTGTTCGCTTTTGTTTACTATGAGCACCTTTAAGGAAGTTGGCATGGCTTCGTTTTTTATTAATTTTCTTAATTACAAGTAACTGACTAAGAAACACCAGTTTTCATTGTTCAAATATAATAACACTTTTAGTAACTGTTTTAATTGTTTACATATATTTTTTTGTGAAATACATAGTTCATTTTTACTTCCAATTTTTTGGATTACTAACTGGTTATAGACATTTCTATTTTTGTTACGGTTATTAGTTAAAATGTCATTAACATGTCAGCTTAAAACAAATACAATGACAGAACTCTGTTTTGAAGAAATTAATATTTTCATCCAGAGTAAATTAACTGAATGCAATTTCATTACAACGTCTATCATATGATTTAGATACAACACGAGGTTCCTCATAGATTAACGGGCGTAATCCACATAGCTTTCAAAATATTGTTATTAATATTTCTACCTTTACACATTCATTTTACTCAGTTGTCATTGGCACCATTCTGTTGGACAATAAAAAAAAGGATTTTGATTTTCTTGGAACAAATACTAGTGAATACATGATATGTATGTATATTTGGAGAGCTCTTCTCTAATGCCGAAATGTGATAGGTTGGAAACATTTCCTTGTGAGTATGGTTAGGGCAGATAAGTTTACTGGAAGTTGAATATTAACCAAGCGAAAATTGTACATGTAATTCCTTCCTAATTGATAAAAATTGTTTAAAAGTTGTGTACATCATTAATTCATTTCAATTAAGTTTCTCTTTAACATATTACTTTCTCCTCTTTTATTCGTTTCAATTTTTTTTCCCAACTCTAAGAAATATCCATATTATTTACCATACCTACTTTACATCTAACTTTCCAGACCTTCACCAAGGTATAGTATACTTTGATTATAAATAAAAAATTCTATTGCTAAAACAATAAACAATTTTTGTGTTATTCTTACCGAGGAAGCCACTATAGTTCAGAAATCAGTTCAGTTATGAATAAGAATTTAAGGAATAGAGGTTTTGTATAAACATCTTTGGATTTTATTTGTAAAAAATCTACTTTTATATACGAATTAATAATTCGTTTCTATTAAGTGTCCACTAATTCTTAATTCTTCTTGTTAACAGGGAAGCCATCAAGATCATCTGAAATTGTATCCCTTTGTTATTCACGCGAATATCAAACAAAATGATTTTGGCTGAAAATTTTATTTAATATTTACGTTAAAAAATAAATTCCAGATATCATAAATTTTGAAGTTAATGCCAATATTTTAGTTACTTACTGTGAAATAAAAGTCGTGTGCTTACAGTGGACAGGGCCTATTCCACAACACATCAATATGTATTATCGTACACGTCCTAGAATTCTTAAAGTCATTTACAGTAGAAATTGGGGAAGCGAGTTTCCCTTATTTGCAGTTCATTAATGATGAATAAATATCTTTTTAAAGCGTAAATGCTTTTATTTCTGTTCGTCGATAAATTATTCACGAATTAAACTACTAAAACTAAATATTTGAGGCAATATTATTGCGTGTCAATATCTATACAATTTACGTGTCTGCTGGAACTCTTCCATTGGACGACTAAACCAAATTCCCTATCTCATTAATTTTTCACGGGATCGCCTAAATTTACATTTCCAGATGGTTTTCATGAAGAAAGAAACGTGAAATTGATTATTATCTCCCAAATGATAGATATCAAATATTAAAATGCTACGCTCTCACCTTCTCTTCCAAATAAAATATTCAGGTGCAATCAGTTTTCATGTTTCCATCTACGAAAGATGTAAATTTTTTAATGCCTTGGCGACGAATTCATGAAGAAATCGCATGCGAAGGTAAATACATGTGCATGTATACGCACACACGTATACTAAAGAAAAATAATGTTTCTGTAATAAAAATTGTTTACAAAAGGCAAGAGGAAATATGTATTTTCTGAAAACTGTTACTTCTGCATCAAAGCGTTTGCAATATATTCCAAGTTATACTTGCTTCATATCTTCAAATGAATTGTTTCGAGGTAATAGATGCTATAGCTTCTCTCAGATAATTAAACATATATATTTTGGATAATAACGATTTCATTTAAAAGCCAAAATACTTGATTAATTTTTTGAATTTCCAAAGTTCTACCTCTCTTCCCTTAAGACCGATTTACATGAAGAAATGGGGATATAATATACATATATTTACGTGTAATTGACTCCTTTGAACAAATTTTCTCTGTCTGTGTGACTTTTTATACATGTGTCTGTAATTTTTAGTTTCCAATTTTGCTAAGTCTTTTTCTGAATGCTTGGTCCTGTGTCTTTATCGTTTGCGTCTTCTTTCTATTGCATCTGTCACAAGAATTATGACATAAGTTTTGCACAGCTCCATTAGCACCATATATCTTTTATTTCCTAGCATATTCTTTTCGTATACTCCTAAAATGTATGTAAGCATTTTTAGGGAAATGACGCAACAGAATAATATTTCAGAAAATGCACAAGTGAATCGACAAAATATGAGTAAAGAGTCTTTTCTCTAATTAAGACCTAAATAGTTACACTTATTCAAAAACGTCCTCTAGCCCCATTTTACCTTCCAATGTAAACTCGATTTAATGCGGAGTCCCCTAGTATCCCTTTCCAAGGCTCCTTCGCTATCGTTCTGGGTTTAAAGCAACAAATGTGTAGTTGAAAGAAAAGATAATCAGAATAACCAAACAAAACAAGAAAAAAAGTGAACCTATGGAAAAGGTAAATCCATGTATATTATAATGTTATAACTTGCATAACAATGAAACATGCAATTTCGTTGTAATTATTTTCATTTTTCACCATCCCATTACAAGGAGAAGCTTTGAAAAATTAGCAATTTTATTCGGAAGTTATGGTTCACTCTTTTTGCGAATTACCTTCTCTATAATTTCAAGCATTTGGTTGGGCAGCAGAAATTTATAGCCTCTTATGGAATGACTCATTTCTGCAAATACAACAGCTAATTTGAATGCAGTAATAGGAATATCAGCAAGACTACTACTTTTACCATCTCACCAATTCATGCCTTCGCATCCTCTAACAGCTTTCCCCCAATTACAGGGGGCACCGGCCGGCCATGAGTACGCCAGCGCCTGTGGAGCGTCTTAAGATGATATTCGTTTCTCAGCACTCGTCATGGAGTGAGGAAAACCTCAGAAAAATCTCAACCCTGAGAAACACAACCTCGGGGTTCAAACGCGGGACCTCCGGACTAATAGTCAAGCGCACTAGGCACTGAGCCATCTTCCTTTTAGGAACATCGCAATATTTTAATCAAAAATCCAAATCAAACTGCTTCACAGGTGAATCTGGACCAATAAGAAGAGGTTTGTATGAAAACTAAAGCAAATGGGGCGAAAAACTACGCTTTTTAATAAAGAACGCATTTATATTTTTCGAACTAACATTCTTCTATTTAACTCAAAATACGCAAGGCATAATTTCTGGTATAAAAAATACCAACACTTTTTGATTTCAGGGGGACCATCAATTTCTTCAGTCTCAATAATAATTTGTGCAATTTCTTCCTTGTCAAAAGTTAAACCTTTCAATGCAACGCGCTTTCTTAGTTCAACAAAAATTTTACTTTGAAACACCTGTCATATGTAAGTGACAGATGTTTCACAACTGCGAGTTTGCTAGAATTTGTAACGAATCTTTCCAATAACTAAGGTCGTCAACATTTTCTACAGTCTGTTGTGGTTTTGGTTTTATTATTTTCTCTTTGTCACAATATTTCCTTTCATATTTGTTACACTATTCAAAGTCGATGCTGGTAGAGGTAGAAAGTTTCTTTTGGTAGAGATTTCTTATGTTTCTTTTTCCAAATTTCCATCTCTTGCACCTAGTTTTTGTTAGACGGTGGCGTGAAGTAGATCGAATTAGCTGGTTGAAAGCAAAATTCTATATGATATTTTTTATAAAGTTGAATGCTATTCAAAGATAGAATACCGTCGTTTTGATCCTTCAGATAAGACAGTGCAATCTGGAGAAAATCATTCGTCAAATAGAAGTTGATCAAACCAACCATATTTATTTATATCTTTTGGGTCCGTCTAAACTAAAATCTAAATAAGTGTTAATTTTTGTAAACTATAAGAAGCGTAAAAAGTTATCCAGGATCTGTTGCATTAAGCATCAGACATATAAAATGAATACGTAGGTTTCCACGCTCAGACTCAGTAATAAACGAACTGTTTTCGGATTTGGACCGCGTCATGATAGAGTATACAAAAGGAAAAATAAATAATAATAGAAAAAGAGAAATAAGTAAATAATAAGGGGAGAAAAGGGAAAAAAATTAAAGAAAGAGAAGAGAGAAAAAAGAGAAAGGAGAAGGAGGACAGAAACAAAGGAAACAAAAGAAAAACAAAAGGGCAGAATCTCGACGTTTCGCCTCCGTTGTAGAAGGCTTCTTCAGGAGAGAGAAATAGGAGCTCCAAAGTGGCACTGTAACTCAACGTGTAAACCACGTTAGAGGCGAAACCACTTTGGAAGAAGGTCACGGTAACTCGACGTATTAACTGCGCTAAAGGCGAAAACAGAAGGTGGTTTACCTCATAAGAAGTAGCACCTCCACCCCCACATCTTTTAACACCTTCGACAAATTTTTCAGGTAATCGATTCTTGTATCTATCTAATAATCTTACCATCCTGAACGTAATATCCTTTTGATCTAAGTAAACTCTAACTCGCTTACGTGGACTTTTTCAATACGATAACCTCACTCACTTTGTAAGATAACCTGTTGCATTACTCCCTTTTCCTGTTGCGATGCTTTCTTTTCCTTGACTTTACAACGTTGATTTAGATATTTTATAAATTAGCTGGGCATTTCTCAAGGTAATTTGCTCTCTTTGGTATTATCTCAATACAGTTTGAAACTTTTGAGTGAATAATACTGCGAACCCTCTTAGGCAATGCATATTTTCCAGACTTTATAGACACTTAAAGATTTATATCTACCTTTATAATTTCCTAACGCAAGTTTCCTTATTTGCACAAAAGCACGCTAATATTTCATATTATCTTAATAGTGAGGCTGGTTTCCGTACCCATCCACCGTCTGACACTCCGAAATTGCGGATTAAAATTCAAGGTTTTTTCGTGCCATGCAACAACCTGTGTTCACAGACATGATTGTGAACGTTTGCGAACGCTACGAATACTGCTTGAAACCAAACGAAGGGTATCTTGTACATCTGTTTTATAGGGAACGTCATCGTGAATAATGTTTGCAACGCTATATAATGTAAAATAAATACATGAATAATAAATAATATACGTTTCATAAGTTCAGTACTATTTATTTTGCTGCATCCTGTATATTCTGTTAATTATGATTGACATTGTCTTCGAATTAATTTTGACGTGTGGTGAATTCAACATCGTGGCATTAAGCTAAGGAACTGAGTTTTACAAAAGATCTTCAGAAAGAAGTCAAAAGATGTTCCCAATACCTTGTGAACAGCAGAAATGCAGCAATACAATAGATTGCCACCATTTACATATACATAAAAGTTCTTAATTTATTTATTTATATAATAAGTGTTTTGCTTTTTATATAAATCCAAAAAAAAATGTTTTATCCAAGAACTTTTTCAAATTCGTATACTTTCTATGAAGTAGGGACGAGTAGTAGAAGGAAGTCGACTAATCAATAAACTATACTTGCTCTATCGACAAAATAAGGATACAGATACCTCACGCCTTAGGTATAAGTTAATGCAATTCCATTTATCTTTCAATATCTCTGTTTACTACCTGACAAATCTATTAAGACATGCAAGGTTTACACCATCGTCGTAGTCTTGATAAATTGTGGTAACAAACGTTAGCTATTGTAATCGAAGACTACAAACATGCCATCGTTGTATGTTATGTTAAATAGGTTGTAAGTGACACTCTGGTTTCTACAATCTCTCGTTGCAAGCAAGCAAATTCGTCACGGTTTTGTAACAATTAGAATCTCACACCCGACGGATATGGTATTTAATAAACACGTAGAAGGAGAAAGAATAATTGAACCTTGTATTACGTAATAAGGAACTTTCTTCGTATAATACTATAAATTTTGTCATGAATGAATGTACAAAGTTTAACAAGTTATTATGACAAAGATTGTCGTATGACTCAACTAGCACCACGAAAAGCGTATACTACAAAAGAAATCGCATTGTATAGAGTAAAGAATGACTCTAGCTCTTAAAAGATCGATAAAAGTTTTATTAGCTTTCTGGTAGTTGTAAAGTTAAACGGTTCTTTAATAATAGAACGTAATCTCATTTGCCAAACGTGATTGATTGTAATTCAACAGTAGTTTAATCTTATTTTGTTTATTTTTTCCTCGAAGGTCTAAAATAACATCGTGTTGATCAAATTACCAAGCGTAATGGAATGTAAAACCTTACAGGTCTTAAAGTTCAAACATCTGCTCTATATCGGTTAATTTTATTTACTTGTTTAAAAATATACTAATATTGTATTATTTTTAGAATGGCAACGTGAATTTTCTTTGAAAATCTAATATTATTACAATAAATATAATTTTAGAAGGAGTAAGTTCATGTATAAAACGTGTAACGCAATTATTATGAAATACAGTTCTGTATATAAAGACGTTGAGCCTTCAGTATTGGTGCAGGTCTACAGCAATTTTAAATGAGGACATTCTTAAGCACTAAATACGTTTTATTAGAAAACTGACTGCGTTCTGACCGAGGATCCTTCGCTACCGTCTACAAGCTTAGAAGCAAGGTGAGATTCCTTTAAAATAATGCAACTAATAGGTATACCATGAAGTTGTTAATGCCTATTATAAATTATTGTATACCACTATAAAATTGCTAAATGTAATCCGTCTAAACATTGAGGTACAAATTTCACTCTTATTGCTCTTTTACGAGAACACGATTATTGTTTGACGGGGATGGCGTAGGATATCTGAAATAATTATTAAAAAAAATACTTTGGTAATCGTTTACTGCATGTGTTGTATACTTGTTCGAATTCAGTGCGCAATTGTAGCAATTTGATAAAGTACTGAGCGTAAAAATGCCAAAATGCAGACAACTGACTGTAGAACACGCAGTAATATTTGTACTCGTTGCGGCGAAGGATATATCGAGAGAGAAAATGCCCTACGGTTAGGAATTTCACCGAAAAGTGTTCGTTACACATTGGTATGGAGAAGAGAGACAGGACAAAGTGTTTATAGAAGACGAAGTGCGTGGCCACGGGTGACTTCTGGAGCTACAGATAGATTTATAGTAACGACTTCGAAGCGAGACCTACGTCCAACGGCACCGGGATATCGCAACGCGCCTTAATGCACGACGAAGAAATGTTTCTATTACCACCGCCAAGAGGTGATTATTGGTATTAGATTTAAGAGGATGCATCGGTCGCAAAACGAAAACATTTTTAAAACCCGTGCATAAAGAAAAATTATCAACAAGGGCAAAAGAGCATGCAAACTGGTCACCGGATGATTGGAACGAGGTCTTATGGACCGACGAGGCCAAATTTCAGTTATTTGGTGCGCAACGGAGATTTTGTTCTTCGACGACCAAGAGAAAGAACTACTGACGCCTACTTAGTACCGTCCATCAAGCACAGAGGTGGCAGTGTTATGGTTTGGGATTGTTTTGCTGGAACAACTACGGGTGGTCTAATGCACACTAGTGGTACAATGCGAAAAGAAGAGTATTTTGATATTTTGCAAAATCATGCCTTTCTATGTGGAAACCGTCCTGTTAGTGAACCAGCAAGACAATGACTCCAAACATACGGCTCGAATAGGTAAAAAGTTTTTAGATGAAAATGCAGCAAGAAATGAAATTGATAGTTTGGCCTTCTCAAAGTGCTTCATGGAAAGGTTAGACAGCGGCAACCTTAGACCACCCAACAGCTATGGGAATATTTACAGAACGCATGACAACAAATTGACGTTAACTTACTTTACTTAAGTAGTATAAATTCATTAATAATCACAATAGAATTTTACTGAATCAGTGATTTTTTGTAAAATCCGTTGCTGCTTCCAAACTTTCGAAAGGTAGTGTATGTCATAGTGTTGGACTTGAAAATATATACAATGTTTGATATGACCAGTAATTTGGAAATATAAATTATTGTCGTAGGTAAAGTAGACACCGAAAGGAAAGTAATACCAATGAAAAAGTGGTGCTATTAAAGATGGATGGGAGCTTATTAAGTAATATTATCTTTAGAATAAAATCAACAGGTAATTATTACTATACACATTCAGTACTCGTATTCCTTTTCAAACATACAATCGAAGGAAAAACTATGAGGAAACAGTTGTATCAGTCACGCGTTCGCTCCACAACTTCTCTGTATTACGCTTGCTACGCCATTCATATACAGCAAGCAGAAAATATGAAGCACTCTTCTTTATTAAAGTATAGCTCCGCTGCGTTACAAAATCACATTAGTCACAGCACAAAATAAATATTTATATGTAATTATAAAATAAATTAAGGATCGTGCAAATGAGATACTTGAAATTGCAACATCCTCTTGGGAAAATAGAAGAAATGAAAATGTTTGTCACTTGTCAGTGTATTTTTAGCATATAGTTTGGAAAAATAACTTATTTCATGGAAAGTTATAATAATAACATAATTGCCAGCGGCCATTATGTATAAATTTTATATGTACATATATTGTTACTCCCACAGTTTACGATCGAATTCGCCTTAGCTTAATGAAATTGAATTACACTTGTCGTAGATAGTAGATAACGGGTTGAGTTCAAAGGCACATAAAACATGATTAGAAATATATTATTGCGATATTCTGCCGACGAAGATGGCAGAATATAACTTTAACATATACGATTGGTTCCAGTTGGATAGTTGTTTGGGTGTAAACTTGTACTTTTCCATAAGTTTGTAGATTGAAACTTCGAAACTTGTTAAATATTCAATGTAGCATAGTTCCGACGCAAAGTGACAACCAATAAACCCGTACCTTTGATAAATCTTTGTTTATATTGGATCCTCAAACGAAGAAGTTTCCAATTATTAAATTAGAAATGCTGTTTCTCTTTCGCCTTTCGTGTTAGTGAATTAAATAATAATATAACTTTTTTCTATTTTCAATATATTTGTCCAGCTGTCATTTACAGACTTTTTGAATCCTACGCTACAGTGTAAACAGCAGTAAGCACACATCAGCCACTTACATTTAAAGATGTGTCCGAACTTAGTCATAGAAATTTATATATGACTGGTACAGTCGTTTCAGAGTCGCACGTAAAATTTTAGAATAGCTCAGGTTAAAAGGTAATATTCAATTTTATTATATCTTTGTATTAAATAACATATAATTATTAAATTAAAAATGATATAGCTTTTGGTTAGTTTTTAGTACTTACATTTTTTTTTTGGTAAATTAAACGATTACTTTAATATAATACTTCGAATGTTGTATGCAATACTTTGACCGGTGTTACGAGGGGAGGTCCAGAAGTTCGTGGAATGGAGGGGATGGAGTGGAGATAGGGGCGCTCGCTAGGTGTCATTCTGATTGGCGACTCATCATTGGTATATTCGTTTACGAATAGTTGCCTGCGTCAGAAGTCAATCCGGAAGAAAACTGAAACTATGGAGGAAATTGAACACGGTGCTGTGATAAAGTTCCTTAGAAAGCAAGGAAAGAACGTTCAAACCATATTGAATGAAATGGAAACTGTTTATGGGGAATAGTGCCCTAGTAAATCAATAATTTATAAGTAGCATGATCTTGTTAAACATGGTCGGGAGTCGATTGAAGACGACTCCCGCTCAGGACAGCCAGTTGAGGCCACATCAGATATCGTAGAAAAAGTGCAAAAAATTGTACTGCAAGATGCCCGTTTGAAGAAAAAACAATTATCTGCATTAGTTGGAGTATCAGATACCATCATTTTGCGTATGAAACATGACCACCTGGGTATGACAAAAGTCAGTGCAAGATGGGTACCGAGAATTTTTGGAGCTGTGTGGAGACAAACCTGCACAGATTTTGGAGCGGATTGTTACCGGAGATGAAAGATGGGTTCATCACTTTGAGTCTGAGTCCAAACAGGTATCCATGCAATGGCATAAAAAGGGGGCACCACCGCCAAAGATATTCAAAGTGTCAGAATCGGCTGGAAAGGTGATGGCTACTGTTTTTTGGAATTGTGAGGGGATATTATTGATTGATTACAAAGAAAAAGGTAGGAGCATAACCGGAGAATATTACGCAGCGATATTAGAAAAATTAAAGGAGGCCATCAAGGAAAAACGTCGAGGAAAATTGCTCTTGCAAGACAATGTCCCGGTTCACAAGAGCAAAGTTGCAATGGCTGCTCTGCACAAGCATGGCTTTCAATCAATAGTCCATCCACCCTACAGTCCAGACCTGGCACCTAGTGATTTTTATTTGTTCCCCAATTTAAATAAAGACTTACGTGGAAGAAAGTTTTCCGACGACAATGAGGTAAAGGAGGCAACTTTGGCCCATTTTGAGGCGAAAGATAAAAGAATATTTTTATGATGGTTTAGAAAAATTAATTCATAGATCTAATAAATGTATTGTGCTTAAGGGTGATTATATTGAAAAGGAAAACTAGATTTATTGTTTTATTTTATTTAAAACCCTTTCATTTCACGATATTCTGGACCTCCCCTCGTAATAATGAGGATACGATTTCAGATAACAATTGCAACAAGAAGAATCCTGGTGTAAAATTCAATTCTTTGATTAAATTTTGTGTAAATGTACCAAAGTTGGTAAAAAAAATTCCCTCTAAAGTAAAAAGACCTACAAAAATTGATGAAATTTCTGTTTTCGTAATATAATTCGGAGATGACAAAAGATAGAGGGAAGTTTTTTAAAATGCACAATCAATGCATACATAGGGTGTTATGTTTGAATCCAGCTTTCATGTGGTGTACCTCTTTGAAAGTGATACCTCACTCTGTATAATAATTCACATATTTTCTATTTATTGTTATACCGAATGCTAAAAGTAAAGCAGTTGGTTTGTTTATATTTTAGAGGGAGCAAATCAAATGCAAGTCTGCTTTTACTGTACAAACACCGCATAACTGAAAAATATTCTTTACTATTTAAAATACAACAATAACCATTTTGTTCAAATCTCCATTACATTTCAATCACTTTCATTCCAGTCTTCCTCGACCTATACCTTGTTCTCAATAAAATAATATATTATATATCCACCGACTAAAGTGCAGGATTTAATCCCGCGAGTGGATATCAGGGTTTTTAACACTTTAGTTCGGTGTTGTATACGCTATTCTTTGCACTTCCGAAATAGAGATGTTATCATCAAAATTGATAGTTGAAAATTATGAATGTTACTGCAAATTTTACATATGCATATTTGCCATGAAATTCATCATAGTTACACTGTCAACAAGCCCAGCCATTTTGCAAAAATGAATGAAAATTCCAAGTCTCGTAAAATTTACGAGTAACAATATGAAATGTTTTTGGAATGGTGCTGTCGAAGAAAATTTGCTGGTACTTTTTAATGAGAAGACAAGAAAGGTTCTGCTACTATGACCTACCTCACCTGGTGGAATTGCATGAAATATCGTTAATGAAAACAATAGACCATTATTTGTTAATTGCACAAACATTACTATCAATATGTCTCAAGAATCCTTGCAAACAGGTACTAAAGTATCAACTTTAGTCTCGGAAGTTCAAAAAATATTTTTTGATCTTTCGCCGTTATGGTGGTGTAAATAATGATTTGCAACATCCAAGCAAAAATAACTGCAGTTATAGTTAGCACGAACTAACGTGCCTTAAATTGCTTTGGTGTTTTCAGTAGTAGCATATATGCGTAATTAACGTTGTAAAATATAAAACCGACGCACGAAACGGGAATTTAAAGCACATTTACTTCCCATCCTTAAATTGAACGCTTGAAAGAGGAACATTTTTTGAAATGCACCAAAATTTAACGTCCAAAACGGTCACAAATTCCAAATAAGTCATGTACTTGCATACCTTTGCATGTTCTACATTTTCACCAAGATTGATTCAAATCTGGGGACTATACTCTGGTTAGTTAGTTATTATAACTAAATATATATCTACAGAGAATAGGAGCATTCGTGTGCAAATTTCAATTAATATGGATGAAAGGCATCCATCAACAAACAGAAGCATTTTTGTAAATCAAATAGTCCAATCCCAATGTGGCTAAGTATGAATGTTATAAATAAGTCAGCATTTTTTGTGTTAACTAAATAACGCAAAAAATATGCTTAAGTAGTACACTTGCGTATTCATATAATGCTATTGCATGCAGAATAAGCAATATGTTGAAGCAATTGCTAACATTTCATGAAAATGAAAATCTAATTGTACTCACGATACTGTTTGGAATTGTAGAGTCTCCAGCTTTACTTTACAATTGTTGTTGTTAACTTTTTCTATCAGCAATTTCACGGATATCTTATTTTTGTATATAGTGGTCTTCAAACTTCCTTGAGAAATGCTGTCTCCGTACTCCGCTTTATAGTGGTCGTAATTATACTACAAAAGAAAATATTTTTCAATATAAACGTCCCATAACATTGCAGTAAATCCTTGTTCATTAACAACTAGCTGTTAACGAGTAAAAATATAATACGAAAATTACGTGAAGTTTTCGAACACACGTTCTATTCAATACTATGTTAGATCTTTAAGCGTAAACGAAAAGTTTATTTTTGTATCATCACGTTAACGTTGAGAAATCATCAAACAAATGTTCAGACAAATTTGAGAAAAGGAAGAGTTTATTTATTTAACCTTTATGAATGTTGTTTGTATGGCTCATTGCCATAACATAATGAGATATTACCGCAAAATCCGTAATCGCGACACACGTATAATGTTAAATATAGACCGAGATAAATATTTAATTTTGAAGACATTTCGGGAATGATACGTGCAACGTGTACGTTACTGCTCGACATCCATTAACTTTATACGTTTTCGATTGATTTATGAAACTAACTTTACCTTTATGATCTATTAACTGCCACAAACATTGGTACATTCTAAAATTTTTAAAAATGAAGAACCCAAAACAAAGATGAACTATATTCTAATATCTCGACCGATAATTACAATGCCATATAAAAGTTAGCCTTTTTGATAAACATTAAAATAAGTAAATACAGCATGAACAGATATAATTTAACATTTACAGTGGCGTCCTTTCATGTGAATAATGACTGACATTCAACTTGGCAATGAAACGTATAATTCGCTATTAAATCCTGTATGGTATAACACCCCTGGTAACAATTTCACCTCATACAAAAACAGAATGTTCCCTAGGCTGTTGCTTGAACGCCCTGCCTTTTACGAGCGTACTATTGCCATTTTCCGCCGAATAATTCAAATTTGGCTTCATTCCTGCACATCACTCGATTTCATATTTCCATGATCGTAGCTTGGTATTGTCTTTCCATATCTTAATCGTCTTTTGTTTAATGCCTAGTCGAAGCAAGAACTGTATACTATACTATACTATAATCTTATTATGATCTAATAGTGACTTTCTAATCATTTTAAATGTTTTGGTAAAACTTACGCCAGTCGCTTATTCGGAGTGCGACAAATAAGTTTCGAAATTAGCTGTGGAAAACAAGGAATTAGAATATTTTTAATTTTAGTTGTTGCATTCTTAAGGAATGGTTCAATTTCTTCCACTCAACAAATGACATAAAAGCATTTTATTAATTTGCTTTCATCCAAAAACAGAGAATCACATTGGGTCGGCAATTAATTGGGTACGACTCGGGTACGACTATAGCGTCAAATCAAATACGAGTCCGATTTTACAGGTATAGATATGGCCCGAATCGGGTACGGGTGTGTTAGGCGAACCCAAGTAAGACTGTAATTCAGATAATGCATCTACAAGGTAATTTTCTTAAAACAGGCAGTATTCTGTTGAAGATTATTTAGAAAAAATTTCGTTTTATGATTCAAATAGCTTATTCCAAACAAAATACCTTGTAAATATAGTTTGATGCTATAAAAATTACGTGTTGATTGTAATCTCGGGAAATACTTAAACCGTATTAATATGGTCTAATACAAAAATTAAGGATTTTTGTATTCGTCAACTGTAAATTTACCGTTATTCTTTCAATGTGGGAGTTGTCCTTTGTTGACCAATTATAGTCTCTGAATTGGTCAAAAAATAAGTATTCTTGTGCAAGAAGTGTGTATCTAGTATCTTCAAAAACGGACAAAAATAAATACACTACTCTGGCCTGATTAATACAGATTACAACAAATATACAAAAGTAAATCCAGTAAATCTTCAGAACATTAAGTTAATAAAATAAAGATTGACTAAAGCTATTTTGAAAATAAATTTACTTATAACAGCTTCCGATCACACTTCATTCGGGACAAATTACGTTTTAGCACCGCGTTCTCAATAGTGTTATCACATAACACGGTAAAACCGAATTCTGTACCGAATTCAGCCTAGTTTCTTTCATAACAGTATAAAATATACTCAGGGACTAAAGTGCAGTATTTAATCCTTCGAGGGCGAAGCCGGGTGCAAAAACAAGGGATTTTAGCACTTTAGTCAGTTACTATTGTCCTGATGTTTCACATGTTGTTTACATTTGTTGTCCCTGATTGCGGGATGTCATAAAATTCTACATATGCTAGAGACGTCAGTATGTACTACATTATTATTGTGGTACATGAGCAAATGTCAGACATTTTCGAAAGTTAATATTTTTTTTTTAATTTCAAGCCAGTGGTGGAAAAAAATTGTATCACACTTCAGCGGTAAATTAGATTACGATTTCGAAATAATTGCATTTCAATGTAACAACAATTTCGACCGCTAAACAGCATTCGCACCATTTGCGTTGTCTATCTACGTGCAATTTTGTTCTCCATCAATTGATGCCATTACCAATAAGTTATTTCATTAAAACACAGTGAATAAGCAAGGTAGCTCAGAAATGAGATGCACAATTGAATTTTTGTTTATACCATACTCTATACGTTTTACAATTATAAAAAAACAAATGGTAATAAACGTATCAATTTATTTATAAAATTTAATACTCACTTTGAATTCCCTAAGCATTATCTGCCCGTAAATTATCAGCGATTCCTTTTCCTCCAATATACTCATCTCTGTAATTCTAGAGAGGGTCGCCATGTCCAGTATTTCAGCTACATCGGTCTCCAGTGAACCTTGTTGCGTTCCCGGCGGTCTACTCTTGAAAACCACTCTTAGTTGGTCCCCTTCTAGAATCCTTTGGCCTGTCTCGACCAAATGGGTTTTAGTAGCGCATAATAGGGAATCGAGCAACCTGTTCGCTGTCAAAGCTCTTTGTCTTGCGAGATCTCTTGAAATAGGAAGACTTAACTCAGTATCGTCAACGTTTTAGCGTCTTTTTTATCTATTTTTAGCGTTGCATTGTTGGCAAACAGATGCATGTATTGTACTTATGTACAATACGGAGGATTGTGAGATTAGGGCGTTGTAAAACACAGAAATCCTCTTTACAAAGCGCAGTAAAAATAGGGGAGCAATATGAATACAGATTTTAAAATTCCCATATACGTAATTGAGTAGCCTTTAAAAAGTAAAAAATCTTGATAAAAATAATACAGAGTATAAAGTGCATACGTATTAAAGCATATAAGAAAAAATTAATCATTTTAAAATATGTGAACTTATATCAATGTTACTATATCGTATAGGTATATTTTTACCTCAGTTGATCTGGCTCTCCTTCGTCTAACAATAATTCATTTACTGAATATTCCACTATGACTGCTCCTAGTTGTCGGTGTAAAAGACTAGTTAGTACGTCTGTAAATTGTACCCAAAATGCTTTAATAATTTGGTTCCTTTCTGTAATAAAAGAAACAGGAATATAAGTTAGCCTATACACTCATTGACGGCGATGATATATAAGGCGGTTGGATACATCCGAATTCAGGATTCATACGCGTATGGTTAGTATGTGTATGAATGCCGGATTAGATTGATAATGGCAAATCGACGAGGTTTTTTGTTTTGTTCGATGAGTTTTAATAGATTTCTTAATCTATGTCCTACATTAGAATACACTGGCACTATTACTATACATATATAATTTAATTTCAACATTTTACTGTGCAGTATTTTTGTGTGCAAAAGCCATGCTGTACCATATTATAAATTTCTATGACATTCCACAAAATACTATAGACGATGAAGAATTTCGAAAGTTCTTGGGGAAATACGTTCCGAAATAGAGACTGCCAACAAGAGGTCAATTATAATATAATTTTCATCGGGGGAAAACACGATTACGGACCAAATAAAAGCAGAGTTAAAGATCAAAAAGTATGGCTGATGGTAGATGAAACAGCGGGTGCAAGAAAGAATTGTATTTTAAATGGGTTAGTGTGGACTTTAAAAAGTCTTCATCCTGACCTCTTCATTTATGTATTAGAATATTACAGAAGACAAACGTGGAAAGGATAGTAGAAACTATAGCAAATACCTTTAGGAAACTCAACTTGTAATGTAGGTTACAGGTAGGGGTTCGAACACGATTGAAGCTAGAAAGTTACTAAAACAATCTTATTCTGAATTGCTTCATGTGGCCTGTTCGCGTTATGCATGTCATGTTGTAGCTGAATTTACTAGAAACAATTATCTAAAAGAAGAACCAATTTATAGTTTCCATCAACAGTTTTTGTTAAATTACCAAAACGCATTGATCGGTTTAAACAGCTTGTCCGGACATTCCTCAGTCACCACAGCCGGTATTGACAAGATGAGGAATGTGGCTTGGAGCCTTATATTATGAGAAATCTTTATATGTTATTAAACTTTGTATCTCAAATTTAAATTCGCAAGAAGTCTAAGCTATGCCAGTAAGCCAGCGGCTGGTTTCAAATATCGAAATCCATGGACAAATAGAGCAAATTTCCGAAAATTATTCAATTCTTTTAGATGCTATTTCCAAATTAGAGAAAACTAAGCTGTCACTACATAGAGCGCTAAATATAATAGATTGCCCCAAAGCCTCGTTAGAAAATCTAACAGATAGTATAGGAAGATTAACAACCGATAAATTGTATGCTATTATAAATAAGGATTTCGATTTTCAAACAATAGTGCGTGTAAACAAGAGTTTAACTGAAAACTAAGAGTGCGAATATGAACGACCTTTTTAAATTCAGACACGCCACATCATTAGACGCAGAATAATCTTTTCCAAATAAACCAATATATTTTCACCTAGCCGTAGAAGTATGACTAAGTCAGCACTAGGGAGCATGCAATGACACAATACTACAGCGAATTTTTACGCCACTCTATAGCACCAACACAATCAAACTAAAATAGTATGTAATTACATTCATTACTTTTCATATCGATAGTAACCGAGAGACGTATGCTACTGTGGAAGAACTCGTTTCTGCAGCCTTAAATATAAGTGTACAAAGTAGAAAAGAATATTTTTTTATGTTGGTGGTGGAAGTAAGTGGTAAGTAATAATCATTATTTTTGGTGTCAAATTATACATCTTCCTATATACATTTCTAAATTGCCTAAATAAAATCAAAATAAACATGAGATCGGTTCAATTGTACGGTTCAAACCAAAACATTGTTTTCAATTTCAAACAGGCTTTTCCCGAAGTAGGTTTTTGTGCAAATAGTAAAATCGGTATTAGTTTTCTCGGAACAATGTTAGTGGTATTTTATTGTTATCGCGTCGATTCTTTATTGCGCAACTTTGTCTATATTGTGTATCTCATTCATACGTAATGCTTTATTTATGTTTGTCCACATTTCGCTACGTAATATAAAGTAATACCTGTGCCATATGCACAACATTTCACTGCAAATTATAACACAACTACATTAGTCACTACGTGAAAGGAAGGAACAAAATAAATAAAATCATCCTGCAAAGGTGATCCAAACAGTTTTTGTTATATTCATCGGAAGTCTGCAACAAAGCAAAGAAAACCATAATGGACACATAAAAACATATGTGCAAGGTACTTTGGTTTTGAAATAACTGCTGTTTATGCTCCTAACATTTGTTAAGCATATTGGTCATGATAAAATGAAATCTATGGGCTTGGATATACTAATAATATGGGTGTTCACTGTTGCGTATAAAGAAGAGTACTGCCAGTTTTCCTTGGTAGATGTAACCACACTTTATATAAAATCCATCACAAGTTAGTCAAACCTATCGACTGCTGTGAGATATGCGCCACACAGCAAAAACATAACAATATCAGGAAGAGAAGGTAAGTGAAACTATCTCAAGTACATTTTAGTGTGAAGCCTTGTAAATAAGTAATTCAACATATGAACATTCCGAAACAGATAACTGCGATTACATACGACAATGCTCTTTGCTCTACACCTGACCCGTTTACAGTAAAACTACAGTGGCATTATATTTTTTCCTTTTCCACACAGTTTCCGTCTACACTAATGCACTTGGTCCATCTGTGCTCCAAGATCTCAACAGCCTCCTGGAAAAATTTTTGTCCGACCTCTGTAAACTACCTCTCTACAGCTTCCATCAGTCCATAATTACTGGAAAATCTTGCCCCAGACAAGATTACTTTTAATTTGGGAAACAGCGTGTAATCACTAGGGGTCAGATCCGGCGAATATGGCGGGTGCTCCACTAGTTCAAAGCCTGCTTGGTGTATAGCAGTCATAGGAATACCAGATGTATAGCTGTAAGCATTATTCTGATGGAACAGCGCACCGTGTCGTAATTTTCCTCGGCGTTTCTCTTTAATAGCGTCTCGCAAATTAGAAATCAATCGTGCGTAGTAGGCCACTGTAATGCTCCGTCCCCTTTGCGAATAGTCAGTCAGGATGATTTCTTGAGCATCCCAGAACACAGATAACAAAACCTTTCCAGCAAATGGCACGACTTTAAACTTGCGTGGAGGAGGAGACCCGTCTCCACTCTCTACTTTGTCGGGATCATAGTGGTGTACCCATGACTCATCCATGGTTACATACCGACTAAGAAAGTTCTCTTTGTTTGCTTGGTACATTTCCAAAAGACGCTTACAAATCAACACCCGATTTCTTTTTTGATCGATGGTTAACATTCAGGGCACCCATCCTGTACTCATCTTTTTCATATCTAATTCTTTAGTCAGTATACTGTGCACCACATGATATGATAAGTCAGTATCTTCCACAATGTCCCTGATGCATACTCTGTTTTGTCTGTTACCGTTATGGGAGGACCTTTATGGTTTTCGCAGGATGTTCATCCGCATTTAAAATTCCGACACTAGCTTTTAACTATATCATAAGAAATTGCAGACTCGCCTATAGTTGCCATAATGTCTTTATGAATTTGAGTTCTGGAGGTATTTTATTACGGCACTTTGTTCTACAGGATCAATTTTTATGAGCAATCACAACACACAATTCAAGAATTAGCCTCAGCACAACAATACTTTGAGATACAAACTTGATATTGTACAGATATGATCTACAAATGTTAGTTAACTAGATCTTAAAAACATTAATCAAACAATCAATTAAAAGTAGGTGAGGGGTGGGGCATGAGGATCCGCCCTCGTACATATATATATCTTGTTTAACAACAGAAGATTAAATAAGAAAATATATCGAAGCTGGCGGTAATATTATTACTGGTATTAACGAATATTGTATTATTACTAACCTTAAAATTATTAAGTGAAAGAATTTCAGAAACTTACCAATAATTATTGCGTGAAATGTCTAAGAATCAAAACATTTTGGTTATTTAGACATAACATCTAGATTACGGTTTATTAAATATAGTATTGTTAATATTATCAACCAAACCAGGTTTGACCAGACCTTTGAATTGTATCCTTTATCATATTAATTTTTTTGTTAAACAATATTTCTTTTTCTTTATAACATTTGTTTACGGGTCACTTAATGCTGAAAATTAAATGGTTCCTTTTTCTGTAATTATAAACGTACCTCGTAATACCGAAAACTGTCACTTCCTCACACAAAATATCTTTTTATAAACTTTTAAACTAATCTCAATGATTTTATTCTTTTCATTGCGCAGGTGATAGTTGACATTATTGAATCACGTAAATTAATTGCTTGGTTATCAAGTAAGTGTAAAAATAAACATAATAATAATAACAATAAAAATGATAATAATAATTTCTTTATTGCGATAATTGTAAATAAAGGAAACAATATGTTATACAGTAACACGTATATATAGATGAAAAAAGGTGAGAAAGTGATTTGAACTCGATTGTTGAGAGAAGATTCGAACACCAATCAGTTGATGAAAACTTCTATCACACTTTCTAATACCAAATAGGAATTTTGTTCCTTTTTTAATTTTTTAGTTAGGTACAAGAATTATTAATGTAAATGTTTATTTAATTTCTACATCTAAATGTGTTATCAATAATCAAGTCTAAATACTTGGACTCGAGAAAATATATCGTAGTCATTAATAAAGTTTTTATTCTATCACGTAATAATTCTCACGCTTTCTTTTCACCAAATAAGAGAACACAACTTAAGGTCCTGAAGTGGATGCATATTCAAAAAAGATTACTAACCCTCTTGTTTTCCTTAAACATTTGAGATTAGACCTGAAGCAATTTAGTACTATTCCGCACAACCTTCATTTTTTTAACGTGATATGTTTTGACATATCTCTTTAGTCGTGTATAATATATTAAAACCGCTCTTGTAAAATGATGAAGATACATTACATCCGCTTGCAGTACAAGAATGGGTCGATACCGGAAAATTGCGAAGGCTAAAATTTAAAATTATAATATTCCTTGTTAAGTTATGCATACCTGCTAACGCCAGCAGATACGTACAGGCACATGTCAACATAGCAACTCTACATAAATTTTGTGTGAGCCCTGAAGGTTCTTCCTACATTTTTCTCGTGGAAAAAGGATCAACAAACGGAATATAGAATAAAACGTGCCTCGAATATCTTAACGCAAGAAAATTATATTCGAAGACTTCAAAAGACGATTCAAGAGCCACAGTAGCATATACATAAGTATAAAAGTAGATGGATTTTCCACCAGACGGCGTCTGTATAATTTTGGATTGATTAAGTTTACCACTCGGTTCGATCTAAATGTAAAGCGAGATAGTGACGGTTCCAGAAAGAGAAAAACAGAACGGGTAAAATGGAAGGGGCACGAGCCGTGAGTTCGAAAACCACAAATATCGATGGATCGTAATGGTTTAGATGTTCAGTTAGAAGCTGACATTAAATTTGATTAAACCAATCGCATAGTGATTGGAACGAAAGATTTTACGTAATTTCTTGCGCGTTCTTCTTAATTATTTCTGAGTTGAAAGTTTAATTACAAATAAACATCAGAGGCAGGTTTAAGTTTAATTTCGCACGTCGACGAGATTAACAGAGAATATCAAATTTGAAGGAAATGTAATAAAAAGGAAATTATTAAGACAAAACAGTGGACACCAAAGATGGATACGAAAACCGTATTGACAAAAAGGATATACGAAAATAGGACACTTTAATGATTGATTGCGTATTGCGAGACGAATATGAATATTTTCTTGATAACTTACTGAATTTCCCAAAGGTGATCAGTAAATTTTTCAATCGGTTGATAAGTCGTTTTAAGAATCGTTGTAATTAGTCGTAACACCGACACTTTTATATTTAAAATATCGCCTTACAAAGCAGTGGAATAGTAGTCCTTGTGGTAACTACTACTATCCTTACAGGAGTTATACCTATGTTCGTCTATTTCTTACTCTCACTACTCGCAGTTTGAATTAAAGTATCAAAATATGAAGCTTCTACTATAGCTGATATTTTCTATTGAACATTTTCGTCATTTTCAGTTATTGTAACATTACATTAATGCAATGAAAATTTGGGTTTTTGTAGAAGTTATAGTGGCACGGACAGATAATAAAACAACAGTGAACCTTAGCAACGAAAACAATATAAAGAGAAATTGAACATTATATTTGAAAAATAGTATCACTTAGATGTGCTTTAATGAAATGCGAAAGTTTGAAGTTTTATATTCAACGAAGTAATTTACTTGAGTGGTTCGCAATATTACGAATAAGACGTTGAATAATTTCTAGTATTAAGAAAGATGAAATGAACCTGGATCTACTACATAAGCTATAATTTCTTCTCCAACACCGACCCTCAATTTCGCGATGTTATTAACTAAATTACAAATGATTAATTTAAACCTTTTTTAAATAATAGTGTTTGCTAGTTGCTCAATAGTACAAATACTAAATTAAGGACAATGTGACATTGAGGTACTAAGCATATAAAGAAACAGAAAATATACTTGCAAACTGCAAATAATGCTTAGAAATGAAGATAGAGATTATAAGATCATTTCAAATAGAACAAGTATTATTTATAGGATTTTAATTGCATAACAAACACGTATATATATAAACAAAGCTGCGAATATTAATAGTCAATAATCGTTTTAAATAAGTATTATATACAGTAACGGCCATATAAATAGCATAGATAAACTGATATGGATGAAATGATAGATCTGTAAATGTTAACAAGTGATTTATTTAACTTGGCTTAACAAAAATGTAGTAGATGGCATGCAGTTTATAATAAACATATAATATTTTATAAACTTCAAGATAAACAAATTAAAAAAGTAAATGTACTATTTTTAAGTGGGCATAAAAATAGCACACTTAATAACACTAACTGCATTATTTCCCTTTTTTAATTCTTTTTTGCTTTTACATTTAATATTTTGTTGGAAACTATTTACAAGCTAGCACATCTCGGCACACTCAACTAATTTTTGACATCTCCCCACAGGAATCTTATGCCAGGCTTCTTCCATAGTATTCGATAATTCGTCTAATGTCGCTGAAGATTTAGACTATAATAACCTCAACATTCCCTCTTATATTTTTTATAGAGTTTAAATTAGGGCTTTGTGCAGGCCATTCTAACACTCGAATCTGTTTGTCCTCTAGCCACTGTTTTACGGTCCTCGCCATATGTTTGGGATAATTGCCGTGCATTAAACTCCAGGTTACTGGAGGAAATTCATCAGCATATGGTTCCATCACGTTTTCTAAAATGTTCCGATAACCATACTGATCCATTTTTTCTGCAATTCTGAATATAGGTTCTGCACCACGCCATGACATGGAAGTCGATACCATAACACTTCCTCCATCGTGTTTCAATGTTTTTATAGTGTATCTAGGGTTGAATCTCTGATTGATGGGGCGTCGCGCATACATTTTTCCGTCAGACACAAGTCTGCCAGTTTGCTCTCATCTGTCCAAAGTACAAATTTTTAGAGAGAAAGCGGCTTTTTTTTTGTACATTTTTGTAAACTTCAATCTTCCTTGACGGTTTTCATTTGACTTGAGTGGCTGACGTATTGCAATGCACCCATGTAAGTTAAATTCCTTCAGGCAAGGTCGTATTATTCTTCTCGCTATATCAATATCAAATTGTTTATAAAATTCGGTTTTTATTTGTGTAGCTGTGCGAAAAGGATCTTCTTGACTTAATCGAAGAATAAGGTTGTCATATCGTAAGGTTGTTTTACGAAGTCTAATCTTTGTTACTTGTTTCTTTTTTCGTTTTTTTCCGAATATGCTTTAGCACATTTTGTATTAATTTTCGTGAACAATTTAATGTTCGTGATATTTCTGAAATGGATATGTCCTTCTCTTTCATGGTACAAATTAACTCTCTTTTCTCTGGTGTGCAATGTTTTCCTCGTCCCATTATATTAACATCTAAATTTTAAAAATGGTAAGTACATCACCTTTTTGGTACAAAATAACTCGAATTGTAACACTATAATAAGATTCCGCTACAGAACTGACAACTGTGCTATTTATGTGCCTGGTGGGAAAATGAAACTAATACATTTTTTTTTCATTGAATGCCTTTTATAGTTTTGGAATACGTAGCTAGGTAAGTACACGCAACCTTCTCGGGAACTCTCACGCTAGTTTAATAAAAATTTAAACGGAAACAGCTTCACCGGTTAATTTAAATAAAATTTGATCCCTGTGCTATTTATGTGGCCGCCACTGTATGTCACAATTCGAACATATGCGATTATATAATAGTACAAGTGATCTGAAAATTAAGATAATATGTTGGAAATTTTCACTTGGATAGCCGTAGAACCTGAACATCTAGCCTATTCAGTAAAAAAAGGAGAATTGGTTTTGTTATTAAGCAATTTGTACAAAAACGTGAGGTAAGCGTTATTGCAACGGTAAGTGCTACTTTCTTAAATCATAAATATTTAAGAAAACGCCTTTTCAACAGATTTTTTACATACATCGCAGTACGAACACCGTATACTTGCAGTGTATAGAAGCTTAGAAGGAACAAAAGAAAACAGTAACGCTTTTAGTAAGGATACGTTAGTAAACATTCGGGCCTAACGGGCTCCAAGATCTTTAAACATAGTACAATGGGTTCCGATGGAATAGTTAAGTAGTAAAAGTATTTCGGTGTATTTTTTTTAAATTTAATCTATTTGGTATACACCAATCGCATATTAATTCCAAGTTTATCGACAGTTTTTAACAAAAACCGTGTGAGGTTATACAGGATGTCCATGAAGTAAAATAAAAAAGTATGAAAAGTGGAATGATGTAATTTTATTAGACTTCTTAATTATTCACAGCCGAAATATTCGTACGTAAGAATGTTATTGAACTCTTAGCATGCCATTTGAAAGATAGACAGTATTGTTGTAGTTTTGATAATATCGACATGTTATTGCAGTGTATGCAGTCTGAGTGTATATATGCGAGTTTGGTATTCTGCATGCATAGGTGGCACATATTACGATTTCGTATGGTATGTTTTAGTTCTGACGTTTGCGTCCCAATTGATTTTTTCTATTTACATCATATATAATTACACCTTTTCATTTTCCGTACCTTTTTGTTTTATTTCAAAAATAGCTTGAATACGAGAAGATCAACATCGTCACGGAATCCACAATATCACAGATATTGAGTAAAAGATACAGTAAAGAGCATAGGTCAGAACCCCGTGGCGCATTCAATATAATTACTTTGAATGCTGTTATAAGACATTTAAAATTTGCGATCAAACTAGTGAGAATTTGTTAGGCGATACAGATGCTTAATGTTGACAAGCATTTGTACTCTAACTAAATATTACCTATAACGCCGGCAGTTATTTTGTTGTGTTCGCTAAAATAAGTAGGTCAGGTCATCGATTAATGGACGAATCAGTACTATTATAATCCCATGTCATGTACATAACATCGGGCAAGGTAATGAGGAAAACATACATAACTGTACTCAAAAATAATCTTAATTTACAATCAACTTTTTCTAGTATTAAATAAAGGGGTCGCTCATACGGAATAGTCTACTAATGCGGACTGAAAGTATTGGATAAAGTTTGAAATTCAATACTCACCTATATCCGATTCGGCAATCTCATTATCAACTTCGACGCCTTGCTCTTTAAAGTAGGACACCTGAAAAATTCAAAAGCATTTTGTACGGTAAATTAAAGACGTTCACGCTCGTATAAAGGCGTAAAGAAAAGAGATAAATAACCAGACATTTATAGGAAAGGAGATGAAATTAGATTGAGCATAATATGATTTTTTAAAGAAGACTGCAATTTTGGTGAATAACTCCGTAATCAGCTTCGGAAGGTAATAAATTTACATGAATAATTGCCGATATTAATCTCTGGAAGGCGTATTTACTGCGTAGACATCATTTTGTCACCTTCTACAGTAATGAAAAGGGGTGCTGAAGATATAACTCATTGTGGACAAAATAATAGTTGTAGGTAATAAAAACAACAAAATAATATTTAAAAGTAATATATTTAAATGGTCAGTGATTTTCACAGGTATAGCAGTAAACTCCATTCACACAAATTGATTAATTATGCGGAACGCAGCGTTTCGAGAGCACGTGGACTCTCATTGTCAACCGTGTTACCGATTGAATGTAAAAAACTGTATCACACATGCAAATTATTTTCTACGCAGGCTCTAAAATTCCTAAAACATATGACTATTTACAATCTACTAGGTGGTCTAATCTCTGTGAATTTTCGGGAAAGGATGGAACCACGGGGTGCGAGCATTATACGATATAGGTGATTCAGTATTCGTCATTTTCCAACGTAATAGTAGAGGCCGCTATAGCGCCGTTTAGTGGAAAAGTAGGATACTGTAATACCTACACATACCTGTTGTCTTGATGTTTATGTTGGGTGGTTGTGTCGTGCGTTTATTTATCTCGTTTTTATATATTTATACATATATATTATTTTTTCCAGTTTTTGCATTTAGTTTTTGTGGATAATTTTTTATTTGGATTTGGTTAATTTTAGTACGTAATTTCAAAGACAATTTAGTTAGTTGTTTATGTTTGTGGAAAGGCAGGTATAGTTACATATATAAATAAACTAATACAAGAATAACTATTATTAACTATATACGAAAGGTGAATTTATAATAGCATATGTTGTTCCAGAAAATGAATAAATATAATACGTGCCTTGTGTTTGGATGTGATGATTCTACATCCAGTAGGCACTTCTTTCCTAACCGAAACAAATATCCAGAGCAATTTGTAGTTTCGTTGAATGCGTGTAAAAATCCTAAATCAAATGCCTTGCCAAAAGGAAATGTTTATAAAAGTCATCGAGTATGTCGCAGACATTTTATACCGATTATTGAAGTGTTGGTAATCGCTTGTCTCACAATGCTATACCAAAGTTACATTTATTTGGTAATGTATTCACCATGGTCTTTTATTTTTATAAAACTACTAATAACTTCCTTTGTATTGTGTAGCACCACAAATTCAGTTATCATTTGTAGATCAGCCACTATTGAATATAGAAGAAAGCCAATCCGGTCGTTCCAACAAAACAATTACTACATGTAAGTTCTTGTATTACGAAATAAACAGGTAATAACATATATGTATTCTGTAGCTACAAGTAATGTTTGGACACACAATTTAAGCTGTGAAGAACGTCATTTAATATCCCAGAAGAGAAAAGGGTTTGCGTTAAATATTGGAAACAACTTATTTAATTTGCAGCATAATAAATAATTTTGGTATTGATTGCTGTTCGTCCTTTCTATATCAAATATAAATGTTGTATACGATATGTATACTGACAATTGTTTTTTTGAAGTAAAACTGGCAAGGTACATGGCAGATATGGAAGTAGTTGCTTCAGATTCTTATCTGAACAACAGCTTCTTCTTAGAAGCTGTTGCATGAAATAATGCTTCTGAAGCAAAGGTTGAAACGCAGCAAAAATATGAACCTACAGTTGCGCTTGTAGTAAAGTATGCCAATACAACATCATTGAGCACATTATTTACGAATAAGGAGTTTGAAAAGTTATTGGCGATTGCTCGCTACATCTTTGATATATTTTAATTCTTTTTCGTACCTGCTCTTGCTTACCGGAAATCTAACATCAAAGATGTGGCGAGGTACAATGGTTTCTTTTCTACGGATGTCGACCGTATCTTCAGGAAGATTCAACACAAATAACACATCAGATATACTATGACCTTGACATCTACAAGCACCGGTATTAAGAAATTTATAACACTTCCTTTTCAGTCAACAGTAAAAGGGTTAAGCAAAATTTTCCGACAACTAAATATGAACGTGTCCTTTGTATTAAAAAACAACTTAAAGAATCTCTTATGCAATCCCAAAGATAAACCGGACATGATGGAAACGTCTGGAATTTATCAAATCGCATGCAATGATTGTGATAAAGTTTATATTGGACAAACAAAAAGGAGTATCGAAACGAGCTCAAAGAACATATTAGCCACTTTCGTTTCGATAAACCAGAACTATGAAGCGTAGCAGAATATATGGTAAAATCCGGAGATAAAACTGACTTAAAAAATCTTAAACTTCTTAAAAACGTAAACTCGTGTACAGAATCAGACGCGTACGAAACGATATTTATGAAATAGAACGGAAACTTATTGAACAGAGAACCATCCCCAATTGCACACTCGAGTCTGATTGATTTATTACCATAGGCCCTGTTAAGGATTCGGTTCGCTTTCGTTCCATCCTTTCCCGAAAATACACACAAAGCAGAGATTAGACCACCTAGTAGATTGTAAATAGTCATATGTATTAGGAATTTTAGAACTTGCGTAGAAAATAATTTGCATGTGTGATACAGTTTCCGACATTCGGTAACACGGTTGACAATGAGAGTCAACGTGCTCTCGAAACGCTACGTTTCGCCTAATTAATAAATTTGTGTGAGTGGAATTTACTGCTATACCTGTGAATTGTACAACCACACAGTCCCTGCAATTATTAATTACATAGTGCTTTGTCTCTTACTGCATGTAATACATGATCCATAAAAGTTGTTTACTTATTTAATTTAAGTAGTATAAAAATAGAGAAAAAATTGCAACATAAGATAGTACAATAAACAAGCTATAATAATCATTTGCTGTTTGGTGACTGTATGTGCAGTATCAGCCAGAAATATGAAAGCTATACTGATACTGTTTATAAAACGGCAAAATATATGCTACAAATGCATACAACAACGTATTGTTTAAGATGCTTGTCTGTATTGGACCATCTATGGCGGATATCATATACACTACCATCCGTAAGTTTGAAAGAAAGGTGAAATTTCTTTAAAATAATGCAACTGATAGGCATATCGTGAAATCGTTAATCCCTATTATATAATCCATAAAGTCCACACATTTAGTTACAAATTTCACCCCCATACATTTTATTGCTCTTTCCAAGAATACCACTACTGTTGACGGGGATGAGATAGCAGACCAGCAATTACTTTCGGTCAAAGGGTTTAGTGCTACTTCGATAATCGTTTAGTGTACGTGTTAAATACAGTGTTTGAAAATTTCTGCTATTGTCAGTGAGTGTGTTTTCGAAACAAATATTTCATATCAGTTTGGGCATATAGATAGTGCCTGCTTACATTGGAACAAAAAGATTGTTTCAGAGAAACAGAACTTCTTATGAAAATTTAGGCCCATTCGGGAGAGACAATTTTTTTCTTTGACTATGAGGTTTAGCAGAGTGGGGGTTAGATATGTGTGTACACAACTGGGATCCATCTATGGATATCACAGAAATAATATTTTCTAGAGAAAAATTTTTTGGTTGTTGATGAAGGAGTTCTATTTACTGGCTCAGAACATCTACCATTTGAACATGATTTAAAATTCTAATACTAGTTTGAAGCAAACACGCATTTTTGTTTGCGAGAAGGTTCATAAAGCGAATAAATTCACGGCTGCATGTTCTTAAAGTTAAGTATATATTTTGTTACCTTAATACAACCCTAAGCATGGAACACGAAGAATCCTTCTAGATAAATCGAGACCCTGTTAAATGAAATAATTCCCGAATCATTGTGAATCAACCTGAATGGAAAAGGGAATAGGAAGATTTCCAAATTCCTGCTTGGAAACACTGACGTAGGAAGCCATTATCTACGACGATATAGCACTGTTATCCCTAAGCACTACACTATTTCAACTATAATTTTAATAAATATACATGTTTAATAAATATACATGTTTAATAAATATACATGTTTAATAAATATACATGTTTAATAAATATATGTCTAGCATTGAAATAATATTATGTAAGAAATGTATATGAGATCAGAGACTCAAAATTTCGTTTGGTACGTAGTTTTCTTTTTAATTCTACGTCCTTTGTACCTTGCGCTGTCGGAATGGTGTGGTACGTAGTTGTAAGTTAAATTCAAACTAGACTGGGCCAAGTAGACTCTACTATTACAACAATTTTTGAAATCCATTTGCTGTATATACTCCCACATCACATAAATTCAGTAAGATTCAAATTATGAGGTTAAGAAAGCCATAATACCACAATTTTTGTTTGAGGAGTCGAGTTTAATATTATAAATCATTATTCAGCATTTAACAAATTGATTTAAATCAATTTTTTGAAGTTTGTAAGGTTTGATAGAATTCACAGAAATGAATGAATAAAATTCCGTTGTTACTTGCTAGCAACAATTGTTATCTCAATGTTGGCATAATTCGCTAACCTGTCTCTAACATTGCATATATGTACTTAATTATACATATAATTTAAAAATGAATCAGGAGGATATAATAACTTTAATCCTGAAGGATCATTCTAATCTTTTAGGAAAGATTTGTTAGGATTTTCAAAATAAAGGATACAATTTACGTTGTATGATGAATGATAAGATTTTCTTTAATGTAACTTTTTTAATTAAGTAATTCTCTACTTATTGAGATGGAATATGTCAGTCGCAAATATATTAATCTGTCGTTTAAAAATTGTAAAAATGTAATGTGAATATGAAAAGAGCAAAATATATTATACAATATATCGCTTTGATAAATTTTGAGTGAAGTATTTAAAATAATCTGGGAACTAGTTAATTCTTTCTACTAATTTTATAATTGTATCCTTCAATTGAATTTATGATTATTCATACATTCCGTATTTGTTATAGTAATCCGGTTCACCGTATATGTCCTCGAACTTAGTTATGTTGTGATCCAGATTAATGGATCTCGTGGTTCTTCCAGTAGATTGGAGATTAAGAAGATTTACAATCTCGACTCGATCTCATAAATTACAGAGCAAAAATTTTGTTAAAATTAACAATTTTGAAAGTTATTGAAGGAAATTTAGCGAAATTGGTTTAAGAAAAGTACAATGTCGCAATTGTTTTGTGGAGGATTTTATATTTTAATCTACACGTTAGCTGTCAACAACCTATATTATTTTGTTCCCTTTTACATACTCCGTAATAACTATTATTAACTCTACCAGACTGCAAAAATGCGGAATAATACTGCAGGTCGCCCTCATATTACAGTTAATCCTTTAAACCCTTTTCGTTGTATAAATTTACTCAAATTTTTAAATTTCAAGATATTCCATCCTTTCTAAGTCGCATCAATAACCAACATCTACTTAATTTTCATTAAGTTAGAGCTTGGCAGCTCTAGTTGCGCACGCTAATGACTGGATACTATTTTATGATCATTGTTGTACAATCCTCCTCCTAAATACATGAATTTAGTTTCCAGGCAAATAAAAAATATTTTTTTACATTACATAACTTATCTAAACGATAAAAGATAACAGATAGTTGAGTTTATGTCTCGGCTGTGTATATTACTGCGAAGATTCCTTTTTTTAAGAAAGAGGGGTACCTTGTACTAGTTATGTAAGAGAATAAACATTAATTTGTTTACAAAAAAACTGCAATTATTTAGATGTCCAGGTGTTACAGATTACTTCTTTCTATGGAACCAATATAACAAATAGAAAATTAGAGGGAGTCCTAACCATACTTTTCCTCCAACAACAAAGAATTAAAATCAGCATAAACAAGTAAGAATTATAACCAAAGCTTAAGCTTAATTATAAGCAAAGTACCAATATGTGTACGGATGCATTTAAGATTAGTAACAATGGCTCTATTAACATACCTGGTCGTGATAGACTTAATTAAATATAAAGTAATAAACAATTTAACTACACTAGAATTTATTTTTTGGAGATTGAATAAATTAAATAACTTACCCTTATGGATATTTCACTCGGCCTGTACGTCAAATCATAATTTTCGACGACAAAAGAATCTTCTTTAATATAAATTCCAGCCCTTCCGTCACAGCTAACATTCTCCAAAATAATACTGTAAAAACGACGACGTTCTTAAATAACGGGCTTTAACTTGAAAGGGGTGAAATTTCAAGTCTCTAGCGAACGAATGAAGCAAATAAAAATGCCTATCACTTACACGATTTTCCCCACCTGAGAGATAGGTAGGATTCTCTGCAATGCTTTATTGGCGACTTCGTATTCCCCCTCAACCTTCAATTGTCCCAGACTTAATCCCAGATTCAAGGTTAACATCGCTAGGTCCACGGAGAAGTTGTTCACCCTGAAGTCCGGGGTCCGCGTTAATTTCAGGTTCCGCAATTCCCTGCGCGCAAGAAAAGAAGGACGAAAATGTAAAAGAGATTAGTTTAATATAATTGGGATGGTATAGACGAAGACGTTGGGAAGAATTATAAGATTCCGAAGGGAAATGCTAGCTCGGCATAGCAATAACGTTTTTTTTTCGCGAATGCTAGGTGTACTAAATTAGATTCTGTAAGTAAGTAACGTACTTCATGTGAATTATAAGACAATTACAATTCTCGTATTCGTCTGATATTAACTTGAAGCTTAGATGTCCGGTTTTTTAGAAGAGCGTTCAACATTGAATTACGAGGTAGGCGCCATAAATTCTCGGCCTGGCTGGCTTATACAGGTTCAAGCTTGTTCAAACTCCGTTACGGCACGCATGCACATACGCAAGGTCTACGCTATAAATATGACGATTCGAATAGTTGTACTTTTCAGTAGCCAGCCAACCAATGTGACTAGTGCATAAAAATGTCTGAAGTAATGAAAATTGAGTACCGCGCGATCATCAAACTTTTAACAAAAGAAAGGCATACAACGAATCATATAAAACAACATTTAGACGGCGTTTACGGTGATTCATCTCCTTCATATTCTACTGTAAAAAAGTGGGCAAAATGTTTCCATTTGTGGCAAGAATCCCTGGAAGATGCTGAACGGTTGGGTCGGTCAATTGAAGTGATAACGCTTCAACAAATTTCAATTATTGAAAATTTAGTGTTAGAAGATCGTTGTGTGAAAGTGAAGGAATTAGCAGTGATAACAAACATATTCGAAACAAGTATTCGCCGAGTTCTCCATGACCATTTGAGTATGAATAAAATTAGTGCAACGTGAATGTCGGGTCGAATGTGTGCGGTCGTTTTTAACCAATGGCAAAATATAATGTCAAAGTGATGAAGTTTTTACAGTTGTTTAAAACGGAAAACAAACGTTTAAACATTCAAGCACAGATCAGGAAATATTGTAATGCTGTTAATAAAAAAATTACAACCATTAAAATAACGCTCATAAAGATGGATACACACTCGTGAAACAGCATTTTCTTTATCTGGACAACATATCCAAAAAATAACGGAGCCACTCAAAACAAAAGAAACAACTAGTTATTTCGCCAAAATTATTATTTTTATTCAAAACACACACACCTTCTGCGTCAATACAGCCCTTTTTCAAGTCATTTCTCGGAATCACCCCACAGATCCTCGTCACAGCTTCTTGGATTTATCCAACATAGTCGTAAAATGTCTTTTTCATAACCAGTTTCAGTTTTGGGATAAGAAAATAGTCACATTATGACAAATCTGAGGAATACAGAGGGTGTTGTATCACACAGACTTGTTTCTTCGCCAAAAATTCGAGAACAGCGACAGTCCTGTGTGGTGGTGCATTATCCTGCATCAAAAACACTTCCCGGTACTCGATATTCGGGCCGCACTCGAACGATTCTTTTCCTCAAACACTTTATAATTCCCAGATAATACTCACCAGTGGCATTCTGACCACGTGCAACGAATTCCCGATATAGAATACCTTTAGAGTCGTAAAAACAAAACAACATTGTCTTCCTTCGTGACTTCTGGAAACGCAATTTTGCCGATTTCGGAGAGTCTGGGGACTTCCACACAACACTTTCGCGTTTTGTCTGAGAATCGTGCTGGAAGCACCAAGTCTCTTCACTAGTTACAATCGGTTCTAGGAATGTGCGATTTCATCTGGTTGCATTGATAAGATCCTTACAATGTTCAACGCGACCAAATTTTTGGCTCTCAATTAAGGGATGAGGAACAAATCGAGCACAGAGTTTGTGTTTGGTCAAATCTTTCTTCAAAATTTCGTGAATCATGTCTGTGGTCGTATTTAATTCCTCCCCTATCCATCGCACCGTCAAATTCATGCACTCTTTCGACCAGCTCCTCGCAATTTTTGTTTCTTGGACGGCCTGGTCTCGGATCTAAAGCATTACAATCATCCTGAAATCGCTTATACGAACTTTTACCGAACTTCATCCCTGCGGCAAAAGGTTTGTTTTCTAGGAGGATAACGATCTAAAACACGCATCAAAATTATGTAGAGGCCTTTTAATAAAAAGGTAGGAGGAGGAAGAAAAGTCGTCTCAATCGCCAGAGTTGTCGACCATATGTGGGTAAAGCTACAAGATGCCTAACCAACGATACCCCTGGAATTGCTAAATTCATGCATTGAAAGAATGCCGAAGGTTTGCGCTGCGGTGATTAGACGTTATAATAAGCGATTATAAAATTAATAAACATGTAAATTAGAATGGAAAATCATACTTAATAAAATACAGTCTTCATTGCTAGTGTCTTATTACTTTTTTAATAATCTTTTCAAGCCCAACTCATTTGTTTCCATAATTATGACAAGCACTGTACAAGGTGCCTTCACTTCCAATCTAAAATGCATTCTAGCTATGAACTAAGACGCGTTGTCATAGTCGTTATTAACTATCATTGCAATTTGAATTATCACATTATTTATTTCACATTCGTCGAAAACTACTTTTGTTATCTCCACAGATTAAAACAAACCGCGAAGGTTTATGTAATAAACATCAACGCAATCAAAGAAATAAACAATAGAATAATAAAAGAGTAACAGCGAACTATAACAAAATACTAAAACACTTAAATCTAGAACGCTATAATTGGATTCACTTCAGTAGCGTAAATGATAAGCGCTGCTTATGTTGTTTATAACTCGCATGATGATTGGTCCTGTCTATACAATCATCCAATAATATATCTCTCAAGTCACTAAGACTCGTTTGCACCGGTTACCCTTAAACTTTCAGCTTAAGTAACCCACGCTTAACTTTAAGCGGCAGGATGCATTGCACCGCTACCTTAAAGGTCTCAGTTAGTTAAGCTTCAGAAATAAGTTGGTAAGACAAATAGCACCAGAAAATGTTTAGAATTTGTAGAGATTTCTATTAATGTATGGTTTTTAAACCTACGTAATAATTTGGCGGGATCTTCTATTAGGTATAATATATACATGAAGAAAACTTTAAAAAATGACGCATTTTACAGTTGAGGAGAAAGTAGCCGTATTATAGGTCATAAAGAAATATAGGGATATAATTGAATCAAAAACGAAAAACAATTACAATCGTTAGAAAAGTTTTAATTGAATTAAAGAATTATGAGAACATTTTTTTTTTGGTTTGATTTCAATATCGTCATGTACAAAAAGAGATCTAATATTATCGAAGATTTCTAAAGTAGGCATTATATTTACCTACTAAAATACATTGATGATACTGATTGCTTTCGAATTCAGCCAAAATGTTGCCATTGTTGAAAATAGTTGAATCATATGTAGATTCAAGCCATCGTGCAACAACACTTTTAATTTTTTGAGTGGCATCACAAATCATTTGCATATTCATTGAAAAGTAAGATTTCCTATTTACGGAAAAGTTCAACACCATTTCCACCGACAAAATACATTAGAAACTTGTAATATAATATAATAACTCCAATAACTCTTGGAAATGATGCGATACTATAAAATTCCTTTGACAGTTTTTTGTTCTTCTTCAGTTTTAGGAAATATAACAAATCTTCTACCTAATTTAGCAAGGTCTGCAATTTCTTATAAGTAGCCTCCTGCACATCATTATTACGGAATAAAATGGAGTCGCAGACACAGTAATAACTGATTTATAGGACCAACACAGTTATTCCTACAAAAAAACCTTGTCAAATAGGTAGACACGCAACTCGTCCACTTACATGTTGTTCGATTAATTTTATAAACTTCACAGAAGATAATCAAAATCGAAGTATGACATTTATATCTCAAAATTCTTTGTCGTGGTTTTGTCGAACGTGCACTTGTCTAGGTAGACCATATTGTATAGATTTTAACACATGGGCTGAAAAGTCCAGGGCCTAAAACATAGATGACGCTAGTTTTATTGCAGTCACCTTTTTCTCAGTTAGTACTAGCCTTCAAAAGACAGCTGTTAAAATTTCATGATATTCTATTCATTAGTTTGTGAGTTATTGTGCTAAGAGTCACGCTACTTTTGTTATTTTTAAAACAATAGATCAAAACCAATTTCGTGTTTTAATTTTACACTGCTTCTTGATGGGAAAAAAATACCGTTCAAGCGAAGCAATGGCTTGAAAAGTGTTATGGGGACTCCGTTCCATCAGAAACAACAATAAAACGTTGGTTTGCAGACTTCAAACGTGGTCGTAGAGACACCGATGATGGGGACGTCCAATGAGGTGGTACCACCAGAAAACATCAAAAAAATCCACAAAATCGTTTTGAATGATCGAAAAGTGAAGTTGCGTGAGTTAGCTGACATCGTAAAGATATCAAAAGAATGTATTGGCTTTATATTGCATGAGTATTTGACTATGAGAAAGCTCTGTTCAAAGTAGATGCCGCGTTTGCTCACTGTTGACCAAAACCAAGAACGTGTTGATGATTCTGAGCAGTGTTTGGCCATGTTTAAACGTAACAAACCGGAATTTTTGCGTCGATAAGGCAATGGATGAAACATGGATCCATCACTTCACCCCGGAATCAAAACGATCGTCATTTGAGTGAACAGCAACTGGTGAACCTCGTCCAAAGCGCCCGAAAGCACAACAATCGACTGGAAAGGTTATGGCCTCGGTATTTTGAAATGTGCATGGTGTAATATTCATCGACTATCTTGAGAAAGGAAATACCATCAACAGTGAATATTATATAGCGTTATTGGAGCGTTTGAAGGCCGAAATTGCGAGGAAACGACCGCATATGGCAAAGAAAAAAAAAGAATTTTGTTTCGTCAAGACAACGCACCGTGTCACAAGTCAATCAAAACAATGGAAAACTACATGAATTGAACTTCGAAGTGCTCCCACATCCACCGTATTCGCCAGATTTAGCTCCCAGCGACTACTGGCTATTCGCAGACCTCAAAAAAATGCTCGCCGGTAAGAAATTTCGCACGAATGAAGAGGTTATCGCTGAAACTGAGGGCTATTTTGAGGAAAAAATAAATCGATCTACAAAAGTGGTATTGAAATCTTAGAGCGGCGCTGGAATTATTGCGTTGCTCTTCATGGAGATTACGTTGATGAATAAAGCTAATTTTGAACCAAAAAAAAACGTGTTTTCTTTGTTAGGCCCGGGACTTTTCAGCCCATGTGTTAGTACATCTAACTCATTGTCTTCTACTATACTTTCAACAATTTCATCAACTTCCTGTATTGCACCCATTTTTATTGAAATTGGTCTAATATTTTGATGCAAATAATTTTTGCTTAGCCGATACAATGGTTTACGAACAAAGTAAGGTTATTGAAATTTAAAAATATTTACATGGCGCAAGCGCTCTTCTTTCCCTTTAAAGTTAAGCCGTAGAATATCTGCCGCCTAAAATCGTAGATGTTAAGCGTTACTTTAAGTGACGCGTAAGGTATTTTCCTTGCGGTGCAATCCGCTTCAAGATTTAAGTGACGCTTAACTTTTAAGAGTAACCGGTACAAACGGGCCTAAGTGTTATTTCAATAACAATTTTGTTTGTTGCATTAACATTAAACCAATATGAACGTTTACTTATTTGATGCGCTTCATGTTTATAGTATCTATCGATATTATTATATTGTAACTTTAATATGTATAATTATTTAGAAATATGTTTGGAACCTTGGAGGGTAAATGATAATGGTAATTAGTGCAGACAACTTTCATTGTAGCAAACCATTAAGCCGTAATACCATAACATTAGAATATTTAAAGCAGAGTGTTTCCATTAACACTTTTCATATTTATTGAATTTAGCTGGATTGTGTACTTTATAAAGTTGATAAATTTGCGGAAGACCGTATAATTTTCCTAGAACTTTTCAACATAAATAGATTCATCTACTAACACATCAAAGTAAACATATATATTTATCTAAAGTAATTGTATGGAGAAAAATAAACGTGATTGAAGTGTAACAAAAATGAACGCTAACAGAACATGACGGAAAAGGATTTTGATGTTCGCGCAAAAATCTTCCGGGTAATCTGAGCGATATAACCTTGAATTGATGCGTAGATTTTGGATTATTTTTCTTTCAAATAAAACCGTGAGATGTTTAAATAAAAGTCCGTCACCAACATCTGATGTTTAGAATAGCAACAAAACAAATATTGTTGCTAGCATCCATTTTTAATAACTTTTTAGGTATGTACATACATATGTATATCATATACATATGTATGTAAAAAGTGAAGTGAATTGTAATTTAACTCTTTTGATGTCTAATTACTCTCTTTTAAAGGTAGTAATTATTTTAATTTGCGAGCATTCAGAAAGCAATTGGCCTCATTGGTATCGCTTGCAGATTTGTCACTCGAAGTGGCCTTGACTAGTTTTGGTATCTATTAATAAATCAATTACTAAATATAGTTAAAACGTAAACATTTAATCTTCCAAGTGGCAAAAGATTAGAAATTGTATAACAATAACACATCAGAATTAAAAGACAAGTATCTTCCTCAACGATTTTGCGACAAGTCCGAAAGTATTATCTCACTAAAACTTAAAAGATTAAATTGTTTTCGCATCACTAACAGAATGTTTGCATCTACGATTTAAAGATTCAAAGAAACTACATCAATTCAGATGCTAAATGGAGATTTGGAGAAACGTTTCCGGTTAAGTGGATGCTGGTACGTAGTTTATTAATTTGATCCCATCTACTAGCACATCCTCATGACATGTAACAAAGATTCGGTCGAGCGTAAAGATTTGCATATACCCCTAAGACAAGTATAATAAAAAATGGTGGAGGAAAGAATACACTTATATACCAATTAAAGTGCTGAGCGGTATGAAAAAGAAAAAACAAACAAGCGCAAAGGAGGCAGAAAACAAACGTTAAAAAGTAGAAGGAAAAAGATAAAAATGAGCAGAAAACGAAAATAACAAAAGAACAATCCAGCAATAAAGAAATGAATAACTTTTATAGAGAAAGAATGTACCTGCACAAAAAGCAAAAGAGAAACAATAGTAAGCAAATCAAAGATATCGAAGGAGGAAGAATGATAAAGTTGCTTACGGAAGAATATCAAGAAATAAAAAGATCGAAAAACAACATTAGTCCGGGGTATAAATTTACGACATTTACATTAGATGCACTAATGGAATCACAAATTGGAGAACACCAAGCTGATTAAAAGGCTTGGGAATGGATCAAATTTCTATGCTGGATTAACAACCTTTTACGAGAACAAAATCCAGACACCAGTATTATATGAAAGAATCAAATATACCTGAATAAAATTGTTGTTTCGAGCTATAGAATTCTAAGAATTTTTTTCAGTGAACACCTGCCATAAAAGCTTGTATAGCTTATTAGATATACCTACCCAGTAACAGCTACCAAGTTGTAGTCCATGCACACCCACTCCTAAGAAACACAAAGGAGGAAAAAAAAAAGTTACATAGGAGGACAGAAAGCAGAGAAAGGATATCTAAGAAATAGAAGTGCGACACTGCAACAAAAGATATAAGAACTAAATATTAAATATATCTAGTAAAACAATATTTCAAACTGCAACCAATGTGAATTAATATCTCTATACAAAAACATTTGATTACTCAAATGTGCTACGACTGCTTTGTTAAAAATTCTATCAAATGCTGCGGGAAAATTAGTGTATTTATGAAGACGTCGCATATCTCAGAAAATAGAAACAGAGATTTAGGCAACACATTAGTTTTTGTCCCTTAGCGTCTAGAATTGTGTCATGATTTGAAGGAGCGGAAAACTCAATTTGAGGAAAGATATTTAGCAAATCAATTTTGTTCTTTAGTTATTGAAATAAACATTTGAAGCTGTGTGTAATAGCACTATCCGATAGGGTCTAAATGCTACATTGTATGAACAACAGCAGTTCAAACCTCTGTTAAGGCAAACTCCATCAGCTTTGCAAACTAAGTACTTTAAGAACCTCGCGTTACTCCTTCAATACCCTCTTTATGCTGGTGGGCATAGAGAATTATTTATCTCACTTCTGTAATATCTTGCATGACTTTAATACGCAACTTTAAATCTCTAAAAAAATTTGATTTTTTGCAAAGTATCCATGAGTAGAGATTACAGTTAAATGAAAAATATCTGGAGAACCCTAGGTGTTTCAACCGTAATGTGGTAATCCAAATTAATGATGATAATTCTGGCAGAATAAAAAGTATTTCCTAGAAAAAGAAACAAAGAATTTAACAATAGATTATAATAATTGCATTTGACTTTTGTTACGTTCTCCTGGTTTGAAGAACAACGCCGCTGTAGCCTGCTCGTAATTTCCTAAATTACTTGACCAATACTTACTTGTAGAGTATGTTCGCTTATTTACTAGAGGAAAGGTTGTACAGTGAAACTCAATGCGCATGCGCAAAAAAATATATTTAAAAATGAAATGGTTACACGGTTTCCACTCTTGCCTATGTACATGTACGATGTACGTAAGATATATATATTTGCAATAATTGCAGTTATTCGAGCTCTCTTATACATGTAATGTACATTAGCATTTGTATATGTATTTTCATTGGTAGCAACATAAAGTAATGCCTCAGCATGTACGTTCCAAAGCCATGTCTTAATTCTGTTTAAAAGGTTAAACTCTTATATGCTTCCGCTGAAGCTTTGTTAGAGGCATGTACTAATGCCTCTATCTGTTTGCATGCACCACTACCTTTTATAGGGGAGCCAACACTATTTATTTCTTAAATTTATAAGCGCACCTCGGTGCTATGCTTATTTATATGTCCCTTTCCGGGAGCCTAATATACTTTCCTTGTTTTAAATTTGCCTAAGGGACTCGGCCCTGTATTATTGGCATGTATTTGTACTTGACCAAATACGTTTATTATTTTCACATTTATAGGGGAACCCACCCTATCTCTTAGAGCTTGAACGCCTGGTCGAGGGCGACAGTAGCGATAATAGCCGATCTCAATACAAAAGTAATGTCACAGCTACCCAGGCGTTCTCGTTTGAAATATTACGCTATGTGCAATCTTTAGCTCTCTACTACTGCGCCCCCAAAGAAGGGAAAAATCCAGTAACCAGCAAATGTGCGAACTGCGCACCGACAAGTAAAACGGAGCGATGATGCCGACATTACATAAGAAAACTGGTCCGTGACACTCGTCCGCTACGACGAGCAACTAAATGAAAAAATTTTTAAGTCCCGATACGACAAGGACCGAACAAACGTACAAAAGACAACGGGCGCTGCGGCCGCAACGACCGTCAGCAAGAAGCGGAGTGATCGTACTTGTAGAGGAGGTCTATACATGCGCGCCGACAATCTCACCAAAATAATTTCCGACACAAACTTAACTGAAGACTAAAAATATGTATAGACAACAATGGACACAGTAGCCTCGACGTACGATGATAGAAAATCGAGAATTTATACTTATTAAAAAAATCTATACATGCGATCCGACGACGTTACCAAATGACTCCCGCCAGAAATAAATGTATAGACAACGTCCTCGACGATTCCCGCCAAAACTAGAAAATCTTAGAAATCTCTAATAATCTTACGACGACGTTACTGTACACGTTACGACGAGGCACGAAAGGTGACCGAGAGTGCACGATCGCTAATACCTCGACCGTCGCGCGGGAGACGACTGCCTATGCTTGTGTACCTTAAATTTTAAGAAAACTCCCATTACATATCCGACGACGTTGCAGTGAATGATTTCTAATTAGGCAGTTTTAGCTAGCGTAATGCGAATGGCTGGCTTGCATACATATACAATGCGTAGTGTACATACATATTAAAATAAAATTGGAGATAAGAGAGCAAAATAAATAAATATAAAAATGAAAATAAAATAATATTCTAGATGAAAATAATAATGCAAAGAAGATAAAATACATAATAGTAAAAAATTTAGAAAATATAAAAAACAATGTTAACTCCTTAACAACTTTAATATAAACCCTTGCTCGTCCTTTCACGGTATTAAATGTGCTGACAACGTGATATCATGTCACAAACATTTTAAATTGCTTCGGTAGGTTCTTGTATTGCGTGTAGTATCTTTTTAGGCGTGGAAAAATAAAATAATCTAAAATAATCAGCCCAGGAGAACGTGGATTTAAATCTACTACGCGGTAATCAAAATACTCAAGTAAGACACTACTAACAGTGAACCTCTTCACTGTTAGTAGTGTTTTTATGAGCTTTGTCATGGCCTTATCGGAGGTATCCATATAGCTCGCCATCATGCTGGTTTATAAGAGTTGCGATAAATTATTAGCATATGTTTCTCCATTTACTGTTTCATAAAAAAGTAATGAACCAATATCTTTTCACCGATAAGCTGCTTTTCAGAAACCAATGGTTTCCATATCATAACATAAGGATCAGACACACATGATTTACTTGTTAATAAAACCATTAAGGCAAAACCAAACTTTGTTTGAGAAAAAGTATTTATTAAGTATATCATCATTCATATGTTCGAAAAAACAATTGCAGTGTTGTACCCTTCACTGCGGGATGAATAGGCTGAGTTCCTACACAACACGAAATTTATATGCATATTTTTCTACTACGTACCACCAAACTAATTTCCTGTGAATAGTTTCTAATTGACTTTTTAGGTGAAGGATCCGTACTGGGTTTGGGCCTTACTACACTCGTTTCATGAAACTTAACAACACATCTAACAGTTCATTGTTATAAATGAAGATATGATATTGCAAAATGTGGAAATTGAATACGAAATTCATCCAGTGCAAAGATAGGTTTCAATGATAAATATTTGGTGATCTTTAGTAAACATAAGCTGCAACCGCATGGACATATTATATTGTAGTGATTTAGATTACCGACTTTTTCCTCTCTAAGAAGAGGTAAGACTCTCTTTAATCATGAGCACCTATATCTAGCAGCATTATGTTAAGTATTATTTTCACACTTTTTCGATGTGTTTTTAGTAAACATGCATTAAAATTTATAATCTTATAAATGAGGTGTATTGATGTATCTCAAATGTAATTTAAATTATCAAACTTATCAATAAATGTTGACCGTAATTTTAAGAATATTAATAAATTTTAATCAACATAAAAATAATTCAGAAAGAACATGATCCTTTACGTTTCTTTTTAGAAGTATGTTGTATATGTTGTTGTATACATATATTATTTTTTCATTTATTTTAAATGTACAATATCCTTTGTAAAATTATTAGTAATCATACACAAGGTATTATTAGCATAGATATGCACTAATTATCAGCTTAAGTCAATTTACTTTTGTATTACTTAAATCTATTAGTATCATTTGTGCTGTGGCATTTTCCTCGCATTTGAACTTTAATTAGCACAACGTATGCATACCTTATGAATTGAATTACTAGCTGCGTACTCAATTTACACAACATTTATCTTTAATTGCAATACATCTGCTGATAAGTGCGATGAGTAAGACGGCTATTGTTATTACAGCGAAATATTAATGTTTTTCATACATCTCGATATGCATTCAGCTTTTCCAATGATTTTCCATTTTCTCATTTAAGGTTTCCTATTGTGCTTGGATTCAATATACACACACATGACGTGTTACATTTGACATGTCTTCCGCAACGAGAATCTATATACTGCTAAAATAGAATTTTATTTGTTCTTTTCGCCTTTCCAACATATAAATACTGTATCTGTTATCGAATGTAATGTCATATACTGTGTATTCTAAATAAAGTGAGGCAACTAGTCGGTGTAATATTTTCAAAAAAGAAATCTTCAAAACTCTTATCCACTATAACTCCCATATCAGAAATGTTAAATCAAAAGAGGACTCAAGCAGCGCATTTAATAATCGTATTACATTCTTCAGAGTTGCCGTGTTTTTATGGAATTTCTAATAATTTTAGGTCCAGCTCAATGGTTTTATAAATATAGTGTGCGTTTCGGCGTTTTAGTAGATACAGGCAGCGCTCGGAATTCAAAAAAAAATCATAACGATTCCAATGGTGCGATCACCTTAAGCTGTTTAAACATTCAATTCAGAAAGTTGTTGAGAGTAAGACTGAAGTAAGATTATTAAACAGGTGCCTGGGTCGTTTCAATATTGTCAATTTTGACGATTGACTTCCATTTTTAAATAAAACATGTATTTAAATTAATATGAATCTTCCGATGGCAAGTTCGTAATGGCCCGGTAGCATTTGAATCCACGTCCTTTGTATTGTCGGGGGAACGACTTCACTGCTAGACCAAGGGACCCTGTGAGCTCAAATCTTTTTTCAAACTTAGATGTGATACTGTGTGTAGATATATTATAATATCTCAGCAGACAATATTATTCAAATTCGTTGGCAATTACAAGGAAATTCCAATTTATCATTACGAATTTGCCAATGGAAGTTTCATATTATTTCACTTATCTAGGCGCTTATCTTTAGATCTTGGACTAGACGCAAAATCTGGGCTGTATGATGACCAAATCCTGAGTTTGAGCTGCAATATGTAATCCTGTAGTGTCATGGAGCAGTACGACAGCGAGTAACAGCATTTCACGCCGCTTATTCTTGACGTAGTTTCCTTAGAATCTTACAATATGAAACTGACTTAACTATTGTTCTTTGCAGTATAATATTCGCTAACAATACACCTTAGCTGCCCTAGAATCTACTGGCCATAATCTTGCGCTTTGAAAGTGTCTATTTTGCTTTCACTCTAATTGGCGATATGTGTAACCATTCCATTGATTATTTTCACTCAGGAGTCACGTGGAACACTTGTACCTCATCTCCTGTGATTACATGACTCAGTAGGTCATCACCTTCCTCATTTCAGCGGATCCATGTATGTTCCTCAGCCAGGAGCAGAAACCCTTCCAGAACACAATTTCCTTTTCAGGCAGAATCATAAATGAAACTGATGTTGAAAAGTGTAGGAATTCCAAAGACAACTTGGAAATTGTGAATCTTGTACTTTCGTGAATTTTAGTACCTACTAGAACTAGAACGTAACTCAATATCGTCCCAATCTCAATCTCGATCAACGATCTTACTTATTTCCACAGTTTACTGACATTTATTGTATTCTCGCCGTATACTTGATATATCTGTAACCTTCATGCTTGAGCAGGACCAAACTAAGAGCACTCACAGCGATCTTAACTGGATACTGCCCGCTGAATAAAGACATGCATTGCATGGGTCTAGTAAACTCTCCTTCATGTAGAAAGTGTGGCAGAGCAAAGAAAACTCCCGTGCATCTTCTTGCCGACTGCCCGGCAGTCTGCAGGAAAAAATAGGTTAATCTTGGGGATGCTCAGCTTGACGAACCCAAGTTAGAAAAATTACTGCTCTTGCGGATTATGGACTTTGTTGTACAACTCGGTAGAGTGGACTAAAATACCATGAGTGCACAATAGGCGAAGTACTGGCCGAGTTGCTCTTCGGAGTTAAAAGCCCCGCCCATGGTTATACATAAAAGAACTTTCCTGCTTCTTACAGCTAAGAATCGAATGACTAATCATATTTCGCTATTAGCGAATCGATAGTATTTTAACGTCACGCTACGAAGCTCTCAGACCGATACCGTGTTTGCAAATGGCGTCGCATTCTATTGAAGGGATGCCGCGAGCCTGAGGGTGCGTGAACTTACAAACAGTATTTACAAACGGACCTTAGTTAAATATAATCCCGGCATATTACTGAATAGATTTATAGATAGCAGTTTCAGTATTTTGCTGCATATTTATACATACGTCCGATAGATCAATAATAAACATTTTCAAACCTTATTTTTTATAGATGATACAGTTTATATAATCTGCTCAGTGGAACAGAAATTGCAACAACTAATAGAGCTAGACATTTTTTGAAAAGCTTTGGAAGAAATGTTGTACTGCTGAAATAAAATAATTAAAATCTGGAGACCATATATTAAGTTACAGTGGGGGTAACTAACATTTTATTAAGTGTTTTTGCGCTAGCTTGTTTTTTGTATTATTGATTGCTTTCGATTTTCTTTTTCAATTCAGTTGTTCGTTTGCAGTTTAACTATGAAAAAATGAACATCGGTCGATCGAATTTTGTGTAGTGCTGTGTAAATTGTAGTTTGTCCATTAATATGAAGTGTAGTGGTGTCTGCAAACGTCGAGAAGGAAATAGGAGAACCGCTTGGCAACTCCATCGCTTAAAACTGTTGATCTTTGGTAACAATTATCATCTAGTAACATTTCTAACAGTCTACCGCAAAATAAGATCGTTTGGACGTACTTCTACCATCATCTTGTGTTACTACTCATTGTTAAGTACTGAAGGCAACCTTTAAAGTTCAAAAGCTGTAATGGGATATTGAGTGACGCAGGATTACCTCCAACATTAATCAGTCACTCATGACCCCCGTCACATGAGTAGATGGAGACGTAAGTAAAAATACCATCAGTTGTCTTTTGGAAGGTCTGTCTCCAAGCTACTCCAGTTAAGATACAATATTTATGGCTCGTCTTGGTTCTTGTTTTCAAGAGCTTGAGAATCCGATTTTTCAACCAGACAATGCGCGCCACCATATGGCTATACTTCTCTTAAACCTATTTGAAGAGCTTTATGCCATCTTTCCTCATAACCTCCAAAATTTCCACTTTATTGGTCGAAAGTTACAACAATTTAGCACGCCCATCGCAAGCTCCATTGGCCTGAGAGGAGGTACAGGTAGCCCGAGGTACGATATTGCAATGAGATATTGACATTGGTACTCGTGGCATGCCGCGACATGTAAACGACCGAAGAAGACCAACACAGCATTACACGAAAAAAGCCAAATAGATTGTGTGATGTGTTACAAATTATCAAAATGTGATAATTCTCATTACATGTTGCAATTTCTATGTCATATAGAATTCATAGGAAAGCAACCAATCATTCAATTAAAACAAGTCTCCTCAACTAACAGAACCAAAACTACCAAGCACAAATGATGTAAACTAATATCCATATTAATACTAATATTAACATGAATTTCATTGCAACGTAGTATAGTGTCCGTGAAATATTACAATATATCTACTGGCATCGTGACATGTAGGGGGATTTAAGGTGATTTGAACTCAATGGTCTTGTGGTGCAAGGGATAGCACATTATGCCCGAGTCAGAGATATTGGGTTCCAGTCCCCTCCGAGACCGATATTTTTCCGGAATTAAATTACGTAGGGTAATTGCAAGGAAATTGTAATGTTATCATTACTAATGCCAACGGTGGTTTAGTATTGATATTCATGTTAATATTAGTATTAATACGAATATTAGTTTAACTGTTACGCACTTGCCGTATTAATAATATAGTGTCCGGGAAATATTATAGTATATCTACTGGCATCGTGACATGCAGGGGGATTTAAGGCGACCTGAACTCAATGGTCTTGTGGTGCAAGGGATAGCCATTATGCCGGAGACATAGAGATGTTGGGTTCGAGTCCTCCTCCGTGACCGATATTTTTTGGGAATTTAATTACTTTGGGTAATTGCAAAAAAATTGTAATTTTATCATTACAAATCATGTAGTCCTGCTAAATTAAAGCAGTTTCCCTTGAAGAATATAGAACACTTACGTGAAGCAAATCTTTTACAACTAATTCGTGTTTGCAAGATAACCATTATTATCGTTTTTACTTTTTGACGTGTAGAGCTATTTGCGTTTGTGGAGAAAAGGGAATAAGCGCTAATTGTTTTATAACTGCAATTAAAGGAATTTTCATTGTGTTTATACAGTTTATTTTGAACAACATAAATAACATAAGTGTACTTAGTGGGTCGACGAAACCTAAATTTAAACAATTGCTGTAATAACGTCGACGAAATAACACGGGACGAAATTTAACAGCCAACGCGTTATGCGATTAATTTTAGCAACACTAGCGTCTTGCTTTAAAAGTGAATTTGGTTATGCTTAAATTTAACTACACCCATATAATTGAAGTAATGATTCGGTTTTATTTCTAGTTTTATGACTATCGTAAAGTACAATAAGTTATTTTACCTATTCGCTTAGTAAACATATACCAGAAAAAAAATTTAAGCAGATTTGTTAGTTTTATTAAGCCTATGTAATAATTACTTACACGATATTATTGTCAATGGTGTCCAATACGTCGTCCAAGGAATGTGACTTCCACCCGCTCATACTTTGGATGCGTATGCCTTCATTAATAAATGCCTAGAATACAAGAGGCAGATATAAAGTGTTACAAAATATGACGCCAATAATTTAACGGCTACTATTTAAATACATTCTTAGCTTACTTTTGGTTGTTTTTGTATTAAGTTATTTAAAAGTTAATCAGATTTCATAATCGAAATGCATATATTAATTAGCGGAATCTGTGTTCTCTTCAAGAATACGCCTGCTTTTTGTTAACTTACTGGTAATTATAATTTCGAAATGTTTATCAAAATGAAAACTTTATAACAGAATTTGTAATAGTAAATTGTAAGTAAGGAATTTTATATGGTATATTAGGAAATGTAAACCTGCTTTTACAAATTAATTAGATATATTTTTGCCATTATATAAACTCAATTTTGCAACACGAAGCAGAAATTTACAGTGAGTATTGCTCAATGTATGAAGATCAATTTGAAATTTGAGATAAGGAGGCAACTAAAACTAAAATACCCTAGATCCCGATAAGATGAGAAATTTTTAAAAAGTCACTTCTTTATCTAGTTATAATATTACAAAGATTTTATTTTCAATATGTAATAATTCAGTCGTGGTTGTGAATTCAAACTTGTGTTCAAAGCCACAAAAGCATTCTCTAAAGTATAAGCACTTAATACACGCAAGCGGAATTTAGAGGAAATGGTATGAAATTTACTGGTGTTGATGGTGGAGTATCATGAAAAGTAAAACAACATTATACAGGGTGGCGCAGGGGAACGGGAAATTTTGAAATAACGTCATTTCCACGAATAAATTCATAAAACTAGCAATTTATTAACGAAAGTGGATGTATGCAGCATGCCATTTATGTTTTTACAATCAAAATGTCCAAAAGTGTCTCTTCACTTTTTAAAGATGACATCGGAAAGATGTCCTCCAATTCGGCGTTCACACTCTAACAGCCTGTTATGAAAACTCTGGAATGCGCGGTGTAGCAAATCTTGGGGACCGGCAGTGATTTCATGTTGAATGTTCTCCTTCAGTTCATGGATTGTTGCAGGTCGTGTACGGTACACCTTGCCTTTAAGATACCGCCACAGGAAGAAGTCGCACACACTAAGATCAGGGGATATCGCAGGCCATTCAATGTCACCGTTACGTGAAATAATGCGTCCTCCAAACAATTGACGAACTGCTGCCATCGAATGTTGAGCAGTGTGTGACGTGGCTCCGTCCTGCTGAAACCACATGTTTCCCGTGTTAAGATTAACCTCGTACAGTCTCGATGTAATGAATGTTTGAAGCATTTCAAAATATCGAGCGGATGTTACTGTCGCTGCACTACCATCCTCACGTGCAAAAAAATAAGGGGCGATAACACCATGACATGATACAGCACACCATATTGTGACCTTGTCGCTATGTAGTGGTCGCTGGTGTAACTCACAAGGATTATCCTGGGCCCAATAACAAAAATTCTGTTTGTTTACGAAACCGTTCAGGTGGAAATGGGCTTCGTCTGATATCCATATGTTACCAACGAAATTCGCGTCCTCGTTAATTTTAGCCAACATCTGCCTACTAAACTCCATGCGTGACGCTGGGACTCGTTCATGTAATTGTTGTACAATCTGCAACTTATAGGGATGGAAATGTAATTCGTGCAGTATTCTTTGTAATCTTCGTCGCTTAATCCCTAGCGTAGATGCATGCTGTCGAAAGGAGCGGCGAGGACTTCTCTCGATTGCAGCTCTAACAGCCTCAATGTTCTCTGGGGTACGTACCGTTCGAATGCCACCTGGAGCTTTCTTTTTCAAGAAAGATCCTGTTTCTTCAAAATTACGCACCGACGTTGTAATCGCATGCGCAGATGGGACACGTCCATGACGTCCAAGCTGGTAATGCTGTCGAAATATTCTCTGCGCGGCAGTCGCACTATCACCATTTTTATAAAACGCTCTCACAGCTACTGCACGTTCCGTACCAGTCCAACGATTCATAATTACTAAATGGCAATGCGTTCACAACAATTGTGCGACGTTACGAACAACTGCCGGCTCTACAGTGCTGACAACTGTAACGTTCAAAATTTTCCGTTCCCCTGCGCCACCCTGTATATAAAAGTCCTCCGAAATATTTAAAATGAATGAGATAATTGGTTAATACTTGCAATTAGTTTTATATTGATTAAATAATGAAACTAGAAATTCGTTACTATGAAGATTTCGGCATCCATACAGAGAAAAAAGGCGAGGTCAATCCAGTAAAAGCTAAAATTTCATAGGAAGCGCGGTTCAAAATTAGAGGGCCGAACATGAATGGTTTTCGCATTCGTAGTAGCATTAATTGATCTGTTTGGAATTTAACCTCCATATTTTCGTCAGTTGATTATTGTCTACCTTCGCGAGACAATATATTAAAATGAGTACCGCAATAACAAGTCCCAGCAGTTGTGAAATTCAATCAATTTCTAAATGTAAAGAGACATAATTCTGCTAAAATTTACTGTACATTGTGTGAAAGATATAGCTTTGCCGCAATTAGTGAAGAGAAAATGAGACAACGGTGTCTTTAGTTTAAGGTAGAACATTCAAACGTTCAGGATCAACAGAAAAGTGGCTAGTCTAGTGTCCGGACTGACGATGAGACTGATGTCGAGAGTATGAATCCAAAAGTGAGAGAAATCGTTGCTTTACGATAGATAAACTTTCTCTATAATAAGTATCGAAAATAATCGCATATGCTCGCAAATATCATAGAATGGCATCTGCACGTGCTTTTCTTAACCAATTTAACCACGATGGTGATAAAGCATGTATTTTGTACGTCAATGCTGAGACGCCACAACATTCCATGCAATGATATCATTTCGGCTTACCTAAGGTGAAAGGATTCAAAAAAATCCAGCCCCAAAGGCAAACCATGACAGCTCTGTTTTGAGACCAAAAGGAGGTACCTCTGATTAATTTTATGAATCTGGAAAAGAATTATATCAGAAGTCCATTGAGATATGCTTTCTAAACTGCACTACGTCATTCAAAATCGACGACAGGGAATGCTGAAATCATAAATTCTTTTGCTTCACATCCACAGTCACATAGACACCTTACGGAAAAATTCGAAATTTTTATACATTTTCCTCATAGACCTGACCTCGCGCTCAGTAACTATCATCTCTTCCGACATCTTAATAACTGGTTTACGCCTAAACGTTTTATTTAAGTGAGGATTTGAAAATCTCTGTGCAAAACCGGCTAAAATCCCAGGTGGCAAAATTTTATGCAGGAGAATTGGAGAAACTTTTTATGATATCGTAGTAATCATAAGAGGGAAATATGAAAATTTTTAAAATTGTTAATACATTCGCCATCTTTTCAGTTGTTTTCGATTTATAACTGATTGGACCCTAAGTTTGAACCGGCCTCGTATAATCAATTCATATTATTATATAGAGGTCATCTACATAGTTGATACGTTCAAAGACTAAAATGCCAACAGGAGAACATTCGGCAGTTGTTATAATTCCAGCGATACCTAAAACCTTTTCACTATAAATCTAACTAATGAAATCTACTACATTCTGATTGAAATATGTCAATTATTTTTAATTTTTGTGTATATTATCTACTGCACATTTTTTGAAGAGACTGACGAAAATATTGTGCATGAGAAATGTTCCTCAAAATATTGAGTCTATGTACTGTAAAAATTATAAAAGATCAATTATCCGTATAGACAAAAACAAACCAATTGTAATTTTTGTAGAATTCTGCACTTTACTTCCCTTTCACTTACGAAATTTATTTTCACTAGTATATAGATATTACAGTCAAAAAATAAATCCGTTGGTAGTAATGGAGAGGTCGCAAAAATATATTGATTTTATTAACACTGAAAAAATAAGACGCAGTTTCAACTGATCTGAAAATTAGATAATTTTTTGACGAATTTATTTATTAAATACGAAACTTTGCTGGAATCAATCGATTTCTTCAAACTAATCAAGTTTTGAATATATATAAGACTTCAAAGGTCTTATGAGGACCTGAGTGAATTTTTTTGGTTTTTCTGGTGTCTATAGACTAAAAAAGTTTCTGTTAGGCAATAGACATATAGTTATTTTTCGTAAGTAGGAAACATGGTTATTCTAAATGGTAACTAATTACGTCTGGAATCGTAGGCAATATTATTTGATATCATGGTAATGTAATCTTACAAATATGTTCCAAGACTATTAAAAAAACGACTGACAAAATATAAATATGTACATCGCGCTTGAAAGTGTTCCTTTCTTCCACCATCTTCACTTCCTCTCAAACTTTCGATCGGTTTAAGTCTGGTGCCGATTCTTGAAGTTATTGATTTTAAACACGTTGGAAAATCTCCAAATCGAAGACCTTCCAAGTTTATATTCTTTATTTTTCATCAATATTTTGTACCTAATTTGTATGTTTTATCAAGAAATGCTAAATATATTGATTTTAAATACTATGCGAATTGTATAGAAATCTAGTTAGTTAGAATTTGAACGATGCGAAAGTTTATACGCAGTCACAAAAATAATCATTATAATTAAAATGTGTAAAAGATATCAAGAAAGACTAACGAAAACGTTGGTTCTGCATTGTTCATATTAGACGAGATTGAACATTGTTATTTAATATAAACCTTAAAACTTTGTTTTTGATATTGTAAAGAAAAAATAGTTGTTGAAATGGTAAGAACTATCCAATTGACATAAAATTTTAGAAGAGTGTTAAATAAACACAATAGATATACTTCAATGCAATAAAGTTGAATGTTACAAACCGATTTCAAAGATACGATAGTTGTCTTTCAAGTTTTGCGTATAAAATACAATAGAATTTATTGGCAATAGTAAAAACAGCAGATATATAAAGTTGGAATAAAACGGTAGATAGATTTTAAAGAATTTAAAAGAAGATTTTTCGAAGTATTCTCCACGAGGATTAATATACTTTTATAAGCGCTCGAACTAACTCTGGAAGCATAGTAGTTATTCCGCTCGTTTGTTGATAAAGTCAAAGTTCAAAAACTGCGTTCTTGAAGGCGTCAACTGCTTCTTCTGACTAAGCAGTCAGTTTTTGATTTTCGGAGGAATGGTAAGAAAATTATTGCGACTTGGATTCGGACTGTTGGAGAATACTCTAATAATTTGACATTTTGTTGCATTTAAAATTGAATTATCTTGCATGCTATGTGCGAACGTGCGTTGTCTTGGTAGAGAATGATTCGTCGCTTGGTTTTCGAAGCTCAACGATAATTTATGGCAAGAAAATGGTTGTATATCAATTAGCAGCAGCAACTCTTTGATCTTACAGAGGAATTATTGCCACAAGACTTGCTTTCTAAACAAATGTGGCAACCATCTTTTTGGAAATCCTTCGAGAACGCATGACTTTTATCGACTTTCATCTTGCGACGTCCAAACAGACAACTGTCGTTTATTTTCCTGCTCGCATGAGTAAATCACCACTGATGATGTGTACATTTCCGGCGTTGAAGCGGTCTAAAGCTTTTGATACCAATTCACCCTATCTGCTTTCTGTTCTTCGGTTAACAGATGCAGTACCCAACGGGAAACTATTTTTGTACATACCATTCTTCATGCAAATTTTTTTGAATGAAGTTTTTGAAATCCCCAATCTCGCAGTGTCATGCGTCTTCGTTGATGATATTGCGCACAGCATTGATGCTTTCCTGAGCGGCTACTATTTCTGGTGCACATGCTCCTGGATCATCGCTATGACTAATCCGTTCACGTTCAATTTCTCCATACCATCGAGCACTTATGGACTGATGTGGTCCTTCATTGACGAAAACGGAAAGCAACTTGGTGAGGAATTCTTGTTGAGACAATTGTTTTCGAAAATTATAAAAAAATTATTACGCCAAAATGTTCAAGGTTTAATTCAATTTTTCAATTAGCTTGCCAACTTTGACAGTCCGTTTTTGCTACAATACTACACGTATCGCGCTGAAACTTTAGATTTAGGTTAACTAAAAATGGAAGTCCATTTTAAATTCTGACGTTTGACTAGTGGGTCCCTCTATGTTCCAGTATGCAAAACATAAAACACGTTCCTCGTACTAGTAAGTGGATTGATCATTTTATTATAATTGAAAGCACAAATACGAAATCAATATAAAACGAACTTAAAAGAAAGCAACAGAAGCAAACACTGACGTACTATTTGAAGCGAAGATGGTGAGTGATGACAATTGTAAATAATGCAGTTGTCAATTGTTACTATATCTATAGAAAACAAAAAAGTGTTTCAATAAAATAAATCTATGCTCTGTTATTACTTTTGTTTTAATAAAGAGTATTTTTCGAAATTGCATTGTGTATTAAGTAACACTGGTATTTTTTCTTATTCCTTATTCTTCCTCAATTTTGCTGACTGTTTGGCGAGTTTACAATAAGAAAATATGGTGTACAATGTATGCTATCAAAATAACTAAAAATTAGTATCTCTACCTATTTATTAAACCATTCAAGTCAGCAGTAGAAAAGAGCACTTTTCAACTGCATTATATGATGCTATAAAAGTGTGTAGTTCCCAGAAGGTTTAAATCACAAGACAGCGGTGTCATATAAAACAATTAAAAATTTAAGTTAGTTATGTCACGTTTAACATACTTAAAGTGATATCGACTATTTTGCATTTGTACAATTTTATAAGTAACTTCCCAGCGTCATTTTCTTTTGTCTACTACTGTAAAACATAAAATGACCGTTAAGAATTTATATTTCCCATATGTATGCACATATATCAAATGCGAACATGGCACATATTAATAGTTTGAATTCTTTGTAGTAGATTGCGCTGTCATTTTCTTGCAACTAGAAATCCATTGAGGATCACGATTAAAGTGAAAATATGGTACTCACCCGCTTTAAATTCTCTTCGAAATTCGGCGTTATTTGCTCCAAGACCGTTTCGAGTCCATCGGGTATATCTGCGAGCATATTTAACAATAAAAATGAATCGAATTATACTTCTTAAACTACGTTTTTTATAGCAAACAATTCACATTAACCGTAGAACATCTCGTATAAACAAGTTGACGTTAATTCAAATTTTTTCCGCGGTATGTCAAGTTAATTACATTCCACGTCGGACCACGTGTACAGCATGCCTCCGTGTGTAAATACGATTTTGGTTGGTAACTTTATCTTTTTTGAAATTGATAGGTTAAGTCACTGATAGCGAGCGATTACGTTTATATGTTTCTTAAGTGGCATTTTTAAACAAACCAACAACGCGCTATTGTAACAAAACACGTCGCTACGTTGTGCATACACAACGTCATGCAAACAGCCGTATAATTATAGAATCGGTTCCATTCGGCTATTTGGAGAAAGTACGTCGTGTATAGAAAGTAGTGAACGGATGCGTTGGAAGTTTAAATGCACCGGTAAAAATGTCAAGAACTGCATTCCGCTTATGCTCTTGAGCGTTTATAATCTCGGTTGGAGTAGTGCGAATAATGTTGTAGATGTTCTCTCCGTCTATGGTTTGTGTTTGTGAAAATTGAGGTTAAATGACTCTATTTTCTCAATTGCGCTTTTTATTGCGCACGTTTACTCATCCGATTAACTAGGAAGGTCGTTGTGATTCCGTATGTTTTCGTCAATGAGTGTTGTATAGATGTTCAAGCATATATAGCGCACTTTATAACATTACGACTAGAAATAAAATGCGGAAACCGAAGTTGACTCACGAGAAATAACCGCATTTCATTGCTCAAATTAAATCTATTTATAGCATAAGCGTTAAGAAATCCTTTGTTATTAATAAAATATGAATCCAAAGCTAAACAAAATATATATCCGTTATTATATCTACATTAGGATGCAGATTGATTAAAATATAAATAGATTTGTTCAGTACCAGTAATACTAAATTTAAATATAGTATAACTTCTTTACTCTGAACCCACTTTGATCCGAACATCCAGTAACTTGAACGCTGACAACACCAAGTGATCCGTACGCAATACTAACTTATTGGCTGAATTTGCAGCGCTATCTGGCGGTTTCATGAGATGTCTTTATAGATCTATTTAATTCGAAAGGAAGTTCTAATGGACATTGTGTCTTTGTTTTAAATTTTGCTTTATTAGTGACTATCTATCAATATTAGTACTCCATTGCTTCATGCCATTTAGAACTTGGCGTTAAACATAATGGTACATTGTGATATATCTAGAGATGCGTATGTTGTTGGTACCGAAAGGGACCGTTTCGACTGGGCCGACATTTCAAGATCTCACTCATTTTCTTCTGGACGTTCTTATTCGGCTAGCGATCGGAGACGAACGAGAAGGTCCAGAAGATGATGAGTGAGATATCGTCGAAACGTCAACCTAGTAAAAACGTTGTCACAAACCCGCGCGTTAGACTGTAATGTTATAAAGGAAGATGAAAATACTCTAGATCAACTCACAACTACATATACAAGGGTGGATCCTCATGCCCCACCCCACACCTACACCTAATTGATTCTTTGATTAATCTTTTTGATATTTAGTTAACTGACATTTGTAGATCATATCTATACAATATCAAGTTTATAGCTCAAAGTGTTGTTGTGCTGTAGCTAATTCTTGAATTTGCGTCGTAATTGTTCATAAAAATGGATCCTGTAGAATAAAGAGCCGTAATAAAATACCTCCTGAAAAAGAACAAGACGCCAACTCAAATTCATAAAGACATTATGGCAACTCTTGGTGAGTCTAGTGTTTCTTATGATATACTCAAAGGCTAGTGTCGAGATTTTACGATAAATACGGAAGAACATCCTGCGAAAAATAACTAAAAGAGGTACACGATATCGTACTGCAAAACCGACGAGTACGCATCAGGGACATTGTGGAAGATACTGGCTTATCACATCATGCGGTGCACAACGTATTCACTAAAGAATTAGAAATGAAAAAGATGAATGCAAGATAGGGTGTTGATTTGCAAGTATCTATTTTAAAGGTACCAAGCAAAGAGAACTTTCTTAGTCGGTATGTGACCATGGAAGAGTCATGGGCGCACCACTATCATCCCGAGACCAAAGTGCAAAGTAGAGAATGGAAACATCACGGTTCTCCTCCTCCATGCAAATTAAAGGTCGTGCCGTCTGCTGGAAAGGTTTTGCCATTTGTGTTCTGGGCTGATCAAGGAATCATCCTGACTGACTATTTGCAAAAGGGATACAGCATTACAGGGGTCATATTCGCTGGATCTAGTCCCTAGTGATTAGAGGCTGTTCCCAAAGTTAAAGGAAATCTTATGTGGGGCAAAATTTTCCAGTAATTATGAGGTGATGCAAGCTGTAGAGAGGCGGTTTGCAGAAGTCGAACAAAAATTTTGCGCAATCATGCCTTGTTAGGAGTATCATATGATCATTAGTGCTAAGATTTCTTTGCATCTGTGCTCTAAGATATCATTAGAATCGGAAGTGTACCATTTAAATATTTAATCACGCCACCACTGCACAAAATGACGTTATTTGAGTACTACTTTGCTTTTCATGTACACAAGTGCTTTGCATCGGTCAGATTCAAAAAGTATTTTCGAAATTGTTTGTTGGTCATAATTTTGTGTAAAGCAGTTACTTCGTTATTTATAGTGTTCTTATAATTATTGCAAAACTTCCCTGCCATTTACTAAAATAAAAACGGGCCTATCTAGTCGTGCAATTTTATTTCTTTTTTCTTTTTCAGCACTACCATCATTTCGAATGTTCCACCTAAAGGTAAGCAATGTTTAACAATTACACAGGAATATCATATGGAAGATCCGTTGCTATAAACACAGAGACATAAAATTATAGGAGGAGGGCTGCGAAATATGAGTTTACTATTTGGGGGTCGCATTGCTAAGAAGGTTGAGAATCGCTGGAATGGACTGTCGTTCTTTCCAAGTTTTTCAGATACTTTCATACTATCATAACCTCCAAGTTCGTTAAAGTCGATTTAGTTCGATTCGAATGAAAACTGAACACCTCATTAAGGACACAGTAACGCAAAAAATGCAATTGCACACACGACCGCGATATATCTTACACTCAACCATTATCTCTGTACTGTGGTGTCCGGGACATTGCCAGGTTGCTTATAAGAGAGTTGTTTTCTCTTTCAATCTCCGATAGCTCAGAGAAACAACGCAGGTATAAATAACAAAATGAATTTATTACCAAAAGTTTTATAACAACATGGTTACTTTTCTACATAATCACTGCGAGGATTGATGCATTTGTCATATCTACTGACGAGTCTTCCTATCCCCTTCACATGGAATGTTGTTGCCAATGACGGTCTCTGACGTTGTTTTGAAGTTCCTCTGTACTCTGGAAGGTCTGCCCTCCTAGCGACTTTTCAGTTCGCGAAAGAGATGGCAAGCCTTGCATCTTGACCACCTTCATCTCGAACATCGGGTCTGCCTTCTTTAATCTTGCATACCATCGGCCGTAAAATTTTCGCCGTATACTCGGCTCACACTTCGATAAATTTCAGCTGCACTATTCCCTTCTGCCTGAAAGAATCGAATTACACTGGGAAACTCGTACTTGGTAGGAAAATCAATAGTAGTAGCCATGTTTACGTGCCTGTAACTGATGAAAATAGCGTAATGACGTTGCAAGAAGTAGGTATTACAGTGGAGCAGATGCGCAGTCACCTTCTGCGCATTTCCATCCTACCGCTCACGTGACAAATGGAGGTTGAAAAAAACACCTGTCGTATGTTCACTACAGTAAAGTGAGAAGGAAGGAGCTGGAAGTTCTAGAAAGTATGGAGATGCCAAGATCTAGAAAATTCACTTACGAGGGCGACCTGAAATGTTTCCGAAGTCGGCAAGAGATGGCGCACGAAGGTTGAAGTGGCGAACAAGGGCAACCTTGTCATCACAACTGTCAAAATTTCAGACGTCTACTGTCAATAGTTGTTGTCTAAGAGTGTGTTTTGTGTAACAATCGAATTTCGTACAATAATAAAACACTTCTGGATGCCTGGGAAAACGGCCACGGAAATTCTAAATATTTTGCTAGAGGTTCATGGCGGATGTAGTTCGCCATTTTCGACCATCAGCTTCTGGCTGAGTAAGAGGCCGCACAAGCACAAGTGACGAACCACAAAGTGGACGCCCAGAAACCGCTACCTACGATGTGGTCGACAAGATTCATGATATCGTGTTAGCCGATCGCTGATTGAATCCGAAGGAGACAGCAGAGACAACAGGCATCTCAGAAGAACGCGTTGGCCATATCCCATGGGTACCACGTTTGCTCACACCTGAGCAAAAACGGAATCGGATGACCGTTTCAAATGGATGTCTGGTCAGAATCCAACGCAAAGGATTTCTTCATGCGTTTCGTAACCATGACTGTACTTGGTAATGAGACTTGGATCCACCACTACATACCGGAGACCAAGGAACAGTCGAACCAGTGGGCTTTCTCGGGCGAATCGGCTCCGAAGAAAGCAAAAATCCTTCCTTCGGTCAAGAGGTCATGGCGACCATTTCTTGAGATTCCCAAGCTGTGGTCCTCATCGACTGTCTGCAGAAGGGAAGGGCGATCAAGTGGCAATACTACGGCTATTTATTGACCCGATTTAATGCAGTATTGAAGGAAAAACGGCCTCGTGTGCAGCGGAGAATAATGTTTTTACACCACAACAATGCACCGGCTCATTCATCCAGCGTCGCCGTATCCAAATTGAATGTGTTGCGCTACGAATTAGTCTCCCATCCTCTATATCCACAGGACCTAGTCCCCAGCGACCTTTTCTTATTCCCAAACCTGAAAAAATCACTGGGAGGAAAGAGATTTTCCTCAAATGAGGAGGTCATCGCCACTACAGATGGCTATTTTACAGACCTCGGAACATCCTACTTCTCCGACAACTTAAAGAGACTAGAGCATCGTTTGAAAAAGTGTATTGATCTTCGAGGAGACTACATCGAAAAATAAAAATAAACACCACACCAATACCCTGTTTTTCTTGTCGATTCCGGAAGCATTTCAGGTCGCCCTTCTACAATAGGAATCGAACATACCAAACAAAGGCGAAATTAAAAAAATTATAAATTCCGATACATCTAGCATCTGAGAATAGCTGTTCTACAGAAGTATGCTTCCTAAGTATCCAATAAGGATGACTTATTCAGGAAACAGTTGAAAAGTATAGCTTTGAGAACTTTTCGAAATTTATAGACGATAAAGTTTCAGAATCATATCTTTTCTCGTTAGTGACACTTGTCTAATTGCATTTTCATTATACCAATTATATAAATACATGTATTTATTAAGGTAAGTACATTGCATGTACAATTTCCCTTTAATTGTCTAGATTCGCTAAAAAATTCGTACTGCAACAACATATTTATACGTTCCTCATTTATCGTGGTATTATTGCAGCTGCCCTTCAATTAATTACCTAAACTAGATCTCTCGATATCTAACAGTGGCAATATGGCGTTTTCTGGTTAGATTAAGATAAAACTACATTTACTAAGTTCAAAGTATGAAGATCGTATAAAATCCCTGCAGTTGCCTTATCTTAGAAAACGATTTTGATGAAAGCTAGTAATACGTGAAACTTAATTATTTGTTCGTACATATCTACGTAGATTGTTATCACTCTACTCGAGGAAAAGTAAACTGTGTTGTCTACAAAAATGCAGTCGATTACAAGGTTGATTTTTTTTATAAAAATAAATAAGAGTTATCTAACTTTTAGATTACAGATGTACGAAAAGCATAAAATTTATTCAGATATATCTATCCATCATTGTATATATTTGGCATGCTACTTAGATTTTAAAATTGCAAGTAAATATACAATAATAATAATAATAATAACAGAGTTAAGATAGAAATAAAAACGGATGTTGCAGATAAACATGCTAAACAATGTCAAGGATATGGTTGATAAAACTGTTGCAATCGACCTAATTCTAATTTATCAATATCTGGCATCTTGAGGTGTTTTTAGGTGAATCAGCACACAGCTTTTCGCAATGCGAGTAGGTTAGAAAAAAAAAATACCGCCATAATCATATTTTTGAAGAGGTCAATGCATTTTTACACTTACGATCCATACGTACGTTGCAAAAGAATATGTAATAGTCCACAATAACGTTTTAAATTCTCCATTCTTCGAGTAGTATTAGCATCTGCTCAGCGTGCCTGGTATTATACAATACACATATTTAAAAAAACAGTTATAAAATAATATATTCCGTTATTTGAGAAGGAAGTAGCAAATCCACAAATATACAATTTTCAATTCATTTACTTACCAATACGTAAGATACGACCATTTTCATTCCTTCGTAATTAAAAAATATCATGATTTCATTTCTGAGCAACATGTTGGTGTATAAATAAAATTAACAGAATTTATTTAAAAATTGACTTATTCCTTTGCAAAAGAGTGTTAATGTACTACAAACATATGCGTATATTAGAAACGGTAAATATAAATGCAGTAAATTGCAATTCCGATCTGTATATACATATACACTACCGCTCATAAGTTTAAGACCACTTTCCCAATGGAAACGGAAACTTTGGAAAGTCGTTTCTCGTAACAACAACTGAATGTTAGACAATATCTGCAAATAAAGATTTACAAATATATGAATGTGCCACAAAATAAGGTGTAAAGTAACTTCCTCTGTAATATTTTACAGTTATTTAGAATCAACGCAAAAGCGACGTCTCTTTTAAATCTTCTTACAAACGAGCATAAATAAATAATAAACGTGAGTATGTGAGCAGCGTATCGGGAAACATTAAAAAATTGTTTAAAACCAACGTTAATAAAAGCAACCCATGATTTTTAAACAAAATTTTTAATATTGGGAACCGCTGTAGCAATGTTGCACATAAATATAAGCTTTTCTGTTCTCACTAACATTAAATAAACGTACGAATAACCGTAATAATTGGCAATAACATTTATTAAACGTTGTACTACATAAAAAGTACGGAACACCTCCACTGAACTAGTTCAATTAATATAAATTAATCAACTAATGTAACCGTAACAAGCAACTTTGTTTTCGAAGATAATTGAAACCATTGATTATGATTACTCATTTTATTGACATTTTTTTGACGTTTGGCAGAAGCATGGTTATAAAATTAGCGTTACTCTTGTAGCATGTACCGTATATTTAAACATTGCAACGTTATAGTTACGGTTATTCAACCAACGTGTTCCCATTTGGTATCTAACCTCTTACTTTTACTTTCTACACACTGTCTAAGATTTTTTCGTATGTGCATCAAAATTTACGCGTAAATAAAACCTTGCGAAGATAGGTTAAGGATCCATGCAGTTGAGCATCTAATGTTTCTTTGTCTGATGGAAAATCGAAAACGAAACCCTTATCTTTCCACAAACAGCAGTCTTGAAATACGGGGACCACCTTGCTGCGTGTAGTAATAGATATGTGAAAGGTTAAGGGTAACCTCCTACGAAGTACAGAAACGAATTACAGTGGCGATGTAAGTGTAGGAGAAACATATTTATATACAAATAATACTTATGTCAGTATCATCGTATAAAGTATTCTGGAACATCAATATCAATTATGCAACAGTAAAAATTTAGTAATCTACAATTTGATTTCGGATTAACTGCACATAAAAAAGCTTCGATAAGACATGTACACACCGATGCATTTGTTTACGTGTTCTACTTATTAAGTTCGACAGGTACAAGATCTACTTGAAACAATATTAGCCGGAATCTGTTTATTTCATTTCTCGGTAATGTTCCACTAATTGTAAGTTGAATGTCTGCTCTATACTTTATCCGTTAATCAATAAACTATCAAAATAGTTATTTTGAGAATCTTTATTCTTAATAAATTTGTTTTATATTCAAACTAAACTTTACCTGCATCATTAGATTTGTTATAATTACTGCAGACTATGCTTTCTTTTAAAAACAGTGACACCATAATTATGCTCGTGCAAAATATGCCTTTATAAAATGAGCGAAAATAGCGCCACCGTTTAATAAATTATTAATTGTGCTAACGTGGCTTAGAACTGTTGCTTACATTTTTAGAGTATAAATCCACATTTTAATGCTTGATAAGTAAGTAACTAAGTAAATCTACTTATATTTCAATTGAATTCAAAAGTAATGGAAATGCAAGCTAAATTTGTGTATCGTCTGCAGCTTAGTTGCTTTATTTAAGGTAACAAAGTATTGTACACAGTAACTGAAACGCTGGATTGAAAAGAAAGCTACCATAAAGCTACCAATATGAGGAAATATTTACTCTATATGTTTGCGATCTTCGTACTTATAAAATAAAATCAATTACTATGAAAGTTTGTGCTTTTTTGGGGACATCATCACATATCTACGCGCATGCTATCACCAGAGAATTTAAGCATCCTAAAAAAATGGCAAATTTTCTTGATAAATATAACGCACACTTTAATATCGGGAAATTGCCTGATACGATGTATATTTGAAGATATATTTCTTTGATTACATAGCACGATTACACCACCAGATACAATGAGAACCGTTTCCAAGCGTTTTCGTAAATTGTCAGCAGTACAAAGAGAAATATCTACATACCCATGGTGAAGCCGTTGATGAAATGAAAACATTGAAAACACAATTGCAGAAATAAAATGAGTGCAAACATAGCGTCGGACGAAAAGAAATTTATCACCGTTTAATGTCGTCTTTCAACTGCCTTGAATAATTTCTCGTAATTTCATTTGGATAGTATAAGGTTATCACTTTATCTCTAATATTGCTTCATATCGTTCTTTAAGTCAATACGATGAAACAACCGCGACTATGCTTTATATATTTGGCGTACATACTGTTGTTTATGTGTATAATTTTTTTCTCACAATTCAACCATAAAACAATTGAATATAAATTGAAAATTAATACAATACCCACACGTTTTTCGCCTTCCTGAATATAATTCCAATTTATATTGGAACCGAAGTGTTCGAAATACAAATTGGATGAATGTACAATGGTATAAACATACAATGGTATAAATACACATACTATTGGTTACAAGTATTTGCCCACTCTTGATCGTGATAGGTGATATAGATATACAATTACGCGAAATATAAGAGATTATATGAAATAAAACAGGTAATTTTTGTTGCCACGGTTGTTAGAATGATATTCACATCACTGCGGTGAACGCTGGGACTGATGGCCAAACAGTACGATCTATATGGTCTGGTAGTAATTCAATAGAATATAGATCTGGCCCTTGCTTAACTACATTCTCGTGAGTATCCCGTCCATTTTGAAGAGATCTTCTACAGAAAAGAATATCCCCAAATCGTTACAGACCCTTACCTATCTTCCATGATGAAGATGATACACATATCTTACAACTTCCGCAGCAAGTCTGTGGTCAGGTATAAGTCCTTTAATGCTATTAAGTTAAGTTTCGGTTTATCCATCCTTTCCGTTACTCAAACGTTTAGCATTTATCTTATCGCGACCCATCCAAAAACCGATTTATTTTCTGCAGTTTCTCTATATAATCTCACATCTTGAAGTCTTTGATTCAGCTTTTTACTTGTTAAAACTTAAAATGTCACATTTAATATCAAAATCATTTTGGTTAGAGTTGTTTGCCACAACATTTGATGTATTTTTCACTCGAAGGTGTAAAAAAATACTTTCTAGTGCTCTGCTTGAAAAAGAAGAGCGGATAAATACGTGTACATAAATCACTTTTAAGACAAAACAAAAATATAATTAAGAAAGGTAAATGAAGTAAATTTATTTGCAAAATATGTAACATCATAAAAATATACCTTTAAAGCAATTTCAAGACGAAAAGTGCAGCTAACTTTTAAGGCCGAATAAAGTCTGAATGCTTACTTACATAGATAATATCGTCAACAGCAGAATATAAAACATAAAGAAACTACGAATACAATTTCTAAATTTTAAAACTCTAAGGGGAAAGCCTATAAAGTTCCTCAATGGGCGAAAGCTTAAAATAATAAATGAATCATAATTTGTATTTTATGACAAACAATAGCAATCATTTATTACGCTTATAGATAATATTACTAATAAAAAGTTGTAGCAGCTGTTAGGAAAAGTGATTCGCTAAAAACTAGGTATAAACAAAGCAAAAGGACAAATAAATACATAAGAAAATGGGAAGACAAATGATGAATCAGATTTAACAAGTGGCAGGAATAACAAACAAAACAAATATAGTCTATTTACAATCCCAGAATAACTTAATAAAAACCTATACTCTACAAGACCCAATGTTTCCAAAACCTGGGTGACAATTGCAGCCGTTAAAGTGGGAGATATTTAGGGTCGGCCAAATCTTCGGCGCGCCAGATCCGCACTCGCGCGCAGGCAGGACCAAATTGTCTGTGTTCATTGAACCAATCTGTCTGTGCTTGAGTGCATTCAAACCACAACTACCTCAAGAAGAAGATGTACGCTCTTATAATAAAAGTTCCATCTCGAGTACCGTTTTACAAAGAAACATATCGTAACGTTCTTCTTCAACCAGCCATTACTCTATGGAGCACTTGGCCACAGATTACATTCTTTTATAGCCGCTTTTAAAAATATTGCAATAATTTATTTCAAAGTTGGGGCATAATTCTCTTGAAATGAAACCAAACTAGAAGGAAATAATATACTGACACAACTATGACACTGAAACTAGTTTATGATCCTATACAGTCAAAAAGTAGGAAGGATGAGGTTTAAAAATATCAACTTTGGAAAAAGTCTCCATTAACAAACAGTGGATTGATAATTACACGGTGTGTTTCAACAAAAGTTTAATTCCATTTTCTAAGAAATATTGAAAAATAAATTTAATGTTTCTAAAACCCTTTCACAGTTCATTGTCCTTGTTCTCTATAATACATCTGCACCAGGTACAAATAACATGAAAAGATCATTCTGAATATTTAAAAATATTGTAGCCCAAAAAGGCTCAACTAATAGACGAATACTAAAAAAATATTACTTTATTAATTATATACTTCGAAGAAATATGACTGAGAAGTTCTTGGGTACTTGAATTATTTTCAATAATATCCAATAAAGTAATTAGGATTTAAATCCATGTAGTCACCAACGTGATGTGTCTTTGATCTTGCACATATGAGGGAGACCTGAACCGCGTTTGCTTATACCAGAGCAAAAACAAAATCGGGTGACCCTTGCGGAGGAGTGTCTGGTCGGGATCCAACGCCATCCCAGGGATTTCTTCAAGCATTTCGTAACCGTCGATGAGGTTTGGATCCACCACTACATACCAGAGACCAAGGAACGGGCGAATCGGCTCCGAAGAAAGCAAAGACCTTTCCATCGGCCGGCATGGCGACCATTTCTTGGGATTACCTAGGTGTGATCATCATCGACTATCTGCAGAAGGAAATGAAGATCACGGCTCAATACTACAGCGATTTATAGACCACATTCGATGCAGTATTAAAGGAGAACCTTCCTCGTTTGCAGCGGAGAAGTACTTTACCACCACGGCAATACACCAGCTCATTCATCCCGTATCCTCGTGTCCAAATTGAATGAGCTGCGCTGTGAATTAGTCTCTCATCCTCCATATTCACCAACCCCGAAAAAATCACTGGCAGGAAAGAAATTTGTCTCAAGTGAGGAGGTCATCGCCGCTATTTTGCAGACCTCGAAGCATCCTACTTTTCCGACAGCTTGAAGAGACTGGAGCACCGTTTGAAAAAGTGTATTGATCTTCAAGGTGACTACATCGAAAAATAAAAATAGAAAACAATACGAATACCGTGTCTTTCTTGTCGATTCCGGAAACATTACAGGTCACCCTCGTAATACCGCCGGTGTGTTAACTTCTGTTTTTCCGCCATTTTAAAATCCGCTTATAGGAACTTGTAATTTCATCTATATCCGTTTCAATGCGTCAGGAGCAGCTGTCATAGAGCAACTCGCATCGTAAAGTTCTTCTGCTGTAGACGGCAGCATCGCGTACTGCTACCTGATATTTGGAATCTGTCGCTTTTCATCATATTTACGCCAGAAACCATGATGTGTTACAATTCCTTGATATTGTGCACAATAGCAGCTACTCATTTCACTGACATATTCGCAAATTAGAGGTGGATTAACGTGCCACATGACTCTGTAATATCGCGATATGAAATCCCGCCTCCAATCAATAAGATCGTGCTCAAATACAAATACTTATTTGATAATAATACACTCGTCTTCTAGAAAACATCTCATAAAGGCATTAGCTGGGTGTACATTCACCGAAGCAACTTCGCATACGTTATAAATCTATTCCACAGCAGCTTATTGTGGACTATTACTGAATTCTACTATGGAAACTTTTAGCGTGGTGAATATAATAATGAGAAGACACCTGTCGCAGGAATATCCTTAGATTATTCGAAGGCATTCAATAATGTGGATCATGTCATTTTACGTAGAAACTTGATTTAATGGGTTTTGAAGATATAGTTCAAGATTTAATAAAGTCGTACTTAACAAATCGATTGCAGTGTGTGCGAATGCTAAGAGCGAAGTACTGTAATCACGGCATACTGCGCTAGGTGTATCTCAATGCTCAGCATTAGGAGCGTTCTTCCTCTTGATGTATATAAATTACCAAAAATAACTATTTTATCAAGATGATACATCGGTGATTGTTTCAAAATAAAAGAAACTAAAAGCCAAAATCGTTGACGTTATTCCAGTAATGGATAAATGGTTTTTCCGAAAATAATTTAGAGTTTAATATAAATAAAGCGAACATACTCAATTTTGCCATATAAAAAATGATGCTCCGAGTATATATTACAAAAAACATCAACTGACAATGACTAACCACGCAGAATTTGTAGAACTGTAACTCGATAACGCTTTATATTGGGAAGAGAATATCAGTGCACTTATGAGAAGGATTTCTAGAATACCATATACGTTAAGGATGATATCAGCAGAACTCTGAACAGAAGCGGCGCGAAGTTGGCAAATGGGATCATCTTCTGGGTGAATCAGACCGAATCTTCGCACTGCAAAAATCTTGTCTACGAAGTATTTTTAATCTAAAAGTAAAGAAGAGTCATGCAGAAGCGCTTTCGTGCAATACGAGGGATGTTTTTTAAGTTTGGTATACTAAGACATATCTGGGACCACTAATCAAATGTTAATACTAAAAATTAACCTCCATCTTTAGTTAACCTAATCCAAAGTTTCAGTGTGGTACATGTGATGTTATAGCTATAATGAACTGTCGAAGTTAACAAGTTAGTTGAAAAATGGAATTAAACCCAGAACATTTTCGCGCGATACTTTTTTTACAATTTTCGAAGACAACGTATCTCAACAAGAATACCTCGCCGAGTTGGTTTGTGTTTTCGGCAGTGAAGTACCATATGGGTCAACAATTTCTCAGAAAACGTCCATGCTGTGCGCTAGATCATCAACGAAGATCGACATGTGACATAACGAGTGATTGAGACATCATTGAGGATTTCAAATACCTCAATTCAAAAAATTTTGTATTAAGAATTGTGTGTAAAAGAATTGATTTCCTGCTGTATCCAACAGGAAATTAATTTCCGCATTAATACTGCATCTGTTAACCGAAAAACAGAAAACAACTAGGGTGAATTGGTGCCAAAAAACTCTAGACCGTTTCAACGCCGGAAACATTGAAAACATCTACAACATTATCAGTGGTGATGAACCTTGGATTTACTCATACGAGCCACAAAATAAACGCCGTCGTCTGTTTGAGTGTTCCAAGGTGGAAAAAAGCCGACAAAAGTCACCCCTTCTGCCAAAAAAATGGTCACAACATTTGTGTCGAAATTAGGTTCTGTAGCAGCAATTTGTTAGTCACAAATCATCACTGAGCTTCGAAAAACTAACCCCGAACGACGAATCATCCTCCACCAAGACAATGCAAGTTCTCACACAGCACGTAAGACAATTGAATTTTTAACGCAATAAAACGTCGAATCGCTAGGCTTTCCACGTACAGTCCAGACCTAAGTCCCAACGATTTCTTTACCTTTCCTGAAATCATGAATGGACTGCGAGATCAAATGTTCCAGTCGCCAGAAGGCGTAGTTGATACCTTCAAAAATGCAATTTTGAATTAGAGAATACTTGGATAAACAATAAAGTCTTTAAAAATTATCTACTGTTTTGTTACTGCTCTATGTGCAAAACTTAAAAGACAATCTTCGTATTGTATGCTTACCTGGCCAGCATTACACATCCTCGAATGCTCATGCTTTGCAAGAAAACATTATTATTATGAGTTATTGGTGAAACTCGAAACTAGTAACATGTATAACGTATCTTAAGTCCATTTTACGTGTATCTCACACGATATCCACTGCAAAAGGGTATTTTATAAACTGGTTCTGAAAATTTACAACATCCCTAAGACCAACGACATTCAACTAATAACCTTTAGAAAAATCATGATGTAACATTTAGTAGAAAGATGTTTGTATAACATTGGTGAAGTTTTTTAAAATAAGAACTCAAATTACCTAAATATTTAGTGCGAATTGTCTACTTTTTTTTGTTTTTTTTTACGTATTTCATAATGTTGATACAATGAAATAAACATGAACATGTATTTATTATCATTATTTATTTATTGACAAAACGTTCACTCTACTAGTATATCTACCATTATAACAGTTCTTTCATAAATAAACCCATACAACTAACTCAAATAAGTAAATAGTTGATATTGTAACTAAAGGACAATATGGTACGCTTCACAAGTTGTATATGCACGTATATAATTGATAAATCTCCTTTGAACTCTGAAAAACCGAGCAGACTTAATAGGGACATCCCAGACAAAACTGCTGCAGTAAAAAGTTGCGTAAATTATAGCTATCAAAACAGATAGAATTAAGCTTCTTTATTAAATCTTCTGCTAGCTTAGCGCTGACATTCCTTTCAGTGGAAAATAAGTACTCTCACTTGTTTTATTGCTGAAAAAATGCTGGAGCGTTTTTACCATCTAACTGTAAGCAGTACTGCTTCAGGTACTTACGAGCCGACTAATTACACCCTTTCGTCTCCCCGTTTGCAATAATGTTCGCACATTTTTAATATTGCACGGTTCCATAATCAGCACCTGTGTACCTGAGCTGTATTTAAATTCAAAAATAACACTTTTTACTAAAACATACCCATCATTTAATTAAAATATGAAGAGTCTAATGATTGAGATACCTCGCACAGCAGTAAAAAACAAATATATACCAGTTAGGACTTGATTATATATATTGAAATTCTGTATATTCTAGAAAGTCTCAACAATTACGTGAAAATATTATGCTTTTCAAAATTATGTTATGTAAAGTTCTACTGTTATTGCTTTGGTAAGTACGAAAAGTTTCTCCCGAATCTGTTACAGTTTTACTATTGTAACGAAATTCTTTTCATATTTCGATTATCATTTTTCCACTTTGTTTTAGCTTTCACTTTCTTCGCTAGCAATTTACAACTGCGATTTATTATTATACTGGATATATGTAAATAAACAGATTTACGGTGATAATGTAAAGTATTTTCGTGTCGCTAAATTTTATTAGACATTATAAATACATATTTCATTGCCCAACAAGAAAAATCCGTACCAAGTAGGCCACTCTTATAAATATAAAAAAGGAAAAAGCGGTACATATTAAAAATTAAAGAGGCAGGTCAATAAAATGGTGATTCATATGACATGAGATAGTATAATAGGTACTGCAAACAAAGCAGTTCCTGTTAATATCAAAATGATATGTAGAACTTAGATATACAGCTATATATGCGCATGTACACACTAAAACTGCAGAAACGGGTACGTTTGGAGACACTTGCGGCTCGGTTACTATCGATATTAAAAGTAATGAATGTAATTACTTAGTATTACATTCATTATTTTTAATATTGGTACTAACCGAGACCCACGCATCTTCGAAAGTACTCGTTTCTGCACCCTTAGTACACACGCTCGAACACATACAGTAATTTCACATAGTGGACATATTTTAGCAAAGCAATGAAAATAAAAATAGAAAGGAAAAGAGAGGATAACAGAAAGACGATAAAACCGTAATAAGAAAGAAAACCGAAAACAATAGAAAGGAAAGAGCGAAAACGGAAAGAAAAAGGAAAAGAAATTGAAAGGGATCTCTACTTTTCGCCTCTGTCGTACGGGGCTTGGTTAGAAGAGAGACAGAGAGAGAGAGAGGAAAATAGAGGAACCAAAGTGACATGGTAACTCACCGTATCAACCACGCTAGAGATTGTTCATAAGATTTTCCTTTCCGGAAAGATTTAGTTGATTATGGTACTACATATATTTTCTCCGAACTGGCGGAAAGTGGAGGGAACGGTGGTACTACTTCCCAAATTAATGCAAATGGTAGCCCAGCAGGATTTTTAAGAGAAATGAGGTACGAAAGTAGTGAATCTGAGTAGATGAAAGGACGAATGAAACGACTAAATGTACCAACTAGCCACAGTGTAATTCTAATGAGGATAACCAAAATTATCAAGATACGAAGTCCGGTGATGAAAGACAGGTTACTTTGAATAGCTTAGATTTAAGTGGCAAGGAAAATCAAAATGACAACGAAGTTAAGATTATAAAGAACGAAATCATTGAAAAACTTAAACGAGAGGACTGGGTTAAAATTAGCTTTCGCTCTAACAAGAAAACTTTCATTGGTAAGGTGATGAAGATCACTACATCGGAAGTTTCTTTCGAGAAACTACTAATTATAGAAATATATTTATACAGAATGCTCTAGATGAATATGATTTTTGAGGAAATGAAAATAATTCTTGTTGCCTAAAAAGTAATAAACCACTCTATTTGTTATAATATTTATCTATATTGAACCCAAGATGTGATGAATAGAAATGCATAGTTAAATCAAGTATCGGTTTTGATTCACCATTACCTTGGAGAATAAGGACACCAACAAAAACCTATATATCTTTTGAAGGAAAGAAGAAAACGAGTTTATATTATGTAATTTACCTAAATTGATAATAGTGAGGTACTAAGAGAATATAACAACAAAACATGAATTACTTATGAAGAATATACACATATAAAGTTTATTATTCTATTTGCAACATAGTTGTGCAAAATTCCTATAAAACGAGTTCATGTGTTTTAGAAATTAAGTGCTTTTTAAGCTATACAATGCAGTCTTGATAACGTGGAATATGGACGGCTGTGTTCATCTATTCGAGAAAGAAGTTCATGTTACTGGATAAAGTTCATCACGAACAGAAGTGGCATTAGAACTAACTTAAGTATGTAACACGTATACTTAAACCATACTTTATTTAAAAATTGAACAAATCAAATACACAAGTGTAATTATTTTTTTCTTTGGAAAGTAATCCAATTTTGTTTAACGGAAATGTTGGTTAAAAATATAGTAGCATGTTCACGTAATTTGTGTTGGGACTGAATATCGTCGACTTCAGCATTATTTTGCTCATCCTATTATAAACCTCTATTAAATGTACGAATTGCTTCTACTTGGTTGTAGTACAATTTTTATCATGTTCGTTGAAGTTATCTTTATTCCATTCTATAAACGTAGAACTAACGCTGAATATTTCTTTCGTATTTGACATCTAGTCAATTGACATTTGTAGATTATACCTACATAATATCAAGTTTATATCTTAGAGTGTTGTTGTGCTGCGGCAATTATTAAATAGTGTGTCCTAATTGTTCAAAAAATGGATCCTGTAGAACAAAGAGCCGTAATAAAATTCCTCTAGAAAAAGGACATCACGCCAACTCAAATATACAAAGACATTATGGCAACTATTGGTGAGTCTGCAGTTTCTTATGATATAGTCAACCGCTGGTTTCGAGATTTTAAATGCGGAAGAACATCCTATGAAAACCAACATGCCGGTGGTCCTCCCATAACGGTAAAAACTGACAAAAACATTAAAAGGGTACGCTATATCGTACTGTAAGATGGACGACTATGCATCAGAGACATTGTGGAAGATACTGGCTTATCATCTCATGTGGTGATTAAAGAATCGGATATGAAAAAGATGAATGCAAGATGGATGCTCCGAATGTTAAGCATTGATCAAAAAAGAAATCAAGTGTTGATTTGTAAGCGTCTTTTGGTGCCAACAAAACAAAGAGAACTTTCTTAGTCGGTATGTGACCATGGATGAGTTGTGGGTCCATCACTTTGATGGTGAGACTAAAATGCAAAGTAGAGTTAAGGTCGTGCCGTCTGCTGGAAAGGTTTTTCTATCTGTGTTCTGGGATGCTGAAGTAATCATCCTGACTGACTATTTGCAAAAAGGACAGAGTATTACAGGGGCCCACAACGCACAATTGATTTCTAAATTATGAGACGATATTAAAGAGAAATGCCGAGAAAAGTTAACGCACGATTTGCTATTCCGTCAGAATAATGCTCCCAGCCATACATCTGCTATTGCTATGGCTGCTATACACCAAGTAGGCTTTGAATTAGTGGAGCACCAGCCGTATTCGCCGGATCCGGCCCCTAGTGGTTACAGGCTGTTCCCTAAATGAAAACAAAATCTCAAGTGGGGCAAAATATTCCAGTAATTGTGCAAGTCACGCAAGCTGTAGAGGAGTGGTTTGCAGAGGCCGGACAAAAATTTTTCCAGGAGGGTGTTGAGATGTTGGAGCAGCGATGGACCAAGTGTAGAGCGAGACTATGTCGAAAAATTAAAAATATAATGCCACTGTAGTTTTACTGTAAGGGAAACGTCGTATATTCACCTTGTAGAGGCAAAATATTCTTGACCTCCACGTTAAAGAGGCTCTACTGTATTTCCAAGTAACAGAAGAAATACTTTTTGAATATAGTGTATCAACAATTTTATCTCACCTCATTATCAATGAATGCGCGCAGTACTACTTCGGGAGTAATCGAAAACCTCAACAACAAGGTACTGTAAATCTTTAATTTGCGTATCTAGTACAACAATATTTCTCATGATCTGGCATGGTTCATTGAAGAAAATGTATTATCTTAATTGGAGGCTGCGCTGAAAAGTAGGATAAATTTAACAAAACCAAGAACAGGAATATTTTGACCCATCCTCATATAACGGTCAATACATTCTTACCGTCGTCACATTTTAAATTTAACTAAAAGTTATAACCATGCAAAATTTGTTGAATCATAACGTTTGTGAATCATATTGGCATAACGAGCCAAGTGGGCGTCTACAACTCTTATATCCTTAACTTTTACATTTTCGTTTAGCCACACAGAACTTAAATGGTCAAGACACCGAAAAAGAAACAACGAAGAAGTGGGAAGCGCGGAATATAATTTCGCAAAATAATTTTTATTCCGAAAAGATCACGTCATCATCATCATCTTCCTACTGAATATACAAATACCGTACGCAAGCAAACCCCGAGGGTAACAGCACGGACTCTGCTCACTATTAAACTATGCAAACAGTTGATTTGGCTGACAGCCACCCTTCACAACGCTTGTGATGCCATCCGGACCTTTGGGCACGACGTCGGAGGCGACCGTATTACGGCATCGGGCGAAACACAGTTTTAACAGCGCTGCGGTCGCCTCCGGTATCAAAATTTCATTCCGCAAATGAAAATGGAGCGTAGTCAGCGTTTAACGGTCCTTTTTCGTCGAAATCAACACACCACTCTACGTGCACCGTTTTTTGCATTTTGATGTCTCGCGTTACAACAAGGCGCGAATTGCACGATTATTTATTCAAGATAGGGCGCGCTCTTTGCCTAATTAAAATTTTATTGCGACATAAAGAGATTTTATTCTTAGCTTTTGATGAATTTTTGGTATTTAGCAGTCGCTAATTTGAGTGCCGTCGGCCACATAATCTCTTATTTAAAGGTAGAAAGAAAACAGATGAGATTAGGCGAGGAACCCCAGATAGTAAAAACGGTGAAAAATTTTATCCCTAAGATATACAGATTCAGTGATCTTTGTTTTTTAATTAGATTTGCACAAAAAAATAGAAAAAAATGACGTGCAGAGGCCCCACGGCCAACAAAGGATTGATATCTATGTATTCGTTGAAAGAGCTAAATACATTCTACATCTATCGGATAATAGTTGAAATATATTCATTACTACCGGCGCCTATAACTACTATTCACAATACAGAACATGTAAGGAATTGAAACAACACGTAGAAAAACTATTTTTAGCCGTAAACGATCTAATCTATTTATAAGTACTATTTTTATTATTTATATAGAGTATTAGAGATTGTTTACGGCCTCGTCTGATAGGATGAACTAATTATAGACAATACCATGGCTGTCGAAACATATTATAAACCGCAACTTCAAATTACTGCGAACATGGCGGGCTCTTTTCAGTCATGGGGCGTTTAGTGTCCTCCACTGCGATTTTTGCTGCTTGGTTTCCAGATCATAACCATATAACCAGCTTTATCGCCTGCAATGACCTTAGATAAGAAATTTGGATTCTGTACAATCGTCCGTTGGAGGTTGAGTTCGTTAGACAAAATGCGTCGACATACTCCATATAACTTTCTACAGCTTCAGCGATATCGTGGATGGTTTGTCGTTTGTGATAACGGATGGTTTGTCGTCTGTGTTAACGGATGCTTTCACGAACGCTACCAATGTATTCCGGAGTATTGCCAGTTAATGACTTATCCGAACGACCTTCTTGAGGACGTTTGAACCACTCCAAAGTTCTTAATTTGTTAAAAACTTTATCATAAAATACTTGAACCATCATTGAAAAAAATTCATAACAAATTCGGTGAGGGGTGTCACGAAAATTGCAGGACGGTTAAAATACTAGTGTCAACAAAACATACCCGTGCCTACAATAACTGGGCTTGACATTGCCAAATAAACCACGTTCGCAACTTTCATTTACATTCCTGGAAGTTTTGGTAGCACCTTTATTTTTTTTAGATGATTTGAATTTATAAAGGCAAAATTTAATAACTTGAGAACCTTGAGATATGATAAAAGCACAGACTACCGATACCAGGGCTTTGTTATTAAGAAAATCGAGTAAAGTTTCATATATATCAAAACATTTATTACTGCACGGTTAAGCAAAGCAAATGACACCAATAAATGATTACTTTGAGGAAGTATTTAGCAGCGAGGAAGAGAATATATTGATTGAATAACAACACTATGTCGCTTTCTAGTTAACTGAGAAATCAGATCATTTTGTTAACAATCCACAGACAAAAAGAATTTGAAGATTAGGTTAGATAATTGAAGAAGTTTTAAAAAATTATTAATTCTATCCTAATCATCTTGCAATATACATATATAGTCCAAAGTTAATACACAGTTCCAAATCCCTAAGAAAATTTTAACTTCAACAAGAGAAAAAGTCAAAGCCAAAGAAGTCCAAAGAGGTGATTGGCCAATCAAACAATGAAACAGGTACAACTGAGGATTATACTACTTGCATCTATTACTCCAACAAATTTTCTGAATTAAAATTAAAATAAATATAATATAACAATTCAGTATAAGTGATATAACAATCGGTTCGTAGAACCAATATCAGGTTCTTCCGGTTTGAAGAACTATTGCGCTGGCATTCTCTTCCCCAGTAATGTATCTTATTTTGTTGGAAGAACTAATTCGTCCCTCAAAGGCACAAAATGTACCGAGAGACCAGCACTTTCTTTTGTAGTAGATAATGTGAGTCGAAAGACCAGCTTTTATTGCTTTTTTTCTAGGAGTCAATAGTCGTTGAGAAAGTGCTTCGAAAGACATTATGAAAAAATGTAAATATTTAACACTGATTGGCTTCATAACATAAAACAACATGCACACATATCAAAAATATTCTAAAAACAGTGGACTCGAAATAACAAAGGCAATTTCATTAAAAATAATGTAAATGTTTGTTATCGGTTTTATCCCCTTAATTCCATTCGTAAATACATATTTGAATTTACAAGCTAAAAATGCTTTGACTGCTTAGTAGTGTGTGATAATGTCTGTGTTATGATTTAGCTTAAAATTTGGCAGTAACTTTGTGAACGTCTAACTAACGATACCGCACCTACGTAAGTACACCTTGGTAGAAAAGTTTTTCGTTTTTCTTATATAAATAAAAAATATAAATATATATTGCTTAATAGCTCCTCTGGGCCACACCTCATTAGATATTTCACTTCTACACGCTGAAAGTTTCCGCTATTTATTGAAATAACGTAACCTTACCGGTGCAACTATTTTATCATAGAAGCGATAATAATAGGTGTATAAATACGTAATCCATTAAATATTCTTCTGCAAGTGGAGGATGTGAATATTATATATTTAATAGTAAATCAAATTATCATTAATTTGGGTTTTCTTCCCAAAGCAAATAGCGAGGTAAACAATACTTTTTCTTTTTTTATTCCTTATCACCCACTTATAAATATATTAGGAATATTTTTGTTTAAAACGAAATTAATCAATTACCTATAATTCCAATAATTAGAAATTTATACGCCTGAATTTTTTTCCACTTAATGAATATTCATATCGATATTACATTCGCTTTGAAAATTGAGTACTGCAATGTACATTGCATGTACAGGGTGGGCAAAAAATCCCGCAGCATAGGGATTACAAGTTGCAGTGCACAATACAATTACGAGGGCGACCTGAAATGTTTCCGGAATCGGCAAGAGATGGTATACGAAAGTTGATGTAGATTTATTGGTCGGCAAGGGCAACTTTTTTTATTGGCAACTGTCAAAATGTCAGACGTCTGCTGTCAATAGTGGTTGTTTAAGGGTGTTTTGTGTAGCAAGGCAGGCGGTTGGATAAAATCGGATTTCGTGCAATGCATCGGATTTCGCGGGAATTCAAAATATTTTGCTAGAGGTTCATGGGGGATATACTCCATCATTTTCGACCATCAGCTTCTGGATCAGCGAGTTTAAACGTGGCCGCACAAGCACAAGTAGCGAGCCATGCAGTAGACGCCCAAAAACCGCTACCAACGATGAAATGGTCGACAAGATTCACGAGGTCGTGTTAGGCGATAGCCGATTGAAGCTGAAAAAGATAGCAGGGACAACAGGCATCTCAGAAGAACGTATTGGCCATATCCTACACGAAATTTTGGGCATGAAAAAGCTTTCGGCGCGATGGGTACCGCGTTTGCTCCCACCGGAGCAAAAACGAAATCGGGTGGCCGTTTCGGAGGAGTGTCTGGCCAGGATCCAATGCAATCCAAGAGATTTCTTCGTACATTTCGTAACCGTGGATGAGACTTGAATCCACCAGTGCATACCGAAGACCAAGGAACAGTCGAAGCAATGGACTTTTCCGGGCGAATCAGCTCCCAAGAAAGCAAAGATCGTTCCATCGGCCGGAAAGGTCATGTCGATCATTTTTTTGGGATTCCCAAGGTGTGATCCTCCTCGACTGCATTTGCAAAAGGAAAGGACGATCACGGGGCAATACTACAGCAATTTATTGATCCGATTCGATGCGGTATTGGAGTAGAAACAGCCTAGTTTGCAGCGGGAAAAAAGTATTTTTCCACCACGCATCATCGTGTCCAAATTGAATGAGTTGCGAATTAGTGTCTCATCCTCCATATTCACTGTACCTAGCTCCCAGCGACCTTTTCCTATTCCCAAACCTGAGAAAATCACTGGGAGGAAATAGATTTGCCTCAACTGATGAGGCCATAGCCGCTACAGATGGCTATTTTGCAGACCTCGAGACATCTTACTATTCTGACGGCTTGAAGAAACTGGGGTACCGTTTGAAACAGTGTATTGATCCTCGAGGAAACTACATCGAAAAATAAAAATAAAAGACCACACCAATACCGTGCTTTTCTTGTGGATTCCGGAAACATTTCAGGTAGCTTTCGGACAACTCATCATTTATTTATAGTATTTCTGTAAAATGTTCTCCATCAAGCGAGGTGTTGTTCTGCTATAATTCGCTTATGTAGCTAATTTTTGTTCCTGATCTCTACAGAATAAACTTTGGATCTCATACAGCAAAATTCATAGAATTGTACTCAAGGATCGTAGGTTTAACCAGACACGGGGCATCGCCCTGCATACACCGTTGTAAGCGTCAAGTATCTACATAGAAATAAGGCATTCATGAATTTTAACTACTGACATTTTCAAAAAAGTAAGGGCTAATAATTCGGTCTTCCGACATTAAAAATTGGCCCCCTCAGAGAACATAAGTTTTGATAAAAGCTGTATGTCCTCTTCCAGCATTATTGGAAACCAATTTCGCATTTCCACATCCGAATCATCTTTTGACGAGTGGTTTAACAATTGCAGCTTGAACAAGTGCAACTTGTGCGTATTCAAGATGTTGATCGAGTAACGGCAAATTCTAAGCTTGTACGAGAAGTTGATTTCTTTCAACTTGCTGTTACCTTCACCAAAACCATTTCCGTCACCTTTGCTGAGATGGTTGGACATTCAGATCAGTAAGCATTTGCATACCAGTAGCCCTGAATTTCTAAACCTATCTACCAACTGCGGTGTACGCCACTGGTTGTCATTAAGGGTGTCTCTGATTAAATTGTCATCCAACATTTCTATGAGAGAATCCTTCTTTTCTACACAGAGAGACAAATTCTACATACTCCCCAGTATTCAATATTTATTCCTATATATATAGCGTAGGAAACTAAGCTGCATAGTGTTGGTTTGTAACCAGGGACAAGCTATAATAGAGATCAGTCAAACAAGAAATTAAATTAAAAATAATTTCGGTAGAATTGACTCCAAGTCTTAACACCGCAATAAAAATATGATAATGAACTAGTTTTCTCATTATTATTGCAGCAATCGCTTATAAGATATCTGCCAAACCCAGCTACGAAAGTCCTTATTATTCCTTTTCTAATAAAAGAGCGGGTTGTGTTCAAAATTTATATTGAAGAGAATTGAGGTAAATATTTTTTTATACTTCAGCTGCCATTAAAGCTGGAAGGGGTTGAATTTATATCAGAAATTAGTCTCTTTTGGAGCCAAGCTACAACTTACATATACGTAAATTAACAACCAAGCAATATCTTTTTTTATTGTTATGTGGTTGAGATTCTAAATGTAGTCTTACACTTTCATTTTGTAGTAACAAAGGAAATTTTTAAGATACGTCTTGGGTTCAGTGAGCATTTTTGAAGTTATGTAAATATTTAATTTTGCAACAATATTGACAGTTTTACAGTAGCTTTCGGTTACGAATATAATCCAGAAAAATAGTTTCTTTTTATCTACGTTTTAAAATTGAGTTTGAAAGTTGTCCCTCTACATAGTTCATAACTAGGGTACACAGTGTTGTTTTGTGAATTGAACAGTAGAGTGAGAAGTTTTCATTGCATTTTTCAATATTAACCGGTTAAGATACAGCACAGGTATTAGCAAAAGAACATCCTTTTAATCTGTTGGTGGGGCCCGAAAAATAGTATCACAATTGTACATTAAATTAGGTGTCGTAGCAATAAATTTAGAAAAAGTGCATATGTCAGTATCTTAAACAAAAAATTCATAATTTAAGCGATGTAATGTTTAAATAAGGTATTTTAACAACATCCTAAATTAACCTGTGATATTTTTCGAGACGCAGATCTTTGCAGAAAACTAAAATCTGAGAAATATGAAGAAATTGTTAATCAGTTCTGTAGAAAATTAAATACGTTCTTCGCATTCATATCTAATTTACTTTTTTCCAAACCTAAGCGATGTTAGTAATGAATAGGATTGGGATATTCTTCCTGTGTGCTAGGACTGTAAGAACAAGCAGGGGATCTTGCGATGCATGCGTTATTTATTGTTGTGTTGTTGCGTAGAGCAAAGTGGATAAGAGTGACAAAAAGTCTGCAGTATAACGTAAATTTCCAATATCTCGCAGAACAACGTACGCGGTGCTGAATAGATATTCCTATATTTAGAAAATGACCCCTCGACATCTACGGATGTGATGCACGCATAATTAAAATAATATTTAGAGATAGATAGCGGATCTATACATAAAGCATCACAAATTTGTCTTAATCTGGTAAAATCGGTATCTTTGTTTAGAGCACTTTCGAATTATTCTACAACACGCGTATTTTTGTTACCTGTAACATGTAGCAGTGAGTGTATATGGTTCATAACTTGAATTGATTGCTACCAACGACAACCCAGCGTTTTCCCATTGAGTCAAATAAACCTTCAATTACCTATAATAGTTGTAATTTTTTTTTATCATTTTCAACAGAAATATTTTCAAATCCTTTCTGGCTTTCCTTAATTGCTGCAGCTTTGTTAGCCATGTTTCCCAACGTGTGAGAATCGACTCTAGTGAAGAACACTTGTCACGGTCTATAGAATTCTCGAATTCGTTTGGAAGATTTCAAAAACACTTTTGATATTTCAAATTAATGAATCCAACTCAAACGACTCGGTGGCTCAGTAATAAAAGGGCCAGCACTTGAATTTAGTAACTAGAGTGCCGTGCGTTCGAAACTAGTGCCTGACAAGTATCGTCAACCGGAATGACCAAGTGCCTATAGGGGTCACTCGGTGCTATGGAATATCGTGGTAAATGTTATCCAGATTTAATGTTGATTAACTTTGATCTCAGCAGGGAAGCCAGTGTATCCTGTATGAAAAAGAAAGGAAAATTCTTGGAGTGGCCTAAGCCTCTGTCTGTTCTTTGGTACAAAAAGCAATAAATTAAAAAGGAAATTATGCCGTCGACTGAAATCAGCAGCTATAAATTTCAGGTAAACCAGTAAACCCCTTATTTTCCATTTTTTTAATTCAATTTTTTAAAAAGTTCCTAAACTCTGTACACTGAAGTTTAAGATAGTTGTACATACATAGTTGTAAAGTAGTTAAAGTTAGTTTCCTTTTAACTTGAGTTTGGCTCAATGTGTAGGGCAGATTTTTTAAAGAAAGTGTGTTCCCACCCACTCACGATTTTGTCTGTTTCTTATTTTGTTTAGGATTGTATTGGTAGCCTTTCGCCGTTTTGTTATTAAAAATTTTAATTATGTTGACGTAGTTTATAATGACTGCTTTCAAATATAAAACATTCATAGATTCCCTTTCAATCTTTTCACCCACTTTTTAAACAGCTTCCAACATAATAAATCTGTGCATTTGAATTCTGTAAAGTGAGTAGTAATCATAAAAGGTTTCTAATATCTTTTCAACGAGAAACCAGGTGTGGCACTTAGTCACCCCGAAAAACGGGATGAGTTGTTGCCACAGAAAATAATTCCTCCCTCCCTTCTGTTGTAACTAAAATTTCTTTAAGATTTATAAATTGATACTAAAGATATAGGTCTATATTGCATTGAAAATTCAGCACAATTCAACTGATATCAAAGGAGATATGGCATAAGAACTTCAACAAAATATGGTACTTTGTCACCCCGGTAGACGGTATACTTCACCATTCGTCGACCATGGAACATTTTACATACACACCTACGCCTTAAGGCTCCTGCGGATATGACAAGCTAAAACAGCTTACAACCCCATTGGACCGCTCATCAAAGAAAAAAATCTCCGAGGTGTAAAAGCATGAACTTTACACGTCACATAAAATTCTCTCACAGTGTTCTTTAAGAGAACGACTTACACTATACATTGCCGCGCCATTAAGTTCTACTAACATATCCAGCAGTATCTTCATAATTGTTTGCCCAGTAGTGTTTTCTAATTCTTTGCTAGTTAATACAATGGGAAATGTCACTCTAACAGGATCGAGAACACGTACTATAATATTCCAAATAGAATGTTTTCTTGATCTATCGTTTCGTCAACACATTACCATAGTTGTTTATCTTTTACTACAACTGTGATCATGTTTTCGATGTCGTCACACACAATTGGCATATGCTTCTGTAACGCTCTCCGAGATGGTAGCTTTCAGTTGGGATTGTATTTATTCCAGAAGGATTGAATGATGACCTAAATCACAGACGATTGTCATTATCACCATTAATGACAATCGTCTGTCAAACCTAAATTGCGTTCTAGGTGGCACGTCATTTTTCTTATTTTTGTCGTTCTCTGTGACATGTAAAGTTCATGCTTTTACAGCTCGCAGAGTTTTTTTTTGATATCAGTTGAATTGTGCTGATTTTTCAATACAATATGGACTTATATCTTTAGTATCAATTTATAAATAAAAAATTTTAGTTACAACTGAAGGGAGGGAGGAATTATTTTCTATGGCAACAACTCACCGCCAGTTTCCCGTTAAAAAGATATTAGAAACGTTTTATGGTTACTAATCACCCGACAAATTCAAATGTACAGATTTATTATGTTGGAAGCTGTTTAAAAAATGGGTAAAAACAATAAAAAATATATATGGGATATGTGAATGTTTTATATTTGAAAGAAGTCATTATAAACTACGTAAACATAATTAAAATTTGTAATACCAAAAAGGCGAAAGGCTACCAATACAATCCTAAAAAAAATAAGAAACAAACAAAAGTGTGAGTTGATGGGAACACCTTTTCTTTAAAAGATAACAGGTTATATGACTTTTTCAGTCGCGTTTGTCCCAGCACATCAACGGTTTATCGTAAATTTTGCAATATATCTCAGTACCATTAAAATATAAATCGGGAAATTCATCGATAAACTTTCGCCCCTTAAACGCCAGTTGTTCCATTTTTCTTTTTAGCACGTCCGTCATACCTAATAATTATACGCCCGCCTTATATAAAGATCCACTAGGTACTAATTTATAATTCTGCGCTTCGTCCATTTTATTACATGGCACTACTGAACACGCTACAGATTCAATACGAACCTGGCCCGCCAGCAACGCACGTGGGATATCAAAGTGTAAATTGTGAATGGACATTCATGTCAAAAGCTTCTAAAGCTAATAATAATAAAAGAAAAGTTAAAAACAAGACATTTTAATGTACACCGCAGTAGCGTTATTGTTCTCTAAACCTACACTGTTCCAAGCAATTTGTTTTTATCTATGCTATTGTTTATATTTGGAAGAATAAACTTTGAAACGCCATTTTTTAATAAATACAAACTACATCCGGAAGTGCGTTATTTTTCTTTGTCTTGACAAGAAGAAACTTATTTACTTCCTAAATATATTTTTTTAACATATATTTTATACATTAAACGTTAGCATTCCCTTATATAATACGAACCAGCGAATTTGGTTCTCTAAGCAATGCCCGTATTAACCGTTCTAAAACAGCACGCCTGGCTATGAATAACGGAGAGTAATGTAATAATAATATGTATAATGCGCAGTATAGTTTAATTTTGAAGCTGCTGGCAAAATCGCATTTTTAATTCTAAAATTCAATGTATTGCTGATATTGATTACTTTAAAAATTTACAGCTAGTATACAATATATATGAACTCCTAAAGTGTATATAGATATAATCTGAACCAAGTCAACGACAGGGAGGTATCTACAATCCTTCGTTTCCCCACTATAGCTATAACCATGATGTAATAGGGCAACAGCTTACAGTGTATGGGTGATGCACAAGCGTATTATAACTGTAGACTTTACTCAGATTATATCTGTATACAAAAACAAACACAAATTTCAACATAATAAACAATTTCATGTGCGTGACAATAGCTCAAAGCAGAATGTCTGTATCTCCGAATATTTTCTAAATATAAAACAGAATATCCCCACTGTTTTAGTTTAAAACTTTTTAACGCTTTACCTTGGAAGTATCAATTAACTCTTTCATACGTGACATCAAGACTTTCTTAGTATCAACATGTGTTTATTTCATTGAGAAGTATTTCGACTTATGTACTTAAAGTACTCAAAGCAGATGTAGATTTGTATGACTTGGCTTACCCTACTAACTGTTTTCGAATGATGAGAAACATTTGAATTACACTCTTTAGTTGAAAATAGTTTGCAATGGAAGGCAGTGTTTCTGCGGGAAACAATCGGCAATGAAATATATTCATAATAAACTTTCAAATGTACAGAAAGTGAAACTAGACTAAAATATAGAGAAGTATTCTCTAAAATATATATTGTAGTTGAAATTATTGCATTCTATTTAAAGATATTTCTAAGACCTGTTTTATATGCAGTATCACTAATTATACGTAAACGGTTTTGAGCTGAATTAATTTGAATAGTCAGGTAATTGGAGGCGTAATTGATAATGTATCCTTTACGATTCGCGGTGAATTGTATTTCGGTTATTCGAAGAAGCATTCTTAAATTAATTCAATTATTAATATCTGTATATATTAATATATTAATAATTTGGGATTTGATAATGCATTATCTTTCATTACTTTGATTATTTGATATAATGTATACAATTTCATTGTATTTGTTATAAAATGTATAACTACTCCTTTCTAAATATGTTGCAACTATGGAAAAAAGTAATAGTTGTTAAAAATCTGCGTTATTCTTTTAACGTTGTTACAAAATAGTTTAAGAAATTCTCTCTTTCACTTGTCTAACAATAATATCCATGTTGTCATTGTGGAAAAAAGTTGCGTTGTAATCTATTAAAAATCTGTGTTCTTCTTTTAATGCTATTACTGAATGTTTTAGGAAATTCCCCTTTTCACTTATCTAGCTACAATATCACTTACACCGTTAGTGTAATTATGTAGATCGTAGATGACAAATTTAAAATCATTCAAGGATACATTAGAAAAATAAGGCATGACGAGCCAAATACATTGGACGACAGTGATCCTCAAGAAGACGCCCTTTATAAATATAAACGCATTCTTAATAAAATAAAATAATAGCATTTACGGTATTAGGATACTTTACAAAAAATTCAGTTAATTGCTGTAAATCACAAACACAGTTTAATATTTAAGAATATACATATATATTGTCCTATTAACGATTGCAAGGACTGTGTGGTTGTACAATTCACATGTATAGCAGTAAACTCCACTCACACAAATTTATTAATTAGGCGGACCGCAACGTTTCGAGAGCCCGTGGCTCTCATTGTCAACCGTGTTACCGACTGAATGTAAAAAACTGTATTACACATGCAAATTATTTTCTACGCAGGCTCTAAACCTCCTAAAACATATGACTATTTATAATCTACTAGGTGGTCTAATCTCTGGTAAGCTGGTAGCTACGAAAGACTTTGTCAGAAACGCGTGCAAAATTCAGATCTCCAGAAATTTTGACAATCGTAAAAATTGCGGCCAAGATAGGAGGAATCTAGAAATTATTAAAAACGCGTCAACACTATCTTAGCATCAGGATCGTACAGAGAATTAAATAAAAACCCCTACCGTCAATGATTAGAATCACTAAAGACACTATTAAAGACTGCCCCAACTTAATCAATAATAACCTGAAATTTAAAATAAGAAGTTCAAATCCTACCATTCCAAAAATGTATTGTCTTCCAAAAATTCGCAAACCAGGTAATTCCATGAGACCTATAGTATCCGGCATTGATCCCCAACATACAAATTGTCCAAAAGGCTAGTGAATGAATACAAGAACTTGTCCCGCAAAGTAGATAGCCTAAGTGTAGAAAACGCCCTAGATTTTGTAAATAAAATTGAAAAGATTGAATTAGAGGATGGGGAAATCCTTGTATCATTCGACGTTTGTTCACTTTTCCCAAGCGTACCAATTCCAGAAACTATGGAGTATTTGGTTGAATTTTTTAAATTAAATAACGTAGGTGACGTGAAAACCGCAGAATATAGAAGGTTAACAAAATTATGTATGTCACAAAATTATTTTCAAATAAGCGGAAAATGGTTCGAACAGGTGTAAGGCACGGCGATGGGTAATCCATTATCTCCTTTTATTGCGAACCCTTTTTCATGGGCAAATTTGAAACGAACTTGAAAAAAGAAACCAAAAATTTTCCGAGAATTTGGCTTAGGTACGTAGATGATATTTTCGCGGTGTTTGATAACAATAAAGGGAACTTACAAGATTTTCTAGCAGAACTTAATTCAAAATTCACTACGATCAAGTTTACTATTGAAGAAGAAGTGAACAATCGGCCTTCGTTTCAAGATACTCTAGTCATACGCAGTAACAATAAATTAGGAACAGACATCTACAGAAAAGAAACTAATTCCAGCAGATTCATCACGGCTGATTCGCACCATTGCGAACGACAAAAAATGTCCGCGATTAGTTTTCTGGTCAATAGACTCGTTAGATTTTCGCTAAGCAAGAGCAGGTACGAAAAAGAATTAAAATATATCAAAGATGTGGCGAGGTACAATGGTTTCTCTTCTACGGATGTCGACCGTATCTTAAGGAAGGTGCAACACAAACAACACATCAGAAATTCCACGACCTTGACATCAACAAGCACCGGTAATAAGAAATTTATAACACTTCCCTTTCACCCAACAGTAAAAGGGTTAAGCAAAATTTTCCGACAGCTAAATATGAATGTATCTTTTGTATCAAAAAACAACTTAAAGAATCTCTTAGGCTAACCCAAAGATAAAACGGAGATGATGAAAAGGTCTGGAATTTACCAAATCGCATGCAATGATTGTAATAAGGTTTATATTGGACAAACAAAAAGGAGTATCGAAACGAGCTTCAAAGAACATATTAGACACTTTCGTTTCGATAAATCAGAACTATCAAGTGTAGTAGAGCATATGGTAAAATCCTGACATAAAATTGATTTAAAAAATCTTAAACTTCTTAAAAACGTAAACTCGTGTAGAGAATTCGACGCGTACGAAACGATATTTATGAAAAAGAACGGAAACTTATCGAACAGAGAACCACCCTCAATTACACACTCGAGTCTCCAGTCCGAGTTTACTGCTATACCTGTGAATGGTATTGCCCTAATTAATATTGAAACAAGAATACTTTGGTCGTTCTAAAAAGTAGGCAGAGTTTGCCTGTCGTAAGGCGGGTGCTTCAAGCAAGACGAAATTATACATACTTAATAAATAAGACATTAAAAAAGGAAAATTTATTGCCTCGTGTGATATCCTCTCAATATTTCTCCATAATTAAACTTCTATCAGGCAACCAAGCAAGTTCCGTTGGTTTTTTGGCATGAATATTTTTTAAGTTGTTGACGATAACACTTGTTATCTGCCGCCTACTTTAATATGAATCCTCCCGTTGCTGAATACATACACATTTGGTGACAATTGCTTAATTCCTTATTTGAGTGATTGAAAATGGCAACGAAAGCAACTTTAATTCGAGGTTATATACTCTATGAGTACGCATTCAAAGTTGATGCCGCTAGCGATCGAACAGCACAGGAGCACTCCAAGCAATTTTTCTCGGGAGATCTCAGCTTGACCGATGGCGCACGCTCGGGAAGACTGAAGATTATTAACAACGAGGATCTTAAACAGGTTGTGGAGGCAAATTCCAGTGCCTGGACCGACGAAACCTTTCGTTTGTGCCTTTTCTAGCTAGAAAATATGTGGTAGTTTAGCTAATGGGTCCCACATGAATTGTCAAATGATAACAAATTAAGTCGTCTTACCATTCGGCAAACATTGCACGCAACGATAATCAACCATTTCTTGATCGATTATTAACCTGTCACGAAAATTGGATATGTGCATAAATTCTAAGATTGTATATCATTGGTTGTCGCCTAGTGATTCGATACAACACACACCCAAGGCTTCCTCGCACCCAAACAAAATTTTATTGTGCGTTTGGAGGATAGCAGCCGGAATAGTCCTTTACGAGTTTTTTTGGTATGGGATGAAATCATCACTACAAACTTGTATTGTGAACGGTGTAACCAAGTACAAGCAGCATTCGTCTAAAAATACCCATCGGTATTCAATCGAAAAAGGTGGTATTCTTACAGGATGATAACAGACCACATATCGCAAGATTGACGCGGAAAGAAATTTCTGGACTTGACTGGGAAACGTTCTTATCACACCCTCCATATTATCCTGATATTTCGCCAAGTAGTTACTGCCTTTCTTTGTCTCTTGACAGTCCGATAATTTTTTGATTCAAAATCCATATAGAGTTCTACAAAATCGGCAGACAAAAATTGGTTGGCAGAAGATCATTGAATGTGCTCGTAATTATGTCGATGAAGTGTATCATTGTTTCTTAATTAAGTAGGTATACACTGGAGTGACAGAATAAAATAGGCACCTACTAATTAAAAAAAAGATACTATTCTCGTTATATATACAAAATATTTTAAGATTTTTAAATTAGACTAATATTTTGTCGATCCACCTTTACTTGCGTGAAGTGCTGCGAGTCGTCGTGGTATAGAATCTATTAAATGATTAATGGTGTCTGGGTTTTCGGGGTCGTTTCGCCATATTTGTCTGGACTATGTGCCAAACATTCTCTATCGGACTCATGTCTGATGATTGGTCTGGCCAGAGTAAAATCCGAATCCCCTGTTCCTCTTTCCATGTGGTTGTTGTTCTTGCTTTGTGGCAGAGTACTCCATCCTCCATAAAAGTGGCGTCTTCTTTAGATAAAATGGCGTTGGCGAATATCGGTAGTAGCCCTTCTGTTAATATTTGGATATATTTTGCCGCATTTATATTTCCGTCGCAGATTACTAATTGCGATCTTCCACCATATCATATCGCGCCCCACACCATGATGTTCGCACCGCCGTATTTCACCGTCTGATGCAAAAATTTGTCGTCCAGTTGCTGTGACGAACGTCTTCATATCCACGTACGACCACTATCACTGAATTGGCAGTATCTGCTTTCGTCTGAAAAAATGACAGACCGCCAAAACTCTTCGGGCTTTGTTCGCATTTCGATTGCCCAAGCCATTCGGCGCCGTTTTTGAAACGCCGTAAGGAGAGGTTTTTTCTTTGCCACCCTTTTATACATCCCCACACTGTGGAGGTATCGCAGAACGGTGCGCTGATTTTTCTGTGAAGTTGCTGCAAGCTCAGCTGTACCTTTTACTTCTTTCAGAAGGTCCGGCACGACCTGGTCTCGGCTCCACTGTTATTTTTTCCTCGCGTTTAAATTGTGTAATCACACGGTTAACTGTGGACAACGGAATATTTAAAAATGTACTTATTTCACGTTGCGAAGCGCCGCGTTCACTCTGGCCAACGATGCGACCCCGGGTGAAGTCGCTAATATCACTCGAACCTTGTAAGCGAGGCGTAATTGTAACGAAACTAAACTATGACGAATTCCTTCCGATACATCTACCCCTACCCTAATAACAAGAGAAAGTTCTTAATTCGTTCTTAGAATTTAACTGTTTACATATTTATACCGCTTTACCTGGTGTCTATTTTAGTCTGTCACCCTAGTGTATGTTACCATAAAAAACCGCAAGAACTTATATTTGGTTACCTAATAGCAGTAGGAAAACAAAAGCTATTGGGTGGTGAAATGTAGCAGTGTTTTGCTTCAGATGCACTTTTTCAATAGTTCCTCCTTAGTTCAATTTCTGTGAAAAGTTCTATTACATATCATTACGTGAATAAAAAGTTATTGCCCTTTAAATAATATTTGGAAAGTCAACGACTATACAAAACTGTCCTCAGTATATGAGCTTATTGGTAATATCCAATTACAATCTAGTCTTATCTACTACGTAATCATATTAATTCAGTTAATATACTAACGTGATTAACTTATACTTAAAATTTGTACAAACTTCAATGCGAGATAAGTTGGTTTTTAAGTTCATAATGTCATTCTTTATTTTATGCGTATAAACATTTTTATAAGTACGATCTTGCCCGGCTAATTTCGAATGCTCTGCCTATATGTACAGAAATGTATGTAAAGAGCTCTAGACTTCGATCTTATAATGCATAATGTGCGCTTTGTAGCAAATTACTATTGATCGCTTTGTTTGCTAACAAATCTTATCTTCTATTGTTCCTAACTATATCCAGCGGTATTCACAACATATCTTAATTTTCTTTCATATCTAGTCGTAGAAAGTTAACAAATGATATTCAAAATTACAATTAGGCTCTGCTGTTACGAAGTTCATAAATTGCGTGAGATGTTTGCTGTACAAATAGTAAGACGACTTATGATTTGTCTTCATTTCATAATTCATGTGGGACCCATTTGCTTAACTAACACGTCGTTCCTAACTGATGAAGGTACAAACTAATGGTCTCATCACTCATTACAAGCTCAAGGTACGTTGTACTGGAATTTGCCTCCATAAACTGTTTAAGATCCTAGTTGTTAATAATCTTCGATCTCCTATGGCGTACTTCATCGGCAAAGCTGAGATCTCCCGAAGAAAATTTCTTGAACGACTTCTGTGCTGTTAAGACCATCATCTCCGAATGCCGTACATATTTTTCGCGCCGCCACTGCAACTTTGGTACCAAATTTATACTCGGAGAGCAAACAATATCGAATTAAGGTTATACTCGTTGCCATTTTGAACTATTCAAATTAGGAATTAAACAATTGCCACCAAATGTCTATGTAACCGACAAGAGAAGGATTTGTATTAAAGTAAATGACAGATGACGAACAACTGCTATCGATCAACAACTTGAAACACATTCATGACACTCTGTTGTGTACAAAAGCCTCACGAACTTACTTGAATACCCGATACAATATACATGCACCAAATTTCATGTAAGAAACTATTCTTAGCTCTAAGATATCTAAAAATAGAAATTAATTATTTTCTTTCGCCGGGCATCCAGTTTTATTTATTTTTTTGTGAATTATATTTAATGTTGCGTATCAATTTAACATCAGTAATCTATTAGAGAGAAATGTAATAGGTTTCGTCATTGCTAACAGGTAAAAGTGAAAATTTCAAATATTTGCTCTATCAAAAGAGAAAGCAATTTTTTGTATTTATGTAATAAGATATTATGAATATCGGATTTATAATGCTCGTAAATTATTTAAAGAGCGAAAATTATGTTTGATATATTTTTTATTTAACTTTCATTACCCGATATTTCGATAACTCGAATGTAACAATCCAATTTTCAAACATTTCAAAATTTCCCACGCGGCTTTATAAGTGCCAGAAGCGTACGTACCCCATACGGGAGGAACAATATCGTTGACGGATGAGAAAAAGAATGCCGCTTTAGCAAATAAACATCACATTATACATACATGTACAATTATTTTTCATTTTTATTTATTAGTTAAAAAAATCTGGATGTAACAAAGTTCGATATAACGGCCTGAGGTCTATGAAAAACAAATTCTACAGTACTACACATGATAATGAAAATAATGATAGATAAAACCAAAATAAAGTATCCTGTCGCATATTAAAGCTTCTCCGAAATATTAATATTATATTAAATAACATTTCTACGCATAGATTTTCTCTACATTAACAAATGAAATACGTCATCACCAACGTCATTATTCTTTTTTACACAAACACTAATAACTCTTACTTAAACCTCGAAGTGTAGGTCATGCCGATTGTAAAATATAAGACTGTAAAGTTATGTATTGTGGAGATTTTATTACGTATTTTACCTTTTAGATGTAAACAACTATTAAGACATTTAAAAAACATATATGTTATTAGATACAAAGAACACAAGATAAAAAGGGAAAATACAATAATAATCTCTCGTGCCTATAATAGTAATAATAATAATATAATAACGATAACAATAGCACTTTATTTGACATGTAAAATATGTATATAGTATGTAAAACAATATCACAATTCAAATAGATAAGCATTGCAAGCTGTGTAATTAATTTGATATGATTTACACTGAATACAATCTAAATAGAAACATATAATCCACCAATTTCTCTGTCTTGCCACTTTTGAAATAAATTTCTGTATCGAATACTTTTATTCCAGTAAAATAACTTAGATAAATAATTTTTACTAATTTTCAAGTTTACCAACACAATCAGTATTTTTTGATTACACCGTACAACCGCATTTTATAAACATTCATGCGATTTGCATTATATCGACATTAGCGCTGCGTCCGGAACCAACTCAGTTATATTAAATGTGCAATAGTACAGTGGAAAATTTAACACAATCTGGCAATATTACTTAGCTAATTTATTTGCTCCAAATATAACCGATGGTGCATGTTATTGAACCAAATAATTACATTTTCAATGCGCAAATATCGTAATAAATATTATTTCTCGTAAATCAGTAATGAATTTCAAATTTGATAGAAGGACTTTTGTTTTTATCAGTGTTGTGGTAATGCTCCACTATGGTTGTCGATTATAATAGCGAAAAAATTATCTAAATTAATAGGTAGTTAATTTTCAAATCACTGAGAAAATTATCAACTCTTTCTGTTCGTGAAGAAACCAATTCTGCTGCATCCTAATTTGCCTATAGTCTAATCTTCAGGTTTCATGAAGGAAAAACAAACCAACAAATATTATCATGTTTCATGTGAATGCATTATTGTGGAGAAGCTAACTTTCAATGCGGTATCCCTATTAAGGTAACATTATTCTAGGATCATCTTTATTAAATTAGAAGCCAATATGTAACTTGTTCTAAAAATATATATTTAATAAGTAGTTTATAAAATGTCTTTTATATCTACTATTTTTATATATAGCATAACTTGTGTTTCTAATTTCTCTGATTTTTAAGCAGTGAATAAAGGCGATAATAGCGACTGGTTGTTTTATCGCGTTGTACTTGGAAATACCTGATTAGCGAGACAATTAGCTCTTTTGATTACTTACTCAAAGGTGTCGGGATGATGTAGTTGCCCAACTAATTAATTTTTAAGGAATGTAGACGTAAGCAATGAAAAGCAATGATACACCTTTTAACAGAAGGAGTGATATTTCTAATAAGTGGGCAGATAAACATTTCTAACCGTAGGTAGCAACACAAATTGTAAAAAGTATTCATACTACTTAGGTACTTTTGCGATTTACTTTCATTTGGATCGAAATTCTAACCGAAATTCCGTCTTGCCTTCTTACAATTCAAACTGTTGTGAATGATAATTTCATTCAAATTTCTCTCAATATAAGCCGAAATGAGAGGGAACATTTTAGCTTCGCAGGCAAATAACCCAGACATCAAGCTTCTTAATAATAGCATGAACTTTGTCTGTCATCAATAAGGTATTTTTATCACGTCCTTGTAAATTCATGCTTAAGTTTTTAAATGCAAAAATCATTAGCTAAGTAACCCAACAACAACGTTCACTCATTATGCTGTGAAAAACAATGAGAATTGCGTTTTATCCTGAAGAAATTATTATTGCGATCATCTCGAAATTCCAATAACGGGGTTACTTTCCCACACGATAACCACCTGTATGAGAAACAAGAGATTTTTGCATTTTCGCCAATTTCATCGCATAGTTTAGCAGCTTATTCTGTGATGGCCGCTTTTTAATGAAATTAACCATCTTTACAGCTTCACAAAGAATTTGATTGAGAATTTCCGGCATACTTTTTGTGACAAGAACATATCTGCGAAGGAAGCAGTGTAACCATTTCATCCTTGGTAGAAGACAATCTTTTTCACTAATCCACTGTGCTCTACATGCTCTCACAGCAAGTACTATGAAAGAGATCAAATTACAAAGAGCACGTACACAACAAGTTAAAATTTGTAAATTTCTCATTTATGTACGCATTATATGTGTATGTCCATACCCGTCGCTATAAACGCAGCGATATAAAATTATAGGAGAGGAGTCGTGAAATATTAATTTTGTTTATATTTACTATTTGGGGGATTATGGAGGTAAAAGTTGGGAGCCGCTGCTCAAGCTTATTGAATCGAATAGACACGGGCTAAAGCAAAACTTTACAGTGGATACCGAGGGACTAACAGATTGGATGAGACTTGTAGACCTATGGATAAAAGAAAAAGAAACCCGGAGAAGATAAAAATGCAGAAATAAAATTAAATGTCGATATTACATCTTAAGCAAACAATGATATATTTTGTGGTATATCGGTGTTTTCTTTATTTAATATGTAATTTACATTGGTAGATAGTGACAATTCCAATCTGATAATATTAGTTAAAAATATCATATTACCGTATCGGAAAATAACATGATTGGCATATCCTACTTCATCGCATCTGTTACACTTGACGTTATCTCATAATTTAATGTTGCATAGACGTGAAGAAAATCTGCTGTGATTGAATTTTAGTCTATTTGAGTGTATACTGTTTCCCCAATGTAACACTTCCTACCTTAAAGCTTTCTCCCTACAAATGGTTGGATTTTGTAATAATTTGTTAGTTCTTTAAAAGTATTTTCCTACCGTTTTAGCCAAGTTTGCTGTTGGTCCTTTTTTAACAAGCCTTGGTGTGTGAATCACCACTTTATTGCCTTTAATTTTAATGTATCCTCTATCCCCTATATTATATCACCATTGAGATAGTCCAATGTATTTCTTAATGTATTTCATATTTTTGCGGATTTTCCTATTCTCTCATTTATTTCTTTCTCTATTCTCCCGTTGTCTTCAATGGTTATTCCTAAGTAATTGTATCTTTTAACTTGTTCCAAGGCTGTTCCTTCGATATGATATTATGTTTTTTTTTCTTCTACAGCTATTATCATTGTGTTTGTTTTTATCGTATTTATCTCCATATTTATCTTTTTTTAGTTCTTCTTGGTATGTCTTCAAGTTTTGCTGTAATGTCTTATCTGCGTCTGCTATCAATACCATATCATCTGCAAGCATTAGTTCCTGTACATTAACTGCATTCATTTTTCATCTATTGGTATACAGAATAACAATGGACTTAATACGCATCTCTGTTTTAATCCTGCGTCTCCTTTCCAGGCCCTGCCATACATCTCTTCTCACCCCATCAAAAGCTTTTTTAAGATCTATAAAGCGTTTATTTCCTTTCCATTTCTTATTAGTCTTTTTCCTCATTGTTTGATTGCAAATATTAAGTCAGGGGTGCTTCATCCTTTTATAAATCCATGTTGAATATCTTCTATTGTTGCTTCCAGTTTCTCTTGGAGTCTTTCTTCCAGTATTCTTGTCAATACTTTTCCTGTGAGGAAAAGTATTATTTTTTTGATAGAACAGAACATTTTTGCGTTTCTATGTATCAAGAATATAGCCTGTAATCTATCTCATCGTCACTATAGTTCTTCATGTACAACATAATATTTAGCGTGTGGTTATACTTGCAATATGAATATAACATAGTGATTGAACTACCAAAACTAACAATAGATACAAAGGACACAGATTTGTTCTTCTACATTCATTAAATCGTGACGATTCAGCAGACCCTACTCAAGAGCTTTTAGTTCGTATGTCCTGTTGACTACCAAATAGTCTTTGAAGTGCAAGAAGTGGTCTATTAGTTCCTATCAACAAAGTTTTTAAAGAGGTGAATAATATATATATATATCATAATATTTCGTTTCTACTAAAGAAATATAGAATTTTGCATTGGTTAGCCGTGAAACATGTACATATGTACGTATGTAGAATGTCTAATCATCCGCACTAAAATAGATTAATAGTTTTCAAGATAGTAGCTTTTTGACATTTGCTGACTCCTGACTGAGGATATATCTAATAAAAAATTATACATTACACTTCGAGGGATATAGAACGTTTTTTTTCTTCACACAATTTTGCTATAGTATTCAGTAACTCTTTTTTAGCTTTTACTGAATCATGTATATATTGTTCAGAATAAAGTATACCAGCTCTACGCGCTGAAAGTGTCAGATATTAAACTAATAATAAGTACAAATACTGTACATTGATCTTCCCTATAAGCCGACAAGCGATGAGCTAATTGATAGATGCTATATGTTACTTAATCGCACTAATTTTTCCCAGTAAGATAGTTTATTATGGTACCATATGCAAATAAAATATTCCTTTGCATCTATCTGTGTATGTTTCTATCCGCCTGTGTATTTAGTGTTTGTCAAGATACTTGAAGTAGAAAAGTTTGTTTCTAACCACGTGCCAGATATGATTTTAATTTAATAAAGTTGTTGACTCGGTATGAAGGCATCTCAACTAATTGTAGATAAAATTAAAAACCGAGACTACATCTCACAGATATCTAGGATATCGGTTTGTAAGATTTAGTTCCGTTTTTAGTTTAATCTATAATTAATAATTTTAATTATTTGTCGTTATCGTGTCTAAATAAAGTAACATGAAGAAGTTGAGTCTTTTAATTTAAATCAACGAATGTCATAGTTGTCATCAAATCTGGTTACTAAAACATAATTAAATAACGGTAAACATCTTAATTACTAACTGTTATTAAATGTAGCAGATCACAGGTCTATTACAAGATCTCTTTTGCAAAAGAAACTGAAGGTACAAGTATCAAGGATGTTAATGAAAACAACTAATCGTGCCGCGTTTGCCTTTCGCATAATAACATGAAAAATGCAGCCACCAAGTTCTCTCAAACTTCCATTTTCTAATTTTAATTGGAGAGCGTTTTGTTGCACCAAAGGTGGTAGGTTCAGACTGTGTTCGTGTATTCCTTTCATATTGATGTGATGAGGACGTGATTAGCTTAAACAGTAAAGGTTTGAAATAAAATTATTTTGATTGTATAAAATTTCTCAACATATTTTATTTTTCTTTGAATATTTTTAATAAACCCTTTTCAAGAAATTCAAACATGAAGAAAAAGCTTACCAACATAAATATAAATAAACATTTTTGTAAAGTTGATATTACAACAAAGAAAAATGTATTTGAAGATATGCGTTTTTTTGTCTCTGTATATTTTATTAGAGTATTTTTAAAAACACCTTAAAATATATTCATTTCAAAATTGGCTATTTTCTACAATAATTTGATTTGAACAAAATATACAACAACAATTAACGATTGCAAGGATTGTGTGGTTGTATATTCACAGCGTGTTACTGTCGCAGTCGGTAACACGGTTGACAATGAGAGTCGACGTGCTCCCGAAACGCTGCGTTCCGCATAATTAATCAATTTGTGTGAGTGGAGTTTACTGCTATACCTGTGAATACACATTATGTTAGTTGCTTTGAAACATATAATATTTGAAGTTTCAATAACTACAAACAAACCGATAGTAACATTTCAGTACATATTTGGGCATTTGTTAGATTTAACGTATGAAAATGCCCCGTGGTAAAACTATTTCTGATGAAATAGGGTTGTAATAATTCACTAGCATTCAAAAGGCAAAAGGCAAATCTGTTGCGCAAATCGCTGATAGTATTACTTTATTAAGATATGCAGTACGAAATATTATCAAACTTTACAAAGGTACCGGATCCGTGACTCAGAAACGAAGAAATGGGATCCAGCCACACTATTCTGGTACAAATGTAAGGGCTCTGAAAAGAATTATCGTGCAAAATCGTTGCGCTAATTATGGTGAATTAAGAATTTAATGGGATCTGATAAAAAGTAAAAGTTTTTCAAGAGCAACTTGTCACGGAGTTGGCTTTAAAACTTACAAAACAAGCTCAAACTGTCTCCCCTTTTTTCGGCTTGCAATTTTGCAATTCGTAGTCAAAATAAAAGTCTCTACTAACAAAAGTGCATAAGAATATAGATTCATGTGGACAAAAGAACCGCAGGCACAATGAAACTAAATTATTTGGAGAGATGAAGCTAGATTTAAAGTTTGCGTAAGTTGGTAATAGTCGAAAGTCATAGAAACCAAAGACGATCTTTCAGACAGACTGCCTTCAAAAGAAAATTTAGTTTCCAGCCTCCATTATGATTTGTTGACCCATATTAGCTAAAGAAGTCCGACAGTTATACTTTGTAGACTTCATGAATGCTGAAAAATATGTTAACATCCTTAAAATTAATCTAAAACCACATATTAAAGAAATGCGCTTGAATAACATCGAATGTATTTTCCAACAGGATGGTGTCGCTTGCCATACGGCTAAAAAAGTGAATGATGATTGGATGTCAGAAAACAATATTTTACTTTTAAAATGGGTGTCCAGCTGTCCATATTTTTAGCCGATCGAAACTTTGTGGCATAATTTGAAGAAGGAGCTCCGATCCCAACCTGCATGAACCGTCCCAAAGTTGCGTGCCCGCCTACACGAAACTTGGAACAAATGTATTCCGGATAATTATCAAAGATTGGTGGAGACTATTTCAAGACGCATCGAGACAGTAATTAATTGAAAAGGCAATTTAACGCAGTGGTAGTCTTTTTATTTAATTTTCGTTAATTTTGTACTGATTGATAACACTGCCCAACAAAATAATTCTTTTGTCGTGGTGCCTGTAAAATACGAACTGATCTAGGATATTTCTGATGTGTTGGTTCCAAAAGTAACTGGCATTTCTTCGTAGCAGTTCTAGTTTTGGCGATACACCACGGTGAAATTTATTACCCCTAAGTATAAATTTGATGCTTTCTAACATTCACATACTCGAATGTAACATGAGCATCAGCATCCATTATATTCACAGCCACACAGCGTATTTTTCCTAAATAGGGCAGAAAGAGTGAATTTCGAAAACTAGATCTGATAGGACATATCTAACGACATTTTTGGATTAGATACCCCAAAATTGCGTAACTATATTTAAAAGAGGAGGCACCAAAAAGTGTGTTGGCCAGTGTAATATTAGGAACTCCTTGAAAATTTTCCTTGACAATTCCAATGACAATTACAATGTAGTGTAATATGTCAAAAGTGAATAAACGTTTCCTACGTAATCAGAAAAATGTGTTAATTTTAACAAATTTTCGGATTGCATGATAAATTTATTCAAAACAACATATTTTTGTTAGTTGATCTATCTTCACTGAGGCAGGATCCGTAGATTTTCATAAGTGATTTGTTTATTATTACACAACTATAATTTATTTTCCATCAATTTCATCTCTTGCCTGGAATTTTTAATACAGCTTGATACGTGTGATTGACATACAATCGGTTGTTGGATTAACATAATATTTGTGGGAAATGCGTTAAATTGGTTTTATTAAATCCGACCTGTGCACGAGCTTATTCTAGTTAGTTTGAATTTAATGACGTTTCACAAGCCATTTGTATCGACATACATAGAGGGTGCTCCAATTGTTTGGCAAAGTTGAATATTTCCTGTACTTATAGAAATATAAATAAAAACTTGAGATAAGTTAGGATTACAAGGCCAACCTTACAAAATGCTTTTGTTTAAGTAGAGTATTCTGTAAGCAGGTATTACGAGAAAGCTACATATATTTTTTAAATAAGACACTTCATGTGTTTTTTTTTAATCCTATGTCCTTTGTACCTTGCGGTGTCAGACTATTTATTATCATGTATTTTATATATTTGTATTCGAGGTTATCAGTGTTATACCTTCAAGTTATTCGTTTTGTAGCGTGAAAGTTATTCTAATATTTATTAAAATATGATTTCTGCTAGACCGTCCATTAAAAAATTATAACTAAGAATTGTTAACTTTTGAGTAAACCGTTTGTTGGAGACTAATAGTCAACACCTTATAAAGTTCACCCATATTCTATATGTCACTAAATCCAGTGCAAATCAGTGATACTATCCTACAAATATCAGCTTCAATGCGATATTCTAACCTAATTTTTCCAAGTGGAATATGAAGATTAATGTCCTTGAATTTGGACTAATAATGTCTTCTTAACTTATCTAACAGGATTATTTTCTGAAATATGTACATGACGTTCTAATATATTGATCATCCGCCAGAGTAATTTTCGAGCAAATGCCGTCAAACAAGAACTGGAAAGATCTTAGAAGATTCTCATGCTATATATACAATAATAGGACCTTGGTAACCATTTTATAACTATTTATTACACAACATATTCGTGGTAGACATATTGAATATATTCTACAGATTATTTCTATTTTCCTGACCTGTTTTCATTGCATCCACTTGTTTACTACATCAGTTTTTGTCGATTGATTTTTGCAACTCATAAGCTTTACACGCAGAAAAATAGATTCAATTGAAAATACACTGAGCTAAAATTATGAGTTCTCCCAAACAGCTTGCTAAAGAAATACAAACTGTGATATTTTTCAGGATATTGAATTCTGCAAAAAATACTAACTGATGACGCATTTTATACCTAAGAAAATGTTGAGGTATTATTACAATAGATTTAATTCAAATTATTTGGTTATTTTCTTTGTGGGAAACTTTATTAAGTTCCTCTGATGTGTAAATATTACACAAAATCACTTAACGAAATCATGTTTTTCAATTCTTTCCCTCCTTAGACAAAAGCATTTCTGAATACAGACAACATGAATTGATGATATCTCTATAAAAATATTCGAGTCAGTTTAAACATATATAAGGAAATTTGAGGGCAGTATTAAGATCAATTCAAAGGTACATTAATATATGCACAAACGTTGTTAGAACGCACTAAGTTAATGAAATGTCATGTTAACAATTTCGAAGAAGTACTGGCATTTAGAAGTAGCTCGGCAAAACAAACAAATTCTAATAAATTAAGGAATAACTTGATAACACCGCTTACTACAGACAAATTGAAGCTGTGGCTACGTACACCTAGTTACCTCGAATACAAAGATCTAAAAATACACTTGGTGTTCTATTAAAAAAAATGCAATTTTAGTGTGGTACTTGTTTACGAAACATTCTGTATATTCCAATTTCAACTCTTTTATATCCAATTCCATTCCCTTTATTCTTGATGAAGTGCCCACTCATGACGATCCTTTTTGATCATCTTATATAATTGATCAAAGTTGTATTTTCCTTTAAGATTTCCTGGTCAGCCCTTTTATGCCATTAAGTGTAAGGGCACTTCTCTATGTACACACATAGATGTGAAGTGGTGGTCTCAGCAGATTTCCAGAGATGCTATTGGGCAAATACGCATCTATTATACTGAGTTATGTAAGCCGGTAGATTTGTTGCAGCTATTGTTGTCTTTTTGGTAGTTTTTGGCAAACATATCAATAAGGCGTAAGTGACCAGAAGACCAATTATTAACTAACTGTTTTTTAATTCTGACGTTCACGTATGAAATACAATATCATATGTGGGCAACAACCAGCCCGTTGTAATATTTCATCCGGCCCGCGAGACATTTTGAAAATCCCAATTAAAAAAAATTACACTACTTTTCTTTTGTATAACCATGGTCGGGGCTTTAACCCCGAAGAGCAACTCGCGCAGTACCTCGTCCATTGTGCACCCATGTGATTTTAGTTCACTCGACCGGGTTGTACATCAGCAACAAAGTCCATAATCTGATCGAGCGGTAATTTCCCTAAATTGGGTCCATCAAGCTGAGCATTTCCAAGGTGAACCTGTTTCTCCCTGCAGACTATAGACCAGTCGACAAGAAGGTCCGCAGGAGCTTCCTCTGCTCTCCCACACTTTCTACATGAAGAAGAGTTTACTAGACCCATGCGATGCATGTGTTTATTCAGTGCGTAGTGTCCAGTTAAGATCGCTGTGAGTGCTCTCAGTTTGGTCCTGCTCATTAAGACTGCCTTACACAGTCTTCCCTCACCTGGATAAATCCCGAGAGATTTACAGTGTCTTAAACCGTCTACACCATTCCAGTAGGACCGGTGATTGGCGGCGAGCTCGGATTTAACATAGGTCTTAATACTGCCATAGGTACTCCCACACGTCGGTTCAGGACCTGAGTATGGTCGTCCACTGGCATCTTTTGCTAGCAAGTCAGCTATTTCGTTCTCTTCGATTCCCGAGTGGCTTGGCACCCATCTCAGCGTAACGTTGCAATGTTCCGCCAGTTGTTGTAGCCTTCTATGGCACCCGAATACCACTTCGGAGTCAAACTTGACAGCTTGTACCGCTCTAAGAACGGCTTGGCTGTCCGATACGATTTCCACCGCTTCCATGTCATGTGCGTAGTTCAGAGAGTTCTCTGCACATGTCTGGATGGCAATTACTTCTGCTTGAAAGATGGAGCAGGAGACCACTAGACTGATGGTCTCGCCATCCGGTTCTCCCTCTTTCCAAATTCCAATACCTGTGCCGTTCAAGGTTTTCGAGGCATCTGCGAACCAGCGGGAATGCCCCGTCCCGATTTGCTTGCATATGCCTTTATTGCCTCGCCGTTGGGAATTATTACATTGTATCCCCCAGCAAAGCTAATTACACTACTTACTCATACTCACTCCAAATGAGGAAGATCGAGTGATATCGGGTTTCTTATTTTAATAAATTGCATTATAATAACATTGTCGTATTATTTCATGTCTGATATCTATACCTAAAAATTATGAACACTACTTTAAAATGCACTACTTTTAAACGCGGCCCGCGAACGTATTTGCACACTAAAGCTTGGCCCACATGTCAAAGGTTGCCCATACTTATTCTACATAATTACACCTTTTCATTTTATTTCAAGGACTTCTAGTATACAAAAATTCTATTGACAGATTAAAACTTGGGGAATTTTCTTTGTTTTCTTTCTTAGATTTTTAAATTTAGAAAAAATCAATGCACATTTTCTATTGGACATTTGCAAATGTACAAGGAGTAAATCGGTTTGAAAAACGTTCTCTATATACCTGTTCGGCTTGCCTAGAATCTTTTCGTCATTGACAGTAGATTAAGGAAGGTATCTACGTATTCATAAGGCATAAATGATGTCGGCTTGTTTGTAAGGTTAATTAATTACATGATAATAAATTTAAATATAGTGAAAGAGCTTAGATACTTTTAACGATTTTAAAAAGTTGATTGATTTTATACGCGATATAGAAAGCGTAGTAAGCCATGTTGATTACTTTATTGATATCCGATTATTTTTTAACGAAAACATGTTTCCAGTAATAAAAAGTAAAAGCGTTTTCTTTCTATATAATAAATAGGATATGTCGATCGCATTTGTAACCCCATAATGCAATAGCTAGGAAAAAACTTACAAAAAAATTATAGATACAATTTGAAAAAATAAAGTGAGAGGCGGGTTTACAACGTCTTTATTACAGCTTTTTATCTCTAAACTACTCTATATATAAAAAAAACTATTGAAGGCAGTAAAATTAAAATAGCGAGAACAATAATAACCAGACACAACTAATTACAGATGACAAACTAATTTATTAGTAGAATATTACTTATCCATGAACCTTTTTATTGCCAACGTAAAGCATTTCTAAGAGATTGCTGTATAGAGTACGCACGGAAGTTACACCAACGCCTCTGCTATAGTAAATACTACTATTTCTGTAAGGTTTAAAAGTTATCGTATTGAGAAAAAATGTAGAAGCGTATAAACAAAGATCATTAAAATGTTATCTGACTTGACTTGTATGTAAACTTTGCCGGAAGATACATATAACGCGGGTGAAACTGTTCTAACTTCCTAGAAATTTCCAAAACGTTATTTTTAAGCCTAGTATGTTTATTCAGATTCTAAAATATTTGCATCCGTATCCGTCTTTTTCAACCGAACCATAACGCCTTTTACGTCTTACTGAATCTTATGCTATAATTTCGTCGCGGCCTTGACATTACGTAAGGTTGATTATATTCTTTAATTGCTTGTTAAAATCGCTATGGTAAAATTTGCTGTTTGTAATTATTTATGCTTGGTGGGTCAGGGTAATCTATTTGTATGATGATTAAGACTACTCGAGATGAAACACTTCATCTATACTTTACGCAAGCTAGTTTGCGTGAAACTGAAATTTCTCAGCGTGCAATAGAGAAACTATTGTTTCCATGAACTATTTCGTCAGACGAGATTATTAACTTACCGCATTAATTACAATATTAATATAGTGTTTCTCAAATTCTCTTCTATGAATCTTATTGTTTGAACACAACTGTTGGTAATAATGCGAATATATAAATGTATCTTACAGTTTAAATGATCATACCAGTGTGAAAAGAGCATCCAAAGTTAGCAGCCCATAGGCGGACGTAGGAGGTAGAATATATAATTAATTATAAAAAATTATTATCCACGAAAGTTCAGTAGCTACCATATTAAGATTCAACACATATAATGCTTGTTACGACACACTCATACCAGCGAAATACAATTGAGTTTCGAAGGATGCTTGGGGTGAGTTACCTACAACCCCTAGACAAAAAATTCATATTCGCGACATAAATGATTCAAAAAGAAATTTACCTAATTTCAAGAAAAATCCTCAAGATTCTACATACCGAACCTGTATATGATAGCTCCTGAACTTTCGCGAATATAAATTTTTTGTCTAGGGGTTGTAGGTAACGCACCCCAAGGACTCTTCGATACTCAATTGTATTTCGCTGGTATAAGTGTGTGGTAACAAGCATTGTATGTGCCGAATCTTAATGTGATAGCTACTGAACTTTCGTGGATAATAATTTTTTATAATTTAATTATTTATTCTGCCTTCTACGTCCGCCTCTTTTCACACCGGTTTAGATACTAAAGTGAGTTAAATTATATAGTTGAATATTAAAGTAAACAAAATAATAATAATAAATGACTTTATTGTGCATAATCCTGGTACTTACAAAAATAAAACAAAAATACGATGCAATATAAGCTAAATAATATGCGTAATCTCAGGATGAGGTCCAATAACATAAAAGCTATATTGCTGCTCTATCTAATCCTGTATTATCAATGTTACAATTCCACCTTCTACAGAAGTGCCTAAAATTAATGTATTCTGTGTAAGCCTACGTGTGTCCATAAAAAAAATAGAAAAAGCGATATATGTATAAAATATACCCGCCTGGTTTGTACATTTATCAACTACGAACAAAAGATATAAATTCTACAGCTGCATGGTATTTCTATATGTGGAGAAGCTAAGGAAAATATATTAAATTTATTAACAAGAGAGAAGCATAAACCGTAAATTAAATTTGAATTGTTTAATATTAGCGGATTCTTTTCACAATTGTATTTGGCATATATACGAATGGAAAATGACCTCTGAAAGAGAGCTGTTCTGTGGGCTGGCGGAAATATCATACACAGGAACCTTGTTGTAATGTTGTGGATATCCGTTCTTAAGAGAATAGTACAGAACAGACCAGTAACAGAGCAGTAAGAGTACAGAGTAAGCATTTGTAATTCCCCGCGACTATCCATATTCAACCAACCAGTTTCTACCAACTTGTGTGATACATGCTGATATTTTTTATACCATGAATGTATCTCAAGCAAAAATTTTGAGCCTCCTACATTTTATTTTTTTTTGTTAAGTAATCTAAACATAGATAAAATATTTCGGAGCAATAGGTAAAATTAGAGAGAACATATGTATCGCCTTTAGCATGCTTATTTAAAACTGCGAGGAGAGGGTATGATTTTTTCAGGCTTAGGTATGCTACTTGAAAATATTTATTGATTTGGTCTTGAAAACGAAACGAGTTGTCGAGAATTAGCGTCAAACTTTTTACTTTATTTAGTAGGGGAATTTGCTCATTGTTAATCATACCATTCAGTGCCTCGCATGCTTCCCAATTTCCGAAAAATACGATCTGTCACTTGGGCGGATTAAGATATAGTGAGTGCCTTAGAGAAGTTTTGTAATCAAATGATAGATAACCTAGCAATACTCTGTTTCCAATCACACATTTAAAATGAGTAATATAATTGCATATCATCAGCGTATAAATGTACTTTTATATAATTAAAGCTGATTATAAATCAGGAAGTCTACAAGGAGACTAAAACTGGACTTAACATCGCACCTTGGGCGAGACCTTGCAGTGTTTCCCTGGGTTAGGACATCTGTGAATCGATCCTAACAAACGGCGACCTGTGCGATAGATAATCCGATGACAATATCAATGAATCGGTACCAAATCCCTCTAAGCGTAGTAAATTTATAAGCGTTGTACGGTTAACAGTATCGAATGCTTTCGAATAGTTCAAAAGAATCAATGCCGTCACCAAGCCCTGATTCGATGCCGTCAGTATGTAGTACAGCTACGGCAAAACTGGAAGCCCTACTGAAACTCGGGAGGAAGCAAGTACACCTCTACGTACTGTCTTATCTGCTTCTCCAAAACACGCTCCAATATATTTGAGAGAGAAGGTAATAAACTAATTGGTCTCAAGTCATTTAGTTCAGAAATATCATACTTTTTCGGGACAGGTATAATAACGGCCTGCTTCCAATCGCGTGGGAACACCTTTTCTAAAATATATGAATTAATGATATGTGTAGTACATATGTGGAATAATATACGGAGAACAGAGACGCAACATGCATGCTGCATAACTCGCAACAGTTGTTTTAATACTTTGTATTATTTCTGTAATCAATTCAACGAGAAATTAAACAGATCGGTACCGCTATTGTACTGTGGCAAAGGGAACGATAAAGTAGCTGCCCGTTTTTTGTGTTCCAGTTAGCAGTTATCAAATAGTAATATTTAAAAAGTTACGTACATAACAAAACATTATATCTAATTTTGGCGAATTTTTCCTAAATAGGGCAGAAAGAGTGAATTTCGAAAACTAGATCTGATAGAACAAATCTGACGGCATTTTTGGATTAGGCACGCCAAAATTGCTTAATTACATTTGAAAAAACCGAGGCACTAAAATGCGTGTTGGCCTGTGTAATCAATACTAAACCTGTTTTAAATTTAATATTCTTCCATGGTGAGGTAAATATATTATTCGAGCGCAAAATATTAACTTTTCAATTACAACATAGTACAATTTGCAATTAGTGCTAAACTATAAATAAATTACAACACATTTAATTATATTATTTCAACAAATTGCTTTTGAAGCTCTAATTAACTGTACATAAACATAATTTACAGTGTAGAAGGTAGTTTATCGTAAAAGGAAATATTCAAATTAAAATTATATAAGAATGATTAAATAGATCTCGTTAATCATAAATCGTTTTAAACTTTTCTTTATACTCAGTAAAATGCGCGACGTTTTCGAATCTGGTATTAAAAGGAAAGTAAGCAATCCCACAATTACCTTTACATAGGTGATATATATTTCAATTCGTTTATTTTATTGTACTTCGCTTCTATTATTCAACGGGTTTACTAATGTGATTTATTTCTTGATAAACTTAAGCCATAAAAATCTACGTACTTAGTATCAGTATCATACCGTTGACACGTATGACTAAATAAATAAATGTGTAGTTTATAAATATTGACAATCTAAAAATATTCTACCTGTAATTGCACCTTGTTGCTTTCCATAATGAACAATTATGTTTTGCTTTAAAGTAAATATATGTCTGTTGAAGTGGTTATTTTTTTCTTTAATCTATATGTACCTTAGGAAAGGCACGTTTCCTTAAAATACAATAGTGATTACATAAAACGTTCTAACGAGATAATCAAGCGAATGTACTCATCTACGATCGTTTAGCGACGATGTGGTAATGAGAAATTTAATGTTACTCCGGCTTTACACCGACTCTGACCATCGCAACTGGCGCGAGATCATAAAAAGCATAATATTCGCGAGTGACAGACAGATGTGTACACGTACTTACATGTGTATAGATTTACTCAGCGACGTAAACAAAAATACACGTTCACCGCGCGCGTTGCTCTATTGTTTTCGTTTAGCTATCGGTCCGCTTAGGTAAACGTTATCGATTGGTGTACGTGATACGATAAGATAAAACACGTGAAAATGGCAGAATCAGTACTGTGATAGATCTTACGAAATAAGGTGCTTTTGTTTGTTCCGCTTCTGTTTACTTTTCTGTTTCAAACGCGTGAATCGTCGCAACGATGAAGTTACAAATAGAAAACACGTTGAGGGAATTGGGAAAATGGGATAGGAAAAAGAACAAAACGGTCGACAAGGACAACAAGAAACGATTACAGATGGTCGAGGATTTTGTGCTTAACCTTTACGCAAGGACATGTGACGTGTTTAAATTTTGCGAAACATCGAACCAGGGTTTCGTATACGTTTTACCATCGATCCACGAGAAAGATCAACATTCGGAAGCCTACCAAAAAACCCTACTGTGCTTGGAAGGTCTCTACCAATTTGCAGAGTATATGAGATCTAAATCCGTCCAGGACGATAGTAAAACACAAGAAATTTCAGCATATAAACAAGAGTTATCGACAATACAAGATCAATTAAAATTAGCCCTAAATGAGAAGGAAGCCGTCAAGAAGCAATGCAGGGATATCATAAAGCAAACACAAATGGTACACGAAAAATGCAAGTTAAAAAAATTACACTACAAGGAAGTCCTGCGGGAAAACCAACACCTTTCAGCTAGAAATAAAGTTATCGAAAACGAATTAAAAGATCGCGAATCAAGGCTACAGGCACTAACAGCAAAATTGGATGTTAGCAAGAAATATATCGAGAAAACCCAGAAAGATTTGAAATTATTCAAAGATAAAGTTCATAGAATGACAATCGAAATCAATCTACTTGAAAAAATAAACATCGAGCAAGCCATTTTTGACGAAGATGGCAAAGAAAAGTTAGATAAAGCAGAAAATGTTATACAGCGACTTCAAGAACATGACAAGGAATTGCATGACCACCTTCTAACATGTGATATTAGCGACAACTGTAAGTATATTCAGAAAATGAATAATATTAATGATACTGCTTTTAAGTACGATGCTGCTAAAAATCTAATAAAACATATGCAAGTTACTTTAAAGAAGAAATCGAAAGAATTAGAGCAAAAATCCAGTGATATTGCTTATTTACAAAAGCAGCTTATTGAACATAAAAGTAAAGATTGCGATTGTCGCAAGAATGTGGTGGTCGATTGCGATGGCATAATAGAAGAAAATCGAAGATTATGGGACGGTTATTTTCACCTACAATTAGAACATATAAGCATCGAAAAGGATATCGAAATAACTGAAAATAAATACCAACTTACCAGAGACAGGCTAAATGAAGTAAGTGCCGAAAAGCGACGCCTTAGTGAAGAAAATGACATCCAACAGAAGGAAATCAAAGAACATCTAAAAGTTATTGAATGTCTAAAAGGGAAACATAAACAACTGGAAGAGAAATTAAAGCAATTCGATGATCGCTTCGGTAAGCTACATTGTGATAAGGAACAGACAGATGCAGAACTTTCCCATCTTAAATATTTCATCGATCAACAACAAAGTGCTCTAAAGGAAAACGAGCTCAAATACATTTCGTTGGAAAATGAATATTTGCACGCTCAAGAACTCCTAGAAGAATTCAAGAGATCCTTCGAAAAGGTCGAAGAACTACTTGATGCTAAGACTATAGAGTACGAAGAGAGGTCGTCGAGCTTAATGGACGAGCTTAACAAAGAGAAAGATAAGAGCGAAGTTCTGTTCAACATATTAGGAAGTCGTTTTGTACATAGGGTTGTAGACGCTTACATAAAGATGAAAGAATTGGAGGAATGTATAGAAAACATGATAAACTTAAGAAATTATCAGATGACGGACGATGCCAAAACGAACAACAACTACATCGAAAACAACAACGTAATCTTTGAAAACGGAAATGAAAAATTGCAAGACGACAAGAGCATTCTGCATAAGGAATTGAAGTACAAAATTAAAGATCTGAGAAGTAAATGTGGGGAGAGTATTGAGAAAGTTGTTCAAAAGACAAACAACAAGTTGGGTAAATACAAAATGGCACTTTTCGGTAAAGACAACAACTTTGAAATTGAAGAATTCATGCCTTCAACCTATGAAATAATCAAGAATCAACTTGGTTCGGTAATCACGTGAATTAGCTTCAGAAGTACTAAATCTATGTTTGTTCGTGTATTAATTTTATTATTGCATTAGCTACATTTTGTTAGTATAAAATCAATAAAATATTTATAACGAAAGTGAGTAATTTTTTACAAAAAATGTTATCAGATTAAATCCTATGCACGCATTAAATTGGCATTATTATAATAGCTCTTGATTTAGATAATGCATCACTGAAAAAGTGACAAAGTCTAAAATTCCACGTATAATTAGGTAGCTATGTAATGTGCAATTTTTTATTCTACATGTGGTTAATGTAGGCCACCAGCTCTACAGTCCTGCTTGAAATAACCTCATCATCATCTGGCTTTAATTCGCATTCAAACAGAACGTTAGTATGAGAAAACAATTGTGCAATATTTCCAGTATGCTGATACTTAATTTAAATAGAAATATTATTCCTTTATTGATTAACAGGGAAAAGTTCCCAACTCAAAACTTAAAAAAATGAAATTTTGTGTGTGTAAAATCCATCTGAGAGCATCATCAAAACTAATTTTATAAGCGGAAAAGCGCATTTCAATGTTAATGTGCTTTCCAGTTTTGGACGAATATCATAACAACAACAAATAAATTATTAATATTCTACATCAAAGCATTTGTTACATGCATTACAATTTGAAAATTAAAAGTTGATCCCCATTTCGCTACATTGCACAAATATTCTATCGTTTTGGTCATATAATGTGAAAATTTAAAATAATACTAAATTTATTCCTGCATTATTCAAGGAGATATATTTGTTTAGGAAAATAATCATATACATAGGATATATGTATGCTACTATAGTATGTGCGTAGGTATATAACAATATACGTATATATTACAGTATATAGACGTGTATATTCGGTCACATAACATCTGTGCATTATTAGAATTAACATACCATGTATCAATTACTCTAGGGTGACAGAATAAAATAGACACCAGGTAAAGCGGTATAAATATGTAAACAGTTAAATTCTAAGAACGAATTGAGAACTTTCTCTTGTCATTAGGGTAGGGGTAGATGTATCGGAAGGAATTCGTCATAGTTTAGTATCGTTACAACTATGCCTCGCTTACAAGATTCAAGTGATATTAGCGACTTCACCCGGGATCGCATCGTTGGCCAGAGTGAACGCGGCGCTTCGCAACGTGAAATAAGTAAATTTTTAAATATTCCGTTGTCCACAGTTAACCGTGTGATTACACAATTTAAACGCGAGGAAAAAACAACAGTGGAGCCGAGACCAGGTCGTGCCGGACCTTCTGAAAGAAGTAAAAGGTACAGTAAGTACAGCTGAGCTTGCGGCAACTTCACAGAAAAATCAGCGCATCGTTCTGCGATACCTCCACAGTGTGAGGTTGTATAAAAGGTTGGCAAAGAAAAAAGCTCTCCTTACGGCGTTTCAAAAACGGCGCCGAATGGCTTGGGCAATCGAAATGCGAACGAAGCCCGAAGAGTTTTAGCGGTCTGTCATTTTTTCAGACGAAAGCAGATACTGCCAATTCAGTGATAGTGGTCGTACGTGGGTATGGAGACGTTCGCCACAGCAACTGGACGAAAAATTTTTGCATCAGACGGTGAAATACGACGGTGTGAACATCATGGTGTGGGGCGCGATATGGTATGGTGGAAGATCGCAATTAGTAATCTGCGACGGAAATATAAATGCGGCAAAATATATCCAAATATTAACAGAAGGACCGAACTACCGATATTCAACAACGCCATTTTATCTAAAGAAGACGCCACTTTTATGGAGGATGGAGCACCCTGCCACAAAGCAAGAACAACAACCAGATGGAAAGAGGAACAGGGGACTCGGACTTTACCATGGCCAGGCCAATCACCATACATGAATCCGATAGAGAATGACACCATTAATCATTTAATAGATTCTATGCCACGACGACTCGCAGCACTTCACGCAAGTAAAGGTGGATCGACAAAATATTAGTCTAATTTAAAAATTTTAAAATATTTTGTATATATAGCGAGAATAGTATCTTTTTTTAATTACTAGGTGTCTATTTTATTCTGTCACCCTAGTGTACATGCAATACGTAAAGCTCGGATTTTTCTACAGGAAGAATGCTACAAATATACATATAAACATGTTTTTCAAAAAACACGTCAAAAATATGGTTTTTACCTACAATTTACAGTTTTTGTGTATTTTGCTTTTAATCCATTTAGCCTTCGGTAAATCCAGAAAAAAAAGTACAACACCAAATAAAGTAAATATATATTTTTTGCTGGATTTAATGATAAAGTTTTTGGTATGGCAATTAATGTTTAAAAATCCATCAGTTTTACATAGAATAATACTCAATAAATTCTGAGTGTTCTATACTAAAAATTTACTCGAATGACGGCATTTGAGTAGTCGCTATTCTTAATTGAATTACTTAAAAACTATGAATATACGTCAATTACTTTATAACCTCTCGTTTTTCGAATAAACTTTTGTATTTTTAAATATAAGAATAGTTATTTACATAGAATATATTTGCATTTAATCATATACCCCACCCATCAGGAAGAATGATTTTTCTTCGTGCACTTGATAAAGCTAGCGTATACGAATAATTTGTAGTAGCTATAAGGTTATGCGACGCGGAAAACTGCTAATGGAGGCTGAAAGAGCGCAAGTCGATACTTTAAACAACGCAAATTGTTCCATAAGAGAAATCGCTAGGCGATTAAAGCCGGATGACTGTGCAATTCGTAATTATCTCCGCGACAAGGAAAATTACGGAGAAAAACGTAAAGGACGGGCAGCAAGAGCCACTACCGAACGGGAGAGAAAGAAAATTATTCGAATAGCATCGCATTCAACGGCGACAGCGTCAAATTCGTGATGCTGCCGGAACTTCTTTTGAGCATTTTGAAACAATCTCCATACATTCGTCGGTTAAAGCTGAAAAAGAAACTGCCCGGAACAGAGAAGGCCGATTAAATTTCGCAAGCAACACATTCAATGGAGTGAAGATTGGAAGAACGCACGGTGATACCGCGACATGACCTCAAGGCGGCAGAGGTGTTATGGTATGGAGTGCAATTTCCTCATAAAAGGCATAATCCAGAGTCAAATGAGCACGTAAGACTTTATTTTGCAACAAGATAATGCTGCTGGGCATAATGCTCGGATAGTAAAACAATGGTCCGAACAAAATGAAATAACTTTATTGCCATGGCCACCGTTGTCTCCGGTCTTCAACATAATAGAAAATATGTGGGGATGGTTATCCCGAAGGATTTATAGTGGTAGGAAGCAATAAGGAACAGTTGTAAGTAGCTATTCGGAAAGCATGGGAAGGACTTCGGTTGGAGTACATTCACAATTTGCATAATTCATTTTCAAACAGAATGTTAGAGGTAATAAGTAAGAACGGTAGCCATATCCATTATTAAATAAAGTTTTCGCCAACAATTTTGCTGTTTTATTTTGCTACGTTTAAACAAATGTCGCACCGGTTTTCAAAGTAACATTTATTAGTTAAGTTAATTTCTTTTACTCTTATTCGGAATACTTGCACAATATAACAATAGTTTATCGGCATAAAGCACAAAAATTAAAATGTATTCTTTTAACAATGTTATAGATACTGCGGCTAATCAAGTGTCGCGGAGTGTACATATGTATGTCTATTTATATTAAACATGCTTTCCCTATTTATCAGTAGCAATATTAACAAAATAATAAATGTAATTCCAGATAATTTCCAATTTTCATTATAAATATTTATGGGACAAAAACTATATGGAATAATGTAGAACAATTCTTTTAACTTCTTTTTAAATTAGAACGCTTCGTACAATATCGGCATGCATATGTAACAAACAAAGTGGAACAGGAAACGAGCGCTGAAATTCTTATGTTTCAAAATATTCGACCATGTTTACAAAAAATGACACTCAGTTTATACTCTCAGTCTAACTTCGTTAACTGGATAAAATTAATTTTAAATGTAAGCTAATACAACTTATTTTATTGATTCACACATCTAAAAAGGTATGTTTGATAAATTCGGCGAATAGTATTATTGCAGATAAATTTTGTAATCCTAACGTTTCTTCATATTCTTCATATAAAATAACCTTGAGGATAGTTTCTCAATACTTATCGGTTTACCGAGCGATATTTATTCGAAGAATGTTAACTATTATAGGTTAAATTCATATACCCACATATTAACACTTCGCAATAGGACTATTTATTTACTACTATATTGTTCGTTTTTTTTATTAAAGTTGTGGTACTCTATTGAAAGAATTGAAAAAATACATACGTGGTATACTATACACCACGGTAAAAATGAAATAGAAATTTAAACACACATACACCAGGATATGAAAAAAAATGAAGAATGGTGTCATAATAACCTACTAACAATAAATGGCAGCAAAACCGAATACATAATCTGCGCAAGAAGGAAAAACCCGAAGATAGAGATAAAAGTATAATCGCAAACAATAAAGGAAATAAACGAAGTAACTCATTCGGGGCTAAGAATACAAAACAACCTAAACGCGCTGGTGAGACGGAACATCCAAACGGTAGCTGCTGTAGCAAGAATTAGCCATATATTACCAAACTCATTAAGGAAACTCATATATAACGCATTATTCACATCTAGTAATAATTGCTTGATGACCATCTGAGGAAATACTTCTAAATCAAACGTAAATAAGATACAAAAGCAGTAAAACAAAATTCTTAAAATGCTGTACTCACTGGACATGTTGGACACCAACACAGACTTTATATAAGAAAACCACTAAGAACATTAATCAATTACTAATACTAAACAACGTACTGATGCTCTATAAAATTGAAAAATACCTTTTTAAAACAAACATAAAACTAACAAAGGATAAAGATGTACACAGCCATAAGACCAGAAGAAAATTCCACTTACGTACAGAAAGATTCACGCATGACAAGTTCTAACAAAACGCTTACAACAAAATTAATAAACATATACAATAAACTACCCGATGATGTAAAACTACCCGATGATGTAAAACAACTCGAATATAAGACGTACAAAAATAAAATTAAATATATGATTGGACACAACAATTAAAATAATTTTATCATGGACACAACATAATATGAAAGAATAACGGTAATACATACTTGGACATGGACAAGCGACAATTTGAGCCTTCGACACTATTAGGCCGGGACGGACCATCGGCCAAAACATCCCGAATCGAAGAAAGAAGGACGTACAACATGTAGAAGCTAATTCGCACTCGTGTTTGCATATACAATTATGCACATGCAATGTAATATTGCTTCTGTAAGTAAATAAATAGAAAAAAAAACAAATTGTGAAGAAATTTGTATTTTATCCTTTCAACAGCCCTGTTTAATAACTCGAGTTATTCCAATTATCCCAACCAAATATACACCGGGTTCTTTTCTTGTCACTACACATACATTTTTCCTATTTTTATTTTTGCTATTTTTTGCGAAATAATATTTAATATTTAAATAAAACAATTTTTACTGATAAAGCTACCTTTACCGTAAATGGTGAACTGGATTCTCAGAACTTCCGGTTGGTATCCTACATTTATCAATTGAAAAATAGGAAATTTCCTTTCCACTAATCCCTTAGATATTGGTCCCGTACTAATCCTCATTCTGAAAACCTGACCCAAACGCAATACTCTCAAAAAGTCAATGTCTGGATTGGAATAATAAGCGATAGACTCATTGGCCAACCTCACTGCAAGAAAATATCTGAATCTGTTGCGAGATCACATCATTCCATCAGCTGATATACTGAATATTGATGAAATTTGGTTCCAAATGGATGGGATTACACCACATTCTACAAACGCCGTCAGGAATTTCTTTAATGACGCATTTCAAACCGATTTACTTCCAAATTTATTTTTTTTTCTTTCTTTCTTTTGTGTTACCTGAAAAGTAAAGTTCATAACGTGCAAATACGTAACTTCGACGAATTGAAAGACCGCATACGTACTGCATGTGATGGAATAAGCCCAGAATTTAATCGGAATACCTTGCGTTGCTCTCAAGACCGCCTTGCTTATTTCCTTGAAAGATAAGAGGACTCTTCGAAAACTTGCTATACAATTAGATTTCATTTTTGTTATGTTGTTCTGTTTGCCTTAATTAATTGTTAAAATAAAATAATATCTTCATCAAATTTCCAGAATAGATATTTTATTTGCATTAAGAGAGATCTGTGGTAGCACTGGTAGCTGGTTTTGTTAGGAACTCAGAGTTCTCGGTCAATATGTGTGTATGACTGGTTGCCTACTATCCTGACAACTCATTGACAATTTTCTGTTCAGTTATTCATAGGAAAAATGTATGTGTAATGATAAAAAAGAACCCAGTTTATATATTTTATAATAGTAATTTGTTGATAATAAATACAAATTCGGTTTTGTTAGGTCATGAATAACTCATTGCACATTATTATCAAGTATCCAATCTTCCACGCCGAGGGGTACATATGTAAATTGTTTTGTAATGGAAGCATTTAAAGTTTACCTAACACTGGTTACATAAGTTTATGACTACGAAAATCTAAGCACGAACAAGAAAGTAAGTGTAAATACCGCACAAAATAAACGTTAATGCCTCTAGGGAGTACTTGTATGAATACTCTTGTCTTACAGGAAAAGATTTAACAGTGTTTGAGAAGTACAGGACGAACTCCAGATTCAATAATCTTAAGTTTAAAGTTAGATCGTAGAAAAGAGTAACACACCACGACTTACTAGCGAGAAGGTATTTAGTCTTCGCTAAAGTACTTTATTAAAGTAGAGCCCTCAAGAACAGGTGTTTGTTCTCCTCGATATTCGTTTTAATGATTGGCAAAACTTTCACAGAATAATTTAGGAGCCACAAAGACTATAAATAAACGTTTAATGTTACTGTTAAATTATTCAGGAAGCTAATCTTCAGCCTACCGAAACACACACAACAAATTTCCTTTGTAGCATATTACAAGTTTAATTTATTATTTAACAATTCAATATCAATTAATAATTCAGGAAAACTTATAAGTGCTTGCTATCTTCTTGTTTTGCAAAGTAACATTACGTAATCCTAGCTTGATAAGTTATTATATAATTGAAGTATTATCAAACTTACATATAAAAGTTAAGTTAAATTGATGCAGGATTCTGCATCTTTTTTGGCAAGTATTGAAACGAAAGATTTCGTGTTAAATAAATGTATGTCCCTTCGTTACCTTTAATAAAATTATATTTAACCATTCTAGTCATTATATTTATTTCTTTTTCAGATCGCCAGCACTGCATGAGCGGGCAAAATGACTGTTCCTTTTGATGACATAACGTAGTGGTGGAGGAGATGTCATCCACCGCATTGACAGTGGTTTTGACACTCATCTCAATCTTAGGACTTATATTAAATATTTACATATTAGTGGTTGTTTTATTGACAAGACAGGTAAGTTATCCTAATTTCTTATAGTAATAACATTAAACGCACCAAATGTAAGGAATGTACGTACTCAAATTTCTCTTTTTCCTTAATCTTGAATATGTTAAGGGTGAAACAAGCATAAAACGACTTTTATGGCATAAATTAGTACAAAGGAATCGCAAAATACTAGCGTTATCAAATATCGGAAATGTGAGATAAACGTATCTACTATCCTTAATTTGGAATATTTCGGGGATGTGATGAACAAAAAACGAAATTTTTATAGCGCATGTTAACATAAAACGGGCATAAAACGATAGAGTCCTCAAAGAGTCAAAAATTTAAAAAACAGAGTGAACTTCGGCGCCTATCTTTAAGCTCAAACATTTGTAAACCAATTTATAACTAAATGTTCTTCAAAATTGTATAAAAGCAAGTTTTGTCTTCTATCAGAATACATATGTTTCGAAATAGAAAAGCTTCTTTCAACATCCACAGATGTAATTGGTGCATTTTTTAACTTTGCAATACATTCTAAACTAAAATTAAAGTCGAAATCGTTTACTGTTTCACGTTCCAAAATTATCTTAACTTTCTTCAATTTCAAATACCCCGCATTTTTATTTATCACCTTTTTAAAATTTATCGTATATGAATTACCTATTGTACCCTTAACCTCCTTACATAGCATATCAAATTCGTCTACTATTTCGACTGATTCCGAGAGCGACACCGCTTGCGTCTCCAGTTTACGAATGGAACTTGAAACAAAGCTATAATTTGAATTAATATACAAAAGGTTTTGAGCAATTCTGTTGATGTTACTATCTTTTTACAGTTTTCTAGAGCAATGCAGTCAGCAGTAATTTCAAGAATTACATTTTTTATTCCTTCAAAATTATTGGCGTAAAAAATTGCAGCGTCCAACCATGTACCCCATCTCTTAATAATCGGTCCAGGAGGCAACTTAACACAGGGAAGTCGCTCCTTATAAAATTGGATTCGTAAAGGTGCTTTTAGAAATACTTTTTTGACATTGCGAATCGAATCATTAATCAAAGGAAATTGATTCCTAATGTCTTCGGCTACACGCTTGAACCCATGAGCTAAACAATTGGTATGAATAATGTTACTATAACAATTCTTTTAATTTTGCGCAGCTTTTATCAAGTATGGTGCAGCATCGGACAATATCAGTAAAATTTTTTCACAAGGTATACTTCCAGGTAAAAGGAAATTTGATAAACCTTCTTGAACGAATTGGGCAATTGTCACATCATTTGTTTTTTGAAGTTCTTCACAATAAATTAAATATTATTTACGTACAATATCTTCACGAAGAATTCCTATTAACAAATGGGCAATATAATGGCTGCACTTATCCGTACTTTCATCTACCATGATATAAATAACATTATTCCCTACCAATGGTTAAAGTTCTGCCATTGTTTGCTGGTAACAAGATGTGACATAATTTTTTCGTGAGGTACTTTCGTCAGGTATATTATGTTTGCAATTATATTCGTCTTGTTCTGAGTTTCGTGAAGTTGATACTACACATTGATATATAGACTACAGCACACATGGATCGCTTTAGTTTTTCACATTTTCCAATATGTGTTGGAGTTTTAGCGTGTTGATCAATCAGGTATTTTCTCTCACAAGACACCTACAACAACAATTGTCGTTTTATATCCAAAACTAAGGAATTTAAAAACAATAGTGAAGCTTTTAGTAAAATTAAACTTTCCAGTGTACTGGAGGCTCGACAAAATATTTTGTCGCCATCCTTTACCAGTTCAGGATACGGCTTAATCCATAAAGAAATTTTGTTCGCTATACTCATTGTCTGTACGTATATATAATTTTAAAATTGTGTGACTAGTACACTTCCAATTAGATTTGTTAGATCAATTTTGCTGCTGAAAATGATTGCAAACGTGCATCCTGTATTAGTAGTGTAGTGCTAAAATTGTCCTAGTTCCGTAGTGGTCCACTTCATTCTACACCACCGCCATTATTGGGAATAAGAAATAATCCTTTCCATAACCTTGCTTTTGGTTCATAAAAAATACATCGGCGAATTGATTGCAGCAACTACGTAAACTAAAATTACTAATATTTTTAGTGATAAATAGTAATATATTGTCTTACAATGAAGTAATTCATGAATGTGAATTACACAACCACACAGTCCTTGTAATCGTTGTGAATTCACAAATTAGTTAACAGTATACAAACAGATCTGTTCATTCCTTATATGTAAATTGAATTCAGATATTTTCTTACGAGAAACTTCCTTCTTTATCTATTGATTAGTAAATGTCCCTGGCACAGACAAGCAATCAAATTTTAGTCTTTCCACCAGAAAATGAAATTGCATGTAAGTAATAATTGTTTTTACCTCACGCTCATTCTGATTTAAATTTATCTTTATTCATTTAAACAGGAAAAATTCCCATTAAAAAAGTACTAGCTTGTAACTTGGCAACCAGTTCGGTTTTTACATTAGTTCCTATAAAGATGAAGTTGAAATTTATCGGATGCCTGCAGAAACGTGTTCTAGCTACATCGATCAATTAAAAAGTTTTCTGCATTTACGTAGTGGTGAAAGATATAGTGATAGCGCGCACAGTCACTTCGCAATTAGCACGCTAATTAGATACATACATACGTTAGAATATATTCCCGTCTGATGTGATGTAACGGTATCTACGTACGCGTTCACCCACTAACTTGGGCGAAAATTTCCGTTATATAGGCACGATACAGCGAAGGATCCCGCATCTTCCACGTAAACGTGACCTACATGTGAATCGTATGTATTGAATAAATATTGTCTATTTACCCCTGTGCTTGCTCTACGGTCTCGTGGAAAGGTTCGAACATGCTCGTACATGCTAGTTCTGAGCCGCGCGACGAGCACGCGTAAGAGTTACAAAGGAATTACATACGAACTTGAGGTACATGAACATAATGACAACAATTATCCAAACATCTCTACTGTACATATATGTAACACTGATTCTTGTTTGTTAACTCCGATAAGTAAGTGCCACAAACGCTCTAGCTTTTATAAGCAACCATAGTAGATGTTATGAGTTATAATTAGGATTATTGTAGTTAATTTCCAGAGGTATTGCTTACGGTATGTCTGTATTTATATTTGAAATTGATTCGGGAAAGTACACTTAGCCACAAAAGTCCAGATGTGGCCGATTAAAGTAAAACAAAGAAGAGGAACTTGTTCAAGACTGCACAGTCATCTGATTTTTTCACTAGATACAAACTGAATTAGTTATAGTAGTGGGGGGGGGAGGCAATGATACTACGAGGGTTGTTTTTTAACTTTTGCTGGAATATAGCTCGAATAAAACAGTAGATACCTTTTAAAGACTTTATTGTCTTTCCAAGTATTCACCACCAAGATGAATGCACTTTCGCATACGCTCGAACCGGTTCTGGAAGCAATTATTTCACTTGGTTTTTCGTATGGTGAAAATTGCATTTTTGCAGGCATGGACTGCTTCTTGTAACGATTGGAACCTCCACGCAGTCTCGATTTTAGGAAACGTAAAGAAATCGTTGGGACTTAGGTTCGGACTCTACGGAAGATGGTCTAATAATTTGACGTTTTGTTGCGTTAAAAATTCAATTGTCTTGGTGGAAGATAATTCATCGTTTCGGATTAGCTTTTCGATGCTCAACGATGACTTCTGGCAAGCAAATGATTGTATAATTGACAATAATAGCCTTCTTCTATCTTGTAGAAGAATGTACGCGAATTATTGCCACATATCCTGGTTTCGAGACAAATGTCGCGACCATCTTTTTGGACAGACTTCGAGAGCGGATTACTTTTGTCGGATTTTCTTTGCGATGGAACACCCAGACAGACGACCTGTGTTTATTTTCTGGTTCGTAATAAGAAACCAAAGATTCACCACCACTGGCGATGTTGTAGACGTTTTTAGTTTCCGGCGTTCAAGCGGTGCTGTGTCCGAACTTGTATTGCCTTGGTGAAGGATCATTCATCGTTTGGGGCTGGCTTTTCGAAGCTTAGCAATTACTTTGGGAAAACAAGTGGTTGTATACCAATCGGCGGCTGTTCAAGTCAAGCTGTTAACTTTACTGTGCGAAAATATTCTCGGGTTAATTCAGTTTTTTAACTTGTCAAGTTTGACAGATTGTAGTACCGACATTTGATTAGTGGCGCCCTCTATCTTTCAGTATGCAAAACTTCAAAGACATCTCTCGTATTAATAAGGAAGTTTTACCGAGTTTAGAGTAAATTTGCGACATTGTTCCCGATGATGACATTAGTTTTGTTAAATTAGCTTTAGTTTCTAAAATATACTTGTTTCACAATACTCATAACGTTTTTTTTCAAATGTAATAGTATACATACATCAGGATTATAACATCGTTATGAATAAGTCAACGGTTACAACACCACTTAGATGAATTTGTTAAGGATCAGATAAACGAGCAATCCACTGTTAATAGATTAACGTTGCATAATATATTATGTAATTCCATGTCGGATTGTGTGTGAATAATGCCTAGTACCGTTGGATAATATATTTTTTTTTAATCCATCTGAGCTGTAGCCCTACGTTCGACACGTAGAGCATCATGAAAATACCTAGTATATCTTCTCCAACGCATGTGCCATAACTGATTCTAATTTATGCCCATATGCTAGATTTACTAGCTTTTGAATTAGATTTAGCATCTGAAGACTCCATAGCACGGATTATGTGATGGTTCTTCAATAAGTTTACGTGAAGTGACTTAGTTTTTTTCATTAAGGGCATATGATTGATACGTGCTATCTCGCTAAAGAAGATCATAAATCGATCTCCATATAACGTCCCTTGTTTATCCGAACTGTAAAAGTGTGCAAGAATTACTTCAGATGTTAAGTGTAAGGGACCTATTACTACAGTTTGCAACTTCTCTGGGGTTATTGAGCGACATCTTTATAAATGCACTTATAGTAACGTTAAATCATTTCTAAATGAAAACTCATCAGATTATTTAATTACCTAAATAGTACCGTCAAAACGTTAATACCTTATATAACAAAATTTTTGAATAAATATCGTATGGGAGTGGAAAATATAAATTTTATTATTAATAAAAATCGTGCTTTTCTACAACAAATTAAATTACAATTTCCTTTAAATCAAATGTTCGAAATATCATCCACTGGCCTCTTGACAGTAACTAAATCTATGGATATATTCATTTTGGACTTTGCGAATGACATCGGGACTAATTTGACTTACTGATGCCCAATTCTATTTTACAAATTTTCTGGATTGTACGATGTACCAAGATATATGCGTAATTGCATGCTTATTAATGAAATGGACCTTCATTTGCATATTTTAGATTTAATTTTCTTTTAAACCCGCATTTGCTTATAAAACTCCTGACAATTGGCCAGCATATTATTTCCTAGTTTCGAGCTTATACCTATTAGTTCGAGATTCACTCGGTTTTATAGCTTTTCGGTTCAAGACATTATTGTAAGATAGCACTTATAATTGTAAAGTTGTGAGCTTGTAGCTTGTAAATTTCGTGAAACGGGCCCCAGGGCTCTTAATTAGGGACCATTGTTGTTCATACTGGTTGTAAACAATTTACTAACATCTTTGTTATGTACCTGCTTGGCCCGCGGGAATAACCTTACACTGTCTTCTAAAGTATCTAGTCTTAAAGATAGTAATAATCTAAAAAAGATATAGACACAAATTAACACTAAACATTAATAAGTGCTTCATGGTATCATATACTCGTATAACTGCTTCTTTGTTTTCTGTGTGCGTGTGTGGTAGACGAATATACCCGTAGGGGAACTCACATAATGAACGATCTTGTCGCAACTTTTGAGTCAGTGTTAACTATTCACTAGCACTTGGAAAACCTTTTCAGCATTACGAACATTACGCGTTAGCATATATCCAAAAGCTTTCATTACGTCGTTATCTAGATGTTACATTATGCTATTATGCGCTTGTAGTGGATACATTAAAATCCTCCTACCTTCAAATTTATTGCAGGTGAATATTCTGAGGCTCATACTCCTTAAAATAGCTTTCTAGCTTACAATCAGTTCCGATTCTTGAAATACAGGAAAGTATTTTACAGCGCAGGACTTTTGTGTAAGCTCTTAAATAATGAAATAGGTTTGTGATTGTATTGGAGGTAGGCAGCAAAATCTTATTCTCATTGTGATAATATTAGGGAAGAATATAATAGCGTGAAATAATGATTAATTTGGGAAAATAATATTCCGAATCAGCGACACAACAACGTTCCAAATCGTTATCTTGGCAACAAGAGACAATCATTTTTGTTTTCGTAATACATAAACAATAAAAATGGTAATATCCGTGATTTTAGGCAAGAATATTGCGTTCATAAATAATATTCAGAATGGAACTACTACATTGTAATCATTGTTATTGCAGTGTATGCGACCATTTACATATAGACAAAACAAGAAATTTGTAATAATGATACACACTATAAAAGATAAAGTTAGTTAGTTTCAAGAATTGACACAAAGAAAGTAAAACTGTAAACAACTGAGAAGATTCGTTACAAATATATTTCATAAATATTTTTGTTGACGGTGAGCGGTTCAACGGGTTTATAAACTATTTTAGCTTGTCATAATCGCAGGAGTCTTAAGCTGTATGGTAACTGCAGCATGTGTAAAGCTTTCTACGGTTTTGTTATTACACTCCCGTTTCGTAATCCGTAAAGCGCCGTTAATTTTTTTCCCAAAGCGAATATAAAGGGGGCTAAGGTGGATGAGCTGGCTAACTATGATACAAAAGGGCATATTTGCTCAAATACCGATGTTTCAATGAACGTAAAAATGATCTACTATGATGCATTTAAGAACAAAAAGGAGATAAAAAAGACAAAGGGAAGAATAATAAAAAGAAAAAGCGAAAGGAAAAGAACAGAAAAAAGGGCAAGAAAAAGAAGGCGGGATCAACGTTTCGCCTCACTCGCAGGAGTCTTCTTCTGGAGAAAGGCAGGGGAACCAAAGTGACATGGTAACTCGACGTGTAACCCACACAAGAGGCAAAACCACTTTGGAAAAAAGTCACGGTAAGTGAATGTGTCAACCATGCCAGGGACGAAAATTTTTTGACTTACTCGGCAGAGTATCATTCTTGTATAAAGTGGGAGCGTTATGCCTGATCGGTTGCTTGAGGTTAAGCGGAGAGGAACGGAGTTTGTAGAAGTAGTTTCCTTATCGCAAATAAAAAACATCCATCTTCGTTGTTGATATTATCGAGATATTTGTTGATTTCTATCGCCAAAGCTGTTTGTTTTTCCACAGAAATTAGGATATTTCGCGATAATGAAATTTTCCTCAAATAGAATATTGTGACCTGTTTCAAAATAATGTTAGTTACTATAGACCAGGCGTCTGCAAACTTGTTAACGGTAACAACAGATAAAAACATTAAGAAGATACACGATATCGTACTGCAAAACCGACCAGTACGCATCAGTGACATAGTGGAAGATACTGGCTTATCATATCAAGTGGTGCACAACAACTGACTAAAGAATTAGTTATGGAAAGGATAAGTACAAGGTGGGTGCCTCGAATGTTGAGCATTCATCAAAAAAGAAATCGGGGGTTGATTTGTAAGCGTCTTTTGGAAAGGTACCAAGCAAACAAAGAAAACTTTCTTAGTCGATATGGATGAGTCATGGGTGCACTACTATGATCCCGAGACCAAAGTGCAAAGTAGAAAATGGAAACATCACGGTTCTCCTTCTCCACACAAATTTAAGGTCTGCTGGAAAGGTTTTGCTATTTGTGTTCTGGGATGATCAAGGAATTATCCTTACTGCCTATTTGCAACAGGGACACAGCATTACGGGAGTCTATTACACACAATGGACTTCTAAATTACGAGACGCTATTAAAGAAAAACGTCGAGGTAAATTAAGACACGGTGTACTGTACTAATAATTAATAATAATAATATCATAAGGACAATGCTCCCAGCTATACATCTGGTATCGCTATGGCTGCTTTACACCAAACAGGCTTTGAATTAGTAGAACACCCGCAATATTCGCCGGATCTGGTCCCTAGTGGTTACAGGCTGTTCCCCAAATTAAAAGAAATCTTATGTGGGGCAAAATTTTTCAGTAATTATGAAGTGATACAACCTGTAGAGAGGTGGTTTCCAGGAGGCTGTTGAGATGTTGGAATACCGATGGACCAAGTGCATTAGTGTAGAGAAAGACTATGTCGGAGAATAAAGAATATAATGCCACTGTAGTTTTATTGTAAATGGTCAGGCGTACAACATACAGATCCACCCCCGTAATAATGAATTAAGCGCAAATTTAAATCACGTTCCAGTAGTGTAGCGCCATCTTGTGGAAAGCCACGTACCGGATTGGCGGTTCTCGCACGCTGGTATTGGCCCGCTGGCCGTAGTTTGGAGATCTTTGCTATAGACGATGATATGTACCTGGATTTAAGACAAGCTTTGTACGCTTTTTTGCGGGTTTCGATTGAACGACCCGTCTCACGTACATATTTGTACTAAGCCGTACGAGCGTAGAAACTTTTTTAGATATCTTTAGAGGATAGTGTTTGAACTTGCAACTTTTCCTCAGGAGAAGAGAGAATTCTGGCAATTATCGGGGAGGGTTGAAATACTGCCCCGATATTTTGTTTTAGAAGAATTCGGCCGATACACTTAGTAATGCAGTGGATGAAAGGAAGATACGCCGCACTTGTTTGTCGAAACTTGGCGCTTGATTACATGGGTGAGATGTAGGTGTTCAGACTAGTCTCCAAGCTTTCGCATCCATGGCTGTTCTTCGGCTCTCAGTTTCTGAAACTTCGATCACATTATCGTGATCTTCTTCAAAAGTGAAATCTGGTTGTTTCCTGGTGACCTTATGTATATTTCGATATTGGTAACAATGAGTTAACTTGGTGTAGCTGTTTCAATCACTATATGCCAGAGAATCTATACCACTTAACTTTTGCAACGGATGATGGTGAGATTTCTCATGTAAACATCGATCAGCGTACGTGGTTTTTATTATCATTCCAACTCGTATCTATCACATGCGTTAGAGAAATCGGAAAGAGCTGCCTTATTTCGAAATTCGCAGATGTTCCTTGCTAAGAAAAATCTAACATTTTAACGCTCTAAGAATATTAACCGACTAAGTTAAAATTTCGGCTCGAAATAACAAGGTATTTAATAGACAAATCTAATCTCGGAATACATAAAATGTAACCAAATCCAATTGGAATATCTTCTATTGGTTTTAAGTTAAAGGTGTGGGCAAAAATCCTTGTACATATAATAATTTTGTCTAAGGATTTGTTAGGATTTTCTTTCATATGTTCATATTTCTATATGAAAATATTTACAAAATTTGCTTCATGTTAACATTTCTTTTATTGCAATATATATTTGCCCAACTCTGTATATTTGTAAGCTAAGACTAATTTCCATGAAGTGCAGGAGTAAGAAAGAACGTAAATCACTTCACTACTTTGGAAAATTTGGCAATTCATTTCTTGAAGTATTACGATATTAATCAAATTGATCCCCAGTTACAAAGAAAACGTTGGAAACTTTTCCTCCGTCACGATCGATGCCTATAAATACTATGTGAGTTAGATCGTCATGAACTCTGAAAACTTTACCTGCCGAAAGTTTATAAAAGAGTTGAAACAAACCACTCGTGACAATTTCCACAGAAAATCCGATTTTGCATGAATAATGTTAAAGTAGAATATTGAATTTAGAGTAAATAGTAATCAATTCGTTCATTTACACTAGCTGAAAATATTTTGAATTAAATATGTAGATATCACATCGGTTTACAATTACGAATAATTTATATATCCACCAGATATTGATGAGAGGTGATTATATGAATACGCATTCATGTAGTAAAAATATTTTAAATTGTTTCGCGCTCGTTCAATTCTAATCGTGTATTCATCAGCACTATTTTTCTGTTTTTTTATGGTTTAAAAAACCGGAACATTTATGGAATATATATGCACATTGTCGTATGTGTTTGTGGCAGATAGTGAAAAAATAATTTCCTGTCGACATATGGGATTATATACAGCTGTGGCCATATGTATTCGCCACCCTTTTTTGTTTTTTATTTCGACGAATATATAAGAAATAAAAGAAAATTGATGGATGAAAGTGTTTCATTGTGAGTGTATACAGGTATATACAGATATTGCTTAATATTTGGTAGCTCCTCCCTAGGCTTTTATCACCGCACGAATTCGTCGAGGCATACTGCTCACTAAGTTATAGCACTGTTCGGGGGTGATTTTATTCCACTCTTCGAATGTTTTTGTTTTTAAGCATTGCTTTGTGGTAGATGAGTATTTAGCTACATTTCGCTTTAAAATGTACCATAAATGCTCAATTGGCGATAAGTCCGGGGATTGTGCCGACCATTCCAGGACCCGCAGGTTATTTTCCTCGAACCAGCGCATTACTTCGCGAGATTCATGGCACGGTGCATTATATTGTCGGAAGTAATACTCTGGCTCATAATTATCGAATAATTTTAACCCACACGGTTCCAGAACTTCTTCCAACATGTCGATGTACGTCCGACTGTTCATTCGGCCCTCGCAGACGGACAGTTCTCCGACGCCTGTTGCACTCATGGAACCCCAAACCATTATGCTACCACCCCCAAACTTGACAGTCGGGATGATACAGTCTGGATAGAAGGCCTCTCCTCGCCTGCGTCGCACGTATTGAGGCCCAGGTTTACCACAAAGCTACCAACAAAAACATGAATACTGTTACATTTTGGAATCCATTAAAAAGAATAAAAACACTGTATATACCAGGAATTGAATACAGAATACCGCAAACACAATAATTATGTATTACTTACCTCAATATTTGACTCATCCGTCCACATGACATTGGCCCAATTGTCAATGATCCAGTCGCGGTGACTTTTAGCCCACAGCAGTCTCTTTTTCTTTTGTTGCAGAGACAACCGTGGTTTATGTCGAGCTTTGTATCCACCTAAATTTACTTCACAAAGGCGTCTTCTAACCGTGCGAGGAGAAATAGCAACATTATGTAGCCGGAAAAGCTCACTGGAAAGCTGTTTAGACCCTTTTTTCTGGTTTTGCAAAGACATCCGCTCTAAGACTCGGTCATCTCTGCCTTTTTCTTCTTTTTTCGACCAGTTTTCGGTTTGTTTGTCAACGATCCACTCTCTTTGTATCATTTTATCGTCATTCTAACTGTCGATCGCGCACATTTCACTTGTCGGGCAATAGCAGACACCGACAACCCTTGCTTTTCTAACACCACAATTTGTCCTCGCTCTACCTCCGTCAATTCGCGTGTTTTCGGCATTACTTTTTACTGTATACTATCGTATTACACAGACAAAATCACAGACACAATATCTTCACTCTAACTAGCTCAACCTTACTCTTACAACTTTTAAGAAAGACTGAAGAAATATTCAGAAATTACAATTTTACGTCTATTTTCTAATTTACTCAGAATGGCCTACAATAAACCATTAAACTCTCATTACCAGTTAAGTCCATCATAGACCCTGCTTCTTAGAAATACAATAATATTCATGTAACACGTTCGAAACGAGAGTGGCGAATACATATGGCCACACCTGTATTTCGAGTGGTATACAGGATGACAATTTAAAATCTTGCTCATTTGAAAAAACTACAACATTTCTATTCTTCAAAAGGTACGAGGGCTGCTTTTTTTCAATCTCACATAGTTCATGTAATCATTGAATGAAGTTCTTCTATACTGTCGAAAGTCTGCCCCCTAGCCACTTTTTCAATTGACGAAAGAGATGGAAGTCGCTTGGCGTTAGGTCGCAGCTATACGCCGAGTATTCAAAAACTTCCCATCTAAATTGTTGAAGAAATCGTTAAATTACAGCATCAGGCATTGTCACGAATGAGAATAACTCCAGAAGTCAGCATGCCCTTTCATTTGTTTCGAACTGCTCTCCGCAATCATTGTAAAGTCTGACAATATTGAACGTAGTCCCACTACGCAACTCGCATTTGGCGGGAGAATCAATTGCAGCAGCCATGTATATATACCAGCAACTGACCTGAAAATGGCGTTACAACTGGCGGATATAATTGTAAGAGAGATGCGCAGTCACCTTCTGGGCATCTTCGTCTTCCACCGCGGCACGAATGAAGATTGGAAAAGAACAGCCCTCGTAAATGAAAATAAATCTATTACCACTATCTTAATGCTTTCTGTATTAAAAAATAAGTAAGAAATTTGAGTGAGTTCGGTGTAACCATACACACCTCTACTAAGAAGCCTTTTTAGCCATTACTTACATTAAGCATTTAAATTTCTTCTCATTAAAATTCATATAATTTGTTGTGTTAGTCTGTGAAAACCATCATTAACCTAAAAACGAACGTTGACTATATTTGGACGGATGTCTTATAACTATTTCGTTGTTTACCAATCACAAATATGCGGCTGTTACAAAGTGGCAATAAGAAAACCCTTTCTAGTAATAAATAAGTAAAATAATAAAGAACTAAATGAAAACGAATATACAAAAAACCAAAACAATAATAAGATAAACGCTAGAAGAGGTCGGTACTGATTCTTCTTCTTCAAAAGAAAAGGAATAAAATGGTTTTTGTTCCTTGCTGGGAAGCACTGGAACTTATCAAAACCAGTCACGCATAAAAAATATTATATTCAAACTATCATATGAAACGCAATAAGATGACGAGACCACATAAATAATGTACAAGTATTGCGTAATTAGATGTGGAAGCTAATCCGTGGTCTCAGCAATGACCCAACAAACGACTCGCACACGCGGCCAAAACCACGAACCAACTCCGATGCTATGTCCTGTAGAAGCGCCAACTTTCTGACACAAAAACCGCGGGTGATTCAAACATCTTTCAATCGTTTTTGAACGCAGTGTATATGAAGTGGAACAGCTACGTTGTTTTATACATTTACATTAATACTGTGTGAAACTATTAATGTGTATAACGTTTAAATGTAATTTTATTTTACGCAATTACTACAACGTTGTAGAAAAACTTTAGTTAATACAAAGTCAAATAATACTTTCAACTAATTATGTAAATTATCCCATGAAGTTAAAATAGAATGAAATAATAAAAATAGTGAGTATTATAGCAATCCTATACCATACCAAATTTAATATTTCCTTTACTTTATATTTATTAAAGAAATAAGAATTATGTTTTATATTCACTTTATATATTTAATCTCATATTAACATTGTATTTACTTTAGGTTTCGTCTCAAAAACTTGAAAACAACGATGTTCAGGTGTTAATATTTTGTTGTTAATGTAGGAAGCGATATCTACACGCTGTCTGCATGACCACTCAAATTTTCTTTCATCTCACGGATGATACAACAGTTTAAGAAATTCGCATATTCACGAATGCCAAATTTATATTGTCTTGTTATGGTACACTTAAATTACAAAAACTATTTTAGTAGAAGCGAGTTTTTTCCACAGAACAACATTACCATGGAGAACGTTTGATCTGTCTATTTTTTTACGTTTATTCAACGTTAACGAGAACATCAAGAAGGTGTTTATATAACGTTGCTTTTTATGTGGCGACTCATGAATGGCTTTCGACAAAGAGACGTTGGTTATATTTAAAAAGAGATATTGTGGCTTCTTTCATTTGTGTCGTTTTTCTTGTACATTTTGGATTAATAGGCACAGTTTGCATAAGTTTTTTCCGGTTTTACTAAGAGACGGCGCCAGCGACAAGTACGCAGAGTATTAATTTGACACATTTTGTTCATCTGACATTTAAACCATAAACACTTATAAGTGGAGTCCGCCAAAAACTATCGTCTTTGCTTTATCGTTCAGTGAACATGTCGAGTTTTGTGCCTTAAAAAGAAGATTTGCAGTACGCATTACTTTTCTTACTTAAACAAAAGGCTGTTGTAAGTCATCGTTTGCTAGTAGAAGTATATAGTGAACGCGCTCCATCGATTAGTACATGTGAGACATGGTTTCGACAGTTTAAAGGTGATGATTTCGACGTGAAAAGCAGTGAGCGCTGTGGTAGATCACAAAAATGTGAAGACGAACAATTGCAGGAGTTATTGGATGATGACCCAACCCAATTAGCACAAGCATTACATGTGTCATAGTAAACAATCAGCAGAAGTTTGCGAGCAATGGGGAAGATCAATAAACTCGGTAAATGGGACCCACACGATTTGAATGAACGTCAAATACAAAACTCGCAAAGTCACCTCTGAAACCCTGCTTCAACGCCATAAAAGGAAATCATTTCTATAAAGAATTGTGACGGGTGACGAAAAATTGATTTATTTTGAGAGCGAAGCAGAAAAAATTGTGGCTTTCACTTGGCACAACCGGTCCTTCAACACCATTGCTAAATCGCTTCGGCAAGAAGACCATGCTGTGTGTCTAGTGGGACCAGAGTGGTATTGTGTAATATGAACTCTTGAAGCTCGACGATACCGTTAATACACAAAGCTGTCGCCAACAAATGATTAATTCAAACCACGCAATAATCGAAGGACGACCGGAATGTGCCAGAAGACGTGGTAAAGTGATTTTGTTACACGACAATGCTCCGTCTCACATACCTGGGATATCCTTCCGCACCCAACGTACCTCCCAGAGCTGACGCTATTTGACTGTCACCACTTCGCATCAATGAGACACGCACTCGCAAAGCATCAGTTTAGCAATTCCGAGAAAGTTGAAAAGTGAGTCGACGAACGGTTTGCCGCAAAAAGGTAAGCAGTTTTTTTGGCCTGGTATCCATAAATTACCTGAAAGATGGGTCAAATGTGTAGAAGCCGGTGGCCAATATTTTAAATAGAAACATTAATTTCCCTTGAAAATTACGCGCTTCTTTTAAGCAAGAAACCGGAAAAACTTGCGCATACACCTGGTATTCAAGTTTTATAGAAGATTTAAAAGTGACGTTACTTTTGTGTTTATTATTAATTGTACAACGTTGCATAGAAGGTTATATTCCACACCGTTCTGCGAGACATACGAATGTTAAACGTTACTTGTAGACGGTACGTAACCTTTGGTTATCGTTATGAAAAATGCTTTTCAGCATTTTCGTTCCCGTTGGGGAGCTCAACATCTTTCAGCTGCTGAAAAAAACTAAACCGTCTAACCTCGGATAGTCCGTTGGGTGATAGAATTCAGTGCAGGAGTTTATTGTAAATAACAACTAGAAAATCTAAAAAAAATAATTTTGATTGATAAATATTTAGCTTTAAAATGTAATAGACCAGAATTAATGGTTACTGTTTCAAACTGGTTTACCATACGTATTATTATTGAATTATGTATATTTAAGGAGCCCATTTTAATATGTAGTTTACTGCAAGGTAACAGTATAGAAGACATTTTCTTCTCAAATTAGTTAATGGGAATGAGCATTATTGAAGAAAAGGTAATCAGTCTGAAGATAATCTTACAGCATTGGACCGTTATAAAACTATTAAGATTCTACTAATCATTAAAACAATATTGAAACTAGATTACCTCACCAATAGTTAAGGTCTTATATTGCGTTGAATGTATTTTTATAGTTTTCAGCTCTTTTTGTCCACTACAACGTATAATGCAAAGTGCAGGCTTGTCGGTGATCGAATCGAAATGACCATCTAAGCATGGGCTAAATTAGATTGCAACTACGCCCTAAATTATGTTTTGATTCTATCGGGTAAATTGCTCGCCGCTAGTCCCCTAAACGTGCCGAAATTGTTTCGTAAATTGTAATTTTGGCGTTAGTTAATTACGTTTTACAACCGCACGACATGGCGTTATAAAAGCTTACCTATGCCAGGGAGGAATTTTATAGGAAGCGAAATAAATGTAGAGGTCTCGTAAAAAGAGTATTTATACATATTAGAGAAGCTTTTCTACGTTGGACACATTATTTACTGTTAGTTTCTCCCCTTTACTACTGCCGTCCTGTTAAATATTTTTTACTTGCGTTTTAGCAACAAACTGAAGTAGAATTAGAAAAAAAAGTTATGTTTTCGTTTGGTGTTGGACGAAAAGATAATGCATTGGCGAGAGGGAAAACAATGCTAATGTTAACATAAGAATTTAAGTTTCATTTATATTTTATTTCAAATGTGTGTTCGTATAGTACAAAAGAATTATTGTAACTACACTACCGTCCAATGTATTTTACAAAAAGTCAGATACTGGATTTTGAGGAGGCCAAACCATTAATTTTTGTTCATTTCTTGCAGCTTTCTCATTTAAAAGCTTTTTACAGATTCGAGCCGCATGTTTGGGGTCATTGTCTTGATGGAACACAAGCAGCTCACCAATAAGGCGGCTTCCAGACTGAATAGCGCGATTTTGCAAAAAATCTAAATATTTCTTTTTCCGCATTTAATACTAACTTTCACTAAATCATCCGTAGTTGTTCCAGCAAAATTACCCCAAACAATAACACTACCACCTCCGTGTTTAACGGACTGCATTAAGTAGACCTCACTAGCTCTTTTCCCTGGTCGTTGACGAACAAAGACTCTCCGTTGAAACTGAAATTTCGACTCGTTTAGTTCGTAAGACTGCGTTCCAATCATTCACTGACCAGTTTGCATGCTCTCTTGCCCATGTAAATCGTTCCTCTTTATATAGGCGTTTTAAAAACAGTTTCTCTTGCGGCTGTTTCATCCCTTTAAATCTGCTACCCATAATCGTCTATTGACGGTGGTAACAGAAACATTTGTTCGTCATTGTGTATTAACGCGCGTTGCGATATCCGATACCGTTAGACATCGTTCTCGTTTCGAAGTCGTTGCTACAAATCTATCTTTATCTCGAGAAGTCACCGGCGGCTGCCAGCTTTATCATCTATCAAGACTTTGTCCTGTCTCCTTTCTCCGGGCCAATGTGTAATGAACACCTTTCGTGAAATCCCTAACCATTAAACAATTTCTTTCTCGGTATATCCTTCGTCGCGAAGATTACGAATAGTACTGCTTTGTTCTATAGTCAACCGTCTGCGTTTTTGGCATTTTTACGCTCGGTACTTTATCAAATTGTTACAACTGCGTACTAATTTCAAACAAATAATTCCACACAGGGTAAGATACTAGCGATTACTACCTTTACCACATGCACAAATAATCACCGAAGTAGTGCTACACCATTTGACTGAAAGTAATTACTGCAACTATCCTACCCCATCCCGTTAAACAATAGCCATAGTCTTGGAAAAGAACAATAAAATGTATTCGGATGAGATTTGTACCTAAATGTTTGAACTTTACGAATTGTCTATAACACGATATGCCTATCAGTTGTATTATTTTAAAGTAATTTCAGCTTGCCGCCGAACTTATGAACGGTAATGCATGTCTTGACTTCAATTTAATACCTTGAAGAAAGTAAATCTATTAAAACTATATTAGTTTTATTAATAATTATTTTTAAATCTTAGTCCAGTATTGGAAATCTTTTAGTTGTTTGTTAAGAAAACCACTAACCTACCCAATGCATAGGGCTTTCTTGGATGTTAATTTTTCCTAACCTGAAAATCTCTCGATTTTCTCCTCTTGTTACCTACCATATAATCTTCTACTAAAATGCCATGTTGTTTCTTTTTTCCAGAACAGTAAAATATGTATGGTATAATCTTATACGAGGGGAGGTCCAGAAGTTCGTGGAATGGAGGGGATGGAGTGGGGATAGGAGTGATCGCTAGGTGTCATTCTGATTGGCGACTCATCATTAGTATATAAGTTAAGTTGCAGCTCTATAGCGTCAGCCGTTTACGAATAGTTGCCTGCTAAACAAAGTCAATCCGGAGGAAAACTGAAACTATGGAGGAAATTGAACACCGTGCTGTGATAAAGTCCCTTACAAAGCAAGGAAAGAACGCTCAAACCATATTGAATGAAATGGAAACCGTTTATGGGGACAGTGCCCTAGTAAATCAATGATTTATAAGTGGCAAGGTCTTTTTAGACATGGTCGGGAGTCGATTGATGACGACTTCCGCTCAGGACGGCCAGTTGAGGCCACCACATCAGACATCGTCGAAAAAGTGCAAAAATTTCTACTCCAAGATGCCCGTTTGAAGAAGTCAGCTATGTGCATTAGTTGGAGTACCAGACACCACCATTTTGCGTATCCTACATGACCACCTGGCTATGACAAAAGTCAGTGCAAGATGGGTACCGAGAATGCTCACGCCGCTGCAGAAACAGCAGCGCGTCTGTGCGTTCAAACAATTTTTGGAGCTGTGTGGAGACAAACCTGCACAGATTTTGGAGCGGATTGTTACCGAAGATGAAACATAGGTTCATCACTTCGAGCCTGAGTCCAAACAGGAGTCCATGCAATGACATAAAAAGGGGATACCACCGCCAAAGAAATTCAAAGTGTCAGAATCGGTTGGAAAGTTGATGGCTACTGGTTTTTGGGATTATGAGGGGATATTATTGATTGATTACAAAGAAAAAGGTAGGAGCATAACCGGAGAATATTACGCAGCAATATTAGAAAGACTAAAGGAAGCTATCAAGGAAAAACTTAGAGGAAAATTAACCAAGGGTGTGTTGCTCTTGCAAGACAATGCGCCGGTTCACAAAAGCAAAATTGCAATGGCTGCTCTGCACAAGCATGGTTTTCAATCACTAATCCATCCTCCCTACAGTCCAGAGCTGGCACCTACTGATTTTTATTTGTTTCCCAATTTAAAAGAAGACTTACGTGGAAGAAAGTTTTCCGACGACAATGAAGTGAAGGAGGCAATTTTGAGGCGAAAGATAAAAGTATTTTTATGATGGTTTAAAAAAATTAATTCATAGATCTAATCAATGTATTGTTCTTAAGGGTGATTATATTGAAAAGTAAAAATAGATTTATTGTTTTATTTTAGTTAAAATCCTTTCATTCCACGAACTTCTGGACCTTCCCTCGTATGTATATGGTAGAGATATATCAACAAAAATACATTAACAGTACTAAAATTAACGCAACTAACCTTAGCCGTTAATAAATACAGATGGATGTACAGATGGATATGTTGCGTTATGGCTTAAAATTAAATAGAGCACAAAAATATAATAGGGTGCATCTACATGTCACTTTTGAACTTTATAAAAATATTACGTTTTGCTAGTACTACTTCTTGTATATTTGTATAAAATTTTAGAGTTTACGAGATTTGGGATGAGGAGATAAGATAAAAGAAAGAAACAAGTAGGTATAGAATTTTCTGAACATTATAATACATGACAGTTATTTTCTATTTTGCATTCAACCCGATGTATTTTTTTCAATTTTAAATATTCAGATTGTCTTTCTTCTATGTTTTAGTAATTGACGTAATCGGAAAACATTTTCTTTTATTTATATCACGAGTTTAAATAGATCATATATGTATGTGTACATGAATATAGTATTTGCATATCGTATGTAGCTGCTCTGAATAAATCACGCAAAATGACATGTTGCTTTGTGTTAAACTTTTATCCTAACTTTGCTTAGTCGATATACAGCAATGTTCTAGAAACAAATTAGAATCAGTTCAACTTGTAGAAAGTGTAAAGTCGAAGTAACTTGAATAGATGCATCTAATTTCGATAGACGTCCGAGCGATCCTAAACTATGTACATTTTAAACTTTAACCAGACAAAAAGAAAACACTTTTCACTGTGCACGTTACAAAGTTGCATTCTTAAAGGTAACACCCCTTGGAATGTGTCGTAATGAATCGTTATACTATTATATAACCTTGGAACCAATACGTTTTAGATGCGATTTGTAATAAATATAAACTGCACTCAAAAGTGTATTTTATCATTTTGTTCGTCTTGACAAGAATATATCTTGTTTTCCAAAACTATTCTATAGTCTGACGCGAATTTGCTCCTTTCACCACATCTAAACCATTCTAAACCAACCAATTCATGACCACCAGTTCCAAATGTCGAACAATAATGTAATAATAATAATAATATACTGTAATACTAATATAATGCATACTATACGTGGAGTACGGTAAATTAGAAGCTCATTAACATGGTTGGCTTTCGAAACGTTTTTCAACATTTTCTCGACGGTTATGCGAATTCGATCGCATTATAATAATATTGACCCTCTGTAGATATAGATACACGTGTTGAATTAAGACGGGAACTAATAGAATTTTCACCTTTTAATAACTTTTTAGCTGTTTTCGAATGAGCGGACAGTGTTTTGCAGTCAGTTAGGAGTATCAAATATCTGATAAACTAAAATATCGTGCATAAAACGAAACTATATTTTATCGCAGAGATACACTGTTAACCAAAAGTAGATCGTAGTTTAAATCTACTGTATTATATAGTTACGTTTAAAAATATTTTTGAAACATATATTCTAGGATCGTTCATTGTTCGTAACTGACTTTACACTAGATTAGTACTGTATAATTTGCATCATTATGTGATTGAAAGGCAATTCATAAATTATAATACATTCCCTCATTGATGTTACGTTTCATAGTGAATTGCCGTACTTCGATTATTTGAAAGAACATTATTAAATTATTTCGATTGGTTGTATTAAATTACGCGAACACCGATAGATTGCGGTATACACTACCGTCCATAAGTTTGGGAGCCAGGTGAAATTTCCTTAAAATAATACAACTGATAGGCATATCGTGAAATCGTTAATCTCTAGTATAAACTATTGTATGCAAATATAAAATGGGTTACACATGATCTGTAACGTCCAAACATTTAGGTACAAATTTCACCTGAATACATTTTATTACTTTTCTAAAAATACGACTATTGTTTGATGGGGATGGGGTAGGGTGCCTGCAGTAATTAGTTTCTGTCAAACGGTATAGTACTACTTTGCCAATAGTTTAGTGCATGTGATAACGGAATTAATTCTTAATGTCTTACCGCTTTCCTGTGCGGAATTAGTATTTTTAAACCAGTGCCCAACTGTAATAATTTGGTAAACTACTGAGCGTAAAAATCCCAAAACACAGACAGTTGACTGTAGAAAAACATAGTAATATTTCTACTCTTCTAGGCGAAGGACATACCGAGAGAGAAATTGCTCTACGGTTAGGTATTTCACCGAAAGGTGTGCATTACACATTGGTCCTGAAAAGAGATACAGGATAAGAGATCTAGATAGAAGATGGAGTGAGCGCCCACGGGTGACTTGTGGAGTTGAAGATTTATAGTAACGAAATCGATGTCTAACTGCACTGGATATCGCAATACGCGTTAATACACAACGACGAATAAATGCTTCTGCTAGCATCTTCAAGAGGCAACTATTGGCAGTAAAATAAAAACCGTTTTTAAAACATGTGCATTAAGAGAAACTACTAACATGGGCAAGAGAGCATCCAAACTAGTGACTAGATGACAGCAACGCAGTCTTATGAACCGACGAGTTCAAATTTCAGTTATTTGGTACGTAACGGAGACTTCTTGTTCGTCGAGGACGAAGGGAAAAAAGTGATGTCTGCTTAGTGCCGCTTGTTATGTTAGAAATGTTTTGCTACGACAAATACGGGTGATTTAGTAAAAATTAGTAGTACAATGCGAAAAGAACAGTATTTTGATATTTTGCAGTCATCCTATTTCGTGCGGAAGCCGTCTCGTTGGTGAACCGTTTGTGTTTCAGCAAGACAATGACCTGAAACATATGGCTCGTATCTGTAAAAACTTTTTAAAGGAGAAAGCAGCAAGAAATAAACTAAAATTAAATTAAAATACAGATTTATCCTCCATAGAACTGGTATGGGATCAACTTGATCCAAGAGATAGACAGAGACAACCTCAACATACCCAATACTTATGGGAATATTTACAGATTACATGGCAACAAATCAACGCGAACTGTTTCGAAAAATTGCTTCGAAGAATGCAAAAAATGTGTGCAGCAGATATTAAAGCCAAAGGAGAACTAAATAATGCATAAATTTGGCATTTAATAGCGCATTGTTATGTACTGCAATTTTAATTATTTGATCTGTTATTTACACTTCATTGCACTTGCTATAAAGCTATATAACTTATTCTTCTTGAATATGTTGCCATTATGAAAAGAAATAGCCCTTATGATGCAATCTACTACATTTCCGTTTGATGCTATTACACACTGCTTGAGGAAATCTTTCAAATCTATTCAAATATTTTTTATAGTTTATCTAACTGCAATTTCTCTAATGCTATTAGTAATTTGGTAGATCACAGATGGCCAACTTAAAATCCTCCAATATTAGAAAAACTAATAACAGCGGGCCCAGCAAGTTGGGGAGGGAAATAGTTAGGGGCATCTACGGGTGTCATTTGAAAACATGATCACATTCTCTGTTAATCATTATGATATTAGATTGTTTTTGACAAGTATTTTAAAAATATAATTTTTTAACATTAACGACAACATACAGCGACAATTTAAACAGCCCTATTATCGATATATGAAGAGGCTCTTAATAATTACATCTGTATATATATATAACTTCGTGGGTGGTGACAGGAAATTTTGTTTTAGAAGCATATTTCATCTAGATAAGAGCATGTCCAAAGATAACCTTGCACGTACGTTGTATGTGTGCATATTTTGCGAAAAGATATTACTGTGTTTTGTCATCCCACAGGTTTGTCGAAAAACTGCGATCATTTTATCGGATATGTAATTAAAAAAAAAGAAATTCGAAAATTCTTCTAAATGATGTGTGGAGTACTTTGACCGTCTATCGATTTTTTGACTTCTTGTAAAATACTCAACCATGAGTGTGAAACTTATTAAAAACCATTTAAAAATACATAATACTATTTTTGGTATCAGATTCTCACAATATTTGACATATAAATTATAAACTTAAGTTAGGACGCAAAATGTTTTGTTCGAAATCTATTTGACTCCAAATATCTTTTGAACACCCCCTATAATCCGTGAATGTATCGTTTTGTTTAAATAGCATGGTATATTGTATATTCATGTATTTTTAATTTTTATAGAATTTTTCTTATTTCCTCAATATACAGTAACTTTTCCAAAACCTTTCCTAGTACCACTTAATTTGTAAAGTCGAACTAACCATTTCAATTGAATTGTTAGTGGTCGTTAATATATTCATACTAATGTAAGTAAATGCATTCGGTTAGATATAGAAAATCTCACACCTTTAACATACAACGAAAACAAAATAGTTATCGTGTAAATCATTACTTTTTCTGAAATTATTTGAGATAAGCGTGATTAAAATTATCACGTATGACCCGTTTGTTATTTAACCAGAGCCACCATGGTATTCAGTGACAAACGATATGAATGTGTAATTTATCTACCCATTGGTATTACTGAAATCTGCAGGTAATGGTTTACACGTAATTGTATTTGTGTGTCATCGTTATTAATAAAATCGACTTGTAACACACGCGCATTGCTACTGCGAACTGAGAACGTCGTAATGAACCGCGTCCCGTAAATATCGAATATTCAATTAAATCGATTAATCGTTTTTGAGAACATTAGTGACAAACACGGCATACGGTACATTTTAGAAGAAATTATATCATTTACTTCAGTTACATGTGCGTGTACAGTTTCATAAAAGTCAAAATAAATATACAAGTACCTTGAAAATTATTCATAATAAGAATAAACTATTTTGCGTCTGTGTCATGTGTCTATTATAGTATTACTGAGTGAAATTTTAAATATAGCTACGAGGGGAGGTCCGGAAGTTCGTGGAATGAAAGGGTTTTAAATAAAATAAAACAATAAATCTATTTTTCCTTTTCAATATAATCACCCTTAAGCACAATACATTTATTAGATCTATGAATTAATTTTTCTAAACCATCATAAAAATATGTTTTATCTTTCGCCTCAAAATGGGCCAAAGTTGCCTCCTTTACCTCATTGTTGTCGGAAAACTTTCTTCCACGTAAGTCTTTTTTTAAATTGGGGAACAAATAAAAATCACAAGGTGCCAGGTCTGGACTGTAGGGTGGATGGACTATTGAAAGCTATTGCAGCCATTGCAACTTTGCTCTTGTGAACCGGCGCATTGTCTTGCAAGAGTAACACACCCTTGGTCAATTTTCTTCGACGTTTTTCCTTGAGGGCCTCCTTTAATTTTTCTAATATCGCTGCGTAATATTCTCCGGTTATGCTCCTACCTTTTTCTTTATAATCAATCAATAATATCCCCTCACAATCCCAAATAACAGTAGCCATCAACTTTCCAGCCGATTCTGACACTGAATTTCTTTGGCGGTGGTGTCCCCTTTTTATGCCATTGCATGGACTCCTATTTGGACTCAAGGCTCAAAGTGATGAACCCATGTTTCATCTCCGGTAACAATTCGCTTCAAAATCTGTGCAGGTTTGTCTCCACATAGTTCCAAAAATTGTTTGGACGCACAGCTGTTTCTGCAGCGACGTGAGCATTCTCGGTACCCATCTTGTACTGACTTTTGTCATACCCAGGTGGTCATGTAGGATACGCACAATGGTGGTATCTGATACTCCAACTAATGCAGATAATTGTTTTTTCTTCAAACGGGCATCTTGCAGTAGAAATTTTTGCACTTTTCCGACGATGTCTGATGTGGTGGCCTCAACTGGCCGTCCAGAGCGGGAGTCGTCTTCAATCGACTCCCGACCATGTTTAAAAAGACCATGCCAATTATATATCATTGATTTACTAGGGCACTGTTCCCCATAAACGGTTTCCATTTCATTCAATATGGCTTGAGCGCTTTTTCCTTGCTTTGTAAGGAACTTTATCACAGCACGGTGTTCAATTTCCTTCATAGTTTCAGTTTTCTTCCGGATTGACTTCTTTAGCGGGCAACTATTGGTAAACGACTGACGCTATAGGGCTGCTACTTAACTTGTATACTAATGATGAGTCGCCAATCAGAATAACACCTAGCGAGTGCCCTTATCCCCACTCCATCCCCTCCAGTCCACGAACTTGTGGACCTCCCCTCGTATATCGAAACAACTTGTGAATATGTGTAAACTATTCGTAATTAACCTGTTTATAATGTGGTAATGATATAAAAACAATTTTTTTCTTATATTTGGCATTTTTCTTCTCTTGAAGAATAATGAACTATCCTCAAAATAGGTTCATTAATGGAAATATTTCTATAAATGAATTTACTTAAATTTCAGCGATCGGTTTCGTGAAGCTGTTCTGTACATCTTTAGGTCCATATACTTTAGTTCTTACTGACTTCTCTATCTGACATTTTTAAGTGTTAATTGTCTTGTTTCGTTCACCTTTACAATTATTTTAACGTGTTGTTTTTAAGTCAATGTTACTGCTTTGCTGCTGTGATGCTCATTGACATTTATTTTATTCAGTAGTCCTTTTCTGGAATATGTAAGTCTGAAAATATGCAGAATAGCTGCACAAAACTGGTCACTATAATTTAAACAAATTGAGGTATTACGAGATATAGTCTTGAACTTGCTACGATCGTAACACGTTCAAGATGGTAGCTGCGATGCCACCGAAACGTCAACAACGTCCTGCCTAGGACAATCGGCAGACGAGGAGAATCCGAGAAAAAAGAACAACGCATGCTATACCCGCAAGAGCCTCAAATACACCTTATGCTATAAATATATAATGTGTTCATTTCGTTTTAGTTAAATATCCAGTAATGTTATTTATACATATCCCTGATGGATCAGTTTCTAATAAGAAACTTTCGATTAATCGGAATTTTACTTTATAGCTTTGTTGGATATTTTAGGAAACAAGTTACATAGAAAAGACAGTATATAAACATATATAACTTCATAGCATCAGCTAAAATGCAAAAATCAATTTTCTTGAAAGCAAAACGACGAACATTTATGTTATGACTTCCGCTAATTTACAGGCGTCCTCGGCGAACAACATACTCCTTCTGCATTTGGGAGCGGTGGATACATTACTCGGGATATTATTTCTGGCATTTTCCGCACCAGGACTGACGAAGGATAATTGGCTCTCTATCGGTGCTCCGTGTGCATTCCATGGATTCCTTTTTACTCTATTACATCCACTGTTACTGTGGACTGTTTGTGGTTTGAACTGCGATAGGTACTACGCAATCGCGTCGCCGCTGCATTATGGGCATTTAGTTAGTCCGAGAAAGGTATGTATACCTATATGCATAGATTATAAGGAGCGATTCCACTTGTAATTTGGTTAATAATAGATAAAAGCGTCTAACGCAAACAAATCATTATACTTCTTAAGTACATAAATTTGGGTTGAGTTATTTATAAATTGATTAGAATTGCTAAACATTATTGTGCTAACGTCGTTATATTAATGATTTCTACGTAATTTTCTTTATGAAAGAGGGAAAAGTCATATGAAAAAAAGCTATTATTTTCAATATAGTCTAAAATTACCAAAATTTCAACACTAATAACGCCTACCATGCACCTACACCAATACTACCAAAAATCAATTAATACCGAGATGTGAATAGTTATTTGGTGATCAAGTAATGGGAAATTATAATGATGTAAATATATGCTCGATTTTGTCAACCGGGCAGCTAGTTTCACAGCAGTTATTGAACTATTAGTGGCATACATTGCGCCTCAATACCAATGTTTTTGCGCTGCAAGGTACTAATTACGCCGAACATATCAAGGTGAAATTTCTTTTAGGGATTTTTGTATTCAAAGTGTGTTTTATATTATGACCTTTTTTAGTACGAGGGCTGCCTTTTAAGTTTTGTATATAAAACTGCAATAAAACGGTAGATAGCTTTTAAAGAGTTTACTATTTTTCGAGGTATTCTCCGCGAAGATTAATGCATTTTGGCATGCACTCGAACCAACTCTCGAAGCAGTCGTTCCACCCGTTTGTTCGTGCAGTGAAAACTGCGTTTTTGAAGGCATCGACTGCTCTTTCTGACAACTGGAATCTTTGGCCACGCAATTCAGTCTTGAATTTCGGAAAGGTAAAGAAATCGTCCGGACTGTACGGAGAATGGTATAACAATTCGACGTTGTGTTGCGTTAAAAATTGAACTGTCTTGCGTGCGGCGTGTGAACTTACATTGTCTTGGTGGAAGGTGATTCGTTGCTCGAGGTGGGTTTTTCGAAGCTAACTGATGACTTGCGACAAACATATGGTTGTATACCAATCAGCAGTAACACTTGTTTGATCTTGTAAAAGAATTGTAGCTACATAATCTGCTTTCGAGACAAATGTCGTGACCATCTTTTTGGAAATACTTCGAGAATGGATGACTTTAGTCGGATTTTCTTCACCTTGAAATATCTAAACAGATGACTGGCGTTTATTTTTTGGCTCGTATGAGTAGATCCAATATTCATCGCCACTGACGCCACGTTTTTCGAGTTTCTGGTGTCGAAGTGGTTTCTTGACACCAATTCACCCTAGCTGGTTTCTGTTTTTCGGTCAACAGAAGCGGGATTCAAGGGGAAACTAATCTTTCATGCAAAGTTTTTTGAATTAAGGTCTTAGAAATCCCCAATGATGTCTCAATCTCGCGATAAATCGCACCTTGATCTTCGTTGACTATCTTACGCACAGCGTCGACGTTTTCCTGAATGACACCTTCTCTTAGATTGTTGCTAAGACTAAGTTGTCCACATTTGCGTCTTCATACCAACAAGAAATTGTTGACTGATATGGTACTTCATCGCCGAAAACATAAAACAACTCGGCGAGGCATTCTTGTTGAGATAATAGTCCTCGAAGATTATAAAAAATTATTGCGCAAAAATGTTCCTGGTTTAATTCCATTTTTCAACTAACTTGACAAATTTGACACTACACCTATTGTACTGAAATTGTGGGTCTAAGTTTGGGAACTAAGGATAGAGGTTAATTTTCTAGTACTGACATTTGATTAGTGGCGCCCTCTACAACCCAGTATGCAAAACTTAAAAGACAGCCCTCGCAGAGAAACGAATGAGATGTTAAATTTTCAATTCGCAAAAATATATTAAAACAAATGAGAAAAAATTACGTAAAAACGAAAGAATTACCTAAAGCAACCTAACTAATAATAGCTTCTAACAAAATCTGCTTTGTTATTTACTCACACAATTTCATAACTTTGTAGATTCGCAACGGCTCTTGAAGTTCGAAAAGTACGCTGACTGTATGCTCCAGTCTACTGTTGAATGCTCTTCAGAAAGATGAATATTATCCTTTTCGATTGCGTGATATTAAATATTTAGCAGAAACGATGATTTTTTTGTAAATTATTGAGTCAAATCTGATCTATTTAATTTAGACTTTCGATTAATTTAAACCAATTACCATGCAATTACCTACATGTTGTTATCATCAATATTTCGTACACAATTTAAAACCTGGAAATGCTAATTTCGAATTTGGATTTTGCTAATTACAGTGTATGCGTATAAACGTTTTTCTAATAAATTCTACATTAGTTTTATGATCTCTACATCAGAGATGTTTATGACCTCTCTTCTCCTATTAATTAGGGGGCCAACAGGAAAAGGAATTTTGAAATTGTTGTAAGAGTGAAATTAATTTTTAAAATCCATATGTATATGAATACTGAAGCTATTTGGAGGAATCTATGTTAAATGAGGAAATCCCCCCAAGATGTTTGCAAAATACTAACGAAACGAAAGAGAATCTAACAACACTTTGTCTCCTACAATAAATCTGTTAAAAGGAAGCTGTAATTATGAAAAAGGTCAATTATCGGATGCCTTACTTGCTGGGGAACGTAATTTACTGAAGCTTTTACTATTATCATAATTTCCACAAAATAAAATCTGTAGTATTACACTTTGATCTCAAATAGTCAGCTACTATCAAAAAGAGTTAAGCGATATTTGGAGAGCCCCAAGTTAAGGCGAATTTACAAACTAATCACATTAATTATGAGGGGCAATAGAAAATTGCAATTGAAATAATAGAAAAATTGCAAAATCCTTCCTGCTACGTCCTGTAATTGACGCAAAGAATAAAAGTGTTATAGCAAACTTTAACAGATTTAAAAAAGATTCAGATTTTGACAGACTAAAACAAATGGGGACATTGGAAAAGGGTACTAAGGAACCGACGAATCAAAGTTTGAGGTGTTCGGACAATCAGGGAAAGTTTTTGTGAGAAATGCCAAGAAATGTTGCAGGATTGTGTAGTGCCAACTGTCAAGCAAGGAAGAACTTCTGTGCTTATTTGAGGTTGTTTTTCCTACGCTGGTACAGACTTGAAGCGAACTGAAGATATTTTGCAAAAGGAGGGTTATTTAGAAATACTGCAAGAAGATACAATATCATTGGGGTAACGTCCAATCGGCGAAAATTTTATATTCGTGCAAGACAACGACCCCAAACACTCCGCAGTGATATTTAAAAATGTCTTAAATGAAGAACAAGATAATGCCGCTTTACAAATAAAGACATGGCCATCGCAAAGTCCCGATCTAAACCCCATCGAGCTGTTACGGGATGAATTGGACAGGAGGGTTCGAAAAGTGTGTCCTACCTCCGTAGGCCACCGGTGGAATATTTTACAAAAGGAATAGACTAATATGCCAAATACAATCCTTGAAAAACTAATGGAGTGGATACCTCGGTTTCTGAAAGCTGTTTGCGCAAAAGGGGTTCTTTCGATGAACGGAATGTTTAAGAAGTTTTAGTTTATTTTTCGTTAGACTTACTTTTTTACCTTTAGAGTTCAATTTTATTCGCTATTAATAAAATGCAATGAAAATGTTAAATTTTGGAGAAATGAGTTTGAATATTTTCTCGTTCTTTTAAAATTTATTTGCGTGTCCGAAACTAATATAGTGTGTGGCTAATGGCACAATCCCAAGGCCAATTATATTTATTATTATTATATTTATCCAAGTATATTATCTTGATTAACGTATTTATTGCACTACACAACAAACGATAGTCTTAATCCAGCATTCTATCTATCTAAAAGCGAATAATGTTCTGTCGAATGAATGATTAAAATAAATGTCATCCGAGAAACCACAAAGCATGAAAGTATTTTAGTTAAAACCATTTATAATTTGATCTAATTAGACCAGCAATTTGCAGTAGCCATAGTACTATTTTAAATTTACCGACAAATGTTCTTAAAAAGAAAAGAATTTCCCCTTCTTCTTTTGTGTTGGTCCTCTTGGTTCTTTGCGTCATGCTTCATAAATTCCAATAAATGATCATCGTCTTCTTGCGGTATCGAATCCCATATCTCATGACAGTTGGCCTTTACAATCTACACTTGGGGTCCATAGTAAAAGATGAAGCTCTCCAAAGAATCTACAAAACAGGTTTTCCAGCCTATAAATAACTCCCCTTAGTATAGCTTCAGCAGTTTAATGAACAAATCTAGAAGCCTTTTCCTCTACTAATTTAAATCTTTTCCTCAATATTCACCAGTGAGTAGTAACTCAAGATGTGTAAAAATTAAATCCAAAAGCGCTGTGATATTTCGCGATAAATTATTCGTCGGGAATTCAAACATTGGCACTTGAAAACTGATCTCGTGCAGTCAACATCTCATGACGGATTTTAATTTACACGGGTAGTGGTATCAATGAATGAAACTGGCTCCAAGTCGACTTCTCAGCAATTAACATGGATATGCATATGATTACGATTATTAAATTATTTAATAGTATTGAAGATGTTCGCTATCGTTTGTGTATTTTATCTGGATTCTTTTTAAGTTTAATCGTCAGACAATTTTCATATTCGTAATTTTTATTCCGTTTTTTGATAGTGAAGATTCCTGCTAATGTTTTTCAAAAATAAGTTATAAACGAAACACCTACCTTTCGCTAAATTGTTCATTTATACAACTTCGATTTAGAGGATACAATTTCGAGGCTTGTCACCCCAGTACCTAGAAAAGTTATTTAACAATATGCAAGACGTTCATTTCTCGATTCATTTTAAATCAAACTTTTAGAAATATTCAATTTACTGATGAAATATTAGGTTAACTACGGTCTTTTCGTATATTTAATGCTTTGCTTATAGTAGGTAGTCAACAAAAGCTCATAACACGAAAGACTAAAAGGTATAAAGTTAACTTACTAACAATTGCTTATTTCTGAATTGTATGCGATTTCTGTATTACAATTTTCGCGACATCCACATGTGCACTAATAAGATTGTCTCATTCTTGTTATAGTATTATGGTAACAGCAGCGTGGGTGCCTAAATTTAAGCTTTGAATATGCACGCCAACGTTTGCTCCCTATGGAATCTGCAACAATGCCATTGTACTAAATTTCCACAAGCAGAAATTCCCAACTGTGACATAACTTATTCAATTGTAACCTTTTCTAAGAAATAGTGTACTTATAAAATGTTGAAGTACTTTAATCTTATTACATTTAAAGTTGCTCTATATTTAACAGAAAATTTATTATGTAATGGATGCAGCGTTAACATCGTTGAACTGACGAACTAAGTAGAAACAAGTCTGATACTAATAACAATATGCGATTTCATAGGTTTCTTAGTAAATGAAATAAACATCTATAAGAAAATGAGCCAATGAGTTCAGGATCATCGGCTTCGAAATAAGCAACTGTTCTTCCAAGACACAATAAATAACAAGAAAAAATCGAGTATAACTCAAACTGCTTAGTTAAGTATTGAAACGAGAATAAAAATGAAAACGAAAATGCTAATTAAGTATACAGATAGCAGCGTATATGCAGTTGATAAGCAAATGGAGTTGGTTTTGAGGAACGAATATTAAAAATAATTGTATTAAGGTATTTAACAACATTGTAAGAGTACCTTTTAAACATCTTGCTGTAAAACACATCTAAAGGAATGAAAATAACACCAAACATAAAGATGCTGTTAAATACAGCTTTCCTCATGGTATTGGTGAAATAATTCACGAGAAAGACACTGTGAAGACTAACACGCGAACATATTTCTGCCTACCGGGCGTCATCAGCTTGGTTTCGAGCAGTTCTATGCTCGACACGTTGTCATTCCGTCTCTGCTGCTATCACCATATCTAACCCTACAACTGAAGTGATTATTCTTGGCACTAACAACTAGTCAGACACAGCCAGAAGAAGTGGGTACAGTTTCTCGAGCAATTCATGAATTGCTAGTCCCGAGAGGGCGCTCGCACCAAGGGCAGTGCACAGGGTTAACTACACATGTAATGCAATGCCTAGAAAACAGCAATCCATGGATTGCTCAAGAGAAGGAAAGGAAGCTGTACCCGCTGCTTCTCGCTGTGTTATCTCTCTCGCCCACAACTCGGTGCACAGGCCTTTCAACAGAGAATTAAATATGACGACATTCACCAAGTGTTCGTCTAACCTTTGTGTCGTCATTGTGCACTCCTATACAAGATCAGATTCCAGTGCATTCACAACCCACACTATTCCAAACGTTGCTGTCGGCCGTAAGTAGTAACGCAAGATGTACTCGATAGGATTACAAACCGAAAGCTCTGATTCGGCGATAAATTATAGATCAGTAATTGACCTGGTACTGGAAAATTGGTATTTCAGTACCATTAGGCTAAGGTTGCGTTTTTTCACCGCATTAATTCTTCTTCAAACTGATAATAGGATATGATGGTAGATTGATTCCGATTAAAGCAGTTTGCAGTTTTCTTAAACGAAAAACCACCTTTGCATAAGCCTATAATTCAACCCCTTCCGAATTTACTCAAGTTACGGTAATTTGCAGGTAGCCGCACTGTAAATATAATCAAACTCTCAAAACACACTGAACAAAAGTATGACAAGAGCTGAAACGCTGAAAAATTAATGAAAACTCGCAAGAACTACAGTATCAAATAAACCATGACACTTGATACATTGAAATAAAATTGTAACCAATTATTACCTTTGAATACGTTTCTTCCAAATTTGGTAAAAAAATTCACACCTCTTCTTGGTGTTGCAATTCTCATGTTCTGCAGCATATATTCGCAGTTCGCAAAACAAGTACCCAAATTAAAAAGCAGAACTAATTGATAAGGACTAAATAAAACTATATATATAGTGCCACATGCAATAATAATTGGTAACATATTCTTAATAAATCTGTTACAGATATTGGTTGGTCTGGGAGCTGGGTGGACTGTATCCTTGGCACTATGTATGCCGCCCCTGTTTACAATAGCTCCATATAGATATAGCCCTGGACTAGGAGCTTGCGCACCTGATTTCTCCAACGGAACCGGTGCATTATGGTACTCCGCTCTCTACACTGCATTGACCCTTCTGCTACCGGCTACTCTAATAGTCTGCTGTAATTTGAAGGTAACTAACGAAATAAGTTTATTTCTACCTTCACTAACATGGCATTTTTTCAGATATTGATGATAGCACGCTACCATAGGCACAGAATAGCTTCAGCCATCTATGAGGTCACTTTGTCTGCCCAAGTCACCATCACACATCAAAGAAATCCATTTTTTGTTCCAACAGTGACAGCTCCATCCGCTGGTGGTCCTAAGTTCCGTGGCAGAAGCGCTATATACTCGGTCTTACAGCTACTGGGCTCATTTATGCTACTTTATCTCCCTTACTATGGCGTAATCATGTGGGAATCATCTACTAATACTCTTTTAATAAAAGAACCAAAGGCAAAATTGCATCCACATTTCGTATCGATAGTTTCAACACTGCTTACGTGCTCTCCTTCTGTAAACGGATTCTTGTATGGGGTTAAAAGCAAGACGGTGAGGAAAACATTCCAAAATTACTGGAGAAAGAAACTTTCAAAAAATGAAGTAAACCAGGAAATACAGGCACGAACGCCATCTACTTGTGGATCACGCAGGCAATCCCTAACACCATTAGGATTTCTGTCCAAACCAACATTGCAAAGGAGATTATCCGAAGCCTTGTTGGACGTCCAAAAGGCTGTGGGAAGTCCGCAAAAGCCAAAGATCAAAAGAATAGCTTCTGAAATAGCTTGGAGGCCGAGATCTACCACTGCACTAAACGTATCACCGTCCCAGACGAGAAAAATGCCGCAAACAGCCAGTTGTAACACCTTACAAGTCCCGAAGCAGGATGAAGAAGTGTCTATTATAGGAGAAGATGATATTCAAATTGGTCTTAAGCAGAAATTAGAAAATAATTCAACTGGTATTAAAGCGAATATGAGCACCACGAATCTACTCTTGCAAAAGTTCTTTGGATTTGATGATCATTCTAACAAAAAAGCTGCGGTTATCCAAACAGTTCTCGAAGGAACACCAAAACGATCTCCAAGAATTTTGATAACGAGAGCTTTCTCGGAAGAGAGCGATAAGACACATTCTAATCCGTCAACTCCAGCCAAAGAGATTAATAAGAAACATTCCTCATCTGCCACAACGCTATTAGAACGCAAATGGCGCCAACTTAGATATAAGGACGAAATTGTAGATGCGGACGCTCAAAAAGCTAAATGGCCAACAACCAAACCTCTATTGCAAAATAGTTCCGGCAGCAACAAAAGTAGCGATTCTTCCGATGCGTCAGAAGCATCTAGTGGAAGACTGTTCATGTCTGTTGATAAGACCACGGAAACGGAAATAGATACCAACGCGACCGAAGATCAACTATTGCTCTCGTGGCCATCACCGAAAAAGTATATCAATAAGAACGAAGAGGCGAGACGATCGGTGAAGCAAACTAATCTAGTCAAACAGACAATGATCCAGTCCCAAGAAGTTGTTTTGTAGTGAAAATGTTGTATATATATATTTAGGAAGTATCTTTCACTTTTGATTTCATTCACTTTTTGGGATTATTTATTTTTTTAATGTGATGTTTTCGATGTGATATTAAAGTTAGTAGAAGCAAGTAAGAGAAATATATGGAAAATGCAAAGCTATACATATACAATTACGTATCATCATAGATAATTATAGTAGATATTTATTCTTTCGTTTAATAATTATTTTCCGAAGTTTTCGCTTTTGATATGCTGCTGAAGTGTTGTGAATAGTTTAAAGTACATGACAAAAATAAAGGAGAATATAAGGAAATGCACAAGAGGAAGCGGTTTGAAAGTTCCTTTACTTGCACAAGATAAGCGAGGTATCAGTATTTTAAATGTGATTAACATGTCTAATACGGTATAGAAAACATTAAGTATTACTTTTAAAAAACGCGCATATGTTTAGTTTTATATTCAACCTTTTCATTAAAATTTAAATTAATTTTATACCATGCACTTGCCATAATCCTTTTTAGGTTAGATAGAAGTTGAGAACTGTTTAATTGCAATTGATCTTATAACCGGATTTTATTTATTACAAACCTAATTTTAAATTTAAAAGTTTATTAAAGATGGAAATAATAAATTAAGAAATTAATTCGCGAAATGAGGTTTTTTAACAAACGATGTTGTCCTAAAAATGATGTATGCGATACCATTTAACACCAACAGTGTGTCATTTACAATTATTTACGATTTCTACTCATCACTAAAACTAAATTTTGGGATTCGCAAGTCTTCGTATTATTCAGTTAAATTTATGTGAATATGTAGAATATTTTCTTCCATTTTGATTATGAGTTTTATAATAAGATTTTTCGTGAATCATGGCGATCAATTTCGGCAGTGTACCATCTTCAGGCCAAGCCAAAAAGTACAAAAAATGTGATATAATTCACTAAGACTTACGCATTAAATCAATGGAATTAATTGATCGTGTATCAACGATGATTTAGAAAATTCTAAGGCTAATATTAGCTTTACATCTAAAATGTTATATATGTTACAATACAAAACAAACTGTACAGAATAAAAGGAATGGAATCACCATCCATATTTTAGGCATAACTGAAAGAAAGGTTGCTTTTTTTGTTTGCTTTGAAAACTCTTTAAGTTTTAAGCTGGTGAAATTCTGTATTTATGTCTAATGTAGTAGCAACTATTCATTAAAAATTATTCAACATAACACACACATAAATTTATAATTTTCTCATCAGCTACCTGGTAACATTTTTTCTATTTACGATTTTTCTTTTGGAGTAAAATAGCTACTACTACAACTACAAATACTTTAAATAAACGTTAGATTTAGTAGAATGTCCTTATTTATATTCTGTGTAACTACACTCACAACAGCTATAATTCCATATGAACTTTTGAACGGAATATTTGGTTTTCTTAATAACCTCGGCAAATTATGCATCGAAATTAATGCTGATGTACGAAGAAACACAGAATAACATCAAAAAAAAATCGGTGGTCAAAAAGGTTTCAAATCCACCCTTAAAAGAAACACATAAACAGGCAAGACTGAAATTTGCGCAAGATCGTATGAGATGGAATTATGAGTGGAACAACGTCATATATGCTAAGAAGAAATTTAACTTGGGCGGGCCTGATGGTTTCAAATATTATTGGTCTGATTGGCGCAAGAACACTGCGATGAGCCGAAATTTTGGTGGCGGTAGTCTAATAGTTTGGGAGGTGTTTACCCATAACAATAAAACCCCTAAATATTTTATATCTACATAAATGAATTCTAATCCCTATATAGCACTTCTGGAAATGATGCTGAGCAATTGCCCATGTAAGACTGAATATTTCTGCAAGACAATGGAGCTACCTATAATTCCAGTGGTTTCATTAAAAGAAAATTAATTTATTACAATAGCCTGTTCGCTCGTCTGATCTGAACCCCATCGAAAATCTTTGGGGAATATTGGCAAAAGGGGTGTATGCCTATAATAAACAATACGATAGAGTCAGAGAATAAAATCTGCATTAATGACGTGTTGGAATGATATTCCTACCTCAACATTGACCAAATCGATAAACAATATGAAGACCCGGATATTTGAAGTTATTATGAATAGAGAATAAGACTCACTACTAAGCTTATTTTGTATGTATTTATTTTATTTATTAATTTTGTGTTAATGGACCTATAAAAATTTCGCTCTTTCGAGTTACCATTATTGTAAATATTCTCTGTATAAAATGTAATATTTTTTTGATGTTATTTTTTTCCTGCATTTGTGTTTGTTCGTAGTTTAGCTTTAACTTCGATACATAATTTGCCGAAGATATTAGAAAAATCAAACATATTGTTCAAGAGTTCATAGAGAATTTCACTGAGTGCAGATGCAAACATTACAATTATAGACTAGAGACAGTTGTTAGGTTTCTAACTATCAAGAAATCCTATTATTAGACGCTTAATTAAAAATCTCATGAAGGGTGTTGCAATTTGAAATTATTAATTAAATGTAAATAATAATAGAGGACACAAATTATTTCAAATGTAACAATATCTTTATTTGAAATATTAGTACAAAAGTTGCGGCTTAATGGTGAAAATAACATCTTCTAAATAACCTCCTGCTGTTGTACGGCAGTTCTTATCAAAATTTCCAAATAGAAAACAATATACGTACTTTAAAAAAATAGTAAATCACGATCAATTAAAGACCGCCAAGGCGAAAGGAGTTTATCCCAACGAAACTGTTTTTATCTTCTATATCTTCTATCCTAATCTCAAACTGATTGATCAAAATTCATATTTGGAATTAAAAATATATTATTCAACGCATAATTGTAAAATAATTTGATTTCTCAATTTTGTAAAAGCTTCCTTGCGGAGTGAAAACCAAAAAAAAAAAACTATAAAGAGCTTCTTGAATTGGTATTTGGTTCTTTCTCTGAAGTATTATTTTATGCTTCTAGAAATATTCAATTGAATGGGAAGAGCTATTGATAGAAAGAAAAAATCTTTACTCCGTGATAACCTTTATAATGAAATATAGTCGTCAAGAACTTTCACGAAAACATGCTTTAAATACGAATTAAATACTGCAGAATTTAATCCAAAAGAACTTAATCGTTTAGATGATAGGGAGCACACATTACTAGTGCGCAATTGTTTTGAAATTCTTGGTAAATATTACTTTCCTATAGGTTAGAAACATTTCGATGACGCAAGAAACATTCTAAAGTTGAAAGATAAAGATCATCTTAATATTTATACAGGGTGAGTCAAACGAAACAAACAAATCCAAAATTCCTGTGAAAAGTTTTAAACTGCAAAGGCCTAATAAATAAGACAATTGAGGACATGAACCAAATAAATAATTAAACAAGACATAAGTATTATAATCGATATTCAAATTCAGCGCATTAAAGTTTAGTACAACCACGAATTTAATTAATTAACTAATTGTACACGATACCTGGAGTCATATGCTGCATGTAAGATCTGTTGAAGCAATTCTAAATTTGAACATGACACATATGTATATATGTCATGTATCCTCAGAGGGAAACTCAACAGATCGAAGTTTCCTAAGGATCATCCTAGGCGTATATCCCGGTAATGTTTAATTAGGCGACGATTGTGTTAAATGCCGTCTTCGGCGGGTGTAATAAAATTTTTGCAGTTCGTAACTTCAATCTCCAGCAACCTTGAAAAATTCGTACCGAAGTATTTAGACAAAAACGTTACTGAAACTATATACGCATAGATTTTGTATGCATTCTTGAATACCAACAAAGCTTTCCATTTTAAAATAATAATTCACAGGTATAGCAGTAAACTCCACTCACACAAATTAATTAATTATGCGGAACGCAGCGTTTCGAGAGCAATTGTCCCATTGTCAACCGTGTTACCGCAGTCGGTAACACGGTTGACAATGGAAGCCCACGTGCTCTCGAAACGCTGCGTTCCGCATAATTAATTAATTTGTGTGAGTGGAGTTTACTGCTATACCTGTGAATTGTACATCCACACAGTCCTTGCAATCGTCATTAGAATAATAACTTTGAAAATAAAACAATAAGACTAAAATTTTGTATTATCTAACTTCATAATTTAGTTTGATTTATATGTATCTTGTCCCATTTTGTATTTCTAACAGCATTTTACGTTATATTTATTAAACCTTTGCATTACAAAACTTTAACTTCCTGTGGCTTCGGAACTATACACTGTTGGTCATGGCTTAATAGGAACTGTTTTCTATAAATTAGATTTGACCCGCGGTATATTGTATTTATTGTTTCTGCGTTAATAATTTGAATAGCGATAGTTGTATTGAAAGAATTAATTTTTGTATACTTTGGAATTTTATTTAGAATAAGATTCATTGTTTCCTCCATTACTTATACAAATAAATCATTAATATCTTTGAGCAAAGTAAAAATACATAGAAAGATCTTTTATCGACTACATGTTAATGCAGTTTTAAATTATCGTGTGTAAGTCACGTAGGTACAACGTTTCCGAACACAATCAATTTACCGCCAATTTTAATTCAACAATACTTTGAGTAATTGTTAATGCGGTGACAAAACCTTCAAGTACAATAATTATAGCCAGCAATTTTCGGAACAGAATTGTTGTGTAATTGTATAACTACACTCGATGTCGACACGAATATAATTTTCGAATATAATAAACTATTCACACGTAACTTCACGCGGCGACAAAAACATGCACTGGAGCAATCACAAACGTATTATATGGTAGTATTATTGAAACAAAAGAGTACCTACGTATATACATATATATATATAAAAAAAATTCATCTTATTTTCTTGTAGTCTTTACATTTGGTTTGCAAGCGTTGATGTTGACAGACGTAGAAAACAAATTATATTTAACCGAAAAATTTAATTCCCGCTAAACATCAATGTTGCTAATCAAATTTGAAAGTAAAATTATACATATAAATGTGAATTTTAAAAGTGTTAAACCCGTACACCTGTTAAAACGCAATTGTACGAATACTGCATATAATTATCAGATTAACACCAAAAATGAATGAAGTATTAACGGATTCTTTATGTTAAAGAATTTAGTTTCTTACTTAACGTTTACAAAAATGATGCATAAAAATACCAAGGTTTATTTATTGTTACCATCCTCAAATATTATTGTGAAGTTCTGCACCTGAAATATTTGGTTCATTTTTGGTCGCGATAATGTGCAAATATACCTACATACCTACTATTTACAAATCGTATTAATAGTTGAGCGTAAATGATACAAAGAGTATAAGAAACTGTTAGATTTAGTAGATGTTTAATGAAAATGTTGCCCATTATTTTAATTTTATACCGACAAATATATTAAAGTTAAAGAACATAGTAATACATGATTTCATCACGATATCGTTGAAAGTATATACTACACAGAATGAGTTTAAATTAAGTAAAAAGTTATCAAAGGAAATTTTCTTTTCTAGCTTTTGTTTATCACACCTAGAACATTTTAAGTACTAACGACTACCGCAACTATTTTTTTTTACAAACTAATGAATGCTTTTTCCATTTGATGATAGCGTTGTGATGGATCTATACCATAACTTCAAATTCTTTAAACAATTAGAAGAACTCGACTCGGTTGCCTCCAACTGCCTCCCTTTCAGTTTTTAGTTCATACTACTAAGTAAGCACAACCGTACTAACTATGAAATTTTGAAACACCTGACAAGTAATGAATCACATTAATGAGGTACTTGTCAGTTTTGTCAGACAATAAAATTGATCGATGGTTAAAAGAAATCCAAAAAATAAATAATTTTCAAAAACTTTTAAAATTGTATTCAAAATGATCTACAATGGTACATTAGCTTGAAATTTTTCTTTATATAACATATAAAAAATAAACGTAATAACATTTTTCTTTGGACTTTATTTCCTAGAAAATTGTAGTCATTTTTAGATTCTTCTTTCAAACGATGAGAAAACAGCTTTCAATGAAATCTACCCATTGATACTGAAAGTGTAAAGCAAATTGGATGGCATTAACAATTTAAATTAGCTATATTAAATTAAGTCACAGGACTATTAGAAATTTTTGACTACTACAACTTCTGCTTTATCTCCCCGCTGTAAAAGTTTTCAGTTCGAAATATTCGTTTGCTGGCCCCAAGTTGAGTAACACTTGGAACATTTTCCGTAAAATAGTCTCTAGGTCATTTATATTATACTCCGTTATTAAGATGTTGGTGACTAACCACGGGATAGGATGTCTTATATTGTTTTCAGCATGATATTCTGGTGATAAAAATTAATGAAAAACTCCCAGTACATACATATCTGCAAAGCCGTAGTTTCCAAAGTAAGACAAATAAATAAGTCAAAGCTGTTCCAATGAATATGGCTACCATTTATAACGATGTTTGAAACAATTAGTTTCGCCATTTATAAAGATGTTTGAAACAATTAGTTTCCTTAGTATGTTTAGAATAAACTAATTGTCTTTGGATAATCCTACCCGCAAAAATCAAATGAAAGTTATGAAGATCTAGTGCATTTAAAAACTGTATGTTCATGGATACATGGTTATTGAGGCTATTTTACTCAAAAATACTCTGGTGATGTATTAAACAATCAGGGTGAAGTACGCTGTATTTATAAATTGGTCCACCTAAAAAATGTTTATCATTTGTATGTGCAAAGTTGCTAACTAAACAATTTCGAAACGTACCTCTTCTCTCTGTCCTAAAACCTATTTCTTCAAAAATGTCTCTACTTCTTTCGCAGTAATAATGCTGATTATTTGTAACATTACTACCAGCCAATGAAAAAGAATGCTTATCGTTCATAATAATTGATAATATAATTAAATGCGAAATGTTCATTAAATCGTCACAACCTCTATTTTTATTTAATTTTGGTTCTTCGAGTACAAAGCTGAAATGCATGCACGACAAAAACAGTCGACCTAATTCCAACCTGACGAAAAATAAAATATCAAGATAAACCTCTCCCCACCCCCCTTGAAATGATACGTTTTTCCAAGGGCTGTTCAAGTTTCAATATTCCTTCTAAGAAATTGCTTTCTTCAAGCCCCATAGAATATTTACCCAAAACTTTAACTTGTGATTGTTGTTGAATTCCTCATTAGCAATGAATAATTTTAATTTTCTTGGATAGATAAAAATTGAATCGTGCTAAATTTGTATGAATATAGAAAAAATCGCAACAATTTAAATTCTATTTTATCTAGTTTTCGCACAAAGGTATATAATAAACATTATTCCAAAAGCAGTTTCTTTCTAGTCACTCAGTCATTTTTGTTGATTTAAACATTCTTCAAGATCATTATAGTATTCGTCAGCTACGATTTTCTACATATGCAAGTCCAAGAAAGTATCGATATCACTCACTGATAAACTGATTTTTACTTTATGTTGTTCTAGACTTCTGTGGTATATGGGTTCCTTAAAAAAAAATTGTGTTTCGGGGTTAAAACAGCGTCGTAATTACATAAGCCAGCCGATGTCTCGCTCTCAGTTGTATTGAGCTTCTTTTGAGCTGCTGCATATCGTATCGTTGCTGTGAGAAAAAATCGTCTACAATTTGTCTCGTTATTTATACTCGGGCATACATCTGCTGTTTCAGATGCTTTAATTTGCATATCGTTCAAAACGGTATCATAAATTTTATCCTCCATTTCCAGGTTGCTCGCTGTGAGTATCAGTTTTCAAGTTGATTGTATCACGTTTGAAATCATTTCCCTACTAAAAATGGTTCTACACAAAGAAAAAGATTGATAAAACGCATTTTCCTGTTACTAATTTGAGCTTCTACCTTCATTCTTCAGAAAATATTTCACAGCAAAATACTGCCCAAAAATTTTTAAAATTCACTTTTTAGGCTTACTTTAAAATATTATAGCACTAAGAGTGAAACGGTAAACGTTTTATATGCATTTTTTATCATAAACATGTTATGTTTCATTGGATCTTCATAGTTCGTCTTACAGAATCAGTACTTTTTCTATTTTTTACTTTCATTCGGAAATATCATTTCTTTAAATAATTACATTAGATATAAATTTAGCAATCGTAACGATATATTTGTTTTTATTTAACGCTTCCACGATCGAAACAAACATAATAATTGTACATAATAATTATTTGTCCATCATTTAGATATAGCACAAGTAAACACAAGTTTATGAGGATCTTTTGACCCTACATCCTACTGAGGTACCTGCTAAGGTGTTTTCAAGCTTCTAGGATCTCACCTATATTTATAGGAGAATTAAGATTACTTTACTACTACTAGTTTTTATTCCAAGTAAGTACAACACAGTGCAACATATTAATAACCCCATAATAATTTCGTTGAATTTTTTCATCATACATGGAAAATTATTGCCTATAGTAATTAAAAGACGCACTTTTAATTTAAACTCATTCTTTTGAAGTACTTATGTAAACACGCGAATTCTGGTTGTCTTGATCTCTACAGGGTAAAGTCAACAATCAAATAAGTCTATGAAAAATTAAAGAAGAAAAACAAAGAAGTATAAAGTATAACATATCTGCAAGCAGTATTATTACTTAATTCTAGGTTTATAAGTACAGTTATATTAAAGAAATAGATATTATATACATACTGATACAAATAAAGTAAGAAAGATGTGGAAATTTTAATTGATATTCGTAATTTATTTTATTTTTCTGCAATCGATAAATAAAGAAAATGCATCAACTACGGTGTCTTATTTACCTATTCTCGTATTTATATGAGCGTATTTTTAATGCCAGGTGTCCCAAAAGTCTTTTTCAATTTGTTTTGTTCGCTTCGTGAACACAATCATTGAGTGAGGTAAATCAATGGGTTCGACAATGGACAACCTCGGACGGGGTGACTAAGGACGTCAAGAACCGTGAAAAAAGTGGAGTGCCAGTTGTATCGCGAGTTTCATGGTCTTTCCGTTCACAAAAATACAAAAGCACCTTAAATGTTCCTAGAAGTTTCGTACGTCGCATATTGCGTAAAGATTTGCGTCTCCACCCCTACAAGTTGAAATTAGTGCAAGAACTAAAGCCAACTGATACTGCTGAGAGGTTTAACTTCACTAATGAAATAATTCAACGGTTTCGGTCCTTCAACATTTTGTTCTTTGATGAGGCGCATTTTCACTTTAATGACCATGACAACAAGCAAAGCAAGGTATAAATTAAAAAGTTAGAAGAGACGGTTCGAGGACAGAATTTGCAGTTCTTGAAAATTTGGCCTCACGTTTAGAAGAAAATAACAGAATACATTTAGAAAACATAATTTCTAAGAAATAAATTCCAAAAAGCCTGACCACTATTTTATTACATTGTTTTCATTTCGAAAAGGATTTTTGGCACACCTTGTACAAGCGAGCAGTGATATTATGTATTGAAACCTATGACTAACATGTTAATGGATTTTAAACAAAAGTAATACTTAAAAATTCAAGGTAGTATTTGAAAGTGTTTCATTTAAACATTTTTTATGAGTTACAAAGCCCAAAGAGTGTATTAATCATTGGAAGAGATAAGAGTATCCAACATGAGGTAACTGTTTTCAAAAATAATAATCTATGATAGTCAGTTAAGAATTATATTAGCATCCTTTAAATAGCGTGACGATTATGTGTTTTTTAACTGGCTTAAGCAGCCGATTTTAATTGAGTAAAACAGATTTGCTGTTACAAAAGAACAAAAGTGTTGCGGTTAATTAGGGCAATATACAATTAAACATAAAACTTAGGTTGTAATTCACATTAACTTCTTGAATGTGAGGACATTCTTAGTACGCAATGGAGGAGTTTGTCCTGCTGAAAAAGTTTTATTATTTACAGATGAAATCACGAAAGTTTATAGTTACATCATTGTTTCATCGATAAAGCATATGCATACACAAGCAAGATAGAAGTATATAACATAAATCGTAGCTATACATCCTTCACGTTAAGAATGCAGTAGGTAGCGCCACGATCGGCGGCTGTATTACACTGGTGAAATTTAACCGATAAAACTGTCACATGACAATATCGTAAACATCAAGGCATGGCTATCAACATCTTGAATAACAAATAGCAAGTTTTTTATATTTTATGTGCAATACATTATGGTTATATAACCTGGTAAAATAATACCGCAATAGTAAAGTAAAAGTGACATCAATTGCAATATAAATGTATCCTTTCATTGTTTCATTTATCAAAATAGTTGGAGCTTATTTAATTATGTTAGGAAGTAAATGTGATTGCATTTGGGGTTAATTGAAAGGAACATAAATGCCATATGACAAGTTTTAAAATAACAATATTGCCATGGATAAACTTGAATCGAAAATATAACTTCGACATGAATGGTTATATACATAGTGTTAAACCAAGTCATTTGTCATGAAGTAAATCTCTCCGTTGGTAATCTCCATCAATTTCAATGGTATGGTTGAAAGTAAGCAATTCAATATATACAAGCAAGAGCCAAACAAGGAAGAATGTTGCTGATTATGAACAATACATAATGGGTTCAACGGAACTGTATCTAAGTCCATGGCTTTAGAGTACATGGCAACATACAATATCCTTAAATCTTGCATAGAATTTGGTTATTGTGAATGATGAAATTAGATGAGCTGCTTGCTGAAAAAGAAAACAATATTCCAAGTATACTTATCTACTATACCCCGGCTGTAGTAAAACCAATGTACCTTTCCAATGATACTACAGTCAATAATTGCATGCATATCAATGAGTACAATAAAAAAGAAAATATACTAATGAATTATAACAATCTCTTAACTGCACGTATTACAAATATATATAGTTTTCTTCTCTTCATATCTGGAATAAATTTAATAAAAATGATTTCTTTACTGCTAACATTTTATTTATACAATAACAAATGAAATAAACATATGAATTTGATTTATAAAGATTAGGGTAGAGTGAAAAAGATGAATAAATAATTTTAATTTATTATGAAAATGATATTAACAGATATTTAAATCAGATTCTGATAATGGTAGTCTGACGAAGATTATGTATTTGCTGTTATCATAAATTCTTCGAATATATTTTCAACAATATTATCCAGTTAATACATCATACTCTCTTCTTCGATAACATGTTTGATACAATAAATTTGTACTCATGTTCTTTTAAAATCATTACATTGTATAAAATACCTTAACTAATGCATGAAGATATAAATGAGCAATCAGAGTATTCTAAGTGTATACACATTTTATTAATTTATTAGGCAAAATCAGAAGCTGATGTATCTGTCGATGAGAATCTGCATCTGTAGTTATAATAAATTTTTCAATGTAGCTTCTGTCTACTGCCAATATGCTTCCTTGAGGGTTCCTCGATGGTGCTGCAACTGCATCTACTACTGCTTCTTCAGCCATACCAAACCAAAGCTGTAATCGTAATAGTAAAGTAGAAATTATTTTGTTTATATAATCGATTGTATAGTACCTTGAATTATGAAATGATAAGATAAAAGAACTCTGAAAAGAATTACTTTTGCCACAACTTATTTATAGATAAAAAGTACAATGAAAAACTGCAGGAAACAATGACATGAAAATTGTGAGCAAATTTGACAACTGACAGAAATTTCATATGAAGAAATTACATGAATTTCTCCTGTGTGAATATGCCTCGCCCATTAGCCAATGGCAAACCCGTATTTTAAAGCCTATCTATTCTAAGTCAGCGTTCTTAACGTGAATGGAGTATAGTTAAGCATACCTCATAACCAACTATGACGTAATTACAAAGATTCGTGGTTTTCAATGTATTTCCCTGACAACGTTTCGATCCAGCAACAGAACAAATTCTTTCCTCATTTTTTTTTTCTCGCCAAAATAATGAGAATGAGGTTTCTCGAAAACTTGCACTGCATTTTTTGCCTTGGCTTGCTAAATTTTAAGTTAAGCAAAAAATATAAATAAGATTTTCAAAGTATTTTTGTAAGAACTGGCTAAATAAAATAAGTAAGAGTTAAGTTATAGCTTTTGCTAGTTTTTATGAATTAAGACGGAAAACAAACTATTTTATTTTATGAGCATTTATGTTTTGTTGCTATTGGAAGTCAGAACCCTCTCTAATTTTTCTTAATATCTACGTATGTGTATCTGTGATTTTTTAGATTTCTTAATTGTGATTACTATTACAGCAATCCACACTCAAATATTTGGATGCATTCACGATCTTAATATCTCAAAAATTTGTTTATGTTAAATAAAGAGTGTCACATCAACTGCGTACACAGTTGGGGCATAAAATCTACTATTGATAATAGAATATATCGCTCTAAGTGAATTATCACTTGTTAAAGTTTTCAAAAAATTTTCTCAAACATGTATTATGTTGGAAATGTTCTAAAGTTCTTTTGCGTCTTACGAGAACGTTTACAAAATGCCGTTTGTTTATATAGAAAACGGAAAAAGAAAGAAAAGTTAAACAATTCTCAATAAAAAAAAATTGAGAAAAATGAAGATGAATTATAATAGTGTCTGCTTGATTTGAAATGACAAATGAAATACCAAGCTAACACGCAAAAGGTAAAACATTGGCTAATAAACCAATTTTATAGCAATTTTAAAACGTGCATACCACCTCACTGTCTGTGAGCGACTGATAAACGAGTATAAATACGTATTCGTTTAACCGACAGTAGTCGCTAGTATACGGCACTATCCAGGTATCTGACTATCGAAAAGGACAGCGTCTTAGTTACTAATAATCATTAGATGTTATTAAATAGATACAATATTATGCTCAGCTGATGACCAACCCAAATAATATATTGTAAATATTGTATTCCAATCAAATACTTCTAAAAGGTAGTGATATTTCATGTATGTATAACAACGAAGCGCATATTTGCCAAGCACGTTCATATAACAACAGTTTTATTACGCACGTAAAAACATTTAATGTTGTATACCGCAAATTAAAATACCGCAATACAATAGCCTAAGTCATGGCCGCAATACTTATGTACCGGTTTAATAAAAGCATTGCGTATATAACGTATAAGTCTGTACCATAATGCTGATATATCTACTTTTACTAAAGAAGCATTTGTCTTGGCAATTGCCTTCTGCACCTTCTGTCTGCTAATGGAATGAAATGAATGCTCTTACGAAGGCTGAAATTTTTATTTGAAGTTTTTAATGTGACATTGGGTAGTAAAACCACTTAACACATAGGCTGAAAAGTCCCGGGGCTAACATATCGATGACGCTAGTTTTATTGCAGTCACCTTTCTCTCGGCTAGTACTAACCTTTAAAAGACAGCTGTTAAAATTTCATGATATTCTATTCATTAGTTTGTGAGTTATTGTGCTAAGAGTCACGCTACTTTTGTTATATTCAAAACAATTTCGTGTTTTAATTTTACACTGCTTCTTGATGTGAAAGAATACCGTTCAAGCGAAGCAATGGCTTGAAAAGTGTTATGGGGACTCCGCTCACAGACACTGATGATGCAAAACGCAGTGGACGTCCAAATGAGGCGGTAACACCAGAAAACATCAAACAAATCCACAAAATCGTTTTGAATGATCGAAAAGTGAAGTTGCGTGAGTTAGCTGACATCGTAAAGATATCAAAAGAACGTATAGGCTTTATATTGCATGAGAGCATTTGACTATGAAAAAGCTCTGTTCAAAGTGGGTGCCGCGTTTGCTCACTGTAGACCAAAAACAAGAACGTGTTGATGATTCTGAGCAGTGTTTGGCCATGTTTAAACATAATAAACCGGAATTTTTGCGTCGATATGTGACAATGGATGAAACATGGATCCATCACTTCACTCCGGAATCAAAACGATCGTCATCTGAGTGGACAGCAACTGGTGAACCTCGTCCAAAGCGCCCGAAAGCACAACAATCGGCTGGAAAGGTTATGGCCTCGGTATTTTGGGATGTGCGTGGTGTAATATTCATCGACTATCTTGAGAAAGGAAATACAATCAACAGTGAATATTATATAGCGTTATTGGAGCGTTTGAAGGCCGAAATTGCAAAGAAACGACCGCATATGGCAAAGAAAAAATTTTGTTTCATCAAGACAACGCACCGTGTCACAAGTCAATCAAAACAATGGCAAAACTACATGAATTGAACTTCGAATTGCTCCCACATCCACCGTATTCGCCAGATTTGGCTCCCAGCGACTACTGGCAGACCTACGCAGACCGCAAAAAAATGCTCGCCGGTAAGAAATTTCGCACGAATGAAGAGGTTATCGCTGAAACTGAGGCCTACTTTGAGGCAAAAGATAAATCGTTCTACAAAAGTGGTATTGAAATGTTAGAGCGGCGCTGGAATAATTGCGTTGCTCTTGATGGAGATTACGTTGATGAATAAAGCTAATTTTGAACCAAAAGAAACGTGTTTTCTTTGTTAGGCCCGGGACTTTTCAGCCCATGTGTTAATGCCTAAGCGTTATTACAACGTTGTCTTGTATCCAGCGGTAGCTCTGTAGTATTCTGCGTCCAGTATTCGGAGTCTCCGTATTTCTTTACTATAATAAACTCTAGAACAGCGTATCATTAAGGTCCGCAAAGCGGGTGGCAGACCACGAACGTTGTAGATGATATTTCAATAATACCATGTGCTGTAAGAATAGAAACATCTCGTATTACGGTCGTAGCTAAATGGGAAACTTCACTATCCCGTAAAGAACATCAGTCTTACCGAATTCACCAGCCCCTCTAGACTCCCGTGAGTTTAGCACCTTGCGAAACTTACTTATCACATCCCATGTACATATATTCATTCAGTAAGAACTATTGCTTGTTAGTTGTACGTATGTATAAGAAAGCAAAGCTCACATTCACAGCCTTTATTCATCTTTCAATCACAATTCAAGTGTTTAAATGATTTTATCTAAAACTTGAAATTTAGAAAAAGTTCTCATTTATGTAAATATAAAGAGGAAGAGAGAATCTGCATATTATAAAAAATGCTAGGCAAATTATTTACATATGTATATATTCGTAACGGTTGTAGGGTTCTGCCGTGTCACTAGGTTTTTGTCCCTGACGTTTCGCGAAACGTACGTAACAAATCAGTCGCACAAAAGTATTGCATGAAAATGAGAGACGCCAGGTCTTACTTAGGCAAGCATAAAACATCAATACACACAGAGAAACTTGAAACAACGCGAGTATTTAAAATGTGTGTATTACATGAATGTATCAGTACTACATTTTGAAAATTGCTAAACATTTTGATGTTTATGAAATATTTAACATACACTACGAGGGCGACCTGAAATGTTTACGGATTTTTTTTATTTTTATTTTTCCATCTAGCCTCCTCGAAGATTGATACACTTTTTCAAACGGTGCTCCAGTCTCTTCAAACCGTCAGAAAAGTAGGATGTTTCGAGCTCTGCAAAATAGCCATCCGTAGCAGCGATGACCTCCTCATTTGAGGCAAATCACTTTCTTCCCAGTGATTTTTTCGGGTTTGGGAATAGGACAAAGTCGCTGGAGGCTAGGTCCGGTAAATATGGAGCGTGAGAGACTAATTCGTAGCGCAACTCATTCAATCTGGACACGACAATGCGGAATGAATAAGACTGTGTGTTGTCGCGGTGAAAAAGTACATTTTTCGCTACAAACGAGGTCGTTTCTGCTTCAATACCGCATCGAATCGAGTCAATAAATCGCTGTAGTAAAACTCCGTGATCGTCCTTCCCTTCTGCAGATAGTCGATGAGGATCACACTTGGAAATCCCAAAGAATGGTCGCCATGACCTTTCCTTTGATTTCTTCAGAGCCGATTCGCCCGAAAAAGTCCACTGCTTCGGTTGTTCCTTGGTCTCCGGTATCTAGTGGTGGATCCAAATCTCATCCACGGTTACGAAATGTATGAAGAAGTTCCTTGGATTGCGTTGGATCGTAGCCAGACACTCCTGCAAAACAGTCACCTGATTTCGTGTTTGCCCCTGTGTGAGCATTCTTCTGAGATGCCTGTTGTCTTTGCTATCATTTTCAGCTTCAATCGGCAATCGGCTAACACTACATTACGAATCTTGTCGATCATTTCATCGTTGGTAGCGGTTTTTGGGCGTCCACTGCATGCTTGTGCCGTCGCGTTTGAACTTGCTCACCCAGAAGCTGATTGTCGAAAATGATGGAGTACATCCGCCATAAAACTCTAGCAAAGTATTTCGAATTTCGGCGACTGTTTTTCCAGCCATCCAGAAGTGTTTTATCACTCCACGAAATTCGATTTTATACATTCTTGCGAAACCGCCTGACTTGCTACACAAAACACACTCCTAAACAACAACTATTGGCAGTAGACGTCTGAAATTTTGACAGTTGCCATAAAAAAGGTAGCCCTTGCCGACCAATGAATTCACTTCAACTTTCATGCCCCATCTCTTGCCGATTCCGGAAACATTTCAGGTCACCCTCGTATATATCAGACATCACTTAAAACTATATTTCTAGTTTACAAAACATTTAAAATATACAATTGTAAACCAACTCATCAAAATTGTATCGAGCTATTAAGGGTCATGAAATTGTAAACAAATTAGTTCATTTCCGATTAAGAAAGGCGTCAAATGCAGAAGTTCACTGATTATTAATTTTACGGAAAGTTAATATTCGAAACAAATGCAATCGACTTATCGTATATTGCGTAGCATTTTCACACATTGATAACGTCTGATTCATTAAGACGGCAAGATCTTGAAGTGTACTTCCGTATTGTGAAAAGAAACATAGATTCTGTTACTGTTCTTCTAAGCAATAGCGAATGAAACAAGATCGATTGTACTACATATGCAGAAACCTTAATCGTAAGAGGACGACACTTGTCCGCATACTTACGCGTTGTCAAGTTTCTTTACTTTTAGTATCATCAATCATCACTTAAAACTACTGTATACAGTGACACTGATATAATGGCAACCGATGCCACGACAGGGCTCGACAATCAAATGTCATGTTTAAATGTTTTAATCTACGACATATATTTTACGGCAATGTGGCGTCTAAAAAGATACTAGTTAGTTCAAATCACCACACTATCGATGTTTGAAATTAAAACTAAGTGTTCTTTAATGTGATCGCTTGAGCTAACTCGTGCCTTGACACTGCGTTATCGCGACCAGTTGCGACATGTTGCAAGTCAAAACATACCAATATGCCACATTTCAATTTCGAGCTCTTCGTGTCACACGGTGCCACGACAGCAACATTACTGTATGAATTAGCCTTTAGAACTTAAGAATACCAAGCGTGATAAAAACAGTTGAAAGTCACATGTAATTCTTCTCACATGACGGAAATGGAAGTGCTACGTTTTCATACTCTCAAACCGGTTAATAATTTAAATACATCTGCATGCTGCGTAGTGATCCATTTTAAATATGTACACCTAGAAGGAAAAACAAACCAATTGAATAATTATAATAATGATTATGTCAATAATGCGTATGTAATATCTTCTGTAATTGCTGCTATTAATTAACTAGACTAACGTTTAAACATTTAAAATGTTATCTACGGAGTACTGTATAGATTCTTAGCATTTGAATTTCATTTTTGTAATGGATAACTGTGTATTAATAGTGGCAAATATTTCCTTGCTCTTGCTTAGTATTAAAACAGAAAAATAGAAATACAGAATTAAATATTCTTTACAAATAAGCTAAATATTCGCGATTTATAAAAAGAAGTGCAAGCTGTAGTTAAATGTAAAGGAATCTAACCCGTTCAAGAAGTAACAAATAAACATAGTTCATGAACAGCACCTTATAGTTTTTTTTTTTTGCAAGAGGGTATTGATTTCTTTTAACTACATCTACCAATCTATACTACATACTATCAATCACTGACAATTATTTGGAAATCTTGCCGTACTTCTGCTTATGCCAAGATAACAAAGTATATCTGCATATGAATTTGCTTGTGGCAATTGTACACCACCACTCATAATAGAATGGACACTTTAAATTTTAATAAAATTATTTAAAAAGAAGTACTTTTATTCATGTAATAATTCTATAAGCGTGTTACACACAACTTACTAATTAAAGAACTAAGTTGATAAATAACGAAACTGGAATATTACTTTTCAAAATCGTGCAATAATTAGATATATTACAAAGAATGCCAGGTATAGATATTTTAAGTAATATACGAGTAGAAATTTTATGACACTATAGATAAAACACGAGTACATTTAATTGTCCGCCGCTTCGAACAAACTGGTACATATGCTAACAAAAATCTTCCAGGACATCCTCGAGTAACATCCAGAGGCAACGATGAACGTATAAAATTCCTTAGTAAGAAAAATATACGATTAACGGCTCCCGAAATTACGACGGAAATGAAATGGGCTAGAAGCAGGCATATATCGTCACCATAGTGAATCGTCGTTTAAGAGAAGCAAACCTCCACGGCCGTATTGCCACATGAAAACTGTTGCTACGTCGAGAGAATAAAGAAAACATTTCCAATGGGCTTACACTCACAAGGACTGGATAATAGAGCAATAGGGAAACGTACTATGACGTGGTGAGTCCAAATATGAAGTATTTGCTCAAGGCCGCAGAACATTTACCAAGCGCTCAAGAGCGAAGAAAATGCTTCCTAAGAGTATTACACCAACAACAAACAAAGGTGGTGTTTCCATTCTTGTATGGAGTTGTTTTTTATTAAGCGGCACAGGTGCCTTGTGAAAATTGGTAAAATAATGAGCAAGGAGAATTATTGCGAAATATTAGAAAAAAATGGTCTAACATCCGCATTTCGCTTAATAGGTAACGATCCGAAGCACATATCGTTATTATGGAAAAACTACCTCGCTGATGCAGAAAATGAAGGAATATTAAAAGTAATTACTTGGCCTTCCCAGAGTCCGGATCTTAATCCGATAGAGCTTCTGTGGAACGAACTGAGCAGGCGATTTTGCAGAGGAAGCGGCGAAATATTCCTCAAAATACACCGAGAAAATTGGTAGAAAGAATGCCACGAATGAAAAGGAAGTATAACTTACTTTATGTTTTCTAATGTTTATTATCACTTTTTCTTTTGTATACACATGTGCGATAAATCGTACATGAATAAATATTTTCTTATAATTGTTTTGTTTAAAGTTTTGAAGCAAGAGTCATATTTTGCATGAAATAGGAAGTGTCCATACCATTATAAGAGGTAATGTAAATAAATATTCCTAAAGGAGAAAATTGATATTAATTAATGGAGTAATAAAACAATATAAATACCTGTTTTATAAAAATCAAAATAATAAGAACCTTAGGAAAACCGATCATGTGGTATTGTGCAACTGAATATGTAATATTTCGTGGTAAAAATAAAAAGACAGCATGAGAAGACAACATGTCCTTAGGATCTGTGATAGCTATGTCACTGGATTCATTCTATATTAAATCTTCACTGTTTGCAACGTTGATTAAAGAGCACTTTTTGCCGAGGAACGAACCAGGAGCAGTAGTCCTCATTCTTGCTGATCATGCATCACATTGTAATGAAGTAGAGCTTTTGGACTTATTAGCTGGAAACTATATTTACATCATTTGTCTACCAAGCCACATGACCAACTGGCTTCAACTTCTGGACAAATCATTTTTTAAACCGCTTACGTCCTACTGAAATAGAGTTTGTGCATCCTGGATTCGAAACCATCCTGGTAGCAGAATTATACGAGCTCAGTTTGAAAAGCTTCTTACAGAGGTTTGGAAAGATGCTGCCATGAACAATAATGGAACATCTTGTTTCGAAGCCTACAGAATCTATCCTTTCAAACCAAAAAAGATACCATAACATGCGTACGCTATTGCATATGGTGCTGAGCAAACTGTTCGCTTAATCGGCACAGGACACGTTGCTAAGAAAAATAATTTGGACGCCAACGTAGAACCCGAGATAGATCCTGACCGTCAAGAAGGCCAACTAGCAGAGGAAGTTAGCTTTGAAGCGCTAGCACCGATACCATCCATTCCAGGCTCGACTAGAATCAGTGCAAGAAAGCAACATACAGAAACGCGACAAGTTCCAAACAAAGCAACGTAAAGCTGCAGCAGCACAGAAAAATAAGATTTCCAAGAAACCAGGGAGATTGCCTCTAAGTAAGAAAGAAAAGCAGAAAAGGTAGATATTGGAAGTCAGCAGTAACGACTAATCTGGTGATCCTCAAAAGATCGGTTCGAACCATAGCTCAGATAATATTCAGAGTAGCGACGACATGTGCGCAGTTTGCGATGGTTTCCATTATGATAGAAAAATACCAAAACCTGATTGGATTTGTTATGTTAAATGAAGTCTTCATGAAGAATGCTCCTCAGATCCTAATATATGTGACCGTTGTTAATATATAACCTAAAATCAGCGTATTTAAAATGTCGATTTAAGCAAGATGGCATTCGACATGAGATAAAATACTTCAAAAATGTGTTAGTTATACGGCACAGATGTTCACAATGACATCTTCCCCTTCGATATGGGTTCCCCACCATACTGGTATAAGATGCCGTTTTCATATGTCCTTTTTCTATGTAGTAGTTTTGTTGTATTTGCTCATTTCGTTATAATAAAGTTATTTTCGTTTACTGCGATATCTATTTTCTAAATATAGTTCTTTAAAAGAAACATGTTCAATATTTTTCCCGAATTAAAAAAAAAACATTAAGCGTCTTCCACCGACTTATCTTAATCTTAGGTAAATTGAACCGTCGGCTATTATATGTTTCATTTTAATGTGTTGTTATACATTTAAATGCTTGTAGATATTTTAAGCTATGGGCAGTTGCCGCGTTGAAACTCCGCCACGGCATACATGCACATATGCGATGTCTACGCTGTAAATATCAGGGTTCGAAAGGTAGTAGTTTTTAGTAGCCAGCCAACTAACGTAACTAGCGCGTGAAAATCTCTGAAGTAATAAAAATTGAGTACCGCGCGGTCATCAAATTATTAAGAAAAGAAGGGCATACGCCTAATCACATAAAACAACGTTTAGACGGGGTTTATGGTAATTCATCTCCTTCGTATTCCACTGTAAAAAAGTGACCAAAATGTTTCCGCTTGGGGCAAGAAACCCTGGAAGATGCTGAACGATGGAGTCGACCAATTGAAGTGATAACGCCTCAACAAATTTCAATTATTGAAGATTTAGTGCTAGAAGATCGCCGTTTGAAAGTGAAGGAATTAGCAGTGTTAACAAACATATCCGAAACAAGCATTTGCCGAATTCTCCATGACCATTTGGTTATGAATAAAATTAGTACAAGATGGGTACCGCGACTTGTTTCTGCTCTCCAACGTGAACTTCGAGTCGAATGTGTGCGGTCCTTTTTAAACATGAATGGAGACGACCCAAAACCGATTTTGGAGTCCATTGTCACAGGGAATGAAACAACGGTTCTATTTTCCGATCCTCTATCGAAAAGGGAGTCCATGAAATGGCGGCGACCCGATAAACCTCGTCCCAGAAAGACGAAAGTCGTTCAATCAACGGTGAAGGTGATGACCACAATATTCTAGGATTGTGAGGGCATTTTGCTAATTGACTTTAAAGAGCGCAATAAAACTGTGAACGGCATATATTATGCGTCTTTATAGTATAAATGAAGGGACAGTATTCGTGCAAAACGTCGTGGAAAATTTGCAAAAGTTGTGCGATTATTGCACGACAATGCTCCCGTCCATAGTGCAGCCGTTTCACAAGCCGCCACCCGCCGGATTGCGACTATACGGTTATATTTGTTTATTTATTTTCTAATTTTAAAGAAGACCTTAACAGACGTCGTTTTAAGGACGAAAGTTGGTTGCAAACAGCTGCGATAGAACGTTTTGACGCAAAAACTTCAGATTTTTTTTACAAGGGATCGAATTATTAATTAGTCGTTGTAATAAATGTATAGGACTTAGGGGAGATTACATTGAAGAATTATATTTCTTATACTGTTCCAAGTTCCTTTTTTTCTATATCAGGCCGAGAATTTATGGTGCCTACCTCGTATATATTAAATAGTGTTAATTTAAAATGTTATATATTTTTTTCAAAATACTAGAAAATATACTGAGCGTTTAAAACATGTATTCATTTTGAAATATCTCAACAATTAGTTGTTCTACCACTTTGCTGATGCTACCATCGTTAATAACAGGGAGAATTCCATTAGAATTTGTGAATTTAATAATAAGCATAGAAATAGTTACGACGTCAATTTGGACACAGTGTATAGATATCGTGTATTATTCATAATTCTTTTCCGTTTAATAAATATAATTTTCCCTTTTCTATTAATAATAAATTTTTGACAATTGTAGTTACCATAATAATCAGATATCAGAGATAATTTAGAAACTAGGTACGCGCGAACACGATAAAACCTTAAGAAATACGTATCGATAACATCGAACAGCTAATAAGTACGATTGGTAAGAAAACTTTTCAGCGATTGTGTTACTTCACACGACCGTAGATAAAATACGAATGCGTTTCATACTACAACAATCACCGAATGGTATTCAACATTGTGTATACATACCATTTGTAAATTTACAGTTTTATAATCGGAAAACGTTTGAAATTTGCGTTTTCCAAGAACAATTTCGAATGATGTTATAACACGAACTGAGTCAACGAAACTCTTATACACGTACATGACGTATGTATAATTCACGGCTATTGAAACAATCAAGTAAGCTAGCAGGGATTTTAACCAGCACAAGCAATAGGTTGTAGTGTTCTTCACGGTGTGGTACTTCATGTGCTTCTGCGATACGGTCGAGATTTGTAGTATAACAGGTTTGTGTACAAGAAGATATTTTATCCGTTAGTACTGTAAAAGCGTTTTAAAATATTTAGACTATATAATATTTCAATATGATACATTTTAATCATGGTAAATGTATATCTGGCGCATTTAGTCAGTAAAATAATTATACTGCACCTTCCACAAAGTTTAACGACTTTATTAATAATAAATTTAAGTTAGTGACATCACATTTTAAGTATCTTACATCCGTAGTAAGGAATTATACATATTACTTTCATAACCTGACAAATCAAAAGAAATACTCCAAAGTGGAACAGTAATATATAATTTTGAGACGAATCTTCGATTAATATGTAATTACTGTTAAATTAACTGCAATTTAATGACAAATAGAAAGCGCTGTGCGATAACATTTTCTATTTGATACCAAGTGAATTGTGTTTAACGCGAATTATTTGTAATATCCGTTACCGCTTGGTGATTTAATCCGAGTGGAATATTTTTCTTTGAAGCACCGGAACCTCGCAATTCTACACCTCTGTAACGATTAGATAATCCACTACTTTAAATTTGAATAAAAAAATTAGCACAAATTATTATTGCCCAATTTGTCACGTAAACGCTCACCGATGCAGCTTTATTTGCTATTGCCAAAAAAAAAAAAAGAGTTGCGCACAAATGAAGGTCGCTCTTCGAAATTCTTGGAAGGGACGGTGTAAAATTACAAACAACATATTTATTTTATCTTCATAATTTATTTAAATATTTATTTTGAAACGGTATCTGTGTAAATTAAATTATTTTTTCTTGCATTGTACACTACCGATCATATTAGTTCGGACACGCGTATAAATTAAAAAAAAAAACTTAAAATGTTTGTTGCATTTTATTAATAACGATCAAAATTAAAGTATAAAAGTAAAAAAAAGTTATTCTAGCGGTAAATAAACAAAAATTTCTTAAATATTCCGTTCATCAAAGAAACTCGTTTTTGCGCGAAGAACAACTTCGACAAGTTTTCAAGGACTCTATTTGGCATATTAGTTCATTCCTCTTGTAAAATGTTCCACAGATGGCCCACGGAGATAGGGCATTCTTTTCGGACCCTCCTATCCAATTCATCCCGTAACAGCTCGATGGTGTATACATCGGAGCTTTGCGGCGGTCACGTCATTATTTGTAAAGTGCCATTTTCTTGACATTTTTACAAAGTGTTTGGTGTCGTTGTCCTGCATGAATACAAAATTTTCGCCGATTAGACGATGGTATTGCATTTTCTTGTAGTATTTCTAAATAACCCTTTTTTCACAAAATACCTTCGAATCCCTTCTCTCTTGTACCGGTGTAGGATAAACAACCCCAAACACGCACAGAACTTCTTCCTTACTTGACAGTTGGCACTACACAATCCTGCAACATTCTTGGGCCTTTCGCTGTTCTTACAAAAACGCACCTTAATTGTCCGAACACCTCAAACTTCGACTCATCAGCCCATAGCACTCTTTTCCAATCATCCATTGTCCAATTTCTATGTGTTTCTGACCACGTTAGCCGTTTTGGATGTTTCTCCATCGAAGTAGGAGTTTCTTTGTTGCAATGCGATCGTAATAATTTGCAGCTTTTAATCTTCCTTTCATTGTAATAACAGAAATTTTTCTTGCACGGTCGCGATTCATTTCGGCGGCGATTTCTGGTGCTGTCACTCTCTTGTTTCGGCGTGAGTTGTTATTCTCTTAAGACCTGAACGTGCGCGGCGTCTTAGACTGCCCATGCGTTGATGTCTCCGAGTGGTATCACTAACAGTCGATTTATTAACATATTTTTTCAGAAATTTGACGCAGTGAATAACCTTCTTGATGAAAAGCAACAATGACAAAGCACTTTTCTTCTTTATCGGTTTTCCTCTCGGCATTTTAATAATTTTAATCAAGTTCAGACAAAAAGATACGCTCTTAACACTAGTCAACGCGTAAGCAGGTTTATTTAGAAATTAAAGCATTTATCAATACACAATACACTTTCGGGTGGCCTGGTCCCACCCCAAAGAGTATTGCAAATTTCTTACCTGCAAAATAATCCTATTTGTGGCGATAATGATTATTCTAAAAATTACTATATTGTGTCATAAAATATAATACAGGTTTTTAGTAATTCTCTAATCGATATTCTTGGAAGTTTGCCTGTACAATTAATAAACAATAAACTTGATAAAGGACCTAACATAGATGTTATTTATATATTAAAGCAATTATATTATCTTTTAGTAGAGTTTACAACATTTTACTAGCTGTCCGAACTCATATGGACGGTAGTGTACATCATAGAGAATATATATAATGTTATTTATATGTGCATACTGCATATACGATGGAATTGCTTTAACGCAAGTTGCAGACCTTCGTTCATGTAATATAATTTTTGATAGCAAGGATATTTAAAAATATTTGTTTCTTCGTACAATAAGGTGTCTATGTATGTGCTTATCACTGTTAACCTTTCAGCCCTGGTATTACTTCCCCAAAGATGTATGCACCTACTTATCATTTATTTGCTGCGGATTAAACCAAATATTCAGACAGCACATTCTTTGGAAAGAACTGCTTGATATTCTAACTTAACTTGATCGCCGTTGCGTGCATATTTACAGTAAATTTGAACAAGAAAAATATGAAATAAGCTTATGTCATCAAACGTTTTACAAAGACGAATAGCATCTTCTCGTTTAATTATCTGTTCTCCAAAATCTAGATATCTCATTTTCGTTGTATTTATAGAGTATTTGGGAAGCTGTAACTGAGATATCAAAGATGTATTATTCAGATTTTAAGTATTTTCAAAATTTACTACTATGTGTCAGTTATTATAACTGTTTCAAAAATATATAATAGCTAAATACGTAATTAATTATCTACTGAACTACTTGACATATGAATTAAGTTGTGAAACAAAGTTGAATTTTTTGGAACATGTACATTTCTAAGTCATTTTGTCCTATCAATTGTCCACATACATACTAGGACAAAGTTTAATTTAGAGATGTGGTAGAAAAAGTGTTTTCTATTTCAAAGTAAAAATGGCGGAGACCAGGAAGTAGTAGCGAAACAGTAAAAATTATATTGATAAAAGTATGCCTTGGAATTTGAAAATGTATGTTGTAGCTGATTTCATTTTTTTTTTTTGACATAATTCTGACAGGTTAAGTGTAACACTGTCATTAATATTTCTCATATATTCTTTCTCTGGAATTTTAAGTAATTTTTCAATTATGGTTTTCACCACAGCACACAGAGCTTACATGATTGGAGGCTATTTTAGAACAGGACTGGTAGTTAATAGAATTTGGCAATACTGTAAGCATTTATGTTTACACAATTTTGTGGCCAGATTTAGCAGTAGTAAAACAAGATTTTTATAAATGCCTTGTAGATATTTTTGATGTATTTCGCGAAACTGGATCTGTATCTCAGAAGAAAGATACTAGTAGGCCTACTATTCGTATAGAAGAGTTGATTATTGAAGTTGGTAATCGTATTGAATAAGACCCCACAAAATCTTTGAGACACCTAGCTCAAGAGTTTCTTATGGAACATGCCGAACCATCGTAAAAATGATCTTGAAAATGCATCCATATAAGATGCAATCATATCAAGCCATTTTGCCAACAGACCACCACCCTTTTGCCCTCAGCCGTCTTGCCTACTTCCAATAGTTCATCAATAATTTAATGGATAATGACCTCCTAAACTTAACATTTTTTTGATGAGGCAGAACTAATAAGTTTGCTTGCCCAAGTAGAGTTTCCTCTGCGCTCACCGAGTTTGACTATTATGGACTGTTTTGTATTCTCTTATTTGAAAAATATGGATTTCAAAGCTCCTTTACTTAAGGTTTGTTGCAAGAACTGCAAAAAAGACATCTAAAGGAATGCATAGAAAATAACACCAAAGATAAAGACGCTGTTAAATAAAACTGTATTTAACAGCGTCTTTATCTTTGGTATTATTTTCTAGGCATTTCTTTAGATATGTTTTAAATACGTCATGGTAAGCCTGAGAAATCGTACACATGTTGAGTTCCCTTATTCACGTTCCTTGGTGCGAACGCCCTCTCGGGATAGTAATCCACGTATTACTCGAGAGAAGGGTGGGAAACTATACCCGCTTCTTCCCGCTGTGTCTGGCTTTGCAGACAAGTGTTTCATTCTTTTGACACTACTAGTTAGCGCCAAGAATAATCACTTGAATTGTAGGGTTAGATATGGCGATAGTAGCAGAGAGGGACGACAAGGTGTCGACCATGAAACTGCTCGAAACCAAGCTGATGACGCCGGGTAGACAGAAACATGTCCGTGTGTTAGCGTTTTATGTCTCTTCACATTGTTTTTGTCGTGAATGATATCACTAATACCATGAGGAAAGCTGTATTTAATACCGTCTTTATCTTTGGTGTTGTAAAATGGATAATTCAAGAATGCGCAAACATAACGCCACAAATGCTATAAAATGATTTTGATAGCATTATAGTATGCATAAACTTGTTCATCGAACAATGCGGTGGTCATTTTCAATATCTATTGTATTTTTTTTAAATTAAAATGCTATTCAAACATGTAAATCATTTTTATTTCATCACTGCTTAAAATACACTTTTCGCAGTAATGTACAAATATTATATCAGTGTGAAACTTAACCTGTCAGAATTATATTAAAAAATGAAATAAAGTACAACATACAAATTTCATGGCATACTTTTATCAATTGCTACTTGCAACGTAGCTTCCAGATGCACGTTTTCCATTTGACCTTTTGTTCTGAAAATATATTTTATTTTGTGGTGAGTGGCCCAATGGGTTATAAGCTATCATAACTCGTTAGATTTCTGTTAAGTAAGGTACAAAAAAGGAACTAAAATACACCAAAGATGTAGCGAGGTGCAATGGCTTCCCTTCTACGTATGTTGACCGTATTTTAAGGAAAGTCCAATACAAAGAACACATTAGAAATTCCACGACCTTGACATCGACAAACACCGGTAATAATTAATTTAGATCACTACCTTTCCACCCAAGAGTTAGCGTTAAATTATTTTCCACCAACAAAAAAGCAACGTGTCTTTTCCATCAAAAGGCATTCTAAGAAACCTCTTAGACAATCCTAAAGATAAAGATAAACCAGACATGATGAAAAGTTCTGGATTTTACCAAATCGCATGCAGTGATTGTAATAAACTTTATATTGGACAAACAACAAGGAGTATTGAACCGAGGTTCAAAGAACATATTGGGCACTATCGTTTCGATAAACCACACCTGTGGTAGATACTTATCTAGCGTGGCATAGCATATAGTGCAATTCAGACATAATACTGAATTAAATCTTAAGTTACTTAAAAATGTAAATTCGTTAGAGAATCGTACGCGTACGAAACGATATTTATGAAAAAGAACAAAAACTTGTTAAATAGAGAACTATCGCCAATTGCACACTAGAGTCTGCTTGAGTTACTACCATAATGCCCTGTACAGATACGGTTCCATTTCGTTCTTTGCTTTCACAAAAAGATACAAGATATCCAGGATCACCCAGCAGGCTGTAAAAAGTTATATATTTTAAGAATTTTCACAGCCTACGTAAGAAATATTGCATGTGGGGCACAGTTTTCTACATTCAGTCGGTAACACAGTTGACAATGTGCTCCTGAAACGCTGCGTTCCGAATAATAATTATTATTATTATTTGTGTGGAGTAGAGTTTACTGCGATACCTGCGAAAGATTCTCTACGTTATAAATTATTTCGTCAATGCGTGCTCCAGTTTAGTGGCAAACACCTCCTTTTCGTGCTATTTTACGCTTAGAGTATTCTCGTGTTTTTAGGAGAGCACAAGTTCGTGTTTTCTTTTCCACCGTTATTTCTTTTTTCTTACGCAAATCAACAGCGACTAGAAAGTCTCTTATTACGAAATAAAATAAAATCCACGACATAGCAGACCATGACAGCGTTTATTAATTCAATGAGTTATCTTCACTGTACGATAATCTGGGATTAACTTTTTTTGTTTATTTTTGTTCCGAGTCGGAATCGTCCAGTTAGAGTTTTTCTTCGCAGTAATGGGTTACGCCGGTGGCTTCGTCATTTGCAATCCACAGTTCATCGATGGAGTACGTCGAAGGGCAAAGCGTGCATCCCAGGAGGTGCTCTATGTGTTGTATTTACCCGCATTCACAAAGATATTGTTGATTATATAACACGATTTATGCTACTCGCACAATCTCATCTTATGTATCTAAGATGAATAAGCCTTCCGGTTGCAATTATAAAATTTAATTTGCATTACAAATCATTACAATTAACAATGGTATTGAAAGACCTGTATTAGTTAAAACAAAAGATAACGCTATCTGACAGACTTGATTTAGACGGAGAATGAATTATTTAATTATGAAATGTGTTAAAAATAATTTTCTTTCTTTAAATCATAATAAATTAATTAAATATTTCAATAACTAAACAGTAAAGAGTATGATACCAATCACAAGTTCATGTGTATATCAAAAAATTAATCTCAAGTAGTAGTGCCATAAAGATTTTATACTCTAACGTAGTGTATTCTAACCTTTCTGATTTTACTCGTATTTCGTTTTCTAGGGTGAAGATGGCTGTGGGATCTCTTGATATTGCTGAAGGAGCTAAAGTCACTAAAAGGTATGAAAAACAAATTCTTTTGCTATTTTTTATAAATTATTTTAGTATGTGTGATAAAATTCGTTTGCAAATAACGATAAATACTGGTTATTGCAATATTCAATGTATTTCAATAAGAAAAATTTGCGATAATTCAACTCAAATAAGATAACAATATAATGAATATTAGTTAAAAAGAAATAAAGCAACAGTGTTTACCGAAAATACGCGCTTTATCGTACTTAATTAATATTAAAGTTTATGAGGTTATATGTGCACGTAGATATCTTTCCTATCAGAGTGGACTTCAGAAATCAAAGAGTACGACCTCTAAATATATAATACAAATATAAAACTATGACTAAATGAGAGATACATCTATACTAAATGATCTTTTTGTTAAAAAAAGAATGAGTAAGATGGATGTATTTTTCATTCAAGAATTTGTCCATAGATTATAATGTACTTATGCCAAAAAGAGAGAGACAACTTTCTAAAAAGATCCAAGTAACAGTTATTTCTTATTGGTTGCTAGCAAGGCGAAATCACATCCTTCTACATTCCTTTCTGTTACAAATTGTCAAAGATTTTGATATCCTTTGCGATTCGGCAGTTTTATTCATGATTATTCTATTACTTTAGCTATTTTGCGGTATTGATTAGTTCTCATAGTTTTGATTTGAAAATTAGTGGATTATGTAACTAATATACAAATACAGAGAATTTTAGTTGTACTGAAATCTCATTTCTGAAGCTGTTCTTTTCGGTTACGGATGCAGAACTCCTCCAAAGAAACGAGAGAATAGAAATCACTTGAGTAACGCTGAAAAGCAGACAATTACATATTGACATGTATTGTAGTTGAACATTTTTCCAACAAATAAATTAAATATATGTTTTCTAGACAAATTTATTTACTTTCATGTGTTGTAACTACTACATTTACCATTCTGTTGTCTTAATTGTAGAATTATCTCTGAAGAATCCATATGCAATTTTTTGTGGTACATTTTATATTTCAGATAGATCTTCAAATTTAAGGATACCACGTAAAATTATAGGTTGTAAGTTGGACGTGTTTTGTCTCTCTTTTTTTTTGGAATAAAGTATAGAAATATATAAAAAAAAATTGTTTACAAGTTACGATAAATGGTTTCTATCCATCCTTTTTAATGCTATCGTAGATGGCAGACCTATTTAAAACAAAATGTTCATCACGAAAATTTGAACCTTATTTCTTCAAGTTGGTAATTTCTCAATATTTCATAAATAAGCTAAGTTGGTTATCTTATTAGTGTTTTGTAAGGGAATCGTGAAGTGTTAATTATTTGTGTATTTTGAAACGTCGCAATTCTATAAGTTTGAAAAACATTCCTTTACAGAAGTTATGTTGGAAAATCATCAAGTGAGCGTTGTCTTATGGGAAGGATCAACCAATTTTTATAAAATTCGTATGAAGTACCTATATTCTATGCAGCTATGTATAGCTATTTTGTCAAAGAATTTAGCGTTCCAAACATCAACTTCGAAATGATTTAAGTTAGACTTTTTGACGAAATTTATACGTGGATCATTTCTGGTGTCTCTAGATTTATATACTCTAAATATGCAAATACAAAAGCGCTTCGTAAGAAATATGTACCTAAATTAATTGTTTTAGTATTTCATTAAATTGTTGATTATCACTATACTAAGTAATCTGTTACAATTTAGTGCTGGTATCTAAAACTTCATTGAATACGCGTATTGCATACTATATCCAACGAGATAGTCAGATATATTCTTATATAACTCGTTGAAAATGCGAAAAGATATCAGAGCCGTCTTTTGTTTGGAATGTAATCAGATTGTTCATGCAACATCAGTTTCATATTTTAGGTTACTATTTTTCTTTCTATACAATATTATATAATTATACAAACTGTCCATTTTTATTTAATCATGCTGAACATAATACTTCAACCGATCTGAACTACAAACCCTTAATAAATGTAAATCAGATAATAAAATAAATAAAATTGTGAAAGAAGTGATCATAGCACAACTGTTTAAGTCTATTTAGGTTTTGCGATTTATGACGAATTTTGCCAAGGTTGACGTATAAACGAATACAGAAGAAAATGTATGTATAACACATTGGCTGAAAAGTCCCGGGCCTAACAAAGAAAACACGTTTTTTTGGTTCAAAATTAGCTTTATTCATCAACGTAATCTCCATCAAGAGCAACGCAATCATTCCAGCGCCGCTCTAACATTCCAATACCACTTTTGTAGAACGATTTATCTTTTGCCTCAAAATAGGCCTCAGTTTCAGCGATAACCTCTTCATTCGTGCGAAATTTCTTACCTGCGAGCAATTTTTTGAGGTCTGCCAACAGCCAGTAGTCGCTGGGAGCCAAATCTGGCGAATACGGTGGATGTGGGAAGTTCAATTCATGTAGTTTTGCCATCGTTTTGATTGACTTGTGACACGGTTCGTTGTCTTGATGAAACAAAATTTTTTTCTTTGCCATATGCGGTCCTTTCTTTGGAATTTCGGCCTTCAAACGCTCCAATAACGCTATATAATATTCACTGTTGATAGTATTTCCTTTCTCAAGATAGTCGATGAATATTACACCACGCATATCCCAAAATACCGAGGCCATAACCTTTCCAGCCGATTGTTGTGCTTTCGGGCGCTTTGGACGAGGTTCACCAGTTGCTGTCCACTCAGATGACGATCGTTTTGATTCCGGAGTAAAGTGATGGATCCATGTTTCATCCGATGTCACATATTGATGCAAAAATTCCGGTTTGTTACGTTTAAACATGGCCAAATACTGCTCAGAATCATCAACACGTTCTTGTTTTTGGTCAACCGTGAGCAAACGCGGCACCCACTTTGAACAGAGCTTTCTCATAGTCAAATGCTCATGCAATATAAAGCCAATACGTTCTTTTGATATCTTTACGATGTCAGCTAACTCACGCAACTTCACTTTTCGATCATTTAAAACGATTTTGTAGATTTTTTTGATGTTTTCTGGTGTTACCGCCTCATTTGGACGTCTACTGCGTTCTGCATCATCGGTGTCTCTACAACCACGTTTGAAGTCAGCAAACCAACGTTTTATTGTTGTTTCTGATGGAGCGGAGTCCCCGTAATGCTTTTCAAGCCATTGCTTCGCTTGAACGGTTTTTTTCCCATCAAGAAGCAGTGTAAAATTAAAACACGAAATTGTTTTTGATCCATTGTTTTGAAAATAACAAAAGTAGCGTGACTATTAGCACAATAACTCACAAACTAATGAATAGAATATCATGAAATTTTAACAGCCGTCTTTTGAAGGTTAGTACTAACTGAGAGAAAGGTGACTGCAATAAAACTAGCGTCATCTATGTGTTAGGCCCGGGACTTTTCAGCCCATGCGTTAGTTATATCATTTGTAAACTACTGGACGTGCTATATTTTTATAACAATATGAAAATCGTCTAGAAAGTAAAAAACATATCTTTCTCGCGCATTTATTAGTTGAATGAATGAAATAAAACTTTTTCTATATTTATTATTATCTTTCCACGCAATCTCTTATAAATCTTTCTAAACATTTTATAAATTCGATTACCTGCAGGTTATTCAATCAATCAATAGCGACCTCTTTCACTTCATCATCATTTGAGAAGTAACCTCCACCTAAGAAATCTTGTATCTCTCAAGTAATAGTTTGAGAAGGCTCTTCAATTTCTATATGAACTTTGTATGACGGGATGGCATATACACAGAGGAATGTACAGGCGAATACAGTAGAGCTCGCTTATAAGGGACCCGTATATAATGTACTTTCGGATACAGCGTACACTTCCTTGATCCTGGCAAAGCCTTATTTGAAATAATGTATTTTTGTTTTGATATTATGTACGTACGTATTTATTATGCACTTCTGTTACGTACAACAATTTAGTTCAAATTATGTTTTTTTTATAACGTACTTGATATTTTTAGTAACGTAGTTATTATATTACCTTTCTCGAGGGAACAGTGAAAGCTTACACACCACAATCGCTCTTAGGTGAGGCATATAATATAACGCACTGAAAGGATTTTCTTACTTTTCTTCGCACAAGTTACAGGTAGCGATCATTGACATAAAGACATTTGTTTCGACAGATTATAACTTTACGTAGTATGAGCACTTCTACTGAACGGCAGCGTAAAACATTACCAGTTGAAGGGAAAATAAATATAATTAAAGCAATTCAAAGTAGGAAAAAACACTCTGATATTTCTTGCGCTAAATGTTTAAAAAAAAAACAATAGTTTCTACCATAATGAAAAACGAAGATAAAATACTAGAACGGACAAACAAAAATGTCAATCGATTACGTAAACCGGTTCGAGGAAGAGTCGATGAAGCTTTACTACGATGGTTTGAGTATCAACCAGCCAATAATATACCAACTGGCGATCCTATTCTTCAAACTAAAGCAGAAGAATTAATCCAATTTATCAACGACAGCGAATTTAAGTGCACAGAAGGTTGATTACACCGTTTTAAAAAACGTCCTAACATAAATGCTGGTTACATTCATGGTGAAAGTGCAAATGTAAATTTTGAGGAATGTAAGATGTGGCTGCAGTCGACCCTAAGTGATTTTATGGAAGATTATCACATAAATGACACCTTTAATGATGACAAAACGGGCTTGTGCTACAAGCTTACACCTAATCGTACACTAAAATTTAACGGTAAAAAATACGTTGGGGGCAAATAATCGAAGCAGAGATTAACTGTGTTGGTGTGTGCTAATATGGCAGGAAATGAGGAACGTACACTTTTTATAATTGGAAAATTCAAAAACCCCCCCGCGTTAAAAAGCTAGCTTGTACTTATGCTGGTAATCGTCGGGAATGGATGGCATCTAAAATGTTTGCAGACGTAATAAGAACTTTGTATAAAGACCTAACAAAACAGAAAAGAAAAGTTTTATTATTGGTCGAGAACTGTCCAGCTCATCCCTATATAAGTGATCTTAAAACTATTCGTCTGGAGTTTCTACCGCCAAATTCCACCTCAGTGATGCAGCTAATGGAGCAATGAATTATTCATACCTTAAAATACTTTAATCGACGCCTGTTAGCAATGAAACACATTACGAATTTGGATACTGGAACATCTAATAAAGTAAATTTGCTAGAAGCGATGAAAGTGTTAGCCAAAGCTTGGCAACAAATTTTGTAAACCATAAAAAATTGTTTTCAGCACCTCTAGAAAATTGATTTTGATGAAGACGACGATTTACGGTTGTCTGAATGGCTTGCCAAATATAATGATAACATGGATGACGATAATTTGCCTTTAAGTGTATGGTTACAAAATAATTTACAGGATCTTAGTATTGCGAATCTAGAATCAATAGATGAATTTGTGTCAGTGGATAATAAATTCATTACTTAGTGTATCCCCAGTGATGCAGATTTTATTGAGGAAGTTTTAAATCAAGAAAATAAAAGAAGCAGCTGAAATTGTAAAACCGAGTTATGAAGATGCCCTTACCGGAATAAGGACGGTTACACTATATTTAGAAACTGAAGAATGTATCCCCAATATAATTTTAAAAAATGCATTAGGTATTGAACATTTTTTAGAATCTAAAATCTAAAATCAGAACGATAGACTCTTATTACCGACCCTTTTAATACGACTAATTAATTTTTTATATGTATTTGCTTATTATCTCTTATTATTGTATATCTTTTTTTTTTGTTTATCTTATTATTGTGTATCTTTTTATTATTTTCTAAATAAAAATGCATTTTGATAGTATATACATAATCTTTGGTTATATTGTTTTATAACATACTTCTGTTTCAACGTACTGTTTTGTATGGTCCCGACTAATACGTTATAAGCGAGTTTTACTGTATATTATTTTTAAAACTGTTCGTTATGTGTAGGGATCGGGTTATATGCAAAGTGCATATATTATTTTTTGCGTATCTCTAAGTATAGTCTACATGTAGGCGTATTATACTACTTAAAGTTAATTAGTCTTAATTGATGATTACACAAATTGAATATTTATGCATTTCTATGGATGTGGAAAAAATAAAATGCATGCACTTTCCACATAATCCTTTCTCTAATTATGAGAAATGCTTCCAATGTTGTAACCCGTTCGAATAAATTCCCATGTATGCCAAATCCGACGTCCGAATCGCAGTTGCATTATTTATTTCTTAAATGAAGAAACGCTACTTTCAGAAATACCTGATTTTCATATCTTATTGTAGAATGAGTATAGTGCCAATTCTAATGACATTCTTAATTAGTTTCAGTAATCTTTTAATTCTAAAGTGCCTCCTAACTTAATTTCTTCAAACAAATTATAATAATCATTTTGTTCTTTCATTTATTTAAATACCCTTGGTACCCAAAATTTTCGTGGCCGTTTTTTTTTACGGTTTTTGAAAAGTAATACCCAGAGAAGAACAGTATTCATTTCATATTTCTGCTGCTGTTGGTAATACACTTAAAACGATACGCGCCTAAAATGAGGTTGAAAATTTAAAATTATTTCAACCTTTGTGTGATGGATACGGTTAAATTTTCGTCGGTAGAAATTACTGCCATTAGGTTTTCAATTTTTTAAACCAATTAGATTGTTTGCGGATTGTCGTACCCTAGGATATCGTGTGCATAGGGATTCGCGTTGCCTCTTAGAAATAATAGTTTAAATAGTTTTTAACAAAATATATTCTAAATTAGATCTTTCATTCAACAAGCTAGGAAATTCTTTTGCTATGCTTTCGCTTAGAGTTTAAAAATGATATGCAAAGGAAATGACAACAATAATAATATATAAAACCAAACGTTTACAATTTTATACAAAAATCGTTTAAATAAATTTTTCGTGAAGTAGTCCGCTTCAATAGAAACTTTTGCTGCGTAGGTTGGGGCCGATTTTATTTTATATTGAAACACTTCCTCCCTTTTAAACAGTTACATCTACCCTCACGCTACATTCCCTTTCCAACTTAACTTTTAACTTAGTTACAACTACTGAACCAGGATAGCCAACCCGACACGGTCGGTAAGTTAGCAATTTCACCAAGAGATTAGGGTGGTTAATTTAAAATTATTCATCACAGTTATAACTTTACTATTTTCAGTTGCATTGGTTGCCAATTTAACAGAGTATTCGTTCAGATGCATAGCTGACAGGAACTTGTTAAAATGGTATTGTAATTTAAAATTTATTTGAAATCGTTTTACTGTATAACACTCATTCATGGTGGAATCTTATTACATATTTCATTCACTTAAAAATTTTCGCTTTATGATTTTCACATTTGTAATGTCATTCAAATATCTTATACCAAACAAAATTCGTATTAAAAGTTTGAGTAACAATCTAAGATATAATTAAAATTTCAAGGGCAACTTTCTGGTAAAATTTATTTGAACGCATGTTGTAAACCGTTAAATAAACGTCATTTTTGACAGTTTTAAATAGCGCATGGTTAAAAGTTTGTCAAAATTTTTGGTTCGGACATACCCGTACAATCTGTGGTACAGTAGTAGATATACTGGAAATCGGTAAGTCATTTACAATCTTTTATTTTTACTAAGAGACAGCCCTTTATTCAAACACAAACAAATTGTACTGCGTCTAGCGCAGCGCTAAGCGCCTGCGTCCCGCATTTCTGTTTCGACAATTTTCCATCTCGCCGTTTTATTGACCGGTTTGTTTTTCCATGTGCTCCTTGCGTTCGCGAATTTTCAGTGCGTATTGTAACGTTCGGCGACCGAAAATGTCGCTTAATTTAACGTTAATACCATGGTGGATTTAAGAAACGGAAGTCCATCAACTAATGGATGTTCACCAGTATTTACAAGGCGAAAAAGGTTAATTTCAACCGCTGCGCAAATACGGAAGCCTACTATTCAAAAAATGGCTATAACTCATTATCAATCTTACAGAAGGTTTTCACTTAGAAGAAACGACTATTTTGATAAGTAAGTATGTTGTACTTCTCTTTTCGTTTCGTTAGATGTACGTTTGGTTGCATAAGTTAGCTTGAGATACGTCAATAGAATACTAGACGCGAGTGGGTGGTGTCCCCAATGTTATAGTTGTGTAGAATAGGTGTTTTGTAATATTAATTTGAATTCATGATCATATTAAAACTACAATTAACTATTACCGTAACGACATTCCCATGTGCAAATTAATGATCTAGTAAGCATGAGTAAAACTTTGCTATAGGTTTTTTGTAAAGCTCGTCAATAATAATGTAGAACGATAATAGTACTCCCGGCACTATATTTACACTTTAATTAAATAAGTTATTATTCTGTAAGTGCAACGAGAATAGTCATTCAAATGTTACTCTTTAAATCTGATTTTGTCTAAACAGTTGTTTGCAAAGCGTGTCATAAGTCATCTTGTTGAAATAGACATTGAAAAGAAGAAGAATATTAGTTTGAGACGTTTTCAATCAATTATCTTGACAGATCTATACCTTATGCGACAACAATTCTAAACATTTGTAATGGTTGTCTTCTAAATTCCCATAAAAAAAACTAATAAAACCAATCATGTTTTAACAGAGGACATGAAGTTGTATATCGCGTATGCAGAGGGACAGTCTGTAGGATCGCTTTTAGATGTAGCCAGGCATTTTAGAGTATAGTACTGTTCGCTGTACAAAATTCTAATAGAATTTAAATATAAACAATATAAGATGTCAAGCCATCAAAAGCTTTTTGAAGAAGATAAAGTAAAGCAAACTGATTTTTGCGAAATAATGTTTAATATGTTAAATGAAAATGAAGAAATTTAAATAAAATAATTTTTACTGATGAAGCTACATACATTTACCGTAAATGGTGAAGTCAATTCTCAGAACTTACGGTTAGCTTCCTACGTTTACCCATTGAAAAATACAAAATTTTCTTTGTATTAATCCGTTAGATATTAGTCCCTTACAAATCCTCATGCCCAAAACCTGACGCGAATACAATACCCTCAAAAAGTCAATGTCTGGATTGGAATAATAAGCGATAGACTTATTGGCTCCTTTTCTATAGACGATAACCTCACTGCAGCATGAATCTTGGTTCTAAATGGATGGGGCAACGCTCCATTTTATAAGCATCGTCAATAATACTTTGAATGACGCATTTCAAACACGATGTACCTAAAAAAAACTTACTAAGAAGAAGCAGTTGAAATTTATTGTTTATCTAAGAAACATATTGAAACAAGGATACATACCAAATTACGTGTACAAATACCAAATAACTTCCGAAATATTAAACTGGCTCCACACTTTCGTCCAACTTTGCGTAATAAAATTTAAAAACTTATTTTCTGTAAATTACATGAAGTACCATAGTAACAATTTTTATGCAACCTTATTAACACACCCGACTTATTAGTAGTATAATCTAAGGGACTTGAAAGACTACCAGCATATAGAATAAGGCTAAAATAACACATTTTGGAGAAAAATACAGGGATAAGAACTTCACTTTATAGTATTTAGTTCTTTGAAATAATGGGAGTATTTACAAATCTATAAAATAAATTAGAATACGTATTAAAAGAAAAGCGTGCTCCATAGCAACTGTTTCTTAAGGAGGAGGGCCACTAATTTACTGCTTAGAGTGAGTGAAGCTTAGTTCGCCAGGCGACTAAAAAATTAGAACATATTGCTATGTTACTGGAAAATTTTACAATATAATTCAAGTTATAATCATAGGCCTATCCATTCTCAAAATCAAGTAAAGATGTATGTGATGTATATGGATGTTTTCGTAAAATGTTTACAATAAATTTTTATATTGATAAAATTACAACGCCAACGGTGGTTTAGTATTTATATTCATATTAATATTAGTATTAATATGGATGTTAGTTTAAATTTTTATAATAATTGAATCGAATTCAATAGCATAACTTTATTATTAGTGCAGCTTAAACCTCTTTAGTCTTTGTATTACAGAAATAGTAATGATAGAAAATAGACAGTTCCTGTTTAATAGGTAATTTATAAAGAAAAAGTGGAAAAGGAGAATGTTAGAGATATTTCAAGAGAATGTTTTTACTATGCTTGGTTATCCAAGAAAGGCAAAATTTAATAAGCAGTTAAAATATTCTAAAATAAAGTAATAATATTCTGAAACGCGAACTCAATAAAAATATTGCGTGCAATCATTTAAAGCCTCTTTAAATAAGTAACTTTAATTTGCCATAAATAAATATCTAAAGCATATTATTTATATGTGTTGAAAGTTCATCCTGCCATAAATTGGGATTAGTTTGGTTACTAGGTAATGTAAACACGTAAAGACTATCATTGAACTACAAATAAAGTCTCTAGAATTTACTATATACATTTCAAAATTTAACAACGAAATGTCTATTTTTATTGTAGCTATTTTTTTTTCAATTACCTAGTAAATAAAATGCTAATTAAAAGAGAATTTAATTGAGGATAATATTAAAAACTGGGCTAAATCTTACATTAGTTTTATATCTGTGAGCTTTTAATTTTATCTACAATTAATTACCATGAACTCACATGGAGTCAACTTTATTATAAAAGAGAACTTGTTTTCTTAAAAATTACTTATTGAACAATAGCGGTCGGAAATTACTCAATTGCTTGCTAATTTTGCAAGAAATCAATAATTGCGCGTGAAATGTCTATTCGAATACTATAGTCGGTGTTGCGGTTTAAAGTCCAGCATAAGGAACTGTTACAACACGTTCGTTTATTATTTATCTTTCTCATTACCTACATTGTTTTGGCATTCCATAAGTTAAATAATATCGTTGTTGTGTGTTGCAGTTGCACTAGGTAATAATTTCGTTGAGGTTTACTAAATGCGTTAATAATACATAGACACTCATACCATGTTCGCATATACAGTCTTGGCCATAATTATTTGCCACCGCAGCGGAAACCCGATATTATTATTTCTATTGAATTTCTCGGAACTATAGTTGAGGATTATAGCATTAAAACTTTATTCATGAGGTTTAATTGCTTAAATGTCAATTTAGAACTTAGTATGTTTTATATAGTCATACATATATTATACTTTGTGATTTTTTATTAATTGTTAAAAATAGTTAACAATATCAAAGAATGCGACATTGCCAGAATTAACAGAAGTTGAACATGCTCAGATAGTTCTGCTAAGTTCGCAAAAGAAGAGCGCTTCTAACATCCCGAAAATAATGAAGGTACGAAATACAGTGTAACGTCAAGAAGACACTGGAACCTACAAAACTAAATGAAGAAATGGACAAACTTGTATAACACGTAACGTAAGAGAAGATCGAATATTGAAAAGGTCAGTGTTGCGAAATCGGACAAAATCGTCTAAAGATCTCTCCTGTGAATTGTTAGGGTGCCAGTCGTTGAGTCGTGGTTTCGGTACGTACAGTAAGAAGGTGACTCATATCAGCAGGTCTATGTGCCCGCAAGGCTCGTTATAAACCCCTTTAACTAAGGTACCCAAACAAAAACGGTTATCGTAAGCGAAAAAATACGCACATTGGTCGGTTGCTATTTGTTGATTTTTGATGCAGTTCTTCGGTCAACCTGGTGTAAGGCGTAGACCAAGAGAAGCTTTTCACCGCGATTGAAATGTTGGAACAGGTTCTGAAACTTCTATGTTAAAATTATTTGAAAGTGATACTCCAGATTATTTATTTCAACAGGACAATGCGCCTTACCACAAATCACGCGATTTAACACGCTGGTTTGCTGCAAACCGCGTTAAAGTGTTGTAATGGTTATCATAATCACTAGACCTATCACCTATCGAAGATTTGTGGTGCATATTCTTAAGAGTCATAAATGCTCCGTTTTTTGAATATATTTACTTTTTTAGCAATTCGTATCGTGCTATTGAATGCTCTTTACGACGTAATGTTATAACGACTGAACGTTTTTCAATTGATATTTTCTGTCGTTTCGGCATTTGTAAGTACAATCTTACACGCAATACACCATCGAAATGGACTTTTTGAGAAGAGCTTGCGGAGTATCAAAATTGGAACATATAAGAAACGAAGAAATACGACAAAGAACAGGAAGAGTTATTACTAGTGTGGATCGAATCGAAATCAAACAGCTTATATGGTATGGACATATACAAAGAATGACTGAAGATAGATGCCCAAATGTGGCACTAAATTATACACCATAAAATAGAAGGAAATAAGGAAGGCCGGCGACATTATGGAGAGATCGGATCGGGAAAGCCATGAGAGCCATAGCAATAAAAGAAGAAGTTTGGAAAAATATAGACGAGTGGAAATCGAAATGCGAGATGCGGCGGAGGCTGCAGTAGCCTCTCTATAATAATAAATAAATTAATATAGTTCCAGCTATCGTAAAATTGCAATAGATAACTGGTTTATCAAACGAAAATGCCTCATTTCATTTCCAATGTGGAAGACACATGTATGGGAAGTTCAATGTCTTCTTTCACCGCGAACCTATTCACGACTAAGTTTAAAACCAATATGAAACGAGACATTACATATTTCCAGAGAATTTAGCTGAGATACGTGGATAATATTTTCGCGATGATACGATGGAATATTCCCAATAGTTTTCCTATTACAAGATATGAACACTTTAAAAAAACCTCTTAAGCAAAATTAAAGATAAAGCGGCATTGAATTTATTTAATTGTGCCTAGAATCCGAACAAAACGTCGAATTAGAAAATCTCAAGTTACTTTTTTAAATCAAGTGTGATGAATTTATTGTAATAAAATACAGTATACATATGTTGGCTGCAAGATACGAATTCCATTTTCTGTATTTTTTCCTAGGAGATGCAGGTCTATTCGGAACCACCCAATAGTTTGTAAAGAGTAGGTAATTTAAGAAGTTTTAGGGCATATAGCGTATATATGCGTGTTTGTGATTTTAAACATTGTTCGGTAATTCGGTTGTCGATGAGACCACATGCTCGTGAAACACTACATTTCAAAAATAGTTAATTTGTATGGAGTGGAGTGTATAGATATACTTGTGTTTTCCTTTCCACGATTTAAAGCTGATGTATTTTTCAAATTAGAGTTGAAAACGAATTAAATACTCCCTATAAGTCATTTGTCACATATCGCGTTCTGGATTCTGAAGTATGTTTAAAGTTAATCAGCATAGATTAATCACCATTAATGATTTTATTGCAGTAGCTTTCCAACTACATACCCAAAAAAAAAATTAAATGCAGGTCAAATGGTTGCTCAAGTCGTACTTTTAATGGGAATTTATAACGAGACTCCGAGCATATTTAATATCGTAATGAATGTTTACAATTATTCATTACCATGCCAACACAATAAATTATAACAAAACAGAATAAATAACGGCGTTACGAGTCGGTGATCTTGCGTCAGTAGAAAGTCTTCATCTTCGACGTTTGCTTACGTATCGTTCAATAAACTCTTCGAAGGCTACGTAGAAGTATTCTCTAGTCTTCTTCTTCTCGTATTCAATGACGAGGACATTTATTTACCATTATGAAAGTAGCGTGCACGTCGAGGTATCTACGAGGCGTTCGCCACGCGCCGAGAATTCTAATTAGGATTCGTTCGTTCGCCGTCTCGAAATGGCCTCAAGTAATATTGCGGATACACTTCGTCGCGTTTCGCTTATGTACATCCTACGTAGTAGTATAGAATGATTATGTAGCAGGTTACCCTAAAAACTCGCAGAAATACATTTTGCGTGCTTAAACCGTATCTTCCGATTAGTTAAATATAACTTTGCCGCCGTAGATAGCCTGTCCACCACCTACATCATATTTATATTAGAATCATTGCATAACAATGAGAGCTAGTAGCACGAATCTTATACTGTAACATGATATGTATACTACATACGTTGATATCAACATTTTTTGAGAAATTAATTAAGATTTACCAGGTGTATGCAAACGTTTTTTTCTGGTTTAACTAAGAGATGGCGCTAGCGAAAATTTCGCGGCGTATTAATTTGACACATACGTCATTTTGTTCGTCCGACATTTAAACTACAAACACACGCAAGTTGAGTCCGCCAAAAACTAGCGTCTTTGCTTCATCGTTCAGTGATCATGTAGAGTTTTGTGTCTGAAAAACAACATTTGCGCCACGCCTTACTTTTCTTATTTAATCAAAAGAAAAGGGTTGTTGAAAGTCATCGTTTGCTGGAAGAAACATATGACGAACATGCTCCATCGATTAGAACATGTGAGACATGGTTTCGACAATTTAAAAGTGGTGATTTCAATGCGAAAGACAGTGAGCGCTTTGATAGACCACAAAAATGCGAAGGCGAGCAATTGTAGAAGTTATCGGATGATGACCCAACTCAAACTCAACGCACTACATGTGTCACAGAAAACAATCAGCACACGTTTACGAGCAAAGGGGAAGATCAATAAACTCGGTAAATTGGTCCTACATGAACGAACGTCACCTGTGAAATGCTACTACAACGCCACGAAAGGAAATCATTTTTGTATCGAATTGTGACGGGTGATGAAAAATGAATTTACTTTAAAAACCCGAAGCGGAAAAATCGTGGCTTTCATATAGCGAAACCTCGTCCTTCAACACCAAATAACTTTGGAAAGAAGAAAAGAAGAATGCTCTGTGTCTGGTGGGGCCAGAGCGGTATTGTGTATTATGAACTGTTGATGCCCGGCGAAACCGTTAATATACAACGCTATCGCCAACAAATGATTAATGTAATGCGCATTAATCGAAAGATGACCGGTATGGGCCGGAAGACATGACAAAGTGATTTTGTTACATGACAATGCGCCATCTCACACAGCAAAACTAATGAAAGACACATTGAAATCGCTTGGATGGGACATACTTCCGAATCCGCCGTACTCCCCAGTCACGGCCTCGTTGAGCAGCACTTCAGCAATTTCGAGGTAGTTGGAAAATGGCTCGACGAATGATTTGCCGCAAAAGGTAAGCAGTTTTTCCGGCATAGTATTTGTAAATTACCTGAAACATGAGTGAAATGTGTAGAAGCCGATGACCCCAATGTTTTGAATAAGAAATTATTTGCTCTTGAAAATTACGTGTTTCTTTTTAGCAAAAAATAAACGGAACAAAACTTATGCATACACCTGGTATAGATACGGTCTTTAAAACAACTTAAACAGCAACAGTCTAACATAAAAGTCTACAATATTTGACGCTTCGATCATTTTGTTGTATAATCTTCTCTCGAAGTTAAATGAAGTGAAGAAGACAAGATTATCGAAATGTCAAGAATTTCATATTTTCTACACGGCAGAGAACCCGAGATTCGAAGAGAGAATGATACGCTGGAAAGTCAGTAAGCAGGTCACGCAAAGCTATTATAAAAATAATTACAGAAATAGTTAGCAAAAACAAGTTTTGTTTTTCAAAAAAGTCTCCACCTACATTAATACACTTTTCCCATCGCTTTATCGATGCCCCAATGCCTGCTGCATAAATGTGTTTGCGTTGCCATCTGAACCACGTGCGTTGAACATCGTTATCACCTTCGAAATGTTTGCCTGCAAGATGCTGTTTGAGTGGACCAAACACATCACAGTCGCTTGAGGCTAGGTCGGGAATGTAAGCCGGATGTTCAAGAAGTTTCCACGCTAATTCTGGCGTCATCGTGATGCGTTAACATTCCCCTCTTCAGTAGGCCTGGACGGTTTCGTCGACTTGTATATCGAAGCAACAACAAAACCCTACAGTATGATTTAGCAGTCATGTTCTCATTTCTATTCTGGAAATGGGCTAGGAGTACTCCATGAGAATCTCAGAATACGGTAAGTATAGTCTCAGCAGCTGAGGGCGGCACATCCTAGAACTTCTTTATTGACGGTGAAGAAGGACGTTTCAATTCCATTGAAGCACACTTTGCTTCGGGTTGGTAGTGGTACACCCATGACTCACCATTAGCATGTCTTCCCCTTCCTCTGCGTTCACAGAGAGGCGTTGCAAGGACAAGCCCATTCGAATCCTTCTGTATTTCTCGGTCAGTTGTCTAGGTACCTACCATGAACAAACTTTTTGAAATTTCAAACGATCGTGCATCAGTTCGTTGGATAAACAATGATAACACCCTATTACATTTGCTATGCTGTCTATTCTTACCCGCCTGTCAGTTCGAATCATCTGTTCCTCCCATCGAAGTGCTGCATCTGTGCTGTCCCCAATCTGAAGGGGGCGGCCACTTTGCTGATCATTAATAACTTTTGAGTGCTCTGGAGAGAATTTCTCGACTCAGTTATACACGACTTTACGCAACAAACATGTTTCACCGTAAACAGGAGGCATTTCCTTATGGATATCTTTTGCAGAAAAGAACGCACAACAGCACTCTGCTCGTCCGCAGTACACTCTTCGAACACGGTCATTTTAACACTCCCTGCGTACGAATACGTATATACTTATATACTTGAGTATCATAAAGCAGGGTTATGCTGACATCTAGTGACAGATAGGGAAATAGCTCACTGCCATTTTCAGCTTTCCCACAACAGTTTGTGACTTATTCAATGACCTTCCCTCGTAGAAACAGATAGAGTATACACCAGTATATACATACATATACAGTACTGTGAAAATTAAGTACAACACGTAGGAAATTTTAGTATAGGCCTGATTAATAAAATTCTTTAACTTGTACATGTTTCTGAGAAACTACAGGATTTTATAAACGTAATGTTAGTTGGGGGATAATGTAGTATCCTTATTTCAGAGATATGAATTTAAAGAAATGAAATGGAGAATTTGAAGATTTAGTGAAACGCAGTTATCGGTATGAGAATAAAAAATTGCTATTTTATTTCCAAATTTGGCTTTCTATTGTGATAAGAGAATGTTTATAGTGTTTATTCAATATTGTGTTGGACCATATTGTTTTTTATAACAGCTTGTAATCTATTTGGCATTGAATTTATCAAATTTAGGAGACTGGACGAGCATACATCTACCTGTTAGACTTTTCTAATGGTTTCTGCTGTTGCTTTGCTTTTAGGTTATAGTTTGTATCTTAGAAATCATGAACCAACAATTTTCTATGGGATTCATATCGGGGCTGTTTCCGAGTCAGGGCGTATTTCTGTTAAATAATTTTTACGTAGAATTTTTAAAGGAAGTAAATACATGGAGACACTTCGAATGGATATGTATCATCCAAAATGATTACAATTTTTGCTAGATGGCAAAGCTCTTAGTCGTTTTGAAAAATGCAGTTTGCCCCACTTCCAAATGGTGCGTTAATTGTTGATGCTAAATATTTTTTTTGGAGTGATAATATATTTGCCAATTGACTTATCCAGGATGCATAGAAATGGAGCGAGAGGAAGTGATTTAGATAAGTGAACTCATGTTCGACGTACTTGAACAAAAACGAAGAATTTTCGTAAGAGGGTTTAATCAATCAATTGCTCAGGTTTGCGATTCTTTCGTGTACGAGGGATTTACTCGGAATAGAATTTTGAGAAAAGAAGAACCGAGACAATCCATAACAACATGTAACATATATAAATACATAATATTATGTTTTCATATTTTTGGACTATTTTTATGTTTTGTTAAGCACATAAATATTATTACATTTTAGTTTTTTGTATTTTCTAAAGGTAACTTGATTTTTTTTCTGAAAATCCATGCGTCAAAACTTCGTCGAGGCGGCAGTCTACATCTGGTGTTGTAGACTTATTATTATTTCTATACTCCAAATTTACTTACTCCCGATTCTTTCTTAACAGCAGCAGCCACACAGTCATATCTTGAATATATCGTGATTAAATACATATGTTCAAAGCGCAGAACAAGCTTATCGGTAGGTAATTCTTCAGTCGTGGCATATTTAAGCACGGTCTCTGGAGAATACGATCTGCCTGCAAACGGTTAAGTGAAGTAATATGTTTGGTGCCTTTATTTATTTGCGTTTTATGTAGATTGCGTAGAGGTAATTAAATATAAGTGGATGATAGCGGAAACGTTTTAATTTGCAAATGAGATAAGTTTCCTGAAAGAGCGATTAAAGGAGTAATATAAGTCAGGTTACTAATTAGTATCCGAGTTGATTGAATCGAAAATTGCTTTTTTTAAATTAGAACGCCACGTATGAGGTGGAAGTTCAACGTGTTGCAGCCCGTCGTTATTTTTCGTAACGAATTCGACAACTAACTAATAAAAATGTTCTATGTAAGACCAACGGGTTGTAAACACCCAATCATTCTATAAAAACTGAAATGGACCAAATACATAAACATATATTTCATATCTCGATATGACCGGACAATGTCATCTATAAATTCTATGCTGTTATTTGAGGAATAAATATTTTCTAATATCGCCTACTTTAATCATTCACACACAAGATTTAAGAAGAAATTTGTATTCTCTATTTTGGAAAAGTGAAATAATTGAAGTGCCACATCTACCGTAGATCTTTACAAAGTATCTCATCAGATAATACGAGGGAAAGTCAGTAAGTAGGTCACAAGAAGCTATTATAAAAATAATTAGAGAAATAGTCAGCCAAAGACAAGTTTTATTTGTCAACAAAATCTCCATCTACATTAATACACTTATCCCGTCATTTTATCAATGCTTCAATGCCTGCTGCGTAAAAGTCATTGGGTTGTCGTCTGAACCACGTGCGTACCTCTTTTTGACCCTCGAAATGTTTGCCGCCAACATGTGAGTGAACCAAACAGATGATAGATGGGACTTGGTCGGAACTGTAAGCCGGATGTTCAATTTCTAATTCTGCAATTTTAGTCTGGGTCAAATGGAGCGAATGCGTGATGCAGCAATATTCCTCGCGTCATTAGGGCTGGACGTTTTTGTCGAATTGCAGCCAGAAGCAACAACAAAACTCTACAGTATGATTCGGCAATCACATTCTCATTTCTAGAAGAGAAACTATTGTATCCCGCTACATCTTTGATGTATTTTAGTTGTCTTTCGTACCTGCTCTTACTTAACGAAAATCTAACAAGTTTATTAACGAGGAAATTAATTGCGGACATATTTTGTTGTTCACAACGGTATGGTACGAATCAGCCGTAATGAATCTATTGAAGTTAATTTCTTTTCTATAGATGTCTATTTCCAATTTATTCTTATTGCGTATGACTAAGGTATGTAGAAATGGGGGCCCATTATTTGCTTCTTGTTCATATAGTAAACTTGATCGTAGTGAAGTTTAAGTTATGTTCTACTAGGAAATCTTGTTTAATTTTCTACACTTAGGCTATCTGCTTTGTGGGGCAAATTCTTGTATTTATTCACTTGGCCAATTTATACGTTGTGGAATTAATCCCGGAGACAATTGGATTCATGGAATTACCTGGTTTGTGAATTTTCGGTAGGCAATGCATTTTTGCAATAGTAGGGTTTGAACTAGGTGCGAAAGACTTTGTAAGAAACACGTGCAAAATTAAGATCTCTAGAAATATGAAAATGTTAGAAATTGCGGGAAATATAGGAGAAATATAAAAATTATTAAGAGTCTCAGAAATAAAAATTGTTTTTTACCAGAGAAAGGAAACAAAATAGTCATTTTGAATCAACCGTATTATTACAATCGCAACACTATGTTGACGTCAGAACCGTGCAGAGAATTAATGGACAAACTCTATCTTCTATGATAAAAGTTACTAAAGACACTACTAAGAACTGCCCCAGCTTAATTAATAATAACCTGAAATTTAAAGTAACCACCGACTATATAAGAATGTATTGCCTACCGAAGATTCACAAACCAGGTAATTCCATGAGACCAATTGTCTCCGAATTCCTCAACGTGTAAATTGTCCAAATGGTTAGTGAATGAATACAAGAATTTGCCCCATAAAGTAGATAACCTAAGTGTAAAAAACTCTTTAGAATTTGTAAATAAAATTAAAAAAATTGAACTAACAGAAGGGAAAAACCTCGTTCGACGTTTGCTCACTTTTTCCAAGCATACCAATTTCAGAAATTATGGGGTATTTGGTCGAGTTTTTGAAATTAAACAACGTAAAAACCGGGGAATATAAAAGATTAACAAAATTGTATATGTCATAAAATTATTTTCAAATAGGTGGAAAATGATTCGAACAGGTGGAAGGCACGGCGATGGGAAATCCAATATCACCAGTCATTGCGAATCTTTTTATGAACAAATTTGGAACGAAGTTGAAAAAAGAAAGCAAATATTTCCCGGGAATTTCGCTAAGGTATGTATTTTAAATAACGTTTTCCCTTTTTTTGGTTTGGTACCAATAAAAGCAACATACAAGATTTCCTGGCGAAACTTAACTCAAACTTCACTACGCTCAAGTTTACTATAGAACAAGAAGTGAACAATCGGCTCCCGTTTTCTTTTTATATCAAAACATAGCCTAAAGAACTTCTTAGACAATCCTAGAGATAAACCGAATATGATGAAAAGGTTTAGGAATTTACCAAATCGCATGCAATAACTGTGATAAAGCTTACATTGAACAAACAAAAAAGAGTATCGTAACGAGGTTTAAGGAACATATTAGGCGCTATCGTTTCGATAATCTAGAACTATCTAGCGTGGCAGAGTATATGGTACAACCCGGACATAATATTGAATTAAAAAGTCTTAAGCTTTGAGAAAAAGGACAAAAACTTGAAGAACTATCCCCAATTGCACAGTCGAGTCTGCTTGATTTTTTACCATAACGCCCTATTAAAGATATGGTTCGTTTTTGTTCTTCCTTTCCCCGAAAAAATACCAGATATCTGGGGCCATCCAATAGATTGTAAAAAATTATGTAGTTTAAAAAGTTTTAGAGCCTGCGTAGGAAATACTGTATGTGCGATACATTTTTACATTCAGTCGGTAACACGATTGACAATGGGAGTCTACGTGCTGAAACGTTGCGTTCCGAAAAATTATTAATTTGTGTGAAGTGGAGTTTATTGCGATACCTGTAAAGCAATAAAATGTTAACACTCCACTATGCTAGAAGGGAATTGGAATTTAGAATTAGAGAACTTCACTTATTAGAAAAACATTCACAGTCATTTGCGTCGAGAAAAGGTACCATTACTTAAAAGCTAGAATCGAGATTGGGAGTTATCTTATTGGCGAAATATCTTGCGGCCTAAT